>CM068369.1:481539909-482175033 GCA_034769895.1 Magicicada septendecula | reverse complement strand
CTCTCTCTCTCTCTCTCTCTCTCTCTCTCTCTCTCTCTCTCTCTCTCTCACACTATGAGATCTCTTTATTTTAGTATCTATTATATTTTAAAATAATTTTCCAATAAACACAAACTTTAAATAATTTTGCTCAAATGTTTTGATTCTTTTCAGTTGCTTATCTGGCACGTGGTCCCAGTCGTTGCACCTTGCGTTGAAAGTCCATTTTTCGTAAAATCACCAAAATAACATTTTTAAAACTGTTATATCATCATCACTGTCGCTAATTTATGATTTTAAAAACTTTTTTACTGTTCCATTACATTTTTAAATACACTTAAGTAGGCCTACCGTAACTGCTTCGGCCTACTGTACATGCCCGCGGGCACTAAAAGAACACGTGTGTCCTGTATGCTGGACGACTGGAGACTGCCCGTGATATTGGCGCTCTGACTGCGTCTCAACGTTAAAATTCCATTTGGTTTGCCTTTAAAACCAGTTCCAGGCGGATTTCGTCTTGTCCTAGTCACATCATATTCCGTTTTACATAGAGGCACCTTTTCAACAGGAGACTCGCTGTGTCGTTGGAAACACGTGCCGTTTGTATGATTCACTGGTTAGCAATAGAATCACTTGTTACATTCTTTTGCCTTATATGGACATCACCTGCCCCCACTCTACACTCCCTGACCAGACCCGCGTCATTACAATAAAACAATGACTTGTTACACAATCTTGTTACCCAAATTTTGTCCCGTTACAATCTGTTGCTGAAATGTTGACCTTTTCTCCTTAAAATATAATTTTTTAAACTCTGTGTGTGTGTGTGTGTGCACGCGCGTGCGCATGCGTATGCATGGGTACATACTCTCCCCAATTGCTTAAATCTAAATCTGAAGTCAGAAGATATTATAAATATAGATTAGGGACTTTTTCTGTACACTTTCATTATCTTTGTGACTGCATGCAGAGTGAAAAGACATAGAAATGCATAGAAAAGGATGAACCAGGGAAATAGAACAAGGCACTTGAGAAATATCATGGAAAGAAATAGAGAAGACAGTTCATGAAAAAGAGGGAATGGATGAAAAGGAGATGAAAAATTTAGAATTGTGAAGAGTCAAAACATTAAATCATTTGTGTATTACAGTGAACGAAAAAAACTAACAATATGTAGAGACAAAGAGTGTCATATTTTAAGTGAGGACAAGAGTGAATTATTATCCTGTTGGGTGATAACAGTTTAATACACTTCTGAATAAAGATTACAATATAATAACAGGAGGAAAATCTTGAATGACTTTGGAAGGGGGATGCTGCCACATGTGAAGAAGTCACAGCAGTACTTGAAAAACTAAAAAATGAATAAATCCCTTGTATCAGACATTTTGCAGGCTGAGTTGGTAAAACATAGGAGTGAAGAATTGGTAAATTACCAACTGGACATAATTGGAAATATCTGGACATAAGAAATAATTCCAGACGAGTACAAGACTGGGAATACTTGGTTAAATAGATCATAAAAGGTTTTCCAGTATTATGTACAAATACCAAGTTCCTTATGTAGAGGCCAGAGTCAGCCCATTCCTGAATGGGTTTTGATCTGAAAATACTATTATTAGATTTTTACAGCAGGTACAGTTTTTACCTATTCAGATTACAGCAAGTATGGGAAAAAAACAGATCAATTTCGGGTGGAACTCCAAAATTAGCCTAGACTACTAGGCTGTTTATGGCAAGATTAACATGAACCAGCTAATAGCATATGTATAGCAGTGAAGGAACTAAGGATATGTAATAACTAATCATTCTGGTGAAAATGACGATGACAGATACAGACACAAATAGATCAGTGAGATGTGGTGGGAACATGTTAGGGCTGCTGAACAATAAAAATGGGCTTTACCATGTGCGTGGCTCTTGAATGTCTTCTGTTTAATATTATATTAGAAAAGCCTTTAGGGAATCGTGAGTGCAAGCACAGTATTTTGTAATTCGGTGCAGATACACTGATGATCTGGACATTATTGTACAAAGTAGGAGTGGGAGGGAGTGTCGAATTGTTTCAGGCAAGGATTCGAGAATGGAATGGAACTTCATATTTTGAATGGAACCAATTCAAAATCAAGTTCATGGCAGCAAGAAAAGCTTGTAGACCAAGCATGCTGTCTGCTATCATAAACATCAGTAGCTGTTGCTGTGATAGGGTGAAAATTTTACTTATTTGGGATCCTTATCAAAGAGATCTATAACAGCAAATAGGGCTTATTATTGTCTGCCTTAAATCACTTCCAAAGTATACAGGTAACTATATTTGAAAAACTAGTTATATCTACAAAACCTTGATGGAAGAGACATTTGAGACAGGTAATGGCAGGGCATTTTTATCATGAACTGTATGAAATGTATAAGGAGCCATCTGGCAATCCAGTTAATAAAGTCATTCAGGGTTAAGTGGGATGGATATAGGCCTATTGTCTGCATGCAAGCGGGTGGGCCTGGGCAAGAAAAACCATGATGGGGGCACCCAGGCAGGCAATTGAAAAGAGGTGGTCCACAAAAAAGATGAATAAATAGGGTTGAGGATAATTTGAGGAACCTGGGTGGGAAGATGGCTTAGATTCATGGCTAATTGAGACATGTTGTGGAGGATGCTAAGGCTCATGTAGACTGTAGCACTATGGGGCAGGGGGGAGTATGTGTACCTGGTGCACATATTACAGCCACGGTTGCCAATAGTCATTCTTCAATCTTCTCTTTTACAACAAATGGTCTAAGTTTTTCATGTATGAACAAAGAAAAAACTCACCAGAAATAAGGCGCATGTGGGTGATTAAAGGCTGTGCAAAGGATTATTAAAAAAGTTATTCATATGAATTTAAAAGTGCCGAAGGGGCTTAGAGATGGGATTAGTAAACAGTAAAGCATATATTTATTTTCAAGGAAGTTGGAAGAACTCTTCTAAATTTCAAAGAGTGTTCCAAATCATTTGGCATGTTTGTATGGAACTCCTTAACTAATTTTATAATAACTAGATTGTGTATTGCCTTTTATATGGATTTGTAGATTGCTTCAGTTTCTGAATAAATCTATTTTTACTTTTTAATCTTTTAAAGAAGTGGGTTGTATAATTGATGTTTTACTGTACACATAAAATAAACTTGAATGGACCTCATTCGTGCGCCAAATATAAAAGAAACTCTCTCTGCAATGGGTGCTGAATGCTAATAATAATACGTGCCAATTATAATAAACTCTAATTGGTCGTTAATGAAATTTACTTACTTTTGGTTAATCTTAATTAAGTTGATTAATTGGCAATTAGCATAGTCATCTATATTCTAACTACTGCCTGGATTTCTGTTGGGCGCCAGAGATAATTATTAATCTCAGGGGTTATCGTTAAATAATAACTCTTTGTTCAGATGCTAAATGACATAACGTTATATTTATCAACTTTATGTACATTAGATAATATCAACACATAACATCATGATTACTATTAATTGTGCAAATTGAATGATTTATCAATAGATACAAAATCTTATCACGCTTCAATCTTCAATAGAGATTAATTAACACATTTGAATAATTTATCAGAGATTATTAACACATTTAAATCATTTATAACATTATGCTAACTTCTTGATGTCTTGAATCTCCCTTTATCTATTCATACTTTACTTTGATCAAAGACATGACTTAATACCTAACAAATTACATATATTTAATTCTCATCCAATTCTATGTCATAACATATAAATGCACAAGTTAGTATCTGAAAGTTATCATGGATTCTTTGAGAATGAAACGGGTTGAACTTACGGTAGACAGTTATTACTACATCAAGATTATGTGATTTAGACAATATACTTTGATAGAGTTACTTGTAAATGGTTATCCATTCCGCTGCTTGACTCCTTCCACTTTACACACAACATATCACTTTCACTTTCTATTGCTCTGCTTTTACTTTGCACACGATCGCGATGACTACTTAGCATCACGCACTTAGGAATTCAGACTTACTTATTCTTTCGCGCACATTATAAAGAAATACTTCTTCGCATCTCTGCCCGCGCATTCATTCAATCATACTCACTAGTTCTTCACCTTTACATCACCGAGTTCTTATATTTCACTTGCTTGCTTTAGTTCATTGCTAATTATGTAAATATTATGATAGTCCATAATTCTGACTAACAAATACTATGATTGACTGACCGCTATCATTACCGGACTTCGTACTTCTTCTCTTTGACTTACACGTTTTACTCACTTTTTACTGACTGACTGGCCACTTACTGACTTTGACTGCTCCCTTACTGACTTTGTGTCCATGTTCTTCTGCGAGAGTCACATTTATAGCCTCTTCAAAACTTCCCTTTCTGCTGTCACTCTTCCAATAACCCCCATTGACCACATTTTGAAAGTGTCGCCGGTAAATTTGACAATATCCAGTCATCGCTTGCAAAATTCTCGCACGCAGCGATGACGCTATCCCTTATTGGCCACAGATTTTCGGTGCTGAGATTTTCCCGCACAGCCGTTAACTCGTAAAAAGAGAAATCTGCTTTCTAAAACACACCTCGTTTCGGTATGTCACCTATTGTATTTTGAAGGCCGATACACCCTCTTTCTAACGGTATCTCCCGTTTTTTGCCGGTTTGTGCAAACAAAGCATTTTATATTTTTATGACATAGAAAGTTTGGATGTACAATACATTTGTAAGCTGCCAGGCGACAGTGTGTCGGCGCTCACGCCTTAGCCACCTGCTTACATAACTAGTACTTATACTTTCTTACTACTAATATTACAATCTTATATTAACTTTAATAATTTATCGTGCCGTAATACAGATATTTACAATTTATTAATAAACTATTCGTAACTCCTTGAGTTACGTTACATTGTCCCCCAAAATGATTTGTCCATAATTATTGTTAGAATTTTGTATGCCTGTAAGCCTACATGCACTTTCTTCAAACATAGTTTGTTTACATTGCTTTGAATGACCATTTTCCAGTTAGACAAATACCGGTTTTACCCCACCGTCTCGCTTTCACTTTCTACCTGCTAGTTTTAACAACAGTTGGTCATTCATACCCCATAACGTTTGTTTACACTTTGCTTGTTTCTTTTTGTTGCTTCCGCTTCTACCAATATATATTTACTTTCACTAACTTCTTATAACGATTACATAAAGTTCTTAATCTATAACACCATTACATTTTGTCATTAAGGAAATTTAAATTTATTTTAAATCCCCATTGATCATTTTCCCAAACGAATAATATTTACATATAAAATAAAAATAAAAAAAATCTTGACAATTACATATTAGACCCCTTTTAGCATTTACAAATTCCCATTTCTCATTCTCCCATTTACCCATGGTGGTATTGCTTTAACTGCCTACCAGTGAAGATACCCCGTACTGCTTCAGGCTTGTTGACTTCTGATACTACGTTGCTTCTCCTTTGATGCTGGTCACCTTGTATGGGCCTTCATACAGTTCACCGAATTTTGCTGTCGCCTTATTTACCGCATCTGAGATTGGGTTTGTTCTTATTAGAATTAAGTCTCCCACCTTAAACTTCAATTTGTTGCTTTCTTCGTTCTTCTTCCTTACTCGTCGTTCACCCTTTCTTTTTATTTTTTGGTATTCACCATGGTGATTCTTCATCTCTTCTTTCATCAACTCCCGGTCAACGTATGACTCCCACGCTCTTTTCGGTTTTAGACCCCACAGCTTGATATGGTGTCATTTCAGTTGTTTCATGGTAAGTTTCATTGATGCACCTCTCAACAATCTTAACATATTTAGCCCGTTTCATATGGTGTCCTCCTATCATTACCCTAAATATATTGCCTAACTGCCGATTTATTCTTTCAGCCAAATTTGTACATGGGTTCCGGATGGCTGTATATTTAGGTTTGATTCCTAGATTCTCCAAATTCTTCACCCACGATTTGCTGGTAAATTGGGTACCATTATCAGTTAATATTGATTTTGGCTTACCCACTTCTTGTATATACAATTTTAATTTATTCAATGTGATGGCCGTTGTCGCCTTCTTCATTGTGTATAATTTAACGTACTTGGTAAAATTATCAACTACTACTAGTATATATTTTACCCCGCTTGTTGAAGTTAACAGTGGTCCGTAGTAGTCCATACTGACCAGTTCTCCCTTTTCTCTCAGTAGTATAGGTTTTGTTTGTCCAATACCCCTTCTGCAATGGTCTTTACACCTTGGGCATATTTCACATATCTTGATCTTTTGTTTTGTAAACTTGTAGAAATGATCTCCTGTGAAATATTCCTTAAATAATTCATAAGTTCTCCTCACTCCACAGTGTCCATACAATTCCTTGATCAAGCCTTCGCCGATCTCCTTCGTGAGCATTATTCTCCATCTCTTCTTCTCCTTCCGATATAACTTATTATTATGCCACTTGTATATTTTATGTAATTGGTTATTTGTATCGTTTTGTAAGTTGTCTATAATATCCTTTAACTTCTGATCCTTTTGCTGGCTTTGAGATATGTTCGTCAACTGGTTTTTTAATTGCTTACTTAGTCTGATATCTACGGCACAAATCTCTAGTTCTTCGTCACCGTCCTTTCGCATATCCTCTTGAGAATCTTCTGGGTATCGACTAAGTATGTCAGCCACTATATTTTTGCTTCCTTTGCAGTGCATAATTACGAAATCATATTCTTGAATAGCAAGTATTCACCTCGTAATTTGCGAACATGTCAATTGGCATTTCTGCATAAACGTTAGCACTTTATTATCTGTGATAACTGTGAGCGCGGTATTCACAAATAATTGCTTCACTTCTTCAAACTGTTCGTCCAACTCCCTGGTCCATTTGAATTTCACCCCTTTCTTTAATAGTTGTTGAAGTGGTCGTGTTGCTTCGGCATATCGACTGGTAAATTTATTATAAAAGTTCGTTAACCCTAGGAATCCTTTCAGTTGTTTCGGGTTTTTCGGTTTTGGAAATTCTAATATTGCAGCTACTTTGTCTGCTGAGGCACTGATACCTTTGGTTGATAATTCATATCCTAAATATTCAATTTTCTCCCTGAAAAACTTGGACTTATGCAAATTAATGGTGAGGTTGGCCTTCTTTAGATCTTCCAGTAACAACCGCAGGTGGACTAGAGATGTTCCTCGATACTTCCGGATACACACAGACAATCGTCGACATAAATGATAGTGAATCTTTTTACCTCCTCTGACAACACATGGTCCAGTCCTCGGGTCAGGCTCCTAAACTGGTTTTTAACCCAACTGGAGTAACTGTGTAACGGTAGCAACGTCCCTTATATAAAAATCCAGTAAAATCACGGCATTCTTCAGCTACTGCTCATCACTTTAATTTTCCCGCAGCTTGCCAACACTTCATTTATTGGTATTGCCCCTTCATAATCTGGGACTGTCACCGCATTGATACGCCGAGCATTCAAACAATCGCACTGACTGATCTTTCTTAATGACGGTTACAATTGGATTGATATACGGACTTGCTGCTCGCTCTATTACTCCACACTCTTCCATCTTCTTTATTTCTTTATCTACAGCTTCCTGATATTTCAGAGTTACAGGCCACCCCTTCATGCAGTATGGTGTAGTATCCGTGACGACAAACCTATGTTCATAACTAGTAATCCTACCTGGTTGTTCTCTGAAGATTTGGTGGTTTTTTATTAACACCTCCTCCAACTCCTTCTTCAGCTGTGCATTGACTCCTGGAATTTCTTCCAGTTTTTCTTGAATCATCTTCCCAATTTGTTCCTCTTCTTTATCTATCTCTATTGTTAAAATTTCGGAGTATTCAGGTACCTCTTCCCCTGTATCCTGCCTATTGAAGGTTATCTGATTATCTCTTAAATTAATAATACATCTGCTTTCCTGCAATAACCCTATTTCTGTTATACATTCCCAGATTAAATTAGGTACTATTATAAATACACCGTCAATTCTATACTGACCGATCTTCACATCCAATAGTATCTGCTGTGTGATCTGTTTGGACTTCCTTCCGACTGCTCCTTTTACTACCATGTTTGTTACTTTTAATATGTTTAATTTTCCCATCTGGCTCTTGTGTCTATTATACCACTCAGCCGAAATTGCATTGATTTGGCTACCCGTGTCAATTAATGCGACCACCGGTATTTCGTTTAGGCATATATTTAATTCTGGACATCTAATTTTTCGTGTCTCTTTAATCGCTGGTTCTTCTTCTAATAATGCATCTCTTATATCTATGAAGGTAGTACTAATTTCCTTATAATTATAATCTATATCTAGCTTACTCCTACTATGCTTAACTAGTTTTCTGGATTTGTTGTTGGCATGTTTACCGTATGCAAATGTCCTTGCGTACCGCTCGTACCTGCGATGGCATTGACCTGGGATTCATACACCTTCTTACTTGGTATATTCATGCTCTCTCTCTCCGGTCTGGTTCATTGTTATAGTTTACTTGCTTCCACCCTGTTTTATGGCAATAGCCTGTCTGTCGATCACCCTTATTATTCTGTCACGGCCAACCCATGTGTTCGAGCTGTTCCGGCTTTATGGTACCTGCGCCCTATAGCTGTCCGTGCCGTCGTCTTTTTTGTTACATAAGACTGCAAACTCCATTAACAACATCTGAAACTCCGTTATATTCTCTACCCCTCTTGTGATGCATGCAGCCGCTATATCATGATGGTAATGACGTGCTAGTTTACGGATTAGATGCTGGTCTGAGATGGGTGGTATTAACTGCCGATTCTGCAGTATTCATCTCTCCATATACTGTATCATACTTAACCCACTCATATCTGTATCTGCCGAACTCTAACCGATCACGCACTTCCTCTTGCACCATCTGGTTCCAAAACTTGGCAATAAATGCCTCCGGGAATTCTTGAAAAGTTTTTGTGTTGTTTCTGATTAATTTCCACCATATTGGCTGCTTCTCCTTCCAGGTGTCTTGAGACCTAGTTCACCCCTCCACTTATGTAGTGCTCCTTGTGAATTTCTTCTAACTCTTTGACAAACTCGATGGGGTATTGTCTTTCTCCATTGAATGTGACTGCCCTTATCTTCGTCGCTAATTCCTGATTTTCGTGTCTTATTTCACTTATCTGTTGCTCTACACGTGTGTTATGTTCGTTTAATTGTTGTGTGACCTGCTGTTCCATGTTCTTTTTAATATTATTGATCATTTTCTTTAATTGTTCTGTGTTTTCTGCCATTTTTTCGGTCATTTGTTGTTTCAATTGTTCAATGTTAAATTTTCGGTCTTTTCTGCTATTTGTTGTGTTAATTGTTTAGTGTTTTCTGTCATTTGCTGTGTTAATTGTTTCAGTAACTACTATATCTGAGTTTGTTGGTGTCTGTTGTATTTCACCACGGATTTCTTCATCTCCTTGTCCCCTTGTCTCTGAAGAAACTGTCACGATTTCATTATCGGTTGCTTCCTCCCATACTCTGATCTCTCCCATCTGATTATTTATCTCAAATTCCATCTCATTACCACTATCGTCCCTGTTATTAGCTGCCATTTTTACTTTGTGCATATTACACAATTTAAATTCCCTTAATTTTTTACTTTTACTGCGTGTTAACATTTAATTCTATATATTAACATACATTTATTTTTATTGATTTTCTACCCCGTTTCATTCTACTGAGCTTATTTATGTGCTAAATTAAGCTCCACGTTGTTGGGCGTAAAATATAAAATAATTAACTTTTGAATGCCACACGTTGGGCGCCAAATATAAAATAAACTTGAATGCACCTCGTTCGTGCGCCAAATATAAAAGAAACTCTTTCTGCAATGGCTGCCGAATGCTAATAATAATACGTGCCAATTATAATAAACTCTAATTGGTCATTAATGAAATTTACTTACTTTTTGTTAATCTTAATTAAGTTGATTAATTGGCAATTAACATACTCATCTATATTCTAACTACTGCCTGGATTTCTGTTGGGCGCCAGAGATAATTATTAATCTCAGGGGTTATCGTTAAATAATAACTCTTTTGTTCAGATGCTAAATGACATAACGTTATATTTATCAACTTTATGTACATTAGATAATATCAACACATAACATCATGATTACTATTAATTGTGCAAATTGAATGATTTATCAATAGATACAAAATCTTATCACGCTTCAATCTTCAACAGAGATTAATTAACACATTTGAATAATTTATCAGAGATTATTAACACATTTAAATCATTTATAACATTATGCTAACTTCTTGATGTCTTGAATCTCCCTTTCTCTATTCATACTTTACTTTGATCAAAGACATGACTTGATACCTAACAAATTACATATATTTAATTGTCATTCCATTCTGTATCATCATGACTTATTACCTAACAAATTACATATATTTAATTCTCATCCAATTCTATGTCATAACATATAAATGCACAAGTTAGTATCTGAAAGTTATCATGGATTCTTTGAGAATGAAACGGGTTGAACTTACGATAGACAGTTATTACTACATCAAGATTATGTGATTTAGACAATATACTTTGATAGAGTTACTTGTAAATGGTTATCCATTCCACTGCTTGACTCCTTCCACTTTACACACAACATATTGTAACTTTTATTATTTTCGGTATATTTATTTTTTCAAATTAAGTTAACAACTTCCACTTACCTTACGACTTGGATCTGGCCGGATCTCGTAGTGGAGGTAAACCCATTTCGTTCGACGAACTATGACAGCACATAAAACGAACTAAGGTTTTGAAAGAATTTTAACTCGCAATTTTGTGGAAGAGAAATTAGATTTTTCTTTAATTAGTCTGAATTATTGACATTACAAATCTTCGTGCGACATGTTACGCAATAATTATACCTTACTGACTATAGCTTACCTTGTAATGGATAATTTTACAACTGCATAATTATACACACATAAACAAAAAACACAGCCCAGCTTTGCCACACTCACATTCGTACGACATTAAAAACCCCTTAACATTTTTTAGATGAAGCCCACCCCAGCTCTCACGTAAACCGTAGCCACGCGGTTCATACCCGCACTCATAATTTTAAGAGTAAGTTGACTGTTATCTTTCCGAAAAAAATAATGGTTTCACTATTTCAAGTTGGATTAAGCACGGTCACATAAACATTTGCGGTAATTACCACTTTTTCTCCTGATAAATTGAAACTTTGTTGGCGAGCCTACGTGAGACCAGCCTGGCGCCGAGACTGCTACTTGTAGACTAGGCTTGGAACTGGTAACGTAACAGTTACATCTTCCTTTCTCTGGCGGGAAACTGTGCTTGTCCACTGCCACTATTTTTCGTCGCTCATTGCTCATTTGCTGTTGGGTAACCATTTTATATATGGAATGGAGCTGATATATGTGTGTGACCAGAGGACAATATTGGACTTGGCTCTGCTGATGTCACCAACAGTAGGCGGAGTTTAATGCTGTTTCCAGTATTGAGCTGATAGCTGCGACAAACGGTTTGCTACATCACCATGTTTCACAGCGTGGGTTGTGTTTTCCAAGCGTCACTCCGGCGCGCCGCCCATCAATGTTGCATACGGGCGTGATCACACACACGCAAAGTTCTGCGAAAAATTGGGGTGGTAAATTCTTCGCCGCATTACTCAACAACAACTGCGTCTTACTGCTTTGTTTCGCTGTTTCTCAACATCGTTCTGTTATACGGACAAATACGTTGCACAATAATACAGTTTTACAATATTTTATACAAGCCCGCCCGAAAACGAAATAAGTAACCATATATATAAATGCCCCATACGGTTAAAATAAAAAATACCCAAAAACGACCCGCTACAATACCCCCTCGATGAGAATTCTGCTGTCCATAACAGAAGAAATCTCATCGATAAACCCCGAAGAGGACCGGTGAGGAACTGGTGCCAACAACCCCCTAGTTCTTAATCTCATGGGTACACGACCCCCCTGGCTCAGCGACCATGGACTCATCTGAACGAGATCACTGGACTTCTCCGCAAGAGATCCCAACACCGAGAAATCAAACAGACTCGTACCACGGCGCACCTCGCCTTTTAACATACCACCCCCAAAAATCCTCAATCCCTGGCTAAAATCATTCCAGCTCCTCCGCCGATGTGGTTCCCCTTTTTGCAAGCTGGGCTGCCTTTAGCAAATACTGGGCTCACACACACTAACATTACATGTTTCCATAACACATTAAAAATAAAAACTTTCTTTTAAAATTTATTATAAATTTAAAAAATTCAAAATTAAAAAAAAAAAATCTTTTATCAAAAAATTCTCTTCCTCTTTTTTTTCCTTTAAAATGACTTAAATTAAGCGTTTCTTCTACTTGAACAAATCCTTAACCTAACATGTCTTAGTCTAACAATACAGTGCAGCACAATAAATCAGTAAACTAAACATGGTAAATACACACATAAATAAAAGAATCATTATCTAAAATATTCATATGCTGGCAGGCGAAAAAGCACGTTTTTTTTTCCCAAAAAAATTAAAATTTCCAAAAAATTTTAAAATTCAAAAAAATTTAAATTTATTTAAATGTTTCCCTCATATTTAAAATTATTTAAATTGGTTTGAATCAATTAACTAAACAAATCAAAATTGACTTCCTACTATACAAGCTTAGTAGGTGCATGAACTCATCAGCTGATCGTAACTAGGTCAAGTCCAAAACCCTTGACCTACATATGTTATGTATGCTTTCTGAAAATACACTGAACATCTGTAATACCCTACCTTGAAATACAAAACATAGCAAAACAAAATATTTAAAACAAACAAAATATTATTATAAATAATAATCAAATTGGCATTTAAATTATTTAAAATAAACAATTCTTGACTTTACATTATTTTCACATTTTATCAAAATTCTGTCACTGGTTGAAAAAAATAAACAATTGTATATTCTTTATTATAAATTCCTCTCTTTAGTTAACAGTTTAATTCTACATTACTGTGGGTGTTGTAACTCATTTATTCTCATTTACTGTATTAGATCTCTCTACATATATGAACTTTCTCCCTCTGACTCTAATATTAATCAACTTCAATTACCATGACACCCATCTCTACCAGAATATCTACTAATCCCAAAACACTCTAAACCCCACTTATCATTGAACTCAAATCGTCACCTTCTCCCAATATATAAAAAAAATACTCTCTAACCCTTTGTACATAGGATATGTGTTTCCCCGCCCCCAAAAAACTCAATTCCCTTATTTGGCGGCTTGGATTCTACCTAAGGCAGCCCCTTCCCCACTAAAATCTATTCTAATCCCGTCCCAACCCTTGTTGCGGACTCCTACATTACACTACCCTCTAATACAAAATTGCAATCCCCAAAAATCTCAATCTCATTACCTTACTACAACTACAACAAAATAACAACATTAATTATAAACATCAATATATCACTCAAAACTCTACATAAATTCTCCACAACTACTGTGTCAACATCTATATTTCACAAAATTCTGTTACATTACATTAACTCAAAAACAACATTACATTATCTCTATTATTTCAACTTCACTTTGATTTTAACTTGGACAGATCTATATGTCCCCCAAAATATTTATCACCCAAAACTATCTCTTGTTAACTTTCACAAATTGTTACTTTATTTCTCATTTTATCAAATTATTTTTTATCATTACTTCAAAACATCTGTAATACATTAAAAACATTACATTGAACACTCCTTACTTAAAACATTTATAACTAATATACCATGACATTAGATTGCTGATCAGCTGATATCCTAACATAATGAAAACACATATCAAAGTTGGACAAATTACATGGAATATACATATTTATTTATCATTACTCCTCACCTCATTGTTTCCCATTTCTCTGATTCTGGTCATTTATGTTAACCTGCCAGACGATTTAATTATTGGCTTAGAAAAAAGATACACACACATAATGAAAATACATATTCTTATCAACGCCTATATCTAACATACAACTATAAAATAATACATTTAAAATTATAGCATGTAATGAACACCTCATATTGAGTGTCTGAGCAACTAGTTGTTTAACAGAGCACAAGCATTTTTGGTTGGATTCAAATTCAAATTAGCAAAAACTTTTTATGTCATAACATTTAGATTCGTGGCTCATTTGAGCCACCTCCCATCCACACACACTATTTCAATTTATGTAAGACTGTGGCGCCTTTTCGCTTCCACAAAGACTGTATATTTTGGAGCAGGGTTTTACCTCTCCGTGTCTCTGCTTCCGCTATTAAGTTTTAAAGTATTGAACATCGTCATGTTCTCGTACATAAAATAATACACCCTTAAAACGGTTCTACCACCTGTCTATGCTACCCCAAGGCGGGCAGAGTGGCAGCCACTGTTCCATAGTACCGGAGATTTCCTCTAATGTCACCCCCCAATGAATTTCAAATATATACCAATTTCAAGTCAGCTATGGTCAAGGGACTTGGTATGACCATAGCTGGCCGCTAGCCAAAACCACGGTTAGTGCTGGTAAGACAGTAACCGCCCGAAAAGTCGAGGAAATCTAAACTTTCATTTCACTGCCTGTTATACATCAATACTATTATGTGCGACACTGTCATTTAGTAATGTGTGTAAAATTTTTACTTTACACGGATAAGGTGTGCCGCACATTTATCGCCAGTTTGGCCTCCGATGGAGGTAACACTCACTGTTACCCCCAACCCATTTCGCTATCTAAGAGAGCACAGGCCACCCCCTCAATAGCCACTTAATAGCTAATTACAATTGAAAACTAATTAAAATTTTTTGTATACATTATCATATAATATTTGCATCAATAACCATCTAACCCGATTCACAACTTTTTACCATTTGACTTGCTTAAAATTTTCAAAATTTATTATTAATGATTAATATATATATATCCTTTTTCATTTATTATTAAAATTTTTAATTATCATGTTTATTAAACACAACGATTGCATTAAAATCTCACTATTGCATTAACACCTCAATCACACCTGTAAACATTTTTGTTATACATGATTATTAAATTTTCATACTTACACTCCATTTAACATGACATACACCCAAAACATAATCACCATCATCTCTGAAACATTTCACAAAATTTATTGGCTTCAATTAAATAATTTATCATTCATTACCAACTTTGCATCTCGTAAAATAAATTAAATTCATAAAAAAATTAATTAATTAACATTTAAATAAGCAATCAAAATTTTTAAGCAGATCAAAATGGTTTAATTTAATTAATTACTGAAAATGTAAATTATATAGTTATCAAAACAATTACCATTAGTCAATTACTGTTTTCAAAATTAATTCTAATATCTATTTAACTTGCAAAATTTTGGTATTATTATCACAACAATCATCTTACATACACACATATAAATTCACTATATTTTATTTACAAACTCTTATTTATTGTTCAGTTTTTCCGCACTTCATTGTCCCATTCTGCCATGTCAGAAAACCATTAAACACACTGTTTATACTGTCTTTTATTGTTTTAATCATTTAACCTCCATCGTTCCAAATCAACCTTGGTTCTACATAACATCGTTCAATTTTATCAGCACACAAATGACTGTTTTGTGTGTTGTAACCAGAAAAACTAACTTCAATCAACTTATTCAAATACTCGTTAAACCAGTCTACATTAGGTATTTTTGTCAAATCTCCATCATTAAATTCATTAACTATTGGGTTAATCATTTTTATTAAATCATTGTAATCATTATCATTCACATATACTTCTAAACTTTCTTTCCATTCTTCATACTTTCTATTTAAGTTATATAATTCTGTGACTTTATTAACACACAATTCTCTGTTTACATCTCTCTCTTCATAACCCCAAATCACACTCTCAAAAGTATTACAGACAGAGGGTATAAATTCAATTAAATCTTTCCTGACTTCTCCAGGAAAAACAAAAAACTTATTTGTAGCACACTTGTCTACACAATATATACGTGAAGGTCTTCCTTCACCCCCCATTCTACCTCGTAAACAATTTACCCCCTCTTTCATACCTGTAATATAGCTCTCTTCCCACTCTCTCTCCAACTCATTAACACACATTAACATCTCATAATCACATTCTACAACTTCATTAGTACTCTCAGATACCAACTTTTCGACTACATTATTATTCTCATTATTATCAACATCATTATTATTTATTAATTCATTACCTAATACCACATTGTCATTACAACTTTCGTTTATATTATTCTTACTCTGTTCTACTTTATTCGAACTATTTCTTGTCATTTCATCGGCATTTTCAAGACATACATTCTTGTCTTGTATACTATTTATCAACTCATCAAATTTTGCATTTATATTCTGCTGCAATTGAACATTCTGGTCTTTAATTGCTTTAAAATTAATTTCGTTTTGAATATTTTGCTGTTCGCCTTTTATTTTCTGTTCATTAAAATCATTAGTTAATTGATCTAATTTATTGTTAAAGTCACTTTTCATATTATTTAAAATTCTATCATTATCATCAAAACGACTATTTATTACATTGAAATTACTAATTCATTCTCTCGAATTGACTGAGCATAACACTCATCATATTTGTTTCCTCTGATTGTTTATTTATCTTAGTTGAAACTGGTGTCAACTGAATCCCCGAGTCAACATCTGTTTCATTTACTTGTGGTTGAGACGCAATCGGCGTGGAATGAGCTATTACATTACTGCCGACATCTGTTTCTGTAACAGTACCCATCTCCTCCCTCAACATACCACTTTCCTCCAGCGATTGCGACTCAAGGCCACTTTCATTCATAATTGAATTTATTATACTACTTTTTCCTGTCTTCTCGGACATTTTTTACTTTGTCTATTTTTTTCTTACGTAACAACTGTCAATTAATGATTTTATTTCAAAACTGATATTTTACAAAATCGATTTGCTTTCGCAACCGTACTCCGTTCAATGTACTGTCACATGTAGGCCGGCGTAATAACTTTTTTGTTATATTGCATCCTGGTCACGGCACCATTGTAACTTTTATTATTTTCGGTATATTTATTTTTTCAAATTAAGTTAACAACTTCCACTTACCTTACGACTTGGATCTAGCCGGATCTCGTAGTGGAGGTAAACCCATTTCGTTCGACGAACTATGACAACATATAAAACGAACTAAGGTTTTGAAAGAATTTTAACTCGCAATTTTGTGGAAGAGAAATTAGATTTTTCTTTAATTTTCTGAATTATTGACATTACAAATCTTCGTGCGACATGTTACGCAATCATTATACCTTACTGACTATAGCTTACCTTGTAATGGATAATTTTACAACTGCATAATTATACACACATAAACAAAAAACACAGCCCAGCTTTGCCACACTCACATTCGTACGACATTAAAAACCCCTTAACATTTTTTAGATGAAGCCCACCCCAGCTCTCACGTAAACCGTAGCCACGCGGTTCATACCCGCACTCATAATTTTAAGAGTAAGTTGACTGTTATCTTTCCGAAAAAAATAATGGTTTCACTATTTCAAGTTGGATTAAGCACGGTCACATAAACATTTGCGGTAATTACCACTTTTTCTCCTGATAAATTGAAACTTTGTTGGCGAGCCTACGTGAGACCAGCCTGGCGCCGAGACTGCTACTTGTAGACTAGGCTTGGAACTGGTAACGTAACAGTTACATCTTCCTTTCTCTGGCGGGAAACTGTGCTTGTCCACTGCCACTATTTTTCGTCGCTCATTGCTCATTTGCTGTTGGGTAACCATTTTATATATGGAATGGAGCTGATATATGTGTGTGACCAGAGGACAATATTGGACTTGGCTCTGCTGATGTCACCAACAGTAGGCGGAGTTTAATGCTGTTTCCGGTATTGAGCTGATAGCTGCGACAAACGGTTTGCTACATCGCCATGTTTCACAGCGTGGGTTGTGTTTTCCAAGCGTCATTCCGGCGCGCTACCCATCAATGTTGCATACGGGCGTGATCACACATACGCAAAGTTCTGCGAAAAATTGGGGTGGTAAATTCTTCGCCGCATTACTCAACAACAACTGCGTCTTACTGCTTTGTTTCACTGTTTCTCAACATCGTTCTGTTATACGGACAAATACGTTGCACAATAATACAGTTTTACAATATTTTATACAAGCCCGCCCGAAAACGAAATAAGTAACCATATATATAAATGCCCCATACGGTTAAAATAAAAAATACCCAAAAACGACCCGCTACAATATCACTTCACTTTCTATTGCTCTGCTTTTACTTTGCACACGATCGCGATGACTACTGAGTGTCACGCACTTAGCGATTCAGACTTACGTATTCTTTCGCGCACATTATAAAGAAATACTTCTTCGCATCTCTGCCCGCGCCCATTCAATCATACTCACTAGTTCTTCACCTTTACATCACCGAGTTCTTATATTTCACTTGCTTGCTTTAGTTTATTGCTAATTATGTAAATATTATAACGTTGCAGAATTCTGATCATATATGGTATCCATAAGTATTAGAGAAATGATAACAGATCAAATAATTTAATGAATAATAATGAAAAAATATAAAATAGAGTTAAGAGAGAAGAAAGAAGAATTATAAACAATAACAATGATTAAAAGAATAAACTAGACTGACAAACAAATGACTTAGACCCAAACCCAGAGTTGGCCAGATAAAGACAAAAAACATGAGAAAAGATTCACAGAGATTAAGAAGACAAATCAATGATAAGAGACACAAATGAGAAAAGAAAATATATAATTAACAATGAATAAAACAATAATAAAGAAAGTACACTAACCATAAAAAATAAGTAAGACAATTATTATTAAATAAAGTATGTTGTTAAGAACCTTATAATAATAAGAAGGTAAGGCACAAAATGTTAAAGAATAGTTATAAATGTATATCTAAAAGATCATTGAAACCAAGAGTGAGAGATAGGTAGGGAGTGATAGCAATAAACAGTGAAGTGATGAGAATATTACAATAAGCAACTTATAATATTAAGAAAAAGAATAGTGACAAAGTGTAACAAACCAAAACCATAACCAAATGGTAAATAAGAAAATAAGTTAATTGTGTTAGACTGCAAGAAACAGAGTAATTGTGGGTGTAAGGAATAGAAAAACATATTATGTCAGTAAAAGAATCACTAGAATGATCATATTTATAGAATAAATGGTGTAGATATAATACTCACCAAAATTGTTATTTTGTTAATTTAAAGAAAGTTAAGTTATTGGTTTAGTGTTTAAGGGAGTATATACAGGAAGAAATAATTTTACAGTAATATGTTTGTATTTTTTATGTAAGTAATGAAGGTATAAAGAGAGTAGTAGCAGGACCATTTTAAGTAATGACATGCAATATAATACAGTAGAACTTGGCTAATTCGAAGCTGAAGGGACCAGTAAAAAATTCGAATTATCCAAAAATTTGAATTAGGAAAGTAATTTACCTAAAAATAAGGGTAGAAAAATCAAATCAAAAACCGAAATTCAGTAAAGCAATATGTTATTTTATTAAATAATTTCCTTATACATATGTATTACAAACGTGTAAAGACATTTCAGTACAAAATATAGCATTTACAGTTTTTTAAAAAAGCTAGAAACTTTTGATTGCATTTTGCAGTTAATACACTGAGTTGTAGTAAACTCTTCAAGTTTATTAAGTGCTTGGAAAATACCATCACTTACGTTCTGCTGTCCTTCAACAAACCGTCTTAAGTCTTGAATGTAATTTGATGCCAGTGAAGCCGTTGGAATCAGTATTTCTGCAAGTTCTAGCTGGTCCCCTTCTTCATCTGAAAATGCACCATCATTTCTTTTGTTCATAACATCAGCCACGATCTCCGCATCTGTCTGTTCACCGCACACCGCCAAGTCTTCATCCATGTTTACAAACTATTCGTAACGAATGCCTGCGTCATGTCCAACATCTTCCCAGTTATCCGCAGTGGGTACGACTTCTCTAGCAGCTTTATTCTCCTCTTCACCTTCAATGTGCCAGAAACCACCTTTACGAAAGCAATTAGCAATTATTTTTTGCGTAACTTGGTCCCAAGCACTGTTGCACATGCGGGCAGCTTGAAGGATGTTAATCTTGATAGTATTTTTGTGCTCATCTAAATAAGCACCTGACAGAATGTTTTGGACCGCAAGCCGTCTGAAAAATGCTTAAAAGTTTTTATTACACCTTGGTCCATAGGTTGAACTACTGAAGTCATGTTTGGGGGGAAAACACAACCTTTACATTTTCCATCACAGGAATAGTGTTGTGCGCTCTACAGTTGTCAATAAACAAGACGATTCTTCTGTTTTGATTCTGAAATTGCCTGTTGATTTTCAAAAGCCACCTTTCGAAAATTTCACCTGTCATCCAAGCTTTATTGTTTGATTTATATCAAATTGGTTTTGTTTTTACATTTTTGAAACAATGTGGGTTGGCTGACTTCCCTGTCATTAGCAAAGGCAGTTTTTCAGAGCCATCTATGTTTGCTCCTACTAAAAGTGTTATGCACTCCTTGCTGTGTTTGCCGCCACTACAACTTTCTCCTTTAAAAGCAAGTGTTTTGTCAGGGGTGTATATAAAAAATAAGCCCGTCTCGTCTACATTAAAAATGTCTTTAGCATCTCTATCAGAAATCATTTGCAACAAATCTTCTTTCCATGAATTTGCACCTTCAACATCAACAGATCCACTTTCCCCACAAACAGTTTTGAAAGACATGCCATTCCTTTCTTTAAAACCATCAAGCCAACCAGTGCTGGCCTTAAAATCATTTTTCCCTAAGCTAGATGCGAATTCCTCAGCTTTGGCTCTGACGAGGGGCCCACTGACCGGAATTTTTTTGTCCCTTGCTTGCTTAAACCACTTCAATACACATTCATCTACGTCAAGATTTTCTGGTCCTCGCGCTCTTTTCCTATCTTTGTCGCTGGCTTTACACACACTATTCAAAATCTTCTCTTTATTTTTTAGATACGTTGACAGTGTATTTGGCGGTATCCCGAATTCCTTAGCAATTTCATATTTCTTTTTTTGTCCCTTTTCCACTTTCCGAATAACGGCAACTTTTACGGCAAATGTCAATGATTTGTATTGGATCCATGTTGGTTTTGAAAGGGCCATGATGAACACACAACACAATAAAACTGCACAATAAGCGTCACTAAAACACACCAGTCTGTATATACAGTACTGTATAAAGAAAGGAACGGTCTCTCACTACAGGACACAGCTCGCACAGTAGAAACTCAAAAAGACTTAACCCTTCCACGAATGCAGGCAGACTGAACCTAAACTGAAAGCAACAGTGAGGGTGGCTGACTGACAAGGCGTGGAACAAGGGACAATGGCGGACGGTACCGTTACACGAGTCAGTCACGTGTCATCGCGAGATACTGGTGCCAATTCTACAAATTTGACACAAAGGACAAGCGTCTGTTCACAAAGGGTGATGCCTGCTTGTCTGTTTCCAGTCATGTCTCTATTGTTACGTGGTCTAGCCCATACTGCAGGCAATTTTTTGTAGTTTGAGCAACATTTTTATTTCGAATTAACCAAAAAAAGTTCGAATTACAGACTATGTTTTTGCACGGTTTTACATAGGATATTCAAGGGACCACGGTAAAAGTTCGAATTATCCACGAATTCGAATTATGCACGTTCAAATTAGCCAAGTTCTACTATAATTATATTTAATGAGAAGAAACATGGCTGAACCATATACAGACCATTAAGTTATTTATATGTTATGTTTTGTTAATAGATTTAAGTGTTAAAGAGGTGTGTGAGAAATGGGAGTAGGTATAAAACTAGTAATGACACAAATTTAACAAGCAACAAAGTAATAACTATAATATAAATAGAAAGCAAAATATCAGATAAGAAATAATTTTGTAAAAGTATAATAACACTAAAGTATAATAGATTGTAAAACAGTTTCAAAGTACAGTAATTCAAAAACCAATAAGTGCGAAATGTAAATAAGCAGACCATATATAATTAGTAAAATAGTTTACCTTTTTCTTGTCCGTCTGGTGGCCTTTTCTCTATATTTCATTCAACGCGTTTCAGGACATATGTCCCATCATCAGGATATCCCTTGTTGAAGTTCGTCGATCGTTAAAATATTAAAAACACTGTACACACAATTCTACACATAACAATAAATATAATATAAACGTAAAAACACATAAAATACCCAGATTTTAGACACACACGATATCGGTGGTGCGCACCACGACATGCTATAGTCGACTGTTTGCGGACCATTTTAAAGACAAATAACGAAGAAAATCAAACTGTAATGAAAGTAAATTGAAGACTAGAAGTAAACAATAGTTCCAGTAACACAAGGAGGAACAATAAACGAATATTAAAACTAAATTTTAACTAAAAACTTGATGTAAAAAGAAACAGACGCCAGAAGGAGACGGCATCCCTATCTTTGAAAATAAACGAAAGTACTAACTCAGTAGTGAAGACACCTTGATGATCCATAACACGATCAACATGGTTTTGTTAAGTATGAAATAAATTATAAATAATTACGAACCAAACTGATTAACTTTTTTCACAATATATAACTCTCACTCTGAACTTTGAACACCAATTTCTTTCAAGGATTAATGAATCATATTTATTAACACATTAAGTAACTGTAAAATAACCTATGTTTGAAACCGATAAAACTGACACACACTTTTAACACAATAGAGTTGAATTTTCATGTAAACCTTTTTAGTATTTAAGTACCACAATTGTGAGGTGGTGTACTTTATTTGACATCTTGCTTTAAAACCTTTTTCGTACTCAAAAGAACTTATTGGCAAATTAACTTGTGTAAATAAATACACATGTCAGCCATAGCGGCATCTTACGACTGAAGCGATGCCACCTTTTGCTATCCGCTGAGTGAAAACTAATTTATTGCCGAGGCTAAACTTTGTTATAATAACATTTATTGTATGACAATTATCAAAAATTAATGAATTATCGTATCAAATAAATCAGTACGAATCTTTACTAGCTGTCCTGTGTTTATTTAAATTGTATTATGTATGTTATGTGCTTTAGCGGAGAATAGAATTCTTTGCTCAAATTTTATATTGGCAACACGTCCAAAAAACAAGCGAAAGTCGAGTTCCCGCCAGTCAGCGAGGTAATTCGAATTATTCTTCACAGTACAGGAGACAATCTAACTGTGAACCTGTGACGATTTAAAAATTATTTAAATAGCACAAATTAAATTTTTGTTCTTATAACAAGTGAGAGTATAATCCACCCTTATCTGTACCTAGATACCTGTATGAACGTGCAAAAAGTCCAGTACGAACATGCAAAGTACAATGTTATTAAGCGAAAACTAATAATTCTTCTAATTAAATAAAAGACGTATTAATAATAAAGGAAATATCTAACTCCTAACAGAAAATGTAGCATAATTTATACTAGTTAATTAATGGACAGTTAATGATAATAAAGGAACGAACTACTTTTCTCAGCGCGTAAACCGCGCCAGCTTACAGACTCCCTGCCGCTAAACTCGCCCCAGTCGCCGGAGAACCTTCGACATGTAAGCAGCACGAAAATGTGTTGTAAAGTTACACTTACGTGCATGTGGCTAAACAACGATGTAACAAGTCGTTAGTTCTTTTAATCTATTTAATCCAATGTAGCGTTAGTAAAACTCAAAAACTAGTAATGTAGTACGTGGAGGAAATATTAATAATATATAAAAAACAAACTTAGCCGACACATCTCTTTACGAACAGTAAGCGGTAAGATATGTTCCTTACCATGTAAAAGTAAACATCAGTGCTGCTAAAATAAAAACAAATTAAGTGTAAAAAGTGAACAACCAACACCAGGAGAAACGTTACTACAACAACCGTAAGAACTTCAAGTAGCAGAATTCAACCGTCATGACCTAGACTACAATTCGGAAACAACCAACTAAATGGAGGATCCAGATGAACAACGAACTACACCCAAGAAGACCTACTGAAGAGGATCATCTCGAACACCCACTGCAGACTCATGTTATATTCAGGTGACATTAAACCATAACTTCTGTGCATAACTTGTTTTTTAAAAACCGCAACACAAAGAACAGTAAAGTTTCTGGTAAAGACTTTTAGATCACTTAAAGATTATCATATAAATGTTTGTAATTTCTGTAATGCTATAGTAATAACCTGATGATGTTTAAAGGTAAAGTAATTCTGAAAATTACATCAGACTATTCTTCAAATAGTTTGGATGATGTTGAGATATGTTAGAATATTGCAAAGTTAAAGCCCGGATCCGTGGTAATTGAAATAATACACAGTTGTATGATTTTGAAATACTAAGAGTAACAATTTAAAGAGTATTTAATGCAGAATTTATAAGAATTTTCTTTTAAAAGTAAAGTAAAGTAAGTAAGTAAAAAAAAAAACAAAAAGATGACCATTAAAGCTATTACTTTTATATACTTAGTTAAAATACACGAATAAAGAGATGTTTTCGCTAATATCCAGAGAGTGAATAAATTTATGTAACCTTGGACAAAATCCTGATATATACATTGCCATAATTTGTTGGTAAGTAAATTTTACTAACTACGGCAGCTAGTTTAATTAACAGCGAACAATTAAACTGGTTCCCAATGTTATAATGTCTTGACAGGAGAGACGTTATAAACCTTTTATTTGTTTTATGAAAAACAATTTCGGGAATTAAAAATACAAAATAGGACAGGTAAGGGCTTCGGTACTGGTTATTCGTACGTTCACGACGGACGCAGTCTGCGTGAGGTACGTTTAAGAGTGACGACGACTTGGTAAGACGTTGAGAGAAAAAAACCAAATACATTTTACACTATTACAATTAGACGAGTGTCGTCTAGTTACAATATTATGATAGTCCGTAATTCTGACTAACAAATACTATGATTGACCGACCTCTATCATTACCGGACTTCGTACTTCTTCTCCTTGACTTACACGTTTTACTCACTTTTTACTGACTGACTGGCCACTTACTGACTTTGTGTCCCTGTTCTTCTGCGAGAGTCACATTTATAGCCTCTTCAAAACTTCCCTTTCTGCTGTCACTCTTCCAATAACCCCCATTGGCCACATTTTGAAAGTGTCGCCAGTAAATTTGAAAATATCCAGTCATCACTTGCAAAATTCTCGCGTGCAGTGATGACGCTATCCCTTATTGGCTACAGATTTTCGGCGCTGAGATTTTCCCGCACAGCCATTAACTCGTAAAAAGAGAAATCTGCTTTCTAAAACACACCTCGTTTCGGTATGTCAGCTATTGTATTTTGAAGGCCGATACACCCTCTTTCTAACGGTATCTCCCGTTTTTTGCTGGTTTGTGGAAACAGCATTTTATATTTTTATGACATAGAAAGTTTGGATGTACAATACATTTGTAAGCTGCCACGAGACAGTGTGTCGGCGCTCACGCCTTAGCCACCGGCTTACGTAACTAGTACACTGTACAAAATCTCTTATAGTTTCTTACTACTAATATTACAATCTTATATTAACTTTAATAATTTATCGTGCCGTAATACAGATATTTACAATTTATTAATTAACTATTCGTAACTCCTTGAGTTACGTTACAACCTGTTATCACCATTTGAAAAAAAAAGAGTAATTTTGTATTAGTATTATTGTTGTTGTTGTTATTGTGTTGTATTTGTGGTTAAGAGTAGAGTGCCTGTGTAGTGATCCACCATGAAACAAAATCGTAACAGCTCCAGGAAATATGAAGTAGTTAATATACAGTCAATGTATATTATATGTAATATAAATAAAATAATTTATATTATTGTGTTTTTAATGTTACAGTGGGGATCCACTATCAAACATGATACTGGAGTTTAAAAGTAAAAACGATGCTGTTGAATTCTGTGAAAAGAATGGATGGAAATGGTTTATTGAAGAAGAGAAACCCTATAAACCAAAAGTCAAGTCATATGGATTCAATTTTTCATGGGACAAGCGAACACGAGTTTCAACTAAGTAAAAAACAAATTAAAAAAACTATTGTCCTTTGTAAAGCATTCAACAACAATTTGTAATATAAAATTAGTTTATTACATATTTGTTGTCATTAAACAATGGGATTGTAAATTATTTAATAGAAATTGTGTGTAGATAAGTAAATGTTTTAATATTATTTCTGTTTAATTCTGTTTTTGTGACAATGAATTTTTCCTAGTACATACCATGTATCCTTAATATCATGTTATGGTAATAATACAGTAGCCAGTGGTATTTTTCCTACACCAACACCTCTTCCAATTCTGGTGTCGCTCCCCTTCGGTTTGGCCGACGCCCTTGGGCGTTCGAGCGTCTTGTCCCCGCCAGCGTGTCTCTACGTTCCTGCGGGCAAAGCCCTAGGGGTCCATGGTGACGCGACTCGGTGTGGCGCTTGGCTGAAGCAAGAAAGCATCAGCTTACTCCCATGATGTACATGCCATATCATGTACTCGTGGACCGCACCCTAACTCCTTGTGCCGAGCAAATGACTGAGATGATGTGTTTCCACCTGGTGTTCATCAGGCCCAGGCCTGGACAACGCGCGGAAATCAGGGCGCAAGATGCCCGTGCATCTTCTCTGTGTCCAATTCCCTGATTCCCCATTTCATCAAGATTTATCAGCCATTAAAACATCCATTAAGGAATTAATAGATGTTTCACAAAACTCTATTAAACTTAACAGTAATTAAAGTCATTGGTTAAATGGTGGCATATTTTTGGCTCATTAGGAAACTAATGGAATTCTTGCATTTTGTTGTCCATGACATGTCCGAGTATCACTAAGAATTTATAAACACTATTGCGATGCAGGACACTTGAGTTGTCTTCTGCGTTGGAATAGGGTTTATAAACAAATTGTATTCTTAGAAACAAATTGTTATTACAACAGCAAGCAAAAGGTAGCCGTAAAATTAAATCTGCTTTACTTTAATGTACGTTGTTGCTCTTTGTCAAGTAGTTTAAATTTTTAAAATAATATATGTATCGTGATAAGACAAATGGAATCAATTATGCATTCTATCACATTTGTGGCCATTAAAAGGTCCGTGGGGCAAGCACACTAGTTGCTGCTGTGTGATGAGTGCTCCACTCAGGTTGCGGCGTGACTACCCACACTGATGTTTCTCTGCCGCAGGTCCTCTTCATTTGGCAGTGGGATGTAGAGCCCACTGCTATATCAGTCAGTGTCCATTGCTGTCTTCTTTCTCCTTGACTTCACTCCTCTTCTTTCCTGCTGCTTTCTCTCTGATCTTGCTTCCTTCTCATCATCCAGCAGAATGAATTTTGCACTTAGCCATGCTCTTTTCATGCCTCAAATTTGTTAATCACAGTGGGCCTGTCAGAGGGCTGGAGAGGGTGTTGCCAGTATGCCGGGTGACAGTGAATACAAATTTGACCATTTACTGTGCAAGGTGTAGAGTGAGGATCCAAGGTGCTTATGCACGTGACTTTGGTCTTTTTTCACTCTTTAAAAAAATGATTCTTGTCACTATCTGTCACTATTAATGGGACGTTTTTGAAGTTAGCTAATGCAATTTTTGAAACCCTCTTGGCTAAATGACCAGAAGTCACAGAACTGTAGTAGTTTCCAGATGTTCACAAGAAGTTAACTTTAACAGCATCTCTCCCACAATGAAATATAAAAAAGATTGGTATGTTCACTTATTTTCATTGTTATGCTAATCTCTTCTGAAGATTGTCAACATGAAAATACTGAGTATGACCTCTTGAACATAAGAGGTTCATCAGTATAGACAATATTTTTACCCTCTTGCCTACATTTACTTATGTCCGTTGGATAGTGAATCTTCCATGCAATATTATTACTTCTTTCTATCAGGAATAGTGGCGTACCAACGCCTTTGGGGGCCCGGGGCGGGAGTTCCTGGCTGTGGCCCCCCCTCCATTATTAAGCACTCCCCATATTGTGCCTCTACTATCGGCACCACAAAACTGAGTCATAATCTTATATCCATAAAAACTATTGGAAAAAAAATATGTGGAAAGAACTAACTATGTAAGTATTAATAGAACTTAAAGGAAAACTAAAATAAAAACACAGATTTTGCGTTTTTACTTCCATGTTCCTTAAGGAAATGGAAGTATGGTGATGGCAAAAAAAATCGTGTTCGAGATTATTGCAGATTCTGATTGTACTACACTCAAAACATGAAAAAAAGTCGTTTTTCGAAAAGTGTGTGTGTGTGTCTGTAGATTTTTTTCTATGGCAAACAATAACAGCCGCAAATTCAAACAGAATCAAATAATTTTTTGCATGCAGCCCTGATTTGTAGAGTACTCGCGACCTATTGTTTTTGGTGAAGATCGGTTGAGGGAAGGGGGTAGTTTACCTGCAACGGTTTTTTTTATCAAGGGTAATTTTGTTTGTTTGGCAAACGATAACAGCCGCAAATTCAAACGGAATCAAATAATGTTTCGCATACAGCCCTGAATTATAGAGCTCTCAAGATCTGTTGATTTTGGCAAAGATCGGTTAAGGGAAAGGGGTAGTTTACCTGCAACGTTTTATGTTTTAACAAGGGTATTTTCTATGGCAAACGATAACAGCCGCAAATTCAAACATAATCAAATAATGTTTTGCATACTACCCTGAATTGTAGAGTTCTCAAGACGTTTTGGTTTTGGTGAAGATCGGTTAAGGGAAAGGGGTAGTTTACCTTCAACGTTTTATGTTTTAAAAGGGTATTTTATATGGCAAACGATAAGTGCCGCAAATTCAAACAGAATCAAATAAGTTTTTGCATACAGCCCTGATTTCTTGAATACTAAAGACCTATTGTTTTTGGTGAAGATCGTTTAAGGGAAAGGGGTAGTTTACTAGCCACGTTTTTTGTTTTATCAAGGGTATTTTGTATGGCAAACGATAACAGCCGCAAATTCAAACAAAATCACATAATATTTTACATACAGCCCTGAATTGTAGAGTTCTCAAGACCTATCGTTTTTGGTGAAGATCGGTTAAGGGAAAGGGGTAGTTTACCTGCAACAGTTTTTTATCAAGGGTAATTTTTACTTCCATATTCCTTAAGGAATGGAAGTATGGTGATGGCAAAAAAAATCGTGTTCGAGATTATTGCAGATTCTTATTCTACTACACTCAAAACATGAAAAAAAGTCGTTTTCCGAAAAGTGTCTGTGTGTCTGTCTGTCTGTCTGTCTGTCTGTGTGTCTGTAGATTTTTTTTCTATGGCAAACGATAACTGCCGCAAATTCAAACAGAATCAAATAATTTTTTGCATACAGCCCGGTTTTCCAGAGTTCTCGCGACCTATTGTTTTTGGTGAAGATCGGTTGAGGGAAAGGGGTAGTTTACCTGCAACGGTTTTTTTTTAGCAAGGGTAATTTTGTTTGTTTGGCAAACGATAACAGCCGCAAATTCAAACAGAATCAAATAATGTTTCGCATACAGCCCTGAATTGTAGAGTTCTCAAGACCTATTGTTTTTGGTGAAGATCGGTTAAGGGAAAGGGGTAGTTTACCTGTAACGTTTTATGTTTTAACAAGGGTATTTCCTATGGCAAACGATAACAGCCGCAAATTCAAACAGAATCAAAAGATTATTTGCATACAGCCCTAAATTGTAGAGTTCTCAATACCTTTTGTTTTTGGTGAAGATCGGTTAAGGGAAAGGGGTAGTTTACCTACAACGTTTTTTTAACAAGGGTATTTTCTATGGCAAACGATAACAGCCGCAAATTCAAACAGAATCAAATAATTTTCTGCATACAGCCCTGATTTGTAGAGTACTCAAGACCTATTGTTTTTGGTGAAGATCGGTTGAGGGGAAGGGGTAGTTTACCAGCAACGTTTTTTATCATGCGTATTTTCTATGGCAAACGACAACTGCCGCAAATTCAAACAGAATCAAATAATTTTTTGCATACAGCCCTGATTTGTAGAGTACTCGCGACCTATTGTTTTTGGTGAAGATCGGTTGAGGGGAAGGGGTAGTTTACCTGCTACGGTTTTTTTTATCAAGGGAAATTTTTTTTTTTTGGCAAACGATAACAGCCGCAAATTCAAACAGAATCAAATAATGTTTCGCATACAGCCCTGAATTGTAGATTTCTCAAGACCTATTGTTTTTGGTGAAGATCGGTTGAGGGAAAGGGGTAGTTTACCTGCAACGTTTTTTTAACAAGGGTATTTTCTATGGCAAACGATAACAGCCGCAAATTCAAACAGAATCAAATAATGTTTTGCATACAGTCCTGATTTGTAGAGTACTCAAGACCTATTGTTTTTGGTGAACATCGGTTAAGGGGAAGGGGTAGTTTACCTGCAACGTTTTTTTATCAAGCGTATTTACTATGGCAAACGATAACAGCCGCAAATTCAAACAGAATCAAATAATTTTTTGCATACGTCCCTGAATTGTAGAGGTCTCAATGACTTTCGATTTTGGTGAAGATCGGTTAAGGGGAAGGGGTAGTTTACCTGCAACCTTATACGTTTTAACAAGAGTAAAGTACTTGAAAATTTATTTAAACTTGTTGAAACAATGGTAATTGTTAAAAATAAAATAATTTTGTTGCCAGGCAATAAAATTATAATTTTTTCATTTTAATGTAATATAATATTTTTCATTTAATACAGCAATAAAAAGGCAGGTAAGACACAGCCTGGCTGTTTGGCTGAAAATGATTTTAAATATAAATCTTAGAATATGGAAGTCATGTATGGTTCTCCATACCGATATTTACTTCCATATTCCTTAAGGAATGGAAGTATGGTGATGGCAAAAAAAATCGTGTTCGAGATTATTGCAGATTCTGATTCTACTACACTCAAAACATGAAAAAAAGTCGTTTTCCGAAAAGTGTCTGTGTGTCTGTCTGTCTGTCTGTCTGTAGATTTTTTTTCTATGGCAAACGATAACTGCCGCAAATTCGAACAGAATCAAATAATTTTTCGCATGCAGCCCTGATTTGCAGAGTACTCGCGACCTATTGTTTTTGGTGAAGATCGGTTGAGGGAAAGGGGTAGTTTACCTACAACGGTTTTTTTTTAGCAAGGGTAATTTTGTTTGTTTGGCAAACGATAACAGCCGCAAATTCAAACAGAATCAAATAATGTTTCGCATACAGCCCTGAATTGTAGAGTTCTCAAGATCTGTTGATTTTGGTGAAGATCGGTTAAGGGAAAGGGGTAGTTTACCTGTAACGTTTTATGTTTTAACAAGGGTATTTCCTATGGCAAACGATAACAGCCGCAAATTCAAACAGAATCAAAAGATTATTTGCATACAGCCCTAAATTGTAGAGTTCTCAAGACCTATTGTTTTTGGTGAAGTTCGGTTGAGGGAAAGGGGTAGTTTACCTGCAACGTTTTTTAACAAGGGTATTTTCTATGGCAAACGATAACAGCCGCAAATTCAAACAGAATCAAATAATGTTTTGCATACAGCCCTGATTTGTAGAGTACTCAAGACCTATTGTTTTTGGTGAAGATCGGTTAAGGGAAAGGGGTAGTTTACCTGTAACGTTTTATGTTTTAACAAGGGTATTTCCTATGGCAAACGATAACAGCCGCAAATTCAAACAGAATCAAAAGATTATTTGCATACAGCCCTAAATTGTAGAGTTCTCAAGACCTGTTGTTTTTGGTGAAGATCGGTTGAGGGAAAGGGGTAGTTTACCTGCAACGTTTTTTTAACAAGGGTATTTTCTATGGCAAACGATAACAGCCGCAAATTCAAACAGAATCAAATAATTTTTTGCATGCAGCCCTGATTTGCAGAGTATTCGCGACCTATTGTTTTTGGTGAAGATCGGTTGAGGGAAAGGGGTAGTTTACCTACAACGGTGTTTTTTAGCAAGGGTAATTTAGTTTGTTTGGCAAACGATAACAGCCGCAAATTCAAACAGAATCAAATAATGTTTCGCATACAGCCCTGAATTGTAGAGTTCTCAAGATCTGTTGATTTTGGTGAAGATCGGTTAAGGGAAAGGGGTAGTTTACCTGTACGTTTTATGTTTTAACAAGGGCATTTCCTATGGCAAACGATAACAGCCGCAATTCAAACAGAATCAAAAGAATATTTGCATACAGCCCTAAATTGTAGAGTTCTCAAGACCTATTGTTTTTGGTGAAGTTCGGTTGAGGGAAAGGGGTAGTTTACCTGCAACGTTTTTTAACAAGGGTATTTTCTATGGCAAACGATAACAGCCGCAAATTCAAACAGAATCAAATAATGTTTTGCATACAGCCCTGATTTGTAGAGTACTCAAGACCTATTGTTTTTGGTGAAGATCGGTTAAGGGAAAGGGGTAGTTTACCTGTAACGTTTTATGTTTTAACAAGGGTATTTTCTATGGCAAACGATAACAGCCACAAATTCAAACAGAATCAAGTAATTTTTTGCATACGTCCCTGAATTGTAGAGGTCTCAATGACTTTCGATTTTGGTGAAGATCGGTTAAGGGGAAGGGGTAGTTTACCTGCAACCTTTTACGTTTTAACAAGAGTAAAGTACTTGAAAATTTATTTAAACTTTTTGAAACAATGGTAATTGTTAAAAATAAAATAATTTTGTTGCCAGGCAATAAAATTATAATTTTTTCATTTTAATGTAATATAATATTTTTCATTTAATACAGCAATAAAAAGGCAGGTAAGACACAGCCTGGCTGTTTGGCTGAAAATGATTTTAAATATAAATCTTAGAATATGGAAGTCATGTATGGTTCTCCATACCGATATTTACTTCCATATTTCCTTAAGGAATGGAAGTATGGTGATGGCAAAAAAAATCGTGTTCGAGATTATTGCAGATTCTGATTCTACTACACTCAAAACATGAAAAAAAGTCGTTTTCCGAAAAGTGTCTGTGTGTGTGTGTGTGTGTGTGTGTGTGTGTCTGTAGATTTTTTTTCTATGGCAAACGATAACTGCCGCAAATTCAAACAGAATCAAATAATTTTTTGCATACAGCCCTGATTTGTAGAGGACTCGCGACCTATTTTTTTTGGTGAAGATCGGTTGATGGAAAGGGGTAGTTTACTTGTAACGTTTTATGTTTTAACAAGGGTATTTCTTATGGCAAACGATAACAGCCGCAAATTCAAACAGAATCAAAAGATTATTTGCATACAGCCCTAAATTGTAGAGTTCTCAAGACCTATTGTTTTTGGTGAAGATCGGTTAAGGGAAAGGGGTAGTTTACCTACAACGTTTTTTTAACCAGGGTATTTTCTATGGCAAACGATAACAGCCGCAAATTCAAACAGAATCAAATAATTTTCTACATACAGCCCTGATTTGTAGAGTACTCAAGACCTATTGTTTTTGGTGAAGATCGGTTGAGGGGAAGGGGTAGTTTACCTGCAACGTTTTTTATCAAGCGTATTTTCTATGGCAAACGATAACTGCCGCAAATTCAAACAGAATCAAATAATTTTTTGCATACAGCCCTGATTTGTAGAGTACTCGCTACCTATTGTTTTTGGTGAAGATCGGTTGAGGGGAAGGGGTAGTTTACCTGCAACGGTTTTTTTTATCAAGGGAAATTTTTTTTTGGCAAACGATAACAGCCGCAAATTCAAACAGACTTAAATAATGTTTCGTATACAGCCCTGAATTGTAGAGTTTTCACGACCTATTGTTTTTGGTGAAGATCGGTTAAGGGAAAGGGGTAGTTTACCTGTAACGTTTTATGTTTTAACAAGGGTATTTCCTATGGCAAACGATAACAGCCGCAAATTCAAACAGAATCAAACGATTATTTGCATACAGCCCTAAATTGTAGAGTTCTCAAGACCTATTGTTTTTGGTGAAGATCGGTTGAGGGAAAGGGGTAGTTTACTTGCAACATTTTTTTAACAAGGGTATTTTCTATGGCAAACGATAACAGCCGCAAATTCAAACAGAATCAAATAATGTTTTGCATACAGCCCTGATTTGTAGAGTACTCAAGACATATTGTTTTTGGTGAAGATCTGTTAAGGGGAAGGGGTAGTTTACCTGCACCGTTTTTTTATCAAGCGTATTTTCTATGGGTCTCAAGGACTTTCGATTTTGGTGAAGATCGGTTAAGGGGAAGGGGTAGTTTACCTGCAACCTTTTACGTTTTAACAAGAGTAAAGTACTTGCAAATGTATTTAAACTTTTTGAAACAATGGTAATTGTTAAAAATAAAATAATTTTGTTGCCAGGCAATAAAATTAAAATTTTTTAATTTTAATGTAATATAATATTTTTCATTTAATACGGCAATAAAAAGGCAGGTAAGACACAAACACACAATTCACGTTATTTCTGGCCTCACTCATGTTTATTTTCTTACGTTTGCACGCTTTTTAAATGGAAAGTGCCGAAACCCACACCAACATAACGCGTGCAAGCCGAAAAAATGGACATCAATTTGCTTACTGGCGAAGCTAGTAGTTAATGAATGGATAGGCAAAAATCTTATCTTAAATTTTTTTTAAGGAATCACTAAAAGGACGGTGGGTCAAATCGGACGCTGAGGTAGAGTTGCTGTAACTGAATGGTTCCACAAACAGCCGTAAGAATTTTACTAGCAGGGAATCTACAGGTTAGCGCAACAGTGGAACTCATGTCTTAATGTTATTGGAGACTTCTTTTAAAATCGTTGAATAAAAAATGCTTTACAGTTCTATACGTGTGTCTATTGAACAATCCTTGTATTAGTCATACACAATAATACAACTGATTGAACTTCAAATTTTTAAACTTGATTAGTTTCTATATATATGTTTAATGTTACAAATAATTCAAATAACAATCTTGATCATCTGTTAGTTCAGCGGAATAACAGTGACACTTTTAATAACCGCATAAAATAAACACTTAGAAACAACACAGGCGCTTTAACTTAACTGTTTGGACCACAGAAGTGAGGCATGCCTCAACGCTCTATGTGTACAGCGCGGGACAATCCCCCCTCCCTACACTTCCCTATCACACCACTACATTGCTTACATACGATGTATACAAAAAACGCTGAGGCAAGTTCAGGTTGCCTCATTCGCTTTAAACGAACTATGCCGAATCTCACCTGTCACCATCTAGCGGTCGCTCAATAAAGCACGTTTCGGTTTAATAAATTTGACAGTCCCAGTAACAATGTATAATCTTTACGTTATGTAGTTCATACGTATTTATAATTTTTATTCTACAGAATTTGTTAGGGTAGGCATTGCCTCAATTGCCTCCATGTAACTTCGCCACTGATATATATGTGTACAACGTTATCGGCAACAAAGAAGTAGTTTTTGTTAAAATTCCTTCCCGGGATATTTGGCCGTAGTCCAATGTTTTCTACAAAACCAGACGTTTCGGCAATCCCATCGACTTCCATCATCAGTGAAAATCGAGTGCGATAACGTGAGGTGGTATACGTTAGTGACCACAGTACTGTGGTTAAGGCTGAAGCAGTAAGTAGAAAGAAGTAGTTTCTATGGTAATATTTCATTTCGAAAATGATTTTAAATATAAATCTTAGAATATGGAAGTCATGTATGGTTCTCCATACCGATATTTACTTCCATATTCCTTAAGGAATGGAAGTATGGTGATGGCAAAAAAAATCGTGTTCGAGATTATTGCAGATTCTGATTCTACTACACTCAAAACATGAAAAAAAGTCGTTTTCGGAAAAGTGTCTGTGTGTGTGTCTGTCTGTGTGTCTGTAGATTTTTTTCTATGGCAAACGATAACTGCCGCAAATTCAAACAGAATCAAATAATTTTTTGCATGCAGCCCTGATTTGCAGAGTACTCGCGACCTATTGTTTTTGGTGAAGATCGGTTGAGGGAAAGGGGTAGTTTACCTGCAACGGTTTTTTTTTTAGCAAGGGTAATTTTGTTTGTTTGGCAAACGATAACAGCCGCAAATTCAAACAGAATCAAATAATGTTTCGCATACAGCCCTGAATTGTAGAGTTCTCAAGATCTGTTGATTTTGGTGAAGATCGGTTAAGGGAAAGGGGTAGTTTACCTGTACGTTTTATGTTTTAACAAGGGCATTTCCTATGGCAAACGATAACAGCCGCAATTCAAACAGAATCAAAAGAATATTTGCATACAGCCCTAAATTGTAGAGTTCTCAAGACCTATTGTTTTTGGTGAAGTTCGGTTGAGGGAAAGGGGTAGTTTACCTGCAACGTTTTTTAACAAGGGTATTTTCTATGGCAAACGATAACAGCCGCAAATTCAAACAGAATCAAATAATGTTTTGCATACAGCCCTGATTTGTAGAGTACTCAAGACCTATTGTTTTTGGTGAAGATCGGTTAAGGGAAAGGGGTAGTTTACCTGTAACGTTTTATGTTTTAACAAGGGTATTTTCTATGGCAAACGATAACAGCCACAAATTCAAACAGAATCAAGTAATTTTTTGCATACGTCCCTGAATTGTAGAGGTCTCAATGACTTTCGATTTTGGTGAAGATCGGTTAAGGGGAAGGGGTAGTTTACCTGCAACCTTTTACGTTTTAACAAGAGTAAAGTACTTGAAAATTTATTTAAACTTTTTGAAACAATGGTAATTGTTAAAAATAAAATAATTTTGTTGCCAGGCAATAAAATTATAATTTTTTCATTTTAATGTAATATAATATTTTTCATTTAATACAGCAATAAAAAGGCAGGTAAGACACAGCCTGGCTGTTTGGCTGAAAATGATTTTAAATATAAATCTTAGAATATGGAAGTCATGTATGGTTCTCCATACCGATATTTACTTCCATATTTCCTTAAGGAATGGAAGTATGGTGATGGCAAAAAAAATCGTGTTCGAGATTATTGCAGATTCTGATTCTACTACACTCAAAACATGAAAAAAAGTCGTTTTCCGAAAAGTGTGTGTGTGTGTGTGTGTGTGTGTGTGTGTGTCTGTAGATTTTTTTTCTATGGCAAACGATAACTGCCGCAAATTCAAACAGAATCAAATAATTTTTTGCATACAGCCCTGATTTGTAGAGGACTCGCGACCTATTTTTTTTGGTGAAGATCGGTTGATGGAAAGGGGTAGTTTACTTGTAACGTTTTATGTTTTAACAAGGGTATTTCTTATGGCAAACGATAACAGCCGCAAATTCAAACAGAATCAAAAGATTATTTGCATACAGCCCTAAATTGTAGAGTTCTCAAGACCTATTGTTTTTGGTGAAGATCGGTTAAGGGAAAGGGGTAGTTTACCTACAACGTTTTTTTAACCAGGGTATTTTCTATGGCAAACGATAACAGCCGCAAATTCAAACAGAATCAAATAATTTTCTACATACAGCCCTGATTTGTAGAGTACTCAAGACCTATTGTTTTTGGTGAAGATCGGTTGAGGGGAAGGGGTAGTTTACCTGCAACGTTTTTTATCAAGCGTATTTTCTATGGCAAACGATAACTGCCGCAAATTCAAACAGAATCAAATAATTTTTTGCATACAGCCCTGATTTGTAGAGTACTCGCTACCTATTGTTTTTGGTGAAGATCGGTTGAGGGGAAGGGGTAGTTTACCTGCAACGGTTTTTTTTATCAAGGGAAATTTTTTTTTGGCAAACGATAACAGCCGCAAATTCAAACAGACTTAAATAATGTTTCGTATACAGCCCTGAATTGTAGAGTTTTCACGACCTATTGTTTTTGGTGAAGATCGGTTAAGGGAAAGGGGTAGTTTACCTGTAACGTTTTATGTTTTAACAAGGGTATTTCCTATGGCAAACGATAACAGCCGCAAATTCAAACAGAATCAAACGATTATTTGCATACAGCCCTAAATTGTAGAGTTCTCAAGACCTATTGTTTTTGGTGAAGATCGGTTGAGGGAAAGGGGTAGTTTACTTGCAACATTTTTTTAACAAGGGTATTTTCTATGGCAAACGATAACAGCCGCAAATTCAAACAGAATCAAATAATGTTTTGCATACAGCCCTGATTTGTAGAGTACTCAAGACATATTGTTTTTGGTGAAGATCTGTTAAGGGGAAGGGGTAGTTTACCTGCACCGTTTTTTTATCAAGCGTATTTTCTATGGGTCTCAAGGACTTTCGATTTTGGTGAAGATCGGTTAAGGGGAAGGGGTAGTTTACCTGCAACCTTTTACGTTTTAACAAGAGTAAAGTACTTGCAAATGTATTTAAACTTTTTGAAACAATGGTAATTGTTAAAAATAAAATAATTTTGTTGCCAGGCAATAAAATTAAAATTTTTTAATTTTAATGTAATATAATATTTTTCATTTAATACGGCAATAAAAAGGCAGGTAAGACACAAACACACAATTCACGTTATTTCTGGCCTCACTCATGTTTATTTTCTTACGTTTGCACGCTTTTTAAATGGAAAGTGCCGAAACCCACACCAACATAACGCGTGCAAGCCGAAAAAATGGACATCAATTTGCTTACTGGCGAAGCTAGTAGTTAATGAATGGATAGGCAAAAATCTTATCTTAAATTTTTTTTAAGGAATCACTAAAAGGACGGTGGGTCAAATCGGACGCTGAGGTAGAGTTGCTGTAACTGAATGGTTCCACAAACAGCCGTAAGAATTTTACTAGCAGGGAATCTACAGGTTAGCGCAACAGTGGAACTCATGTCTTAATGTTATTGGAGACTTCTTTTAAAATCGTTGAATAAAAAATGCTTTACAGTTCTATACGTGTGTCTATTGAACAATCCTTGTATTAGTCATACACAATAATACAACTGATTGAACTTCAAATTTTTAAACTTGATTAGTTTCTATATATATGTTTAATGTTACAAATAATTCAAATAACAATCTTGATCATCTGTTAGTTCAGCGGAATAACAGTGACACTTTTAATAACCGCATAAAATAAACACTTAGAAACAACACAGGCGCTTTAACTTAACTGTTTGGACCACAGAAGTGAGGCATGCCTCAACGCTCTATGTGTACAGCGCGGGACAATCCCCCCTCCCTACACTTCCCTATCACACCACTACATTGCTTACATACGATGTATACAAAAAACGCTGAGGCAAGTTCAGGTTGCCTCATTCGCTTTAAACGAACTATGCCGAATCTCACCTGTCACCATCTAGCGGTCGCTCAATAAAGCACGTTTCGGTTTAATAAATTTGACAGTCCCAGTAACAATGTATAATCTTTACGTTATGTAGTTCATACGTATTTATAATTTTTATTCTACAGAATTTGTTAGGGTAGGCATTGCCTCAATTGCCTCCATGTAACTTCGCCACTGATATATATGTGTACAACGTTATCGGCAACAAAGAAGTAGTTTTTGTTAAAATTCCTTCCCGGGATATTTGGCCGTAGTCCAATGTTTTCTACAAAACCAGACGTTTCGGCAATCCCATCGACTTCCATCATCAGTGAAAATCGAGTGCGATAACGTGAGGTGGTATACGTTAGTGACCACAGTACTGTGGTTAAGGCTGAAGCAGTAAGTAGAAAGAAGTAGTTTCTATGGTAATATTTCATTTCGAAAATGATTTTAAATATAAATCTTAGAATATGGAAGTCATGTATGGTTCTCCATACCGATATTTACTTCCATATTCCTTAAGGAATGGAAGTATGGTGATGGCAAAAAAAATCGTGTTCGAGATTATTGCAGATTCTGATTCTACTACACTCAAAACATGAAAAAAAGTCGTTTTCGGAAAAGTGTCTGTGTGTGTGTCTGTAGATTTTTTTCTATGGCAAACGATAACTGCCGCAAATTCAAACAGAATCAAATAATTTTTTGCATGCAGCCCTGATTTGCAGAGTACTCGCGACCTATTGTTTTTGGTGAAGATCGGTTGAGGGAAAGGGGTAGTTTACCTGCAACGGTTTTTTTTTTAGCAAGGGTAATTTTGTTTGTTTGGCAAACGATAACAGCCGCAAATTCAAACAGAATCAAATAATGTTTCGCATACAGCCCTGAATTGTAGAGTTCTCAAGATCTGTTGATTTTGGTGAAGATCGGTTAAGGGAAAGGGGTAGTTTACCTGTAACGTTTTATGTTTCAACAAGGGTATTTCCTATGGCAAATGATAACAGCCGCAAATTCAAACAGAATCAAAAGATTATTTGCATACAGCCCTAAATTGTAGAGTTCTCAAGATCTATTGTTTTTGGTGAAGATCGGTTGAGGGGAAGGGGTAGTTTACCTGCAACGTTTTTTATCAAGTGTATTTTCTATGGCAAACGATAACTGCCGCAAATTCAAACAGAATCAAATAATTTTTTGCATACAGCCCTGATTTGTAGAGTACTCGCGACCTATTGTTTTTGGTGAAGATCGGTTGAGGGTAAGGGGTAGTTTACCGGCAACGGTTTTTTTTATAAAGGGAAATTTTGTTTTTTGCAAACGATAACAGCCGCAAATTCAAACAGAATCAAATAATGTTTCGCATACAGCCCTGAATTGTAGAGTTCTCAAGACGTATTGTTTTTGGTGAAGATCGGTTAAGGGAAAGGGGTAGTTTACCTACAACGTTTTTTTAACAAGGGTATTTTCTATGGCAAACGATAACAGCCGCAAATTCAAACAGAATCAAATAATTTTCTGCATACAGCCCTGATTTGTAGAGTACTCAAGACCTATTGTTTTTGGTGAAGATCGGTTGAGGGGAAGGGGTAGTTTACCTGCAAGGTTTTTTTACGAGGGTATTTTCTATGGCAAACGATAACTGCCGCAAATTCAAACAGAATCAAATAATTTTTTGCATACCTCCCTGAATTCTAGAGGTCTCAAGGACTTTCGATTTTGGTGAAGATCGGTTAAGGGGAAGGGGTAGTTTACCTGCAACCTTTTACGTTTTAACAAGAGTAAAGTACTTGAAAATTTATTTAAACTTTTTCAAACAATGGTAATTGTTAAAAATAAAATAATTTTGTTGCCAAGCAATAAAATTAAAATTTGTTCATTTTAATGTACATCATGTATAAGAGAAAATATATCGCGCTTGGCAGGCGATATTAAGATTTAAATATAAATCTTAGAATATGGAAGTCATGTATGGTTCTCCATACCGATATTTACTTCCATATTCCTTAAGGAATGGAAGTGTGGTGATGGCAAAAAAAATCGTGTTCGAGATTATTGCAGATTCTGATTCTACTACACTCAAAACATGAAAAAATATCGGTATGGAGAACCATACATGACTTCCATATTCTAAGATTTATATTTAAAATCATTTTCAGCCAAACAGCCAGGCTGTGTCTTACCTGCTTTTTTATTGCTGTATTAAATGAAAAATATTATATTACATTAAAATGAAAAAATTATAATTTTATTGCCTGGCAACAAAATTATTTTATTTTTAACAATTACCATTGTTTCAAAAAGTTTAAATAAATTTTCAAGTACTTTACTCTTGTTAAAACGTAAAAGGTTGCAGGTAAACTACCCCTTCCCCTTAACCGATCTTCACCAAAATCGAAAGTCATTGAGACCTCTACAATTCAGGGACGTATGCAAAAAATTATTTGATTCTGTTTGAATTTGCGGCTGTTATCGTTTGCCATAAAAAATACGCTTGATAAAAAAACGTTGCAGGTAAACTACCCCTTCCCCTTAACCGATCTTCACCAAAAACAATAGGTCTTGAGTACTCTACAAATCAGGGCTGTATGCAAAACATTATTTGATTCTGTTTGAATTTGCGGCTGTTATCGTTTGCCATAGAAAATACCCTTGTTAAAAAAACGTTGCGGGTAAACTACCCCTTTCCCTCAACCGATCTTCACCAAAAACAATAGGTCTTGAGAACTCTACAATTTAGGGCTGTATGCAAATAATCTTTTGATTCTGTTTGAATTTGCGGCTGTTATCGTTTGCCATAGGAAATACCCTTGTTAAAACATAAAACGTTACAGGTAAACTACCCCTTTCCCTTAACCGATCTTCACCAAAAACAATAGGTCTTGAGAACTCTACAATTCAGGGCTGTATGCGAAACATTATTTGATTCTGTTTGAATTTGCGGTTTGTTCTGTTTCAATAGGTCTTGAGAACTCTACAATTCAGGGCTGTATGCGAAACATTATTTGATTCTGTTTGAATTTGCGGCTGTTATCGTTTGCCAAACAAACAAATTTACCCTTGCTAAAAAAAAAACCGTTGCAGGTAAACTACCCCTTTCCCTCAACCGATCTTCACCAAAAACAATAGGTCGCGAGTACTCTGCAAATCAGGGCTGCATGCAAAAAATTATTTGATTCTGTTTGAATTCGCGGCAGTTATCGTTTGCCATAGAGAAAAAAATCTACAGACAGACAGACAGACAGACACATAGACAGACAGACACTTTTCCGAAAACGACTTTTTTTCATGTTTTGAGTGTAGTAGAATCAGAATCTGCAATAATCTCGAACACGATTTTTTTTGCCATCACCATACTTCCATTCCTTAAGGAATATGGAAGTAAAAGTCGTTTTCCGAAAAGTGTCTGTGTGTGTGTCTGTAGATTTTTTTTCTATGGCAAACGATAACTGCCGCAAATTCAAATAGAATCAAATAATTTTTTGCATACAGCCGTGATTTGTAGAGGACTCGCGACATATTGCTTTTGGTGAAGATCGGTTGAGGGAAAGGGGTAGTTTACCTGAAACGGTTTTTTTTTATCAAGGGAAATTTTTTTTTTTTTGGCAAACGATAACAGCCGCAAATTCAAACAGAATCAAATAATGTTTCGCATACAGCCCTGAATTGTAGAGTTCTCAAGACCTATTGTTTCTGGTGAAGATCGGTTAAGGGAAAGGGGTAGTTTACCTGTAACGTTTTATGTTTTAACAACGGTATTTTCTATGGCAAACGATAACAGCCGCAAATTCAAACAGAATCAAATAATTTTCTGCATACAGTCCTGATTTGTTGAGTACTCATGACCTATTGGTTTTGGTGAAGATCGGTTGAGGGGAAGGGGTGGTTTACCTGCAACGTTTTTTATCAAGCGTATTTTCTATGGCAAACGATAACTGCCGCAAATTCAAACAGAATCAAATAATTTTTTGCATACAGCCCTGATTTGTAGAGTACTCGCGACCTATTGTTTTTGGTGAAGATCGGTTGATGGGAAGGGGTAGTTTACCGGCAACGGTTTTTTTTATAAAGGGAAATTTTTTTTTTTGCAAACTATAACAGCCGCAAATTCAAACAGAATCAAATAATGTTTCGTATACAGCCCTGAATTGTAGAGTTCTCAAGACGTATTGTTTTTGGTGAAGATCGGTTAAGAGAAAGGGGTAGTTTACCTACAACGTTTTTTTAACAAGGGTATTTTCTATGGCAAACGATAACAGCCGCAAATTCAAACAGAATCAAATAATTTTCTGCATACAGCCCTGATTTGTAGAGTACTCAAGACCTATTGTTTTTGGTGAAGATCGGTTGAGGGGAAGGGGTAGTTTACCTGCAAGGTTTTTTTACAAGGGTATTTTCTATGGCAAACGATAACTGCCGCAAATTCAAACAGAATCAAATAATTTTTTGCATACCTCCCTGAATTCTAGAGGTCCCAAGGACTTTCGATTTTGGTGAAGATCGGTTAAGGGGAAGGGGTAGTTTACCTGCAACCTTTTACGTTTTAACAAGAGTAAAGTACTTGAAAATTTATTTAAACTTTTTCAAACAATGGTAATTGTTAAAAATAAAATAATTTTGTTGCCAAGCAATAAAATTAAAATTTGTTCATTTTAATGTACATCATGTATAAGAGAAAATATATCGCGCTTGGCAGGCGATATTAAGATTTAAATATAAATCTTAGAATATGGAAGTCATGTATGGTTCTCCATACCGATTTTTACTTCCATATTCCTTAAGGAATGGAAGTATGGTGATGGCAAAAAAAATCGTGTTCGAGATTATTGCAGATTCTGATTCTACTACACTCAAAACATGAAAAAAAGTCGTTTTCCGAAAAGTGTCTGTGTGTGTGTCTGTAGATTTTTTTTCTATGGCAAACGATAACTGCCGCAAATTCAAACAGAATCAAATAATTTTTTGCATACAGCCGTGATTTGTAGAGGACTCGCGACCTATTGTTTTTGGTGAAGATCGGTTGAGGGAAAGGGGTAGTTTACCTGCAACGGTTTTTTTTATCAAGGGAAATTTTTTTTTTTGGCAAACGATAACAGCCGCAAATTCAAATAGAATCAAATAATGTTTCGCATACAGCCCTGAATTGTAGAGTTCTCAAGACCTATTGTTTCTGGTGAAGATCGGTTAAGGGAAAGGGGTAGTTTACCTGTAACGTTTTATGTTTTAACAAGGGTATTTCCTATGGCAAACGATAACAGCCGCAAATTCAAACAGAATCAAAAGATTATTTGCATACAGCCCTAAATTGTAGAGTTCTCAAGACCTATTGTTTTTGGTGAAGATCGGTTGAGGGGAAGGGGTAGTTTACCTGCAACGGTTTTTTTTATCAAGGGAAATTTTTTTTTGGCAAACGATAACAGCCGCAAATTCAAACAGACTTAAATAATGTTTCGTATGCAGCCCTGAATTGTAGAGTTTTCACGACCTATTGTTTTTGGTGAAGATCGGTTAAGGGAAAGGGGTAGTTTACCTGTAACGTTTTATGTTTTAACAAGGGTATTTCCTATGGCAAACGATAACAGCCGCAAATTCAAACAGAATCAAACGATTATTTGCATACAGCCCTAAATTGTAGAGTTCTCAAGACCTATTGTTTTTGGTGAAGATCGGTTGAGGGAAAGGGGTAGTTTACTTGCAACATTTTTTTAACAAGGGTATTTTCTATGGCAAACGATAACAGCCGCAAATTCAAACAGAATCAAATAATGTTTTGCATACAGCCCTGATTTGTAGAGTACTCAAGACCTATTGTTTTTGGTGAAGATCTGTTAAGGGGAAGGGGTAGTTTACCTGCACCGTTTTTTTATCAAGCGTATTTTCTATGGCAAACGGTAACAGCCGCAAATTCAAACAGAATCAAATAATGTTTTGCATACATCCCTGAATTGTAGAGGTCTCAAGGACTTTCGATTTTGGTGAAGATCGGTTAAGGGGAAGGGGTAGTTTACCTGCAACCTTTTACGTTTTAACAAGAGTAAAGTACTTGCAAATTTATTTAAACTTTTTGAAACAATGGTAATTGTTAAAAATAAAATAATTTTGTTGCCAGGCAATAAAATTAAAATTTTTTTTTTAATTTTAATGTAATATAATATTTTTCATTTAATACGGCAATAAAAAGGCAGGTAAGACACAAACACACAATTCACGTTATTTCTGGCCTCACTCATGTTTATTTTCTTACGTTTGCACGCTTTTTAAATGGAAAGTGCCGAAACCCACACCAACATAACGCGTGCAAGCCGAAAAAATGGACATCAATTTGCTTACTGGCGAAGCTAGTAGTTAATGAATGGATAGGCAAAAATCTTATCTTAAATTTTTTTTAAGGAATCACTAAAAGGACGGTGGGTCAAATCGGACGCTGAGGTAGAGTTGCTGTAACTGAATGGTTCCACAAACAGCCGTAAGAATTTTACTAGCAGGGAATCTACAGGTTAGCGCAACAGTGGAACTCATGTCTTAATGTTATTGGAGACTTCTTTTAAAATCGTTGAATAAAAAATGCTTTACAGTTCTATACGTGTGTCTATTGAACAATCCTTGTATTAGTCATACACAATAATACAACTGATTGAACTTCAAATTTTTAAACTTGATTAGTTTCTATATATATGTTTAATGTTACAAATAATTCAAATAACAATCTTGATCATCTGTTAGTTCAGCGGAATAACAGTGACACTTTTAATAACCGCATAAAATAAACACTTAGAAACAACACAGGCGCTTTAACTTAACTGTTTGGACCACAGAAGTGAGGCATGCCTCAACGCTCTATGTGTACAGCGCGGGACAATCCCCCCTCCCTACACTTCCCTATCACACCACTACATTGCTTACATACGATGTATACAAAAAACGCTGAGGCAAGTTCAGGTTGCCTCATTCGCTTTAAACGAACTATGCCGAATCTCACCTGTCACCATCTAGCGGTCGCTCAATAAAGCACGTTTCGGTTTAATAAATTTGACAGTCCCAGTAACAATGTATAATCTTTACGTTATGTAGTTCATACGTATTTATAATTTTTATTCTACAGAATTTGTTAGGGTAGGCATTGCCTCAATTGCCTCCATGTAACTTCGCCACTGATATATATGTGTACAACGTTATCGGCAACAAAGAAGTAGTTTTTGTTAAAATTCCTTCCCGGGATATTTGGCCGTAGTCCAATGTTTTCTACAAAACCAGACGTTTCGGCAATCCCATCGACTTCCATCATCAGTGAAAATCGAGTGCGATAACGTGAGGTGGTATACGTTAGTGACCACAGTACTGTGGTTAAGGCTGAAGCAGTAAGTAGAAAGAAGTAGTTTCTATGGTAATATTTCATTTCGAAAATGATTTTAAATATAAATCTTAGAATATGGAAGTCATGTATGGTTCTCCATACCGATATTTACTTCCATATTCCTTAAGGAATGGAAGTATGGTGATGGCAAAAAAAATCGTGTTCGAGATTATTGCAGATTCTGATTCTACTACACTCAAAACATGAAAAAAAGTCGTTTTCGGAAAAGTGTCTGTGTGTGTGTCTGTCTGTGTGTCTGTAGATTTTTTTCTATGGCAAACGATAACTGCCGCAAATTCAAACAGAATCAAATAATTTTTTGCATGCAGCCCTGATTTGCAGAGTACTCGCGACCTATTGTTTTTGGTGAAGATCGGTTGAGGGAAAGGGGTAGTTTACCTGCAACGGTTTTTTTTTTAGCAAGGGTAATTTTGTTTGTTTGGCAAACGATAACAGCCGCAAATTCAAACAGAATCAAATAATGTTTCGCATACAGCCCTGAATTGTAGAGTTCTCAAGATCTGTTGATTTTGGTGAAGATCGGTTAAGGGAAAGGGGTAGTTTACCTGTAACGTTTTATGTTTTAACAAGGGTATTTCCTATGGCAAATGATAACAGCCGCAAATTCAAACAGAATCAAAAGATTATTTGCATACAGCCCTAAATTGTAGAGTTCTCAAGATCTATTGTTTTTGGTGAAGATCGGTTGAGGGGAAGGGGTAGTTTACCTGCAACGTTTTTTATCAAGCGTATTTTCTATGGCAAACGATAACTGCCGCAAATTCAAACAGAATCAAATAATTTTTTGCATACAGCCCTGATTTGTAGAGTACTCGCGACCTATTGTTTTTGGTGAAGATCGGTTGAGGGTAAGGGGTAGTTTACCGGCAACGGTTTTTTTTATAAAGGGAAATTTTGTATTTTGCAAACGATAACAGCCGCAAATTCAAACAGAATCAAATAATGTTTCGCATACAGCCCTGAATTGTAGAGTTCTCAAGACGTATTGTTTTTGGTGAAGATCGGTTAAGGGAAAGGGGTAGTTTACCTACAACGTTTTTTTACGAGGGTATTTTCTATGGCAAACGATAACTGCCGCAAATTCAAACAGAATCAAATAATTTTTTGCATACCTCCCTGAATTCTAGAGGTCTCAGGGACTTTCGATTTTGGTGAAGATCGGTTAAGGGGAAGGGGTAGTTTACCTGCAACCTTTTACGTTTTAACAAGAGTAAAGTACTTGAAAATTTATTTAAACTTTTTCAAACAATGGTAATTGTTAAAAATAAAATAATTTTGTTGCCAAGCAATAAAATTAAAATTTGTTCATTTTAATGTACATCATGTATAAGAGAAAATATATCGCGCTTGGCAGGCGATATTAAGATTTAAATATAAATCTTAGAATATGGAAGTCATGTATGGTTCTCCATACCGATATTTACTTCCATATTCCTTAAGGAATGGAAGTATGGTGATGGCAAAAAAAATCGTGTTCGAGATTATTGCAGATTCTGATTCTACTACACTCAAAACATGAAAAAATATCGGTATGGAGAACCATACATGACTTCCATATTCTAAGATTTATATTTAAAATCATTTTCAGCCAAACAGCCAGGCTGTGTCTTACCTGCTTTTTTATTGCTGTATTAAATGAAAAATATTATATTACATTAAAATGAAAAAATTATAATTTTATTGCCTGGCAACAAAATTATTTTATTTTTAACAATTACCATTGTTTCAAAAAGTTTAAATAAATTTTCAAGTACTTTACTCTTGTTAAAACGTAAAAGGTTGCAGGTAAACTACCCCTTCCCCTTAACCGATCTTCACCAAAATCGAAAGTCATTGAGACCTCTACAATTCAGGGACGTATGCAAAAAATTATTTGATTCTGTTTGAATTTGCGGCTGTTATCGTTTGCCATAAAAAATACGCTTGATAAAAAAACGTTGCAGGTAAACTACCCCTTCCCCTTAACCGATCTTCACCAAAAACAATAGGTCTTGAGTAATCTACAAATCAGTGCTGTATGCAAAACATTATTTGATTCTGTTTGAATTTGCGGCTGTTATCGTTTGCCATAGAAAATACCCTTGTTAAAAAAACGTTGCAGGTAAACTACCCCGTTTCCCTCAACCGATCTTCACCAAAAACAATAGGTCTTGAGAACTCTATAATTTAGGGCTGTATGCAAATAATCTTTTGATTCTGTTTGAATTTGCGGCTGTTATCGTTTGCCATAGGAAATACCCTTGTTAAAACATAAAACGTTACAGGTAAACTACCCCTTTCCCTTAACCGATCTTCACCAAAAACAATAGGTCTTGAGTACTCTGCAAATCAGGGCTGTATGCAAAACATTATTTGATTCTGTTTGAATTTGCGGCTGTTATCGTTTGCCATAGAAAATACCCTTGTTAAAAAAACGTTGCAGGTAAACTACCCCTTTCCCTAAACCGAACTTCACCAAAAACAATAGGTCTTGAGAACTCTACAATTTAGGGCTGTATGCAAATAATCTTTTGATTCTGTTTGAATTTGCGGCTCTTATCGTTTGCCATAGGAAATACCCTTGTTAAAACATAAAACGTTACAGGTAAACTACCCCTTTCCCTTAACCGATCTTCACCAAAATCAACAGATCTTGAGAACTCTACAATTCAGGGCTGTATGCGAAACATTATTTGATTCTGTTTGAATTTGCGGCTGTTATCGTTTGCCAAACAAACAAAATTACCCTTGCTAAAGAAAAACCGTTGCAGGTAAACTACCCCTTTCCCTCAACCGATCTTCACCAAAAACAATAGGTCGCGAGTACTCTGCAAATCAGGGCTGCATGCAAAAAATTATTTGATTCTGTTTGAATTCGCGGCAGTTATCGTTTGCCATAGAAAAAAATCTACAGACAGATAGACAGACAGACACACAGACAGACAGACACTTTTCGGAAAACTACTTTTTTTCATGTTTTGAGTGTAGTAGAATCAGAATCTGCAATAATCTCGAACACGATTTTTTTTGCCATCACCATACTTCCATTCCTTAAGGAATATGGAAGTAAAAGTCGTTTTCCGAAAAGTGTCTGTGTGTGTGTCTGTAGATTTTTTTTCTATGGCAAACGATAACTGCCGCAAATTCAAACAGAATCAAATAATTTTTTGCATACAGCCGTGATTTGTAGAGGACTCGCGACATATTGCTTTTGGTGAAGATCGGTTGAGGGAAAGGGGTAGTTTACCTGCAACGGTTTTTTTTTATCAAGGGAAATTTTTTTTTTTCTTGGCAAACGATAACAGCCGCAAATTCAAACAGAATCAAATAATGTTTCGCATACAGCCCTGAATTGTAGAGTTCTCAAGACCTATTGTTTCTGGTGAAGATCGGTTAAGGGAAAGGGGTAGTTTACCTGTAACGTTTTATGTTTTAACAAGGGTATTTCCTATGGCAAACGATAACAGCCGCAAATTCAAACAGAATCAAAAGATTATTTGCATACAGCCCTAAATTGTAGAGTTCTCAAGACCTATTGTTTTTGGTGAAGATCGGTTAAGGGAAAGGGGTAGTTTACCTACAACGTTTTTTTAACAAGGGTATTTTCTATGGCAAACGATAACAGCCGCAAATTCAAACAGAATCAAATAATTTTCTGCATACAGCCCTGATTTGTTGAGTACTCATGACCTATTGGTTTTGGTGAAGATCGGTTGAGGGGAAGGGGTAGTTTACCTGCAACGTTTTTTATCAAGCGTATTTTCTATGGCAAACGATAACTGCCGCAAATTCAAACAGAATCAAATAATTTTTTGCATACAGTCCTGATTTGTAGAGTACTCGCGACCTATTGTTTTTGGTGAAGATCGGTTGAGGGGAAGGGGTAGTTTACCGGCAACGGTTTTTTTTATAAAGGGAAATTTTTTTTTGCAAACGATAACAGCCGCAAATTCAAACAGAATCAAATAATGTTTCGCATACAGCCCTGAATTGTAGAGTTCTCAAGACGTATTGTTTTTGGTGAAGATCGGTTAAGGGAAAGGGGTAGTTTACCTACAACGTTTTTTTAACAAGGGTATTTTCTATGGCAAACGATAACAGCCGCAAATTCAAACAGAATCAAATAATTTTCTGCATACAGCCCTGATTTGTAGAGTACTCAAGACCTATTGTTTTTGGTGAAGATCGGTTGAGGGGAAGGGGTAGTTTACCTGCAAGGTTTTTTTACAAGGGTATTTTCTATGGCAAACGATAACTGCCGCAAATTCAAACAGAATCAAATAATTTTTTGCATACCTCCCTGAATTCTAGAGGTCTCAAGGACTTTCGATTTTGGTGAAGATCGGTTAAGGGGAAGGGGTAGTTTACCTGCAACCTTTTACGTTTTAACAAGAGTAAAGTACTTGAAAATTTATTTAAACTTTTTCAAACAATGGTAATTGTTAAAAATAAAATAATTTTGTTGCCAAGCAATAAAATTAAAATTTGTTCATTTTAATGTACATCATGTATAAGAGAAAATATATCGCGCTTGGCAGGCGATATTAAGATTTAAATATATATCTTAGAATATGGAAGTCATGTATGGTTCTCCATACCGATATTTACTTCCATATTCCTTAAGGAATGGAAGTATGGTGATGGCAAAAAAAATCGTGTTCGAGATTATTGCAGATTCTGATTCTACTACACTCAAAACATGAAAAAAAGTCGTTTTCCGAAAAGTGTCTGTGTGTGTGTCTGTAGATTTTTTTTCTATGGCAAACGATAACTGCCGCAAATTCAAACAGAATCAAATAATTTTTTGCATACAGCCGTGATTTGTAGAGGACTCGCAACCTATTGTTTTTGGTGAAGATCGGTTGAGGGAAAGGGGTAGTTTACCTGCAACGGTTTTTTTTATCAAGGGAAATTTTTTTTTTGGCAAACGATAACAGCCGCAAATTCAAATAGAATCAAATAATGTTTCGCATACAGCCCTGAATTGTAGAGTTCTCAAGACCTATTGTTTCTGGTGAAGATCGGTTAAGGGAAAGGGGTAGTTTACCTGTAACGTTTTATGTTTTAACAAGGGTATTTCCTATGGCAAACGATAATAGCCGCAAATTCAAACAGAATCAAAAGATTATTTGCATACAGCCCTAAATTGTAGAGTTCTCAAGACCTATTGTTTTTGGTGAAGATCGGTTAAGGGGAAGGGGTAGTTTACCTGCAACGGTTTTTTTTATCAAGGGAAATTTTTTTTTGGCAAACGATAACAGCCGCAAATTCAAACAGACTTAAATAATGTTTCGTATGCAGCCCTGAATTGTAGAGTTTTCACGACCTATTGTTTTTGGTGAAGATCGGTTAAGGGAAAGGGGTAGTTTACCTGTAACGTTTTATGTTTTAACAAGGGTATTTCCTATGGCAAACGATAACAGCCGCAAATTCAAACAGAATCAAACGATTATTTGCATACAGCCCTAAATTGTAGAGTTCTCAAGACCTATTGTTTTTGGTGAAGATCGGTTGAGGGAAAGGGGTAGTTTACTTGCAACATTTTTTTAACAAGGGTATTTTCTATGGCAAACGATAACAGCCGCAAATTCAAACAGAATCAAATAATGTTTTGCATACAGCCCTGATTTGTAGAGTACTCAAGACCTATTATTTTTGGTGAAGATCTGTTAAGGGGAAGGGGTAGTTTACCTGCACCGTTTTTTTATCAAGCGTATTTTCTATGGCAAACGATAACAGCCGCAAATTCAAACAGAATCAAATAATTTTTTGCATACATCCCTGAATTGTAGAGGTCTCAAGGACTTTCGATATTGGTGAAGATCGGTTAAGGGGAAGGGGTAGTTTACCTGCAACCTTTTACGTTTTAACAAGAGTAAAGTACTTGCAAATTTATTTAAACTTTTTGAAACAATGGTAATTGTTAAAAATAAAATAATTTTGTTGCCAGGCAATAAAATTAAATTTTTTTTTTTAATTTTAATGTAATATAATATTTTTCATTTAATACGGCAATAAAAAGGCAGGTAAGACACAAACACACAATTCACGTTATTTCTGGCCTCACTCATGTTTATTTTCTTACGTTTGCACGCTTTTTAAATGGAAAGTGCCGAAACCCACACCAACATAACGCGTGCAAGCCGAAAAAATGGACATCAATTTGCTTACTGGCGAAGCTAGTAGTTAATGAATGGATAGGCAAAAATCTTATCTTAAATTTTTTTTAAGGAATCACTAAAAGGACGGTGGGTCAAATCGGACGCTGAGGTAGAGTTGCTGTAACTGAATGGTTCCACAAACAGCCGTAAGAATTTTACTAGCAGGGAATCTACAGGTTAGCGCAACAGTGGAACTCATGTCTTAATGTTATTGGAGACTTCTTTTAAAATCGTTGAATAAAAAATGCTTTACAGTTCTATACGTGTGTCTATTGAACAATCCTTGTATTAGTCATACACAATAATACAACTGATTGAACTTCAAATTTTTAAACTTGATTAGTTTCTATATATATGTTTAATGTTACAAATAATTCAAATAACAATCTTGATCATCTGTTAGTTCAGCGGAATAACAGTGACACTTTTAATAACCGCATAAAATAAACACTTAGAAACAACACAGGCGCTTTAACTTAACTGTTTGGACCACAGAAGTGAGGCATGCCTCAACGCTCTATGTGTACAGCGCGGGACAATCCCCCCTCCCTACACTTCCCTATCACACCACTACATTGCTTACATACGATGTATACAAAAAACGCTGAGGCAAGTTCAGGTTGCCTCATTCGCTTTAAACGAACTATGCCGAATCTCACCTGTCACCATCTAGCGGTCGCTCAATAAAGCACGTTTCGGTTTAATAAATTTGACAGTCCCAGTAACAATGTATAATCTTTACGTTATGTAGTTCATACGTATTTATAATTTTTATTCTACAGAATTTGTTAGGGTAGGCATTGCCTCAATTGCCTCCATGTAACTTCGCCACTGATATATATGTGTACAACGTTATCGGCAACAAAGAAGTAGTTTTTGTTAAAATTCCTTCCCGGGATATTTGGCCGTAGTCCAATGTTTTCTACAAAACCAGACGTTTCGGCAATCCCATCGACTTCCATCATCAGTGAAAATCGAGTGCGATAACGTGAGGTGGTATACGTTAGTGACCACAGTACTGTGGTTAAGGCTGAAGCAGTAAGTAGAAAGAAGTAGTTTCTATGGTAATATTTCATTTCGAAAATGATTTTAAATATAAATCTTAGAATATGGAAGTCATGTATGGTTCTCCATACCGATATTTACTTCCATATTCCTTAAGGAATGGAAGTATGGTGATGGCAAAAAAAATCGTGTTCGAGATTATTGCAGATTCTGATTCTACTACACTCAAAACATGAAAAAAAGTCGTTTTCCGAAAAGTGTCTGTCTGTGTGTCTGTAGATTTTTTTCTATGGCAAACGATAACTGCCGCAAATTCAAACAGAATCAAATAATTTTTTGCATGCAGCCCTGATTTGCAGAGTACTCGCGACCTATTGTTTTTGGTGAAGATCGGTTGAGGGAAAGGGTTAGTTTACCTGCAACGGTTTTTTTTTAGCAAGGGTAATTTTGTTTGTTTGGCAAACGATAACAGCCGCAAATTCAAACAGAATCAAATAATGTTTCGCATACAGCCCTGAATTGTAGAGTACTCAAGATCTGTTGATTTTGGTGAAGATCGGTTAAGGGAAAGGGGTAGTTTACCTGTAACGTTTTATGTTTTAACAAGGGTATTTCCTATGGCAAATGATAACAGCCGCAAATTCAAACAGAATCAAAAGATTATTTGCATACAGCCCTAAATTGTAGAGTTCTCAAGATCTCTTGTTTTTGGTGAAGATCGGTTGAGGGGAAGGGGTAGTTTACCTGCAACGTTTTTTATCAAGCGTATTTTCTATGGCAAACGATAACTGCCGCAAATTCAAACAGAATCAAATAATTTTTTGCATACAGCCCTGATTTGTAGAGTACTCGCGACCTATTGTTTTTGGTGAAGATCGGTTGAGGGTAAGGGGTAGTTTACCGGCAACGGTTTTTTTATAAAGGGAAATTTTTTTTTTGCAAACGATAACAGCCGCAAATGCAAACAGAATCAAATAATGTTTCGCATACAGCCCTGAATTGTAGAGTTCTCAAGACGTGTTGTTTTTGGTGAAGATCGGTTAAGGGAAAGGGGTAGTTTACCTGCAACCTTTTACGTTTTAACAAGAGTAAAGTACTTGCAAATTTATTTAAACTTTTTGAAACAATGGTAATTGTTAAAAATAAAATAATTTTGTTGCCAGGCAATAAAATTAAATTTTTTTTTTTAATTTTAATGTAATATAATATTTTTCATTTAATACGGCAATAAAAAGGCAGGTAAGACACAAACACACAATTCACGTTATTTCTGGCCTCACTCATGTTTATTTTCTTACGTTTGCACGCTTTTTAAATGGAAAGTGCCGAAACCCACACCAACATAACGCGTGCAAGCCGAAAAAATGGACATCAATTTGCTTACTGGCGAAGCTAGTAGTTAATGAATGGATAGGCAAAAATCTTATCTTAAATTTTTTTTAAGGAATCACTAAAAGGACGGTGGGTCAAATCGGACGCTGAGGTAGAGTTGCTGTAACTGAATGGTTCCACAAACAGCCGTAAGAATTTTACTAGCAGGGAATCTACAGGTTAGCGCAACAGTGGAACTCATGTCTTAATGTTATTGGAGACTTCTTTTAAAATCGTTGAATAAAAAATGCTTTACAGTTCTATACGTGTGTCTATTGAACAATCCTTGTATTAGTCATACACAATAATACAACTGATTGAACTTCAAATTTTTAAACTTGATTAGTTTCTATATATATGTTTAATGTTACAAATAATTCAAATAACAATCTTGATCATCTGTTAGTTCAGCGGAATAACAGTGACACTTTTAATAACCGCATAAAATAAACACTTAGAAACAACACAGGCGCTTTAACTTAACTGTTTGGACCACAGAAGTGAGGCATGCCTCAACGCTCTATGTGTACAGCGCGGGACAATCCCCCCTCCCTACACTTCCCTATCACACCACTACATTGCTTACATACGATGTATACAAAAAACGCTGAGGCAAGTTCAGGTTGCCTCATTCGCTTTAAACGAACTATGCCGAATCTCACCTGTCACCATCTAGCGGTCGCTCAATAAAGCACGTTTCGGTTTAATAAATTTGACAGTCCCAGTAACAATGTATAATCTTTACGTTATGTAGTTCATACGTATTTATAATTTTTATTCTACAGAATTTGTTAGGGTAGGCATTGCCTCAATTGCCTCCATGTAACTTCGCCACTGATATATATGTGTACAACGTTATCGGCAACAAAGAAGTAGTTTTTGTTAAAATTCCTTCCCGGGATATTTGGCCGTAGTCCAATGTTTTCTACAAAACCAGACGTTTCGGCAATCCCATCGACTTCCATCATCAGTGAAAATCGAGTGCGATAACGTGAGGTGGTATACGTTAGTGACCACAGTACTGTGGTTAAGGCTGAAGCAGTAAGTAGAAAGAAGTAGTTTCTATGGTAATATTTCATTTCGAAAATGATTTTAAATATAAATCTTAGAATATGGAAGTCATGTATGGTTCTCCATACCGATATTTACTTCCATATTCCTTAAGGAATGGAAGTATGGTGATGGCAAAAAAAATCGTGTTCGAGATTATTGCAGATTCTGATTCTACTACACTCAAAACATGAAAAAAAGTCGTTTTCCGAAAAGTGTCTGTCTGTGTGTCTGTAGATTTTTTTTTTTGGCAAACGATAACTGCCGCAAATTCAAACAGAATCAAATAATTTTTTGCATGGAGCCCTGATTTGCAGAGTACTCGCAACCTATTGTTTTTGGTGAAGATCGGTTGAGGGAAAGGGGTAGTTTACCTGCAACGGTTTTTTTTTAGCAAGGGTAATTTTGTTTGTTTGGCAAACGATAACAGCCGCAAATTCAAACAGAATCAAATAATGTTTCGCATACAGCCCTGAATTGTAGAGTTCTCAAGATCTGTTGATTTTGGTGAAGATCGGTTAAGGGAAAGGGGTAGTTTACCTGTAACGTTTTATGTTTTAACAAGGGTATTTCCTATGGCAAATGATAACAGCCGCAAATTCAAACAGAATCAAAAGATTATTTGCATACAGCCCTAAATTGTAGAGTTCTCAAGATCTATTGTTTTTGGTGAAGATCGGTTGAGGGGAAGGGGTAGTTTACCTGCAACGTTTTTTATCAAGCGTATTTTCTATGGCAAACGATAACTGCCGCAAATTCAAACAGAATCAAATAATTTTTTGCATACAGTCCTGATTTGTAGAGTACTCGCGACCTATTGTTTTTGGTGAAGATCGGTTGAGGGTAAGGGGTAGTTTACCGGCAACGGTTTTTTTTATAAAGGGAAATTTTTTTTTTTGCAAACGATAACAGCCGCAAATGCAAACAGAATCAAATAATGTTTCGCATACAGCCCTGAATTGTAGAGTTCTCAAGACGTGTTGTTTTTGGTGAAGATCGGTTAAGGGAAAGGGGTAGTTTACCTGCAACCTTTTACGTTTTAACAAGAGTAAAGTACTTGCAAATTTATTTAAACTTTTTGAAACAATGGTAATTGTTAAAAATAAAATAATTTTGTTGCCAGGCAATAAAATTAAATTTTTTTTTTTAATTTTAATGTAATATAATATTTTTCATTTAATACGGCAATAAAAAGGCAGGTAAGACACAAACACACAATTCACGTTATTTCTGGCCTCACTCATGTTTATTTTCTTACGTTTGCACGCTTTTTAAATGGAAAGTGCCGAAACCCACACCAACATAACGCGTGCAAGCCGAAAAAATGGACATCAATTTGCTTACTGGCGAAGCTAGTAGTTAATGAATGGATAGGCAAAAATCTTATCTTAAATTTTTTTTAAGGAATCACTAAAAGGACGGTGGGTCAAATCGGACGCTGAGGTAGAGTTGCTGTAACTGAATGGTTCCACAAACAGCCGTAAGAATTTTACTAGCAGGGAATCTACAGGTTAGCGCAACAGTGGAACTCATGTCTTAATGTTATTGGAGACTTCTTTTAAAATCGTTGAATAAAAAATGCTTTACAGTTCTATACGTGTGTCTATTGAACAATCCTTGTATTAGTCATACACAATAATACAACTGATTGAACTTCAAATTTTTAAACTTGATTAGTTTCTATATATATGTTTAATGTTACAAATAATTCAAATAACAATCTTGATCATCTGTTAGTTCAGCGGAATAACAGTGACACTTTTAATAACCGCATAAAATAAACACTTAGAAACAACACAGGCGCTTTAACTTAACTGTTTGGACCACAGAAGTGAGGCATGCCTCAACGCTCTATGTGTACAGCGCGGGACAATCCCCCCTCCCTACACTTCCCTATCACACCACTACATTGCTTACATACGATGTATACAAAAAACGCTGAGGCAAGTTCAGGTTGCCTCATTCGCTTTAAACGAACTATGCCGAATCTCACCTGTCACCATCTAGCGGTCGCTCAATAAAGCACGTTTCGGTTTAATAAATTTGACAGTCCCAGTAACAATGTATAATCTTTACGTTATGTAGTTCATACGTATTTATAATTTTTATTCTACAGAATTTGTTAGGGTAGGCATTGCCTCAATTGCCTCCATGTAACTTCGCCACTGATATATATGTGTACAACGTTATCGGCAACAAAGAAGTAGTTTTTGTTAAAATTCCTTCCCGGGATATTTGGCCGTAGTCCAATGTTTTCTACAAAACCAGACGTTTCGGCAATCCCATCGACTTCCATCATCAGTGAAAATCGAGTGCGATAACGTGAGGTGGTATACGTTAGTGACCACAGTACTGTGGTTAAGGCTGAAGCAGTAAGTAGAAAGAAGTAGTTTCTATGGTAATATTTCATTTCGAAAATGATTTTAAATATAAATCTTAGAATATGGAAGTCATGTATGGTTCTCCATACCGATATTTACTTCCATATTCCTTAAGGAATGGAAGTATGGTGATGGCAAAAAAAATCGTGTTCGAGATTATTGCAGATTCTGATTCTACTACACTCAAAACATGAAAAAAAGTCGTTTTCCGAAAAGTGTCTGTCTGTGTGTCTGTAGATTTTTTTCTATGGCAAACGATAACTGCCGCAAATTCAAACAGAATCAAATAATTTTTTGCATGGAGCCCTGATTTGCAGAGTACTCGCGACCTATTGTTTTTGGTGAAGATCGGTTGAGGGAAAGGGGTAGTTTACCTGCAACGGTTTTTTTTTAGCAAGGGTAATTTTGTTTGTTTGGCAAACGATAACAGCCGCAAATTCAAACAGAATCAAATAATGTTTCGCATACAGCCCTGAATTGTAGCGTTCGCAAGATCTGTTGATTTTGGTGAAGATCGGTTAAGGGAAAGGGGTAGTTTACCTGTAACGTTTTATGTTTTAACAAGGGTATTTCTAATGGCAAATGATAACAGCCGCAAATTCAAACAGAATCAAAAGATTATTTGCATACAGCCCTAAATTGTAGAGTTCTCAAGATCTATTGTTTTTGGTGAAGATCGGTTGAGGGGAAGGGGTAGTTTACCTGCAACGTTTTTTATCAAGCGTATTTTCTATGGCAAACGATAACTGCCGCAAATTCAAACAGAATCAAATAATTTTTTGCATACAGCCCTGATTTGTAGAGGACTCGCGACCTATTGTTTTTGGTGAAGATCGGTTGAGGGTAAGGGGTAGTTTACCTGCAACGGTTTTTTTTATAAAGGGAAATTTTTTTTTTTGCAAACGATAACAGCCGCAAATGCAAACAGAATCAAATAATGTTTCGCATACAGCCCTGAATTGTAGAGTTCTCAAGACGTGTTGTTTTTGGTGAAGATCGGTTAAGGGAAAGGGGTAGTTTACCTACAACGTTTTTTTAACAAGGGTATTTTCTATGGCAAACGATAACAGCCGCAAATTCAAACAGAATCAAATAATTTTCTGCATACAGCCCTGATTTGTAGAGTACTCAAGACCTATTGTTTTTGGTGAAGATCGGTTGAGGGGAAGGGGTAGTTTACCTGCAAGGTTTTTTTACGAGGGTATTTTCTATGGCAAACGATAACTGCCGCAAATTCAAACAGAATCAAATAATTTTTTGCATACCTCCCTGAATTCTAGAGGTCTCAAGGACTTTCTATTTTGGTGAAGATCGGTTAAGGGGAAGGGGTAGTTTACCTGCAACCTTTTACGTTTTAACAAGAGTAAAGTACTTGAAAATTTATTTAAACTTTTTCAAACAATGGTAATTGTTAAAAATAAAATAATTTTGTTGCCAAGCAATAAAATTAAAATTTGTTCATTTTAATGTACATCATGTATAAGAGAAAATATATCGCGCTTGGCAGGCGATATTAAGATTTAAATATAAATCTTAGAATATGGAAGTCATGTATGGTTCTCCATACCGATATTTACTTCCATATTCCTTAAGGAATGGAAGTATGGTGATTGCAAAAAAAATCGTGTTCGAGATTATTGCAGATTCTGATTCTACTACACTCAAAACATGAAAAAATATCGGTATGGAGAACCATACATGACTTCCATATTCTAAGATTTATATTTAAAATCATTTTCAGCCAAACAGCCAGGCTGTGTCTTACCTGCTTTTTTATTGCTGTATTAAATGAAAAATATTATATTACATTAAAATGAAAAAATTATAATTTTATTGCCTGGCAACAAAATTATTTTATTTTTAACAATTACCATTGTTTCAAAAAGTTTAAATAAATTTTCAAGTACTTTACTCTTGTTAAAACGTAAAAGGTTGCAGGTAAACTACCCCTTCCCCTTAACCGATCTTCACCAAAATCGAAAGTCATTGAGACCTCTAGAATTCAGGGAGGTATGCAAAAAAGTATTTTATTCTGTTTGAATTTGCGGCTGTTATCGTTTGCCATAAAAAATACGCTTGATAAAAAAACGTTGCAGGTAAACTACCCCTTCCCCTTAACCGATCTTCACCAAGAACAATAGGTCTTGAGTACTCTACAAATCAGGGCTGTATGCAAAACATTATTTGATTCTGTTTGAATTTGCGGCTGTTATCGTTTGCCATAGAAAATACCCTTGTTAAAAAAATGTTGCAAGTAAACTACCCCTTTCCCTCAACCGATCTTCACCAAAAACAATAGGTCTTGAGAACTCTACAATTTAGGACTGTATGCAAATAATCTTTTGATTCTGTTTGAATTTGCGGCTGTTATCGTTTGCCATAGGAAATACCCTTGTTAAAACATAAAACGTTACTGGTAAACTACCCCTTTCCCTTAACCGATCTTCACCAAAAACAATAGGTCTTGAGTACTCTGCAAATCAGGGCTGTATGCAAAACATTATTTGATTCTGTTTGAATTTGCGGCTGTTATCGTTTGCCATAGAAAATACCCTTGTTAAAAAAACGTTGCAGGTAAACTACCCCTTTCCCTCAACCGAACTTCACCAAAAACAATAGGTCTTGAGAACTCTACAATTTAGGGCTGTATGCAAATAATCTTTTGATTCTGTTTGAATTTGCGGCTGTTATCGTTTGCCATAGGAAATACCCTTGTTAAAACATAAAACGTTACAGGTAAACTACCCCTTCCCCTTAACCGATCTTCACCAAAATCAACAGATCTTGAGAACTGTACAATTCAGGGCTGTATGCGAAACATTATTTGATTCTGTTTGAATTTGCGGCTGTTATCGTTTGCCAAACAAACAAAATTACCCTTGCAAAAAAAAAAACCGTTGCAGGTAAACTACCCCTTTCCCTCAACCGATCTTCACCAAAAACAATAGGTCGCGATTACTCTGCAAATCAGGGCTGCATGCAAAAAATTATTTGATTCTGTTTGAATTTGCGGCAGTTATCGTTTGCCATAGAAAAAAAATCTACAGATAGACAGACAGACAGACACACAGACAGAAAGACACTTTTCGGAAAACGACTTTTTTTCATGTTTTGAGTGTAGTAGAATCAGAATCTGCAATAACCTCGAACACGATTTTTTTTGCCATCACCATACTTCCATTCCTTAAGGAATATGGAAGTAAAAGTCGTTTTCCGAAAAGTGTCTGTGTGTGTGTCTGTAGATTTTTTTTCTATGGCAAACGATAACTGCCGCAAATTCAAACAGAATCAAATAATTTTTTGCATACAGCCGTGATTTGTAGAGGACTCGCGACATATTGCTTTTGGTGAAGATCGGTTGAGGGAAAGGGGTAGTTTACCAGCAACGGTTTTTTTTTATCAAGGGAAATTTTTTTTTTTTGGCAAACGATAACAGCCGCAAATTCAAACAGAATCAAATAATGTTTCGCATACAGCCCTGAATTGTAGAGTTCTCAAGACCTATTGTTTCTGGTGAAGATCGGTTAAGGGAAAGGGGTAGTTTACCTGTAACGTTTTATGTTTTAACAAGGGTATTTCCTATGGCAAACGATAACAGCCGCAAATTCAAACAGAATCAAAAGATTATTTGCATACAGCCCTAACTTGTAGAGTTCTCAAGACCTATTGTTTTTGGTGAAGATCGGTTAAGGGAAAAGGGTAGTTTACCTACAACGTTTTTTTAACAAGGGTATTTTCTATGGCAAACGATAACAGCCGCAAATTCAAACAGAATCAAATAATTTTCTGCATACAGCCCTGATTTGTTGAGTACTCATGACCTATTGGTTTTGGTGAAGATCGGTTGAGGGGAAGGGGTAGTTTACCTGCAAGGTTTTTTATCAAGCGTATTTTATATGGCAAACGATAACTGCCGCAAATTCAAACAGAATCAAATAATTTTTTGCATACAGCCCTGATTTGTAGAGTACTCGCGACCTATTGTTTTTGGTGAAGATCGGTTGAGGGGAAGGGGTAGTTTACCGGCAACGGTTTTTCTTATAAAGGGAAATTTTTTTTTTTGCAAACGATAACAGCCGCAAATTCAAACAGAATCAAATAATGTTTCGCATACAGCCCTGAATTGTAGAGTTCTCAAGACGTATTGTTTTTGGTGAAGATCTGTTAAGGGAAAGGGGTAGTTTACCAACAACGTTTTTTTAACAAGGGTATTTTCTATGGCAAACGATAACAGCCGCAAATTCAAACAGAATCAAATAATTTTCTGCATACAGCCCTGATTTGTAGAGTACTCAAGACCTATTGTTTTTGGTGAAGATCGGTTGCGGGGAAGGGGTAGTTTACCTGCAAGGTTTTTTTACAAGGGTATTTTCTATGGCAAACGATAACTGCCGCAAATTCAAACAGAATCAAATAATTTTTTGCATACCTCCCTGAGTTCTAGAGGTCTCAAGGACTTTCGATTTTGGTGAAGATCGGATAAGGGGAAGGGGTAGTTTACCTGCAACCTTTTACGTTTTAACAAGAGTAAAGTACTTGAAAATTTATTTAAACTTTTTCAAACAATGGTAATTGTTAAAAATAAAATAATTTTGTTGCCAAGCAATAAAATTAAAATTTGTTCATTTTAATGTACATCATGTATAAGAGAAAATATATCGCGCTTGGCAGGCGATATTAAGATTTAAATATAAATCTTAGAATATGGAAGTCATGTATGGTTCTCCATACCGATATTTACTTCCATATTCCTTAAGGAATGGAAGTATGGTGATGGCAAAAAAAATCGTGTTCGAGATTATTGCAGATTCTGATTCTACTACACTCAAAACATGAAAAAAAGTCGTTTTCCGAAAAGTGTCTGTGTGTGTGTCTGTAGATTTTTTTTCTATGGCAAACGATAACTGCCGAAAATCCAAACAGAATCAAATAATTTTTTGCATACAGACGTGATTTGTAGAGGACTCGCGACCTATTGTTTTTGGTGAAGATCGGTTGAGGGAAAGGGGTAGTTTACCTGCAACGGTTTTTTTATCAAGGGAAATTTTTTTTTTTGGCAAACGATAACAGCCGCAAATTCAAATAGAATCAAATAATGTTTCGCATACAGCCCTGAATTGTAGAGTTCTCAAGACCTATTGTTTCTGGTGAAGATCGGTTAAGGGAAAGGGGTAGTTTACCTGTAACGTTTTATGTTTTAACAAGGGTATTTCCTATGGCAAACGATAACAGCCGCAAATTCAAACAGAATCAAAAGATTATTTGCATACAGCCCTAAATTGTAGAGATCTCAAGACCTATTGTTTTTGGTGAAGATCGGTTGAGGGGAAGGGGTAGTTTACCTGCAACGGTTTTTTTTATCAAGGGAAATTTTTTTTTGGCAAACGATAACAGCCGCAAATTCAAACAGACTTAAATAATGTTTCGTATGCAGCCCTGAATTGTAGAGTTTTCACGACCTATTGTTTTTGGTGAAGATCGGTTAATGGAAAGGGGTAGTTTACCTGTAACGTTTTATGTTTTAACAAGGGTATTTCCTATGGGAAACGATAACAGCCGCAAATTCAAACAGAATCAAACGATTATTTGCATACAGCCCTAAATTGTAGAGTTCTCAAGACCTATTGTTTTTGGTGAAGATCGGTTGAGGGAAAGGGGTAGTTTACTTGCAACATTTTTTTAACAAGGGTATTTTCTATGGCAAACGATAACAGCCGCAAATTCAAACAGAATCAAATAATGTTTTGCATACAGCCCTGATTTGTAGAGTACTCAAGACCTTTTGTTTTTGGTGAAGATCTGTTAAGGGGAAGGGGTAGTTTACCGGCACCGTTTTTTTATCAAGCGTATTTTCTATGGCAAACGATAACAGCCGCAAATTCAAACAGAATCAAATAATTTTTTGCATACATCCCTGAATTGTAGAGGTCTCAAGGACTTTCGATATTGGTGAAGATCGGTTAAGGGGAAGGGGTAGTTTACCTGCAACCTTTTACGTTTTAACAAGAGTAAAGTACTTGCAAATTTATTTAAACTTTTTGAAACAATGGTAATTGTTAAAAATAAAATAATTTTGTTGCCAGGCAATAAAATTAAATTTTTTTTTTAATTTTAATGTAATATAATATTTTTCATTTAATACGGCAATAAAAAGGCAGGTAAGACACAAACACACAATTCACGTTATTTCTGGCCTCACTCATGTTTATTTTCTTACGTTTGCACGCTTTTTAAATGGAAAGTGCCGAAACCCACACCAACATAACGCGTGCAAGCCGAAAAAATGGACATCAATTTGCTTACTGGCGAAGCTAGTAGTTAATGAATGGATAGGCAAAAATCTTATCTTAAATTTTTTTTAAGGAATCACTAAAAGGACGGTGGGTCAAATCGGACGCTGAGGTAGAGTTGCTGTAACTGAATGGTTCCACAAACAGCCGTAAGAATTTTACTAGCAGGGAATCTACAGGTTAGCGCAACAGTGGAACTCATGTCTTAATGTTATTGGAGACTTCTTTTAAAATCGTTGAATAAAAAATGCTTTACAGTTCTATACGTGTGTCTATTGAACAATCCTTGTATTAGTCATACACAATAATACAACTGATTGAACTTCAAATTTTTAAACTTGATTAGTTTCTATATATATGTTTAATGTTACAAATAATTCAAATAACAATCTTGATCATCTGTTAGTTCAGCGGAATAACAGTGACACTTTTAATAACCGCATAAAATAAACACTTAGAAACAACACAGGCGCTTTAACTTAACTGTTTGGACCACAGAAGTGAGGCATGCCTCAACGCTCTATGTGTACAGCGCGGGACAACCCCCCCTCCCTACACTTCCCTATCACACCCCTACATTGCTTACATACGATGTATACAAAAAACGCTGAGGCAAGTTCAGGTTGCCTCATTCGCTTTAAACGAACTATGCCGAATCTCACCTGTCACCATCTAGCGGTCGCTCAATAAAGCACGTTTCGGTTTAATAAATTTGACAGTCCCAGTAACAATGTATAATCTTTACGTTATGTAGTTCATACGTATTTATAATTTTTATTCTACAGAATTTGTTAGGGTAGGCATTGCCTCAATTGCCTCCATGTAACTTCGCCACTGATATATATGTGTACAACGTTATCGGCAACAAAGAAGTAGTTTTTGTTAAAATTCCTTCCCGGGATATTTGGCCGTAGTCCAATGTTTTCTACAAAACCAGACGTTTCGGCAATCCCATCGACTTCCATCATCAGTGAAAATCGAGTGCGATAACGTGAGGTGGTATACGTTAGTGACCACAGTACTGTGGTTAAGGCTGAAGCAGTAAGTAGAAAGAAGTAGTTTCTATGGTAATATTTCATTTCGAAAATGATTTTAAATATAAATCTTAGAATATGGAAGTCATGTATGGTTCTCCATACCGATATTTACTTCCATATTCCTTAAGGAATGGAAGTATGGTGATGGCAAAAAAAATCGTGTTCGAGATTATTGCAGATTCTGATTCTACTACACTCAAAACATGAAAAAAAGTCGTTTTCCGAAAAGTGTCTGTCTGTGTGTCTGTAGATTTTTTTCTATGGCAAACGATAACTGCCGCAAATTCAAACAGAATCAAATAATTTTTTGCATGGAGCCCTGATTTGCAGAGTACTCGCGACCTATTGTTTTTGGTGAAGATCGGTTGAGGGAAAGGGGTAGTTTACCTGCAACGGTTTTTTTTTAGCAAGGGTAATTTTGTTTGTTTGGCAAACGATAACAGCCGCAAATTCAAACAGAATCAAATAATGTTTCGCATACAGCCCTGAATTGTAGAGTTCTCAAGATCTGTTGATTTTGGTGAAGATCGGTTAAGGGAAAGGGGTAGTTGACCTGTAACGTTTTATGTTTTAACAAGGGTATTTCTAATGGCAAATGATAACAGCCGCAAATTCAAACAGAATCAAAAGATTATTTGCATACAGCCCTAAATTGTAGAGTTCTCAAGATCTATTGTTTTTGGTGAAGATCGGTTGAGGGGAAGGGGTAGTTTACCTGCAACGTTTTTTATCAAGTGTATTTTCTATGGCAAACGATAACTGCCGCAAATTCAAACAGAATCAAATAATTTTTTGCATACAGCCCTGATTTGTAGAGGACTCGCGACCTATTGTTTTTGGTGAAGATCGGTTGAGGGTAAGGGGTAGTTTACCGGCAACGGTTTTTTTTATAAAGGGAAATTTTTTTTTTTGCAAACGATAACAGCCGCAAATGCAAACAGAATCAAATAATGTTTCGCATACAGCCCTGAATTGTAGAGTTCTCAAGACGTGTTGTTTTTGGTGAAGATCGGTTAAGGTAAAGGGGTAGTTTACCTACACCGTTTTTTTAACAAGGGTATTTTCTATGGCAAACGATAACAGCCGCAAATTCAAACAGAATCAAATAATTTTCTGCATACAGCCCTGATTTGTAGAGTACTCAAGACCTATTGTTTTTGGTGAAGATCGGTTGAGGGGAAGGGGTAGTTTACCTGCAAGGTTTTTTTTCGAGGGTATTTTCTATGGCAAACGATAACTGCCGCAAATTCAAACAGAATCAAATAATTTTTTGCATACCTCCCTGAATTCTAGAGATCTCAAGGACTTTCGATTTTGGTGAAGATCGGTTAAGGGGAAGGGGTAGTTTACCTGCAACCTTTTACGTTTTAACAAGAGTAAAGTACTTGAAAATTTATTTAAACTTTTTCAAACAATGGTAATTGTTAAAAATAAAATAATTTTGTTGCCAAGCAATAAAATTAAAATTTGTTCATTTTAATGTACATCATGTATAAGAGAAAATATATCGCGCTTGGCAGGCGATATTAAGATTTAAATATAAATCTTAGAATATGGAAGTCATGTATGGTTCTCCATACCGATATTTACTTCCATATTCCTTAAGGAATGGAAGTATGGTGATGGCAAAAAAAATCGTGTTCGAGATTATTGCAGATTCTGATTCTACTACACTCAAAACATGAAAAAATATCGGTATGGAGAACCATACATGACTTCCATATTCTAAGATTTATATTTAAAATCATTTTCAGCCAAACAGCCAGGCTGTGTCTTACCTGCTTTTTTATTGCTGTATTAAATGAAAAATATTATATTACATTAAAATGAAAAAATTATAATTTTATTGCCTGGCAACAAAATTATTTTATTTTTAACAATTACCATTGTTTCAAAAAGTTTAAATAAATTTTCAAGTACTTTACTCTTGTTAAAACGTAAAAGGTTGCAGGTAAACTACCCCTTCCCCTTAACCGATCTTCACCAAAATCGAAAGTCATTGAGACCTCTAGAATTCAGGGAGGTATGCAAAAAATTATTTGATTCTGTTTGAATTTGCGGCTGTTATCGTTTGCCATAAAAAATACGCTTGATAAAAAAACGTTGCAGGTAAACTACCCCTTCCCCTTAACCGATCTTCACCAAAAACAATAGGTCTTGCGTACTCTACAAATCAGGGCTGTATGCAAAACATTATTTGATTCTGTTTGAATTTGCGGCTGTTATCGTTTGCCATAGAAAATACCCTTGTTAAAAAAACGTTACAGGTAAACTACCCCTTTCCCTCAACCGATCTTCACCAAAAACAACAGGTCTTGAGAACTCTACAATTTAGGGCTGTATGCAAATAATCTTTTGATTCTGTTTGAATTTGCGGCTGTTATCGTTTGCCATAGGAAATACCCTTGTTAAAACATAAAACGTTACAGGTAAACTACCCCTTTCCCTTAACCGATCTTCACCAAAAACAATAGGTCTTGAGTACTCTACAAATCAGGGCTGTATGCAAAACATTATTTGATTCTGTTTGAATTTGCGGCTGTTATCGTTTGCCATAGAAAATACCCTTGTTAAAAAAACGTTGCTGGTAAACTACCCCTTTCCCTCAACCGAACTTCACCAAAAACAATAGGTCTTGAGAACTCTACAATTTAGGGCTGTATGCAAATAATCTTTTGATTCTGTTTGAATTTGCGGCTGTTATCGTTTGCCATAGGAAATACCCTTGTTAAAACATAAAACGTTACAGGTAAACTACCCCTTCCCCTTAACCGATCTTCACCAAAATCAAAAGATCTTGAGAACTCTACAATTCAGGGCTGTATGCGAAACATTATTTGATTCTGTTTGAATTTGCGGCTGTTATCGTTTGCCAAACAAACAAAATTACCCTTGCAAAAAAAAAACCGTTGCAGGTAAACTACCCCTTTCCCTCAACCGATCTTCACCAAAAACAATAGGTCGCGATTACTCTGCAAATCAGGGCTGCATGCAAAAAATTATTTGATTCTGTTTGAATTTGCGGCAGTTATCGTTTGCCATAGAAAAAAAATCTACAGTTAGACAGACAGATAGACACACAGACAGAAAGACACTTTTCGGAAAACGACTTTTTTTCATGTTTTGAGTGTAGTAGAATCAGAATCTGCAATAATCTCGAACACGATTTTTTTTGCCATCACCATACTTCCATCCCTTAAGGAATATGGAAGTAAAAGTCGTTTTCCGAAAAGTGTCTGTGTGTGTGTCTGTAGATTTTTTTTCTATGGCAAACGATAACTGCCGCAAATTCAAACAGAATCAAATAATTTTTTGCATAAAGCCGTGATTTGTAGAGGACTCGCGACATATTGCTTTTGGTGAAGATCGGTTGAGGGAAAGGGGTAGTTTACCTGCAACGGTTTTTTTTTATCAAGGGAAATTTTTTTTTTTGGCAAACGATAACAGCCGCAAATTCAAACAGAATCAAATAATGTTTCGCATACAGCCCTGAATTGTAGAGTTCTCAAGACCTATTGTTTCTGGTGAAGATCGGTTAAGGGAAAGGGGTAGTTTACCTGTAACGTTTTATGTTTTAACAAGGGTATTTCTTATGGCAAACGATAACAGCCGCAAATTCAAACAGAATCAAAAGATTATTTGCATACAGCCCTAAATTGTAGAGTTCTCAAGACCTATTGTTTTTGGTGAAGATCGGTTAAGGGAAAAGGGTAGTTTACCTACAACGTTTTTTTAACAAGGGTATTTTCTATGGCAAACGATAACAGCCGCAAATTCAAACAGAATCAAATAATTTTCTGCATACAGCCCTGATTTGTTGAGTACTCATGACCTGTTGGTTTTGGTGAAGATCGGTTGAGGGGAAGGGGTAGTTTACCTGCAACGTTTTTTATCAAGCGTATTTTCTATGGCAAACGATAACTGCCGCAAATTCAAACAGAATCAAATAATTTTTTGCATACAGCCCTGATTTGTAGAGTACTCGCGACCTATTGTTTTTGGTGAAGATCGGTTGAGGGGAAGGGGTAGTTTACCGGCAACGGTTTTTTTTATAAAGGGAAATTTTTTTTTTGCAAACGATAACAGCCGCAAATTCAAACAGAATCAAATAATGTTTCGCATACAGCCCTGAATTGTAGAGTTCTCAAGACGTATTGTTTTTGGTGAAGATCTGTTAAGGGAAAGGGGTAGTTTACCAACAACGTTTTTTTAACAAGGGTATTTTCTATGGCAAACGATAACAGCCGCAAATTCAAACAGAATCAAATAATTTTCTGCATACAGCCCTGATTTGTAGAGTACTCAAGACCTATTGTTTTTGGTGAAGATCGGTTGCGGGGAAGGGGTAGTTTACCTGCAAGGTTTTTTTACAAGGGTATTTTTTATGGCAAACGATAACTGCCGCAAATTCAAACAGAATCAAATAATTTTTTGCATACCTCCCTGAGTTCTAGAGGTCTCAAGGACTTTCGATTTTGGTGAAGATCGGATAAGGGGAAGGGGTAGTTTACCTGCAACCTTTTACGTTTTAACAAGAGTAAAGTACTTGAAAATTTATTTAAAATTTTTCAAACAATGGTAATTGTTAAAAATAAAATAATTTTGTTGCCAAGCAATAAAATTAAAATTTGTTCATTTTAATGTACATCATGTATAAGAGAAAATATATCGCGCTTGGCAGGCGATATTAAGATTTAAATATAAATCTTAGAATATGGAAGTCATGTATGGTTCTCCATACCGATATTTACTTCCATATTCCTTAAGGAATGGAAGTATGGTGATGGCAAAAAAAATCGTGTTCGAGATTATTGCAGATTCTGATTCTACTACACTCAAAACATGAAAAAATATCGGTATGGAGAACCATACATGACTTCCATATTCTAAGATTTATATTTAAAATCATTTTCAGCCAAACAGCCAGGCTGTGTCTTACCTGCTTTTTTATTGCTGTATTAAATGAAAAATATTATATTACATTAAAATGAAAAAATTATAATTTTATTGCCTGGCAACAAAATTATTTTATTTTTAACAATTACCATTGTTTCAAAAAGTTTAAATAAATTTTCAAGTACTTTACTCTTGTTAAAACGTAAAAGGTTGCAGGTAAACTACCCCTTCCCCTTAACCGATCTTCACCAAAATCGAAAGTCATTGAGACCTCTACAATTCAGGGATGTATGCAAAAAATTATTTGATTCTGTTAGAATTTGCGGCTGTTATCGTTTGCCATAAAAAATACGCTTGATAAAAAAACGTTGCAGGTAAACTACCCCTTCCCCTTAACCGATCTTCACCAAAAACAATAGGTCTTGAGTACTCTACAAATCAGGGCTGTATGCAAAACATTATTTGATTCTGTTTGAATTTGCGGCTGTTATCGTTTGCCATAGAAAATACCCTTGTTAAAAAAACGTTGCAGGTAAACTACCCCTTTCCCTCAACCGATCTTCACCAAAAACAATAGGTCTTGAGAACTCTACAATTTAGGGCTGTATGCAAATAATCTTTTGATTCTGTTTGAATTTGCGGCTGTTATCGTTTGCCATAGGAAATACCCTTGTTAAAACATAAAACGTTACAGGTAAACTACCCCTTTCCCTTAACCGATCTTCACCAAAAACAATAGGTCTTGAGTACTCTGCAAATCAGGGCTGTATGCAAAACATTATTTGATTCTGTTTGAATTTGCGGCTGTTATCGTTTGCCATAGAAAATACCCTTGTTAAAAAAACGTTGCAGGTAAACTACCCCTTTCCCTCAACCGAACTTCACCAAAAACAATAGGTCTTGAGAACTCTTCAATTTAGGGCTGTATGCAAATAATCTTTTGATTCTGTTTGAATTTCCGGCTGTTATCGTTTGCCATAGGAAATACCCTTGTTAAAACATAAAACGTTACAGGTAAACTACCCCTTCCCCTTAACCGATCTTCACCAAAATCAACAGATCTTGAGAACTCTACAATTCAGGGCTGTATGCGAAACATTATTTGATTCTGTTTGAATTTGCGGCTGTTATCGTTTGCCAAACAAACAAAATTACCCTTCCAAAAAAAAAACCGTTGCAGGTAAACTACCCCTTTCCCTCAACCGATCTTCACCAAAAACAATAGGTCGCGATTACTCTGCAAATCAGGGCTGCATGCAAAAAATTATTTGATTCTGTTTGAATTTGCGGCAGTTATCGTTTGCCATAGAAAAAAAATCTACAGATAGACAGACAGACAGACACACAGACAGAAAGACACTTTTCGGAAAACGACTTTTTTTCATGTTTTGAGTGTAGTAGAATCAGAATCTGCAATAATCTCGAACACGATTTTTTTTGCCATCACCATACTTCCATTCCTTAAGGAATATGGAAGTAAAAGTCGTTTTTCGAAAAGTGTCTGTGAGAGTGTCTGTAGATTTTTTTTCTATGGCAAACGATAACTGCCGCAAATTCAAACAGAATCAAATAATTTTTTGCATACAGCCGTGATTTGTAGAGGACTCGCGACATATTGCTTTTGGTGAAGATCGGTTGAGGGAAAGGGGTAGTTTACCTGCAACGGTTTTTTTTTATCAAGGGAAATTTTTTTTTTTGGCAAACGATAACAGCCGCAAATTCAAACAGAATCAAATAATGTTTCGCATACAGCCCTGAATTGTAGAGTTCTCAAGACCTATTGTTTCTGGTGAAGATCGGTTAAGGGAAAGGGGTAGTTTACCTGTAACGTTTTATGTTTTAACAAGGGTATTTCCTATGGCAAACGATAACAGCCGCAAATTCAAACAGAATCAAAAGATTATTTGCATACAGCCCTAAATTGTAGAGTTCTCAAGACCTATTGTTTTTGGTGAAGATCGGTTAAGGGAAAAGGGTAGTTTACCTACAACGTTTTTTTAACAAGGGTATTTTCTATGGCAAACGATAACAGCCGCAAATTCAAACAGAATCAAATAATTTTCTGCACACAGCCCTGATTTGTTGAGTACTCATGACCTATTGGTTTTGGTGAAGATCGGTTGAGGGGAAGGGGTAGTTTACCTGCAACGTTTTTTATCAAGCGTATTTTCTATGGCAAACGATAACTGCCGCAAATTCAAACAGAATCAAATAATTTTTTGCATACAGCCCTGATTTGTAGAGTACTCGCGACCTATTGTTTTTGGTGAAGATCGGTTGAGGGGAAGGGGTAGTTTACCGGGAACGGTTTTTTTTATAAAGGGAAATTTTTTTTTTTGCAAACGATAACAGCCGCAAATTCAAACAGAATCAAATAATGTTTTGCATACAGCCCTGAATTGTAGAGTTCTCAAGACGTATTGTTTTTGGTGAAGATCTGTTAAGGGAAAGGGGTAGTTTACCAACAACGTTTTTTTAACAAGGGTATTTTCTATGGCAAACGATAACAGCCGCAAATTCAAACAGAATCAAATAATTTTCTGCATACAGCCCTGATTTGTAGAGTACTCAAGACCTATTGTTTTTGGTGAAGATCGGTTGCGGGGAAGGGGTAGTTTACCTGCAAGGTTTTTTTACAAGGGTATTTTTTATGGCAAACGATAACTGCCGCAAATTCAAACAGAATCAAATAATTTTTTGCATACCTCCCTGAGTTCTAGAGGTCTCAAGGACTTTCGATTTTGGTGCAGATCGGATAAGGGGAAGGGGTAGTTTACCTGCAACCTTTTACGTTTTAACAAGAGTAAAGTACTTGAAAATTTATTTAAACTTTTTCAAACAATGGTAATTGTTAAAAATAAAATAATTTTGTTGCCAAGCAATAAAATTAAAATTTGTTCATTTTAATGTACATCATGTATAAGAGAAAATATATCGCGCTTGGCAGGCGATATTAAGATTTAAATATAAATCTTAGAATATGGAAGTCATGTATGGTTCTCCATACCGATATTTACTTCCATATTCCTTAAGGAATGGAAGTATGGTGATGGCAAAAAAAATCGTGTTCGAGATTATTGCAGATTCTGATTCTACTACACTCAAAACATGAAAAAATATCGGTATGGAGAACCATACATGACTTCCATATTCTAAGATTTATATTTAAAATCATTTTCAGCCAAACAGCCAGGCTGTGTCTTACCTGCTTTTTTATTGCTGTATTAAATGAAAAATATTATATTACATTAAAATGAAAAAATTATAATTTTATTGCCTGGCAACAAAATTATTTTATTTTTAACAATTACCATTGTTTCAAAAAGTTTAAATAAATTTTCAAGTACTTTACTCTTGTTAAAACGTAAAAGGTTGCAGGTAAACTACCCCTTCCCCTTAACCGATCTTCACCAAAATCGAAAGTCATTGAGACCTCTACAATTCAGGGATGTATGCAAAAAATTATTTGATTCTGTTAGAATTTGCGGCTGTTATCGTTTGCCATAAAAAATACGCTTGATAAAAAAACGTTGCAGGTAAACTACCCCTTCCCCTTAACCGATCTTCACCAAAAACAATAGGTCTTGAGTACTCTACAAATCAGGGCTGTATGCAAAACATTATTTGATTCTGTTTGAATTTGCGGCTGTTATCGTTTGCCATAGAAAATACCCTTGTTAAAGAAACGTTGCAGGTAAACTACCCCTTTCCCTCAACCGATCTTCACCAAAAACAATAGGTCTTGAGAACTCTACAATTTAGGGCTGTATGCAAATAATCTTTTGATTCTGTTTGAATTTGCGGCTGTTATCGTTTGCCATAGGAAATACCCTTGTTAAAACATAAAACGTTACAGGTAAACTACCCCTTTCCCTTAACCGATCTTCACCAAAAACAATAGGTCTTGAGTACTCTGCAAATCAGGGCTGTATGCAAAACATTATTTGATTCTGTTTGAATTTGCGGCTGTTATCGTTTGCCATAGAAAATACCCTTGTTAAAAAAACGTTGCAGGTAAACTACCCCTTTCCCTCAACCGAACTTCACCAAAAACAATAGGTCTTGAGAACTCTACAATTTAGGGCTGTATGCAAATAATCTTTTGATTCTGTTTGAATTTCCGGCTGTTATCGTTTGCCATAGGAAATACCCTTGTTAAAACATAAAACGTTACAGGTAAACTACCCCTTTCCCTTAACCGATCTTCACCAAAATCAACAGATCTTGAGAACTCTACAATTCAGGGCTGTATGCGAAACATTATTTGATTCTGTTTGAATTTGCGGCTGTTATCGTTTGCCAAACAAACAAAATTACCCTTCCAAAAAAAAAACCGTTGCAGGTAAACTACCCCTTTCCCTCAACCGATCTTCACCAAAAACAATAGGTCGCGATTACTCTGCAAATCAGGGCTGCATGCAAAAAATTATTTGATTCTGTTTGAATTTGCGGCAGTTATCGTTTGCCATAGAAAAAAAATCTACAGATAGACAGACAGACAGACACACAGACAGAAAGACACTTTTCGGAAAACGACTTTTTTTCATGTTTTGAGTGTAGTAGAATCAGAATCTGCAATAATCTCGAACACGATTTTTTTTGCCATCACCATACTTCCATTCCTTAAGGAATATGGAAGTAAAAGTCGTTTTTCGAAAAGTGTCTGTGAGAGTGTCTGTAGATTTTTTTTCTATGGCAAACGATAACTGCCGCAAATTCAAACAGAATCAAATAATTTTTTGCATACAGCCGTGATTTGTAGAGGACTCGCGACATATTGCTTTTGGTGAAGATCGGTTGAGGGAAAGGGGTAGTTTACCTGCAACGGTTTTTTTTTATCAAGGGAAATTTTTTTTTTTTGGCAAACGATAACAGCCGCAAATTCAAACAGAATCAAATAATGTTTCGCATACAGCCCTGAATTGTAGAGTTCTCAAGACCTATTGTTTCTGGTGAAGATCGGTTAAGGGAAAGGGGTAGTTTACCTGTAACGTTTTATGTTTTAACAAGGGTATTTCCTATGGCAAACGATAACAGCCGCAAATTCAAACAGAATCAAAAGATTATTTGCATACAGCCCTAAATTGTAGAGTTCTCAAGACCTATTGTTTTTGGTGAAGATCGGTTAAGGGAAAAGGGTAGTTTACCTACAACGTTTTTTTAACAAGGGTATTTTCTATGGCAAACGATAACAGCCGCAAATTCAAACAGAATCAAATAATTTTCTGCACACAGCCCTGATTTGTTGAGTACTCATGACCTATTGGTTTTGGTGAAGATCGGTTGAGGGGAAGGGGTAGTTTACCTGCAACGTTTTTTATCAAGCGTATTTTCTATGGCAAACGATAACTGCCGCAAATTCAAACAGAATCAAATAATTTTTTGCATACAGCCCTGATTTGTAGAGTACTCGCGACCTATTGTTTTTGGTGAAGATCGGTTGAGGGGAAGGGGTAGTTTACCGGGAACGGTTTTTTTTATAAAGGGAAATTTTTTTTTTTGCAAACGATAACAGCCGCAAATTCAAACAGAATCAAATAATGTTTCGCATACAGCCCTGAATTGTAGAGTTCTCAAGACGTATTGTTTTTGGTGAAGATCTGTTAAGGGAAAGGGGTAGTTTACCAACAACGTTTTTTTAACAAGGGTATTTTCTATGGCAAACGATAACAGCCGCAAATTCAAACAGAATCAAATAATTTTCTGCATACAGCCCTGATTTGTAGAGTACTCAAGACCTATTGTTTTTGGTGAAGATCGGTTGCGGGGAAGGGGTAGTTTACCTGCAAGGTTTTTTTACAAGGGTATTTTTTATGGCAAACGATAACTGCCGCAAATTCAAACAGAATCAAATAATTTTTTGCATACCTCCCTGAGTTCTAGAGGTCTCAAGGACTTTCGATTTTGGTGCAGATCGGATAAGGGGAAGGGGTAGTTTACCTGCAACCTTTTACGTTTTAACAAGAGTAAAGTACTTGAAAATTTATTTAAACTTTTTCAAACAATGGTAATTGTTAAAAATAAAATAATTTTGTTGCCAAGCAATAAAATTAAAATTTGTTCATTTTAATGTACATCATGTATAAGAGAAAATATATCGCGCTTGGCAGGCGATATTAAGATTTAAATATAAATCTTAGAATATGGAAGTCATGTATGGTTCTCCATACCGATATTTACTTCCATATTCCTTAAGGAATGGAAGTATGGTGATGGCAAAAAAAATCGTGTTCGAGATTATTGCAGATTCTGATTCTACTACACTCAAAACATGAAAAAATATCGGTATGGAGAACCATACATGACTTCCATATTCTAAGATTTATATTTAAAATCATTTTCAGCCAAACAGCCAGGCTGTGTCTTACCTGCTTTTTTATTGCTGTATTAAATGAAAAATATTATATTACATTAAAATGAAAAAATTATAATTTTATTGCCTGGCAACAAAATTATTTTATTTTTAACAATTACCATTGTTTCAAAAAGTTTAAATAAATTTTCAAGTACTTTACTCTTGTTAAAACGTAAAAGGTTGCAGGTAAACTACCCCTTCCCCTTAACCGATCTTCACCAAAATCGAAAGTCATTGAGACCTCTACAATTCAGGGATGTATGCAAAAAATTATTTGATTCTGTTAGAATTTGCGGCTGTTATCGTTTGCCATAAAAAATACGCTTGATAAAAAAACGTTGCAGGTAAACTACCCCTTCCCCTTAACCGATCTTCACCAAAAACAATAGGTCTTGAGTACTCTACAAATCAGGGCTGTATGCAAAACATTATTTGATTCTGTTTGAATTTGCGGCTGTTATCGTTTGCCATAGAAAATACCCTTGTTAAAGAAACGTTGCAGGTAAACTACCCCTTTCCCTCAACCGATCTTCACCAAAAACAATAGGTCTTGAGAACTCTACAATTTAGGGCTGTATGCAAATAATCTTTTGATTCTGTTTGAATTTGCGGCTGTTATCGTTTGCCATAGGAAATACCCTTGTTAAAACATAAAACGTTACAGGTAAACTACCCCTTTCCCTTAACCGATCTTCACCAAAAACAATAGGTCTTGAGTACTCTGCAAATCAGGGCTGTATGCAAAACATTATTTGATTCTGTTTGAATTTGCGGCTGTTATCGTTTGCCATAGAAAATACCCTTGTTAAAAAAACGTTGCAGGTAAACTACCCCTTTCCCTCAACCGAACTTCACCAAAAACAATAGGTCTTGAGAACTCTACAATTTAGGGCTGTATGCAAATAATCTTTTGATTCTGTTTGAATTTCCGGCTGTTATCGTTTGCCATAGGAAATACCCTTGTTAAAACATAAAACGTTACAGGTAAACTACCCCTTCCCCTTAACCGATCTTCACCAAAATCAACAGATCTTGAGAACTCTACAATTCAGGGCTGTATGCGAAACATTATTTGATTCTGTTTGAATTTGCGGCTGTTATCGTTTGCCAAACAAACAAAATTACCCTTCCAAAAAAAAAACCGTTGCAGGTAAACTACCCCTTTCCCTCAACCGATCTTCACCAAAAACAATAGGTCGCGATTACTCTGCAAATCAGGGCTGCATGCAAAAAATTATTTGATTCTGTTTGAATTTGCGGCAGTTATCGTTTGCCATAGAAAAAAAATCTACAGATAGACAGACAGACAGACACACAGACAGAAAGACACTTTTCGGAAAACGACTTTTTTTCATGTTTTGAGTGTAGTAGAATCAGAATCTGCAATAATCTCGAACACGATTTTTTTTGCCATCACCATACTTCCATTCCTTAAGGAATATGGAAGTAAAAGTCGTTTTTCGAAAAGTGTCTGTGAGAGTGTCTGTAGATTTTTTTTCTATGGCAAACGATAACTGCCGCAAATTCAAACAGAATCAAATAATTTTTTGCATACAGCCGTGATTTGTAGAGGACTCGCGACATATTGCTTTTGGTGAAGATCGGTTGAGGGAAAGGGGTAGTTTACCTGCAACGGTTTTTTTTTATCAAGGGAAATTTTTTTTTTTTGGCAAACGATAACAGCCGCAAATTCAAACAGAATCAAATAATGTTTCGCATACAGCCCTGAATTGTAGAGTTCTCAAGACCTATTGTTTCTGGTGAAGATCGGTTAAGGGAAAGGGGTAGTTTACCTGTAACGTTTTATGTTTTAACAAGGGTATTTCCTATGGCAAACGATAACAGCCGCAAATTCAAACAGAATCAAAAGATTATTTGCATACAGCCCTAAATTGTAGAGTTCTCAAGACCTATTGTTTTTGGTGAAGATCGGTTAAGGGAAAAGGGTAGTTTACCTACAACGTTTTTTTAACAAGGGTATTTTCTATGGCAAACGATAACAGCCGCAAATTCAAACAGAATCAAATAATTTTCTGCACACAGCCCTGATTTGTTGAGTACTCATGACCTATTGGTTTTGGTGAAGATCGGTTGAGGGGAAGGGGTAGTTTACCTGCAACGTTTTTTATCAAGCGTATTTTCTATGGCAAACGATAACTGCCGCAAATTCAAACAGAATCAAATAATTTTTTGCATACAGCCCTGATTTGTAGAGTACTCGCGACCTATTGTTTTTGGTGAAGATCGGTTGAGGGGAAGGGGTAGTTTACCGGGAACGGTTTTTTTTATAAAGGGAAATTTTTTTTTTTGCAAACGATAACAGCCGCAAATTCAAACAGAATCAAATAATGTTTCGCATACAGCCCTGAATTGTAGAGTTCTCAAGACGTATTGTTTTTGGTGAAGATCTGTTAAGGGAAAGGGGTAGTTTACCAACAACGTTTTTTTAACAAGGGTATTTTCTATGGCAAACGATAACAGCCGCAAATTCAAACAGAATCAAATAATTTTCTGCATACAGCCCTGATTTGTAGAGTACTCAAGACCTATTGTTTTTGGTGAAGATCGGTTGCGGGGAAGGGGTAGTTTACCTGCAAGGTTTTTTTACAAGGGTATTTTTTATGGCAAACGATAACTGCCGCAAATTCAAACAGAATCAAATAATTTTTTGCATACCTCCCTGAGTTCTAGAGGTCTCAAGGACTTTCGATTTTGGTGCAGATCGGATAAGGGGAAGGGGTAGTTTACCTGCAACCTTTTACGTTTTAACAAGAGTAAAGTACTTGAAAATTTATTTAAACTTTTTCAAACAATGGTAATTGTTAAAAATAAAATAATTTTGTTGCCAAGCAATAAAATTAAAATTTGTTCATTTTAATGTACATCATGTATAAGAGAAAATATATCGCGCTTGGCAGGCGATATTAAGATTTAAATATAAATCTTAGAATATGGAAGTCATGTATGGTTCTCCATACCGATATTTACTTCCATATTCCTTAAGGAATGGAAGTATGGTGATGGCAAAAAAAATCGTGTTCGAGATTATTGCAGATTCTGATTCTACTACACTCAAAACATGAAAAAATATCGGTATGGAGAACCATACATGACTTCCATATTCTAAGATTTATATTTAAAATCATTTTCAGCCAAACAGCCAGGCTGTGTCTTACCTGCTTTTTTATTGCTGTATTAAATGAAAAATATTATATTACATTAAAATGAAAAAATTATAATTTTATTGCCTGGCAACAAAATTATTTTATTTTTAACAATTACCATTGTTTCAAAAAGTTTAAATAAATTTTCAAGTACTTTACTCTTGTTAAAACGTAAAAGGTTGCTGGTAAACTACACCTTCCCCTTAACCGATCTTCACCAAAATCGAAAGTCATTGAGACCTCTACAATTCAGGGATGTATGCAAAAAAGTATTTGATTCTGTTAGAATTTGCGGCTGTTATCGTTTGCCATAAAAAATACGCTTGATAAAAAAACGTTGCTGGTAAACTACCCCTTCCCCTTAACCGATCTTCACCAAAAACAATAGGTCTTGAGTACTCTACAAATCAGGGCTGTATGCAAAACATTATTTGATTCTGTTTGAATTTGCGGCTGTTATCGTTTGCCATATAAAATACCCTTGTTAAAAAAACGTTGCAGGTAAACTACCCCTTTCCCTCAACTGATCTTCACCAAAAACAATAGGTCTTGAGAACTCTACAATTTAGGGCTGTATGCAAATAATCTTTTGATTCTGTTTGAATTTGCGGCTGTTATCGTTTGCCATAGGAAATACCCTTGTTAAAACATAAAACGTTACAGGTAAACTACCCCTTTCCCTTAACCGATCTTCACCAAAAACAATAGGTCTTGAGTACTCTGCAAATCAGGGCTGTATGCAAAACATTATTTGATTCTGTTTGAATTTGCGGCTGTTATCGTTTGCCATAGAAAATACCCTTGTTAAAAAAACGTTGCAGGTAAACTACCCCTTTCCCTCAACCGAACTTCACCAAAAACAATAGGTCTTGAGAACTCTACAATTTAGGGCTGTATGCAAATAATCTTTTGATTCTGTTTGAATTTGCGGCTGTTATCGTTTGCCATAGGAAATACCCTTGTTAAAACATAAAACGTTACAGGTAAACTACCCCTTCCCCTTAACCGATCTTCACCAAAATCAACAGATCTTGAGAACTCTACAATTCAGGGCTGTATGCGAAACATTATTTGATTCTGTTTGAATTTGCGGCTGTTATCGTTTGCCAAACAAACAAAATTACCCTTGCAAAAAAAAAAACCGTTGCAGGTAAACTACCCCTTTCCCTCAACCGATCTTCACCAAAAACAATAGGTCGCGATTACTCTGCAAATCAGGGCTGCATGCAAAAAATTATTTGATTCTGTTTGAATTTGCGGCAGTTATCTTTTGCCATAGAAAAAAAATCTACAGATAGACAGACAGACAGACACACAGACAGAAAGACACTTTTCGGAAAACGACTTTTTTTCATGTTTTGAGTGTAGTAGAATCAGAATCTGCAATAATCTCGAACACGATTTTTTTTTGCCATCACCATACTTCCATTCCTTAAGGAATATGGAAGTAAAAGTCGTTTTCCGAAAAGTGTCTGTGTGTGTGTCTGTAGATTTTTTTTCTATGGCAAACGATAACTGCCGCAAATTCAAACAGAATAAAATAATTTTTTGCATACAGCCGTGATTTGTAGAGGACTCGCGACATATTGCTTTTGGTGAAGATCGGTTGAGGGAAAGGGGTAGTTTACCGGCAACGGTTTTTTTTATCAAGGGAAATTTTTTTTTTTTGGCAAACGATAACAGCCGCAAATTCAAACAGAATCAAATAATGTTTCGCATACAGCCCTGAATTGTAGAGTTCTCAAGACCTATTGTTTCTGGTGAAGATCGGTTAAGGGAAAGGGGTAGTTTACCTGTAACGTTTTATGTTTTAACAAGGGTATTTCCTATGGCAAACGATAACAGCCGCAAATTCAAACAGAATCAAAAGATTATTTGCATACAGCCCTAAATTGTAGAGTTCTCAAGACCTATTGTTTTTGGTGAAGATCGGTTGAGGGGAAGGGGTAGTTTACCGGCAACGTTTTTTATCAAGCGTATTTTCTATGGCAAACGATAACTGCCGCAAATTCAAACAGAATCAAATAATTTTTTGCATACAGCCCTGATTTGTAGAGTACTGGCGACCTATTGTTTTTGGTGAAGATCGGTTGAGGGAAAGGGGTAGTTTACCTGCAACGGTTTTTTTTTATCAAGGGAAATTTTTTTTTTTTGGCAAACGATAACAGCCGCAAATTCAAACAGAATCAAATAATGTTTCGCATACAGCCCTGAATTGTAGAGTTCTCAAGACCTATTGTTTCTGGTGAAGATCGGTTAAGGGAAAGGGGTAGTTTACCTGTAACGTTTTATGTTTTAACAAGGGTATTTCCTATGGCAAACGATAACAGCCGCAAATTCAAACAGAATCAAAAGATTATTTGCATACAGCCCTAAATTGTAGAATTCCCAAGACCTATTGTTTTTGGTGAAGATCGGTTAAGGGAAAAGGGTAGTTTACCTACAACGTTTTTTTAACAAGGGTATTTTCTATGGCAAACGATAACAGCCGCAAATTCAAACAGAATCAAATAATTTTCTGCACACAGCCCTGATTTGTTGAGTACTCATGACCTATTGGTTTTGGTGAAGATCGGTTGAGGGGAAGGGGTAGTTTACCTGCAACGTTTTTTATCAAGCGTATTTTCTATGGCAAACGATAACTGCCGCAAATTCAAACAGAATCAAATAATTTTTTGCATACAGCCCTGATTTGTAGAGTACTCGCGACCTATTGTTTTTGGTGAAGATCGGTTGAGGGGAAGGGGTAGTTTACCGGCAACGGTTTTTTTTATAAAGGGAAATTTTTTTTTTTGCAAACGATAACAGCCGCAAATTCAAACAGAATCAAATAATGTTTCGCATACAGCCCTGAATTGTAGAGTTCTCAAGACGTATTGTTTTTGGTGAAGATCTGTTAAGGGAAAGGGGTAGTTTACCAACAACGTTTTTTTAACAAGGGTATTTTCTATGGCAAACGATAACAGCCGCAAATTCAAACAGAATCAAATAATTTTCTGCATACAGCCCTGATTTGTAGAGTACTCAAGACCTATTGTTTTTGGTGAAGATCGGTTGCGGGGAAGGGGTAGTTTACCTGCAAGGTTTTTTTACAAGGGTATTTTTTATGGCAAACGATAACTGCCGCAAATTCAAACAGAATCAAATAATTTTTTGCATACCTCCCTGAGTTCTAGAGGTCTCAAGGACTTTCGATTTTGGTGCAGATCGGATAAGGGGAAGGGGTAGTTTACCTGCAACCTTTTACGTTTTAACAAGAGTAAAGTACTTGAAAATTTATTTAAACTTTTTCAAACAATGGTAATTGTTAAAAATAAAATAATTTTGTTGCCAAGCAATAAAATTAAAATTTGTTCATTTTAATGTACATCATGTATAAGAGAAAATATATCGCGCTTGGCAGGCGATATTAAGATTTAAATATAAATCTTAGAATATGGAAGTCATGTATGGTTCTCCATACCGATATTTACTTCCATATTCCTTAAGGAATGGAAGTATGGTGATGGCAAAAAAAATCGTGTTCGAGATTATTGCAGATTCTGATTCTACTACACTCAAAACATGAAAAAATATCGGTATGGAGAACCATACATGACTTCCATATTCTAAGATTTATATTTAAAATCATTTTCAGCCAAACAGCCAGGCTGTGTCTTACCTGCTTTTTTATTGCTGTATTAAATGAAAAATATTATATTACATTAAAATGAAAAAATTATAATTTTATTGCCTGGCAACAAAATTATTTTATTTTTAACAATTACCATTGTTTCAAAAAAGTTTAAATAAATTTTCAAGTACTTTACTCTTGTTAAAACGTAAAAGGTTGCTGGTAAACTACACCTTCCCCTTAACCGATCTTCACCAAAATCGAAAGTCATTGAGACCTCTACAATTCAGGGATGTATGCAAAAAAGTATTTGATTCTGTTAGAATTTGCGGCTGTTATCGTTTGCCATAAAAAATACGCTTGATAAAAAAACGTTGCTGGTAAACTACCCCTTCCCCTTAACCGATCTTCACCAAAAACAATAGGTCTTGAGTACTCTACAAATCAGGGCTGTATGCAAAACATTATTTGATTCTGTTTGAATTTGCGGCTGTTATCGTTTGCCATATAAAATACCCTTGTTAAAAAACGTTGCAGGTAAACTACCCCTTTCCCTCAACTGATCTTCACCAAAAACAACAGGTCTTGAGAACTCTACAATTTAGGGCTGTATGCAAATAATCTTTTGATTCTGTTTGAATTTGCGGCTGTTATCGTTTGCCATAGGAAATACCCTTGTTAAAACATAAAACGTTACTGGTAAACTACCCCTTTCCCTTAACCGATCTTCACCAAAAACAATAGGTCTTGAGTACTCTGCAAATCAGGGCTGTATGCAAAACATTATTTGATTCTGTTTGAATTTGCGGCTGTTATCGTTTGCCATAGAAAATACCCTTGTTAAAAAAACGTTGCAGGTAAACTACCCCTTTCCCTCAACCGAACTTCACCAAAACAATAGGTCTTGAGAACTCTACAATTTAGGGCTGTATGCAAATAATCTTTTGATTCTGTTTGAATTTGCGGCTGTTATCGTTTGCCATAGGAAATACCCTTGTTAAAACATAAAACGTTACAGGTAAACTACCCCTTCCCCTTAACCGATCTTCACCAAAATCAACAGATCTTGAGAACTCTACAATTCAGGGCTGTATGCGAAACATTATTTGATTCTGTTTGAATTTGCGGCTGTTATCGTTTGCCAAACAAACAAAATTACCCTTGCAAAAAACAAAACCGTTGCAGGTAAACTACCCCTTTCCCTCAACCGATCTTCACCAAAAACAATAGGTCGCGATTACTCTGCAAATCAGGGCTGCATGCAAAAAATTATTTGATTCTGTTTGAATTTGCGGCAGTTATCGTTTGCCATAGAAAAAAAATCTACAGATAGACAGACAGACAGACACACAGACAGAAAGACACTTTTCGGAAAACGACTTTTTTTCATGTTTTGAGTGTAGTAGAATCAGAATCTGCAATAATCTCGAACACGATTTTTTTTTGCCATCACCATACTTCCATTCCTTAAGGAATATGGAAGTAAAAGTCGTTTTCCGAAAAGTGTCTGTGTGTGTGTCTGTAGATTTTTTTTCTATGGCAAACGATAACTGCCGCAAATTCAAACAGAATCAAATAATTTTTTGCATACAGCCGTGATTTGTAGAGGACTCGCGACATATTGCTTTTGGTGAAGATCGGTTGAGGGAAAGGGGTAGTTTACCGGCAACGGTTTTTTTTATCAAGGGAAATTTTTTTTTTTTGGCAAACGATAACAGCCGCAAATTCAAACAGAATCAAATAATGTTTCGCATACAGCCCTGAATTGTAGAGTTCTCAAGACCTATTGTTTCTGGTGAAGATCGGTTAAGGGAAAGGGGTAGTTTACCTGTAACGTTTTATGTTTTAACAAGGGTATTTCCTATGGCAAACGATAACAGCCGCAAATTCAAACAGAATCAAAAGATTATTTGCATACAGCCCTAAATTGTAGAGTTCTCATGACCTATTGTTTTTGGTGAAGATCGGTTGAGGGGAAGGGGTAGTTTACCTGCAACGTTTTTTATCAAGCGTATTTTCTATGGCAAACGATAACTGCCGCAAATTCAAACAGAATCAAATAATTTTTTGCATACAGCCCTGATTTGTAGAGTACTGGCGACCTATTGTTTTTGGTGAAGATCGGTTGAGGGAAAGGGGTAGTTTACCTGCAACGGTTTTTTTTTATCAAGGGAAATTTTTTTTTTTTGGCAAACGATAACAGCCGCAAATTCAAACAGAATCAAATAATGTTTCGCATACAGCCCTGAATTGTAGAGTTCTCAAGACCTATTGTTTCTGGTGAAGATCGGTTAAGGGAAAGGGGTAGTTTACCTGTAACGTTTTATGTTTTAACAAGGGTATTTCCTATGGCAAACGATAACAGCCGCAAATTCAAACAGAATCAAAAGATTATTTGCATACAGCCCTAAATTGTAGAATTCCCAAGACCTATTGTTTTTGGTGAAGATCGGTTAAGGGAAAAGGGTAGTTTACCTACAACGTTTTTTTAACAAGGGTATTTTCTATGGCAAACGATAACAGCCGCAAATTCAAACAGAATCAAATAATTTTCTGCACACAGCCCTGATTTGTTGAGTACTCATGACCTATTGGTTTTGGTGAAGATCGGTTGAGGGGAAGGGGTAGTTTACCTGCAACGTTTTTTATCAAGCGTATTTTCTATGGCAAACGATAACTGCCGCAAATTCAAACAGAATCAAATAATTTTTTGCATACAGCCCTGATTTGTAGAGTACTCGCGACCTATTGTTTTTGGTGAAGATCGGTTGAGGGGAAGGGGTAGTTTACCGGCAACGGTTTTTTTTATAAAGGGAAATTTTTTTTTTTGCAAACGATAACAGCCGCAAATTCAAACAGAATCAAATAATGTTTCGCATACAGCCCTGAATTGTAGAGTTCTCAAGACGTATTGTTTTTGGTGAAGATCTGTTAAGGGAAAGGGGTAGTTTACCAACAACGTTTTTTTAACAAGGGTATTTTCTATGGCAAACGATAACAGCCGCAAATTCAAACAGAATCAAATAATTTTCTGCATACAGCCCTGATTTGTAGAGTACTCAAGACCTATTGTTTTTGGTGAAGATCGGTTGCGGGGAAGGGGTAGTTTACCTGCAAGGTTTTTTTACAAGGGTATTTTTTATGGCAAACGATAACTGCCGCAAATTCAAACAGAATCAAATAATTTTTTGCATACCTCCCTGAGTTCTAGAGGTCTCAAGGACTTTCGATTTTGGTGCAGATCGGATAAGGGGAAGGGGTAGTTTACCTGCAACCTTTTACGTTTTAACAAGAGTAAAGTACTTGAAAATTTATTTAAACTTTTTCAAACAATGGTAATTGTTAAAAATAAAATAATTTTGTTGCCAAGCAATAAAATTAAAATTTGTTCATTTTAATGTACATCATGTATAAGAGAAAATATATCGCGCTTGGCAGGCGATATTAAGATTTAAATATAAATCTTAGAATATGGAAGTCATGTATGGTTCTCCATACCGATATTTACTTCCATATTCCTTAAGGAATGGAAGTATGGTGATGGCAAAAAAAATCGTGTTCGAGATTATTGCAGATTCTGATTCTACTACACTCAAAACATGAAAAAATATCGGTATGGAGAACCATACATGACTTCCATATTCTAAGATTTATATTTAAAATCATTTTCAGCCAAACAGCCAGGCTGTGTCTTACCTGCTTTTTTATTGCTGTATTAAATGAAAAATATTATATTACATTAAAATGAAAAAATTATAATTTTATTGCCTGGCAACAAAATTATTTTATTTTTAACAATTACCATTGTTTCAAAAAGTTTAAATAAATTTTCAAGTACTTTACTCTTGTTAAAACGTAAAAGGTTGCTGGTAAACTACACCTTCCCCTTAACCGATCTTCACCAAAATCGAAAGTCATTGAGACCTCTACAATTCAGGGATGTATGCAAAAAAGTATTTGATTCTGTTAGAATTTGCGGCTGTTATCGTTTGCCATAAAAAATACGCTTGATAAAAAAACGTTGCTGGTAAACTACCCCTTCCCCTTAACCGATCTTCACCAAAAACAATAGGTCTTGAGTACTCTACAAATCAGGGCTGTATGCAAAACATTATTTGATTCTGTTTGAATTTGCGGCTGTTATCGTTTGCCATATAAAATACCCTTGTTAAAAAACGTTGCAGGTAAACTACCCCTTTCCCTCAACTGATCTTCACCAAAAACAACAGGTCTTGAGAACTCTACAATTTAGGGCTGTATGCAAATAATCTTTTGATTCTGTTTGAATTTGCGGCTGTTATCGTTTGCCATAGGAAATACCCTTGTTAAAACATAAAACGTTACAGGTAAACTACCCCTTTCCCTTAACCGATCTTCACCAAAAACAATAGGTCTTGAGTACTCTGCAAATCAGGGCTGTATGCAAAACATTATTTGATTCTGTTTGAATTTGCGGCTGTTATCGTTTGCCATAGAAAATACCCTTGTTAAAAAAACGTTGCAGGTAAACTACCCCTTTCCCTCAACCGAACTTCACCAAAAACAATAGTAGGTCTTGAGAACTCTACAATTTAGGGCTGTATGCAAATAATCTTTTGATTCTGTTTGAATTTGCGGCTGTTATCGTTTGCCATAGGAAATACCCTTGTTAAAACATAAAACGTTACAGGTAAACTACCCCTTCCCCTTAACCGATCTTCACCAAAATCAACAGATCTTGAGAACTCTACAATTCAGGGCTGTATGCGAAACATTATTTGATTCTGTTTGAATTTGCGGCTGTTATCGTTTGCCAAACAAACAAAATTACCCTTGCAAAAAACAAAACCGTTGCAGGTAAACTACCCCTTTCCCTCAACCGATCTTCACCAAAAACAATAGGTCGCGATTACTCTGCAAATCAGGGCTGCATGCAAAAAATTATTTGATTCTGTTTGAATTTGCGGCAGTTATCGTTTGCCATAGAAAAAAAATCTACAGATAGACAGACAGACAGACACACAGACAGAAAGACACTTTTCGGAAAACGACTTTTTTTCATGTTTTGAGTGTAGTAGAATCAGAATCTGCAATAATCTCGAACACGATTTTTTTTTGCCATCACCATACTTCCATTCCTTAAGGAATATGGAAGTAAAAGTCGTTTTCCGAAAAGTGTCTGTGTGTGTGTCTGTAGATTTTTTTTCTATGGCAAACGATAACTGCCGCAAATTCAAACAGAATCAAATAATTTTTTGCATACAGCCGTGATTTGTAGAGGACTCGCGACATATTGCTTTTGGTGAAGATCGGTTGAGGGAAAGGGGTAGTTTACCGGCAACGGTTTTTTTTATCAAGGGAAATTTTTTTTTTTTGGCAAACGATAACAGCCGCAAATTCAAACAGAATCAAATAATGTTTCGCATACAGCCCTGAATTGTAGAGTTCTCAAGACCTATTGTTTCTGGTGAAGATCGGTTAAGGGAAAGGGGTAGTTTACCTGTAACGTTTTATGTTTTAACAAGGGTATTTCCTATGGCAAACGATAACAGCCGCAAATTCAAACAGAATCAAAAGATTATTTGCATACAGCCCTAAATTGTAGAGTTCTCAAGACCTATTGTTTTTGGTGAAGATCGGTTGAGGGGAAGGGGTAGTTTACCTGCAACGTTTTTTATCAAGCGTATTTTCTATGGCAAACGATAACTGCCGCAAATTCAAACAGAATCAAATAATTTTTTGCATACAGCCCTGATTTGTAGAGTACTGGCGACCTATTGTTTTTGGTGAAGATCGGTTGAGGGAAAGGGGTAGTTTACCTGCAACGGTTTTTTTTTATCAAGGGAAATTTTTTTTTTTTGGCAAACGATAACAGCCGCAAATTCAAACAGAATCAAATAATGTTTCGCATACAGCCCTGAATTGTAGAGTTCTCAAGACCTATTGTTTCTGGTGAAGATCGGTTAAGGGAAAGGGGTAGTTTACCTGTAACGTTTTATGTTTTAACAAGGGTATTTCCTATGGCAAACGATAACAGCCGCAAATTCAAACAGAATCAAAAGATTATTTGCATACAGCCCTAAATTGTAGAGTTCTCAAGACCTATTGTTTTTGGTGAAGATCGGTTAAGGGAAAAGGGTAGTTTACCTACAACGTTTTTTTAACAAGGGTATTTTCTATGGCAAACGATAACAGCCGCAAATTCAAACAGAATCAAATAATTTTCTGCACACAGCCCTGATTTGTTGAGTACTCATGACCTATTGGTTTTGGTGAAGATCGGTTGAGGGGAAGGGGTAGTTTACCTGCAACGTTTTTTATCAAGCGTATTTTCTATGGCAAACGATAACTGCCGCAAATTCAAACAGAATCAAATAATTTTTTGCATACAGCCCTGATTTGTAGAGTACTCGCGACCTATTGTTTTTGGTGAAGATCGGTTGAGGGGAAGGGGTAGTTTACCGGCAACGGTTTTTTTTATAAAGGGAAATTTTTTTTTTTGCAAACGATAACAGCCGCAAATTCAAACAGAATCAAATAATGTTTCGCATACAGCCCTGAATTGTAGAGTTCTCAAGACGTATTGTTTTTGGTGAAGATCTGTTAAGGGAAAGGGGTAGTTTACCAACAACGTTTTTTTAACAAGGGTATTTTCTATGGCAAACGATAACAGCCGCAAATTCAAACAGAATCAAATAATTTTCTGCATACAGCCCTGATTTGTAGAGTACTCAAGACCTATTGTTTTTGGTGAAGATCGGTTGCGGGGAAGGGGTAGTTTACCTGCAAGGTTTTTTTACAAGGGTATTTTTTATGGCAAACGATAACTGCCGCAAATTCAAACAGAATCAAATAATTTTTTGCATACCTCCCTGAGTTCTAGAGGTCTCAAGGACTTTCGATTTTGGTGCAGATCGGATAAGGGGAAGGGGTAGTTTACCTGCAACCTTTTACGTTTTAACAAGAGTAAAGTACTTGAAAATTTATTTAAACTTTTTCAAACAATGGTAATTGTTAAAAATAAAATAATTTTGTTGCCAAGCAATAAAATTAAAATTTGTTCATTTTAATGTACATCATGTATAAGAGAAAATATATCGCGCTTGGCAGGCGATATTAAGATTTAAATATAAATCTTAGAATATGGAAGTCATGTATGGTTCTCCATACCGATATTTACTTCCATATTCCTTAAGGAATGGAAGTATGGTGATGGCAAAAAAAATCGTGTTCGAGATTATTGCAGATTCTGATTCTACTACACTCAAAACATGAAAAAATATCGGTATGGAGAACCATACATGACTTCCATATTCTAAGATTTATATTTAAAATCATTTTCAGCCAAACAGCCAGGCTGTGTCTTACCTGCTTTTTTATTGCTGTATTAAATGAAAAATATTATATTACATTAAAATGAAAAAATTATAATTTTATTGCCTGGCAACAAAATTATTTTATTTTTAACAATTACCATTGTTTCAAAAAGTTTAAATAAATTTTCAAGTACTTTACTCTTGTTAAAACGTAAAAGGTTGCTGGTAAACTACACCTTCCCCTTAACCGATCTTCACCAAAATCGAAAGTCATTGAGACCTCTACAATTCAGGGATGTATGCAAAAAAGTATTTGATTCTGTTAGAATTTGCGGCTGTTATCGTTTGCCATAAAAAATACGCTTGATAAAAAAACGTTGCTGGTAAACTACCCCTTCCCCTTAACCGATCTTCACCAAAAACAATAGGTCTTGAGTACTCTACAAATCAGGGCTGTATGCAAAACATTATTTGATTCTGTTTGAATTTGCGGCTGTTATCGTTTGCCATATAAAATACCCTTGTTAAAAAACGTTGCAGGTAAACTACCCCTTTCCCTCAACTGATCTTCACCAAAAACAACAGGTCTTGAGAACTCTACAATTTAGGGCTGTATGCAAATAATCTTTTGATTCTGTTTGAATTTGCGGCTGTTATCGTTTGCCATAGGAAATACCCTTGTTAAAACATAAAACGTTACAGGTAAACTACCCCTTTCCCTTAACCGATCTTCACCAAAAACAATAGGTCTTGAGTACTCTGCAAATCAGGGCTGTATGCAAAACATTATTTGATTCTGTTTGAATTTGCGGCTGTTATCGTTTGCCATAGAAAATACCCTTGTTAAAAAAACGTTGCAGGTAAACTACCCCTTTCCCTCAACCGAACTTCACCAAAAACAATAGGTCTTGAGAACTCTACAATTTAGGGCTGTATGCAAATAATCTTTTGATTCTGTTTGAATTTGCGGCTGTTATCGTTTGCCATAGGAAATACCCTTGTTAAAACATAAAACGTTACAGGTAAACTACCCCTTCCCCTTAACCGATCTTCACCAAAATCAACAGATCTTGAGAACTCTACAATTCAGGGCTGTATGCGAAACATTATTTGATTCTGTTTGAATTTGCGGCTGTTATCGTTTGCCAAACAAACAAAATTACCCTTGCAAAAAACAAAACCGTTGCAGGTAAACTACCCCTTTCCCTCAACCGATCTTCACCAAAAACAATAGGTCGCGATTACTCTGCAAATCAGGGCTGCATGCAAAAAATTATTTGATTCTGTTTGAATTTGCGGCAGTTATCGTTTGCCATAGAAAAAAAATCTACAGATAGACAGACAGACAGACACACAGACAGAAAGACACTTTTCGGAAAACGACTTTTTTTCATGTTTTGAGTGTAGTAGAATCAGAATCTGCAATAATCTCGAACACGATTTTTTTTTGCCATCACCATACTTCCATTCCTTAAGGAATATGGAAGTAAAAGTCGTTTTCCGAAAAGTGTCTGTGTGTGTGTCTGTAGATTTTTTTTCTATGGCAAACGATAACTGCCGCAAATTCAAACAGAATCAAATAATTTTTTGCATACAGCCGTGATTTGTAGAGGACTCGCGACATATTGCTTTTGGTGAAGATCGGTTGAGGGAAAGGGGTAGTTTACCGGCAACGGTTTTTTTTATCAAGGGAAATTTTTTTTTTTTGGCAAACGATAACAGCCGCAAATTCAAACAGAATCAAATAATGTTTCGCATACAGCCCTGAATTGTAGAGTTCTCAAGACCTATTGTTTCTGGTGAAGATCGGTTAAGGGAAAGGGGTAGTTTACCTGTAACGTTTTATGTTTTAACAAGGGTATTTCCTATGGCAAACGATAACAGCCGCAAATTCAAACAGAATCAAAAGATTATTTGCATACAGCCCTAAATTGTAGAGTTCTCAAGACCTATTGTTTTTGGTGAAGATCGGTTGAGGGGAAGGGGTAGTTTACCTGCAACGTTTTTTATCAAGCGTATTTTCTATGGCAAACGATAACTGCCGCAAATTCAAACAGAATCAAATAATTTTTTGCATACAGCCCTGATTTGTAGAGTACTGGCGACCTATTGTTTTTGGTGAAGATCGGTTGAGGGAAAGGGGTAGTTTACCCGCAACGGTTTTTTTTTATCAAGGGAAATTTTTTTTTTTTGGCAAACGATAACAGCCGCAAATTCAAACAGAATCAAATAATGTTTCGCATACAGCCCTGAATTGTAGAGTTCTCAAGACCTATTGTTTCTGGTGAAGATCGGTTAAGGGAAAGGGGTAGTTTACCTGTAACGTTTTATGTTTTAACAAGGGTATTTCCTATGGCAAACGATAACAGCCGCAAATTCAAACAGAATCAAAAGATTATTTGCATACAGCCCTAAATTGTAGAGTTCTCAAGACCTATTGTTTTTGGTGAAGATCGGTTAAGGGAAAAGGGTAGTTTACCTACAACGTTTTTTTAACAAGGGTATTTTCTATGGCAAACGATAACAGCCGCAAATTCAAACAGAATCAAATAATTTTCTGCATACAGCCCTGATTTGTTGAGTACTCATGACCTATTGGTTTTGGTGAAGATCGGTTGAGGGGAAGGGGTAGTTTACCTGCAACGTTTTTTATCAAGCGTATTTTCTATGGCAAACGATAACTGCCGCAAATTCAAACAGAATCAAATAATTTTTTGCATACAGCCCTGATTTGTAGAGTACTCGCGACCTATTGTTTTTGGTGAAGATCGGTTGAGGGGAAGGGGTAGTTTACCGGCAACGGTTTTTTTTATAAAGGGAAATTTTTTTTTTTGCAAACGATAACAGCCGCAAATTCAAACAGAATCAAATAATGTTTCGCATACAGCCCTGAATTGTAGAGTTCTCAAGACGTATTGTTTTTGGTGAAGATCTGTTAAGGGAAAGGGGTAGTTTACCAACAACGTTTTTTTAACAAGGGTATTTTCTATGGCAAACGATAACAGCCGCAAATTCAAACAGAATCAAATAATTTTCTGCATACAGCCCTGATTTGTAGAGTACTCAAGACCTATTGTTTTTGGTGAAGATCGGTTGCGGGGAAGGGGTAGTTTACCTGCAAGGTTTTTTTACAAGGGTATTTTTTATGGCAAACGATAACTGCCGCAAATTCAAACAGAATCAAATAATGTTTTGCATACCTCCCTGAGTTCTAGAGGTCTCAAGGACTTTCGATTTTGGTGCAGATCGGATAAGGGGAAGGGGTAGTTTACCTGCAACCTTTTACGTTTTAACAAGAGTAAAGTACTTGAAAATTTATTTAAACTTTTTCAAACAATGGTAATTGTTAAAAATAAAATAATTTTGTTGCCAAGCAATAAAATTAAAATTTGTTCATTTTAATGTACATCATGTATAAGAGAAAATATATCGCGCTTGGCAGGCGATATTAAGATTTAAATATAAATCTTAGAATATGGAAGTCATGTATGGTTCTCCATACCGATATTTACTTCCATATTCCTTAAGGAATGGAAGTATGGTGATGGCAAAAAAAATCGTGTTCGAGATTATTGCAGATTCTGATTCTACTACACTCAAAACATGAAAAAATATCGGTATGGAGAACCATACATGACTTCCATATTCTAAGATTTATATTTAAAATCATTTTCAGCCAAACAGCCAGGCTGTGTCTTACCTGCTTTTTTATTGCTGTATTAAATGAAAAATATTATATTACATTAAAATGAAAAAATTATAATTTTATTGCCTGGCAACAAAATTATTTTATTTTTAACAATTACCATTGTTTCAAAAAGTTTAAATAAATTTTCAAGTACTTTACTCTTGTTAAAACGTAAAAGGTTGCTGGTAAACTACCCCTTCCCCTTAACCGATCTTCACCAAAATCGAAAGTCATTGAGACCTCTACAATTCAGGGATGTATGCAAAAAAGTATTTGATTCTGTTAGCATTTGCGGCTGTTATCGTTTGCCATAAAAAATACGCTTGATAAAAAAACGTTGCTAGTAAACTACCCCTTCCCCTTAACCGATCTTCACCAAAAACAATAGGTCTTGAGTACTCTACAAATCAGGGCTGTATGCAAAACATTATTTGATTCTGTTTGAATTTGCGGCTGTTATCGTTTGCCATATAAAATACCCTTGTTAAAAAACGTTGCAGGTAAACTACCCCTTTCCCTCAACTGATCTTCACCAAAAACAACAGGTCTTGAGAACTCTACAATTTAGGGCTGTATGCAAATAATCTTTTGATTCTGTTTGAATTTGCGGCTGTTATCGTTTGCCATAGGAAATACCCTTGTTAAAACATAAAACGTTACAGGTAAACTACCCCTTTCCCTTAACCGATCTTCACCAAAAACAATAGGTCTTGAGTACTCTGCAAATCAGGGCTGTATGCAAAACATTATTTGATTCTGTTTGAATTTGCGGCTGTTATCGTTTGCCATAGAAAATACCCTTGTTAAAAAAACGTTGCAGGTAAACTACCCCTTTCCCTCAACCGAACTTCACCAAAAACAATAGGTCTTGAGAACTCTACAATTTAGGGCTGTATGCAAATAATCTTTTGATTCTGTTTGAATTTGCGGCTGTTATCGTTTGCCATAGGAAATACCCTTGTTAAAACATAAAACGTTACAGGTAAACTACCCCTTCCCCTTAACCGATCTTCACCAAAATCAACAGATCTTGAGAACTCTACAATTCAGGGCTGTATGCGAAACATTATTTGATTCTGTTTGAATTTGCGGCTGTTATCGTTTGCCAAACAAACAAAATTACCCTTGCAAAAAACAAAACCGTTGCAGGTAAACTACCCCTTTCCCTCAACCGATCTTCACCAAAAACAATAGGTCGCGATTACTCTGCAAATCAGGGCTGCATGCAAAAAATTATTTGATTCTGTTTGAATTTGCGGCAGTTATCGTTTGCCATAGAAAAAAAATCTACAGATAGACAGACAGACAGACACACAGACAGAAAGACACTTTTCGGAAAACGACTTTTTTTCATGTTTTGAGTGTAGTAGAATCAGAATCTGCAATAATCTCGAACACGATTTTTTTTTGCCATCACCATACTTCCATTCCTTAAGGAATATGGAAGTAAAAGTCGTTTTCCGAAAAGTGTCTGTGTGTGTGTCTGTAGATTTTTTTTCTATGGCAAACGATAACTGCCGCAAATTCAAACAGAATCAAATAATTTTTTGCATACAGCCGTGATTTGTAGAGGACTCGCGACATATTGCTTTTGGTGAAGATCGGTTGAGGGAAAGGGGTAGTTTACCGGCAACGGTTTTTTTTATCAAGGGAAATTTTTTTTTTTTGGCAAACGATAACAGCCGCAAATTCAAACAGAATCAAATAATGTTTCGCATACAGCCCTGAATTGTAGAGTTCTCAAGACCTATTGTTTCTGGTGAAGATCGGTTAAGGGAAAGGGGTAGTTTACCTGTAACGTTTTATGTTTTAACAAGGGTATTTCCTATGGCAAACGATAACAGCCGCAAATTCAAACAGAATCAAAAGATTATTTGCATACAGCCCTAAATTGTAGAGTTCTCAAGACCTATTGTTTTTGGTGAAGATCGGTTGAGGGGAAGGGGTAGTTTACCTGCAACGTTTTTTATCAAGCGTATTTTCTATGGCAAACGATAACTGCCGCAAATTCAAACAGAATCAAATAATTTTTTGCATACAGCCCTGATTTGTAGAGTACTGGCGACCTATTGTTTTTGGTGAAGATCGGTTGAGGGAAAGGGGTAGTTTACCTGCAACGGTTTTTTTTTATCAAGGGAAATTTTTTTTTTTTGGCAAACGATAACAGCCGCAAATTCAAACAGAATCAAATAATGTTTCGCATACAGCCCTGAATTGTAGAGTTCTCAAGACCTATTGTTTCTGGTGAAGATCGGTTAAGGGAAAGGGGTAGTTTACCTGTAACGTTTTATGTTTTAACAAGGGTATTTCCTATGGCAAACGATAACAGCCGCAAATTCAAACAGAATCAAAAGATTATTTGCATACAGCCCTAAATTGTAGAGTTCTCAAGACCTATTGTTTTTGGTGAAGATCGGTTAAGGGAAAAGGGTAGTTTACCTACAACGTTTTTTTAACAAGGGTATTTTCTATGGCAAACGATAACAGCCGCAAATTCAAACAGAATCAAATAATTTTCTGCATACAGCCCTGATTTGTTGAGTACTCATGACCTATTGGTTTTGGTGAAGATCGGTTGAGGGGAAGGGGTAGTTTACCTGCAACGTTTTTTATCAAGCGTATTTTCTATGGCAAACGATAACTGCCGCAAATTCAAACAGAATCAAATAATTTTTTGCATACAGCCCTGATTTGTAGAGTACTCGCGACCTATTGTTTTTGGTGAAGATCGGTTGAGGGGAAGGGGTAGTTTACCGGCAACGGTTTTTTTTATAAAGGGAAATTTTTTTTTTTGCAAACGATAACAGCCGCAAATTCAAACAGAATCAAATAATGTTTCGCATACAGCCCTGAATTGTAGAGTTCTCAAGACGTATTGTTTTTGGTGAAGATCTGTTAAGGGAAAGGGGTAGTTTACCAACAACGTTTTTTTAACAAGGGTATTTTCTATGGCAAACGATAACAGCCGCAAATTCAAACAGAATCAAATAATTTTCTGCATACAGCCCTGATTTGTAGAGTACTCAAGACCTATTGTTTTTGGTGAAGATCGGTTGCGGGGAAGGGGTAGTTTACCTGCAAGGTTTTTTTACAAGGGTATTTTTTATGGCAAACGATAACTGCCGCAAATTCAAACAGAATCAAATAATGTTTTGCATACCTCCCTGAGTTCTAGAGGTCTCAAGGACTTTCGATTTTGGTGCAGATCGGATAAGGGGAAGGGGTAGTTTACCTGCAACCTTTTACGTTTTAACAAGAGTAAAGTACTTGAAAATTTATTTAAACTTTTTCAAACAATGGTAATTGTTAAAAATAAAATAATTTTGTTGCCAAGCAATAAAATTAAAATTTGTTCATTTTAATGTACATCATGTATAAGAGAAAATATATCGCGCTTGGCAGGCGATATTAAGATTTAAATATAAATCTTAGAATATGGAAGTCATGTATGGTTCTCCATACCGATATTTACTTCCATATTCCTTAAGGAATGGAAGTATGGTGATGGCAAAAAAAATCGTGTTCGAGATTATTGCAGATTCTGATTCTACTACACTCAAAACATGAAAAAATATCGGTATGGAGAACCATACATGACTTCCATATTCTAAGATTTATATTTAAAATCATTTTCAGCCAAACAGCCAGGCTGTGTCTTACCTGCTTTTTTATTGCTGTATTAAATGAAAAATATTATATTACATTAAAATGAAAAAATTATAATTTTATTGCCTGGCAACAAAATTATTTTATTTTTAACAATTACCATTGTTTCAAAAAGTTTAAATAAATTTTCAAGTACTTTACTCTTGTTAAAACGTAAAAGGTTGCTGGTAAACTACCCCTTCCCCTTAACCGATCTTCACCAAAATCGAAAGTCATTGAGACCTCTACAATTCAGGGATGTATGCAAAAAAGTATTTGATTCTGTTAGCATTTGCGGCTGTTATCGTTTGCCATAAAAAATACGCTTGATAAAAAAACGTTGCTAGTAAACTACCCCTTCCCCTTAACCGATCTTCACCAAAAACAATAGGTCTTGAGTACTCTACAAATCAGGGCTGTATGCAAAACATTATTTGATTCTGTTTGAATTTGCGGCTGTTATCGTTTGCCATATAAAATACCCTTGTTAAAAAACGTTGCAGGTAAACTACCCCTTTCCCTCAACTGATCTTCACCAAAAACAATAGGTCTTGAGAACTCTACAATTTAGGGCTGTATGCAAATAATCTTTTGATTCTGTTTGAATTTGCGGCTGTTATCGTTTGCCATAGGAAATACCCTTGTTAAAACATAAAACGTTACAGGTAAACTACCCCTTTCCCTTAACCGATCTTCACCAAAAACAATAGGTCTTGAGTACTCTGCAAATCAGGGCTGTATGCAAAACATTATTTGATTCTGTTTGAATTTGCGGCTGTTATCGTTTGCCATAGAAAATACCCTTGTTAAAAAAACGTTGCAGGTAAACTACCCCTTTCCCTCAACCGAACTTCACCAAAAACAATAGGTCTTGAGAACTCTACAATTTAGGGCTGTATGCAAATAATCTTTTGATTCTGTTTGAATTTGCGGCTGTTATCGTTTGCCATAGGAAATACCCTTGTTAAAACATAAAACGTTACAGGTAAACTACCCCTTCCCCTTAACCGATCTTCACCAAAATCAACAGATCTTGAGAACTCTACAATTCAGGGCTGTATGCGAAACATTATTTGATTCTGTTTGAATTTGCGGCTGTTATCGTTTGCCAAACAAACAAAATTACCCTTGCAAAAAAAAAAACCGTTGCAGGTAAACTACCCCTTTCCCTCAACCGATCTTCACCAAAAACAATAGGTCGCGATTACTCTGCAAATCAGGGCTGCATGCAAAAAATTATTTGATTCTGTTTGAATTTGCGGCAGTTATCGTTTGCCATAGAAAAAAAATCTACAGATAGACAGACAGACAGACACACAGACAGAAAGACACTTTTCGGAAAACGACTTTTTTTCATGTTTTGAGTGTAGTAGAATCAGAATCTGCAATAATCTCGAACACGATTTTTTTTTGCCATCACCATACTTCCATTCCTTAAGGAATATGGAAGTAAAAGTCGTTTTCCGAAAAGTGTCTGTGTGTGTGTCTGTAGATTTTTTTTCTATGGCAAACGATAACTGCCGCAAATTCAAACAGAATCAAATAATTTTTTGCATACAGCCGTGATTTGTAGAGGACTCGCGACATATTGCTTTTGGTGAAGATCGGTTGAGGGAAAGGGGTAGTTTACCGGCAACGGTTTTTTTTATCAAGGGAAATTTTTTTTTTTTGGCAAACGATAACAGCCGCAAATTCAAACAGAATCAAATAATGTTTCGCATACAGCCCTGAATTGTAGAGTTCTCAAGACCTATTGTTTCTGGTGAAGATCGGTTAAGGGAAAGGGGTAGTTTACCTGTAACGTTTTATGTTTTAACAAGGGTATTTCCTATGGCAAACGATAACAGCCGCAAATTCAAACAGAATCAAAAGATTATTTGCATACAGCCCTAAATTGTAGAGTTCTCAAGACCTATTGTTTTTGGTGAAGATCGGTTGAGGGGAAGGGGTAGTTTACCTGCAACGTTTTTTATCAAGCGTATTTTCTATGGCAAACGATAACTGCCGCAAATTCAAACAGAATCAAATAATTTTTTGCATACAGCCCTGATTTGTAGAGTACTGGCGACCTATTGTTTTTGGTGAAGATCGGTTGAGGGGAAGGGGTAGTTTACCGGCAACGGTTTTTTTTATAAAGGGAAATTTTTTTTTTTGCAAACGATAACAGCCGCAAATTCAAACAGAATCAAATAATGTTTCGCATACAGCCCTGAATTGTAGAGTTCTCAAGACGTACTGTTTTTGGTGAAGATCTGTTAAGGGAAAGGGGTAGTTTACCAACAACGTTTTTTTAACAAGGGTATTTTCTATGACAAACGATAACAGCCGCAAATTCAAACAGAATCAAATAATTTTCTGCATACAGCCCTGATTTGTAGAGTACTCAAGACCTATTGTTTTTGGTGAAGATCGGTTGCGGGGAAGGGGTAGTTTACCTGCAAGGTTTTTTTACAAGGGTATTTTTTATGGCAAACGATAACTGCCGCAAATTCAAACAGAATCAAATAATTTTCTGCATACAGCCCTGATTTGTTGAGTACTCATGACCTATTGGTTTTGGTGAAGATCGGTTGAGGGGAAGGGGTAGTTTACCTGCAACGTTTTTTATCAAGCGTATTTTCTATGGCAAACGATAACTGCCGCAAATTCAAACAGAATCAAATAATTTTTTGCATACAGCCCTGATTTGTAGAGTACTCGCGACCTATTGTTTTTGGTGAAGATCGGTTGAGGGGAAGGGGTAGTTTACCGGCAACGGTTTTTTTTTATAAAGGGAAATTTTTTTTTTGCAAACGATAACAGCCGCAAATTCAAACAGAATCAAATAATGTTTCGCATACAGCCCTGAATTGTAGAGTTCTCAAGACGTATTGTTTTTGGTGAAGATCTGTTAAGGGAAAGGGGTAGTTTACCAACAACGTTTTTTTAACAAGGGTATTTTCTATGGCAAACGATAACAGCCGCAAATTCAAACAGAATCAAATAATTTTCTGCATACAGCCCTGATTTGTAGAGTACTCAAGACCTATTGTTTTTGGTGAAGATCGGTTGCGGGGAAGGGGTAGTTTACCTGCAAGGTTTTTTTACAAGGGTATTTTATATGGCAAACGATAACTGCCGCAAATTCAAACAGAATCAAATAATTTTTTGCATACCTCCCTGAGTTCTAGAGGTCTCAAGGACTTTCGATTTTGGTGAAGATCGGATAAGGGGAAGGGGTAGTTTACCTGCAACCTTTTACGTTTTAACAAGAGTAAAGTACTTGAAAATTTATTTAAAATTTTTCAAACAATGGTAATTGTTAAAAATAAAATAATTTTGTTGCCAAGCAATAAAATTAAAATTTGTTCATTTTAATGTACATCATGTATAAGAGAAAATATATCGCGCTTGGCAGGCGATATTAAGATTTAAATATAAATCTTAGAATATGGAAGTCATGTATGGTTCTCCATACCGATATTTACTTCCATATTCCTTAAGGAATGGAAGTATGGTGATGGCAAAAAAAATCGTGTTCGAGATTATTGCAGATTCTGATTCTACTACACTCAAAACATGAAAAAAATCGGTATGGAGAACCATACATGACTTCCATATTCTAAGATTTATATTTAAAATCATTTTCAGCCAAACAGCCAGGCTGTGTCTTACCTGCTTTTTTATTGCTGTATTAAATGAAAAATATTATATTACATTAAAATGAAAAAATTATAATTTTATTGCCTGGCAACAAAATTATTTTATTTTTAACAATTACCATTGTTTCAAAAAGTTTAAATAAATTTTCAAGTACTTTACTCTTGTTAAAACGTAAAAGGTTGCTGGTAAACTACCCCTTCCCCTTAACCGATCTTCACCAAAATCGAAAGTCATTGAGACCTCTACAATTCAGGGATGTATGCAAAAAAGTATTTGATTCTGTTAGCATTTGCGGCTGTTATCGTTTGCCATAAAAAATACGCTTGATAAAAAAACGTTGCAGGTAAACTACCCCTTCCCCTTAACCGATCTTCACCAAAAACAATAGGTCTTGAGTACTCTACAAATCAGGGCTGTATGCAAAACATTATTTGATTCTGTTTGAATTTGCGGCTGTTATCGTTTGCCATATAAAATACCCTTGTTAAAAAAACGTTGCAGGTAAACTACCCCTTTCCCTCAACCGATCTTCACCAAAAACAATAGGTCTTGAGAACTCTACAATTTAGGGCTGTATGCAAATAATCTTTTGATTCTGTTTGAATTTGCGGCTGTTATCGTTTGCCATAGGAAATACCCTTGTTAAAACATAAAACGTTACAGGTAAACTACCCCTTTCCCTTAAACGATCTTCACCAAAAACAATAGGTCTTGAGTACTCTGCAAATCAGGGCTGTATGCAAAACATTATTTGATTCTGTTTGAATTTGCGGCTGTTATCGTTTGCCATAGAAAATACCCTTGTTAAAAAAACGTTGCAGGTAAACTACCCCTTTCCCTCAACCGAACTTCACCAAAAACAATAGGTCTTGAGAACTCTACAATTTAGGGCTGTATGCAAATAATCTTTTGATTCTGTTTGAATTTGCGGCTGTTATCGTTTGCCATAGGAAATACCCTTGTTAAAACATAAAACGTTACAGGTAAACTACCCCTTCCCCTTAACCGATCTTCACCAAAATCAACAGATCTTGAGAACTCTACAATTCAGGGCTGTATGCGAAACATTATTTGATTCTGTTTGAATTTGCGGCTGTTATCGTTTGCCAAACAAACAAAATTACCCTTGCAAAAAAAAAAACCGTTGCAGGTAAACTATCCCTTTCCCTCAACCGATCTTCACCAAAAACAATAGGTCGCGATTACTCTGCAAATCAGGGCTGCATGCAAAAAATTATTTGATTCTGTTTGAATTTGCGGCAGTTATCGTTTGCCATAGAAAAAAAATCTACAGATAGACAGACAGACAGACACACAGACAGAAAGACACTTTTCGGAAAACGACTTTTTTTCATGTTTTGAGTGTAGTAGAATCAGAATCTGCAATAATCTCGAACACGATTTTTTTTTGCCATCACCATACTTCCATTCCTTAAGGAATATGGAAGTAAAAGTCGTTTTCCGAAAAGTGTCTGTGTGTGTGTCTGTAGATTTTTTTTCTATGGCAAACGATAACTGCCGCAAATTCAAACAGAATCAAATAATTTTTTGCATACAGCCGTGATTTGTAGAGGACTCGCGACATATTGCTTTTGGTGAAGATCGGTTGAGGGAAAGGGGTAGTTTACCGGCAACGGTTTTTTTTATCAAGGGAAATTTTTTTTTTTTGGCAAACGATAACAGCCGCAAATTCAAACAGAATCAAATAATGTTTCGCATACAGCCCTGAATTGTAGAGTTCTCAAGACCTATTGTTTCTGGTGAAGATCGGTTAAGGGAAAGGGGTAGTTTACCTGTAACGTTTTATGTTTTAACAAGGGTATTTCCTATGGCAAACGATAACAGCCGCAAATTCAAACAGAATCAAAAGATTATTTGCATACAGCCCTAAATTGTAGAGTTCTCAAGACCTATTGTTTTTGGTGAAGATCGGTTGAGGGGAAGGGGTAGTTTACCTGCAACGTTTTTTATCAAGCGTATTTTCTATGGCAAACGATAACTGCCGCAAATTCAAACAGAATCAAATAATTTTTTGCATACAGCCCTGATTTGTAGAGTACTGGCGACCTATTGTTTTTGGTGAAGATCGGTTGAGGGGAAGGGGTAGTTTACCGGCAACGGTTTTTTTTATAAAGGGAAATTTTTTTTTTTGCAAACGATAACAGCCGCAAATTCAAACAGAATCAAATAATGTTTCGCATACAGCCCTGAATTGTAGAGTTCTCAAGACGTACTGTTTTTGGTGAAGATCTGTTAAGGGAAAGGGGTAGTTTACCAACAACGTTTTTTTAACAAGGGTATTTTCTATGACAAACGATAACAGCCGCAAATTCAAACAGAATCAAATAATTTTCTGCATACAGCCCTGATTTGTAGAGTACTCAAGACCTATTGTTTTTGGCGAAGATCGGTTGGGGGGAAGGGGTAGTTTACCAGCAAGGTTTTTTTACAAGGGTATTTTTTATGGCAAACGATAACTGCCGCAAATTCAAACAGAATCAAATAATTTTCTGCATACAGCCCTGATTTGTTGAGTACTCATGACCTATTGGTTTTGGTGAAGATCGGTTGAGGGGAAGGGGTAGTTTACCTGCAACGTTTTTTATCAAGCGTATTTTCTATGGCAAACGATAACTGCCGCAAATTCAAACAGAATCAAATAATTTTTTGCATACAGCCCTGATTTGTAGAGTACTCGCGACCTATTGTTTTTGGTGAAGATCGGTTGAGGGGAAGGGGTAGTTTACCGGCAACGGTTTTTTTTATAAAGGGAAATTTTTTTTTGCAAACGATAACAGCCGCAAATTCAAACAGAATCAAATAATGTTTCGCATACAGCCCTGAATTGTAGAGTTCTCAAGACGTATTGTTTTTGGTGAAGATCTGTTAAGGGAAAGGGGTAGTTTACCAACAACGTTTTTTTAACAAGGGTATTTTCTATGGCAAACGATAACAGCCGCAAATTCAAACAGAATCAAATAATTTTCTGCATACAGCCCTGATTTGTAGAGTACTCAAGACCTATTGTTTTTGGTGAAGATCGGTTGCGGGGAAGGGGTAGTTTACCTGCAAGGTTTTTTTACAAGGGTATTTTATATGGCAAACGATAACTGCCGCAAATTCAAACAGAATCAAATAATTTTTTGCATACCTCCCTGAGTTCTAGAGGTCTCAAGGACTTTCGATTTTGGTGAAGATCGGATAAGGGGAAGGGGTAGTTTACCTGCAACCTTTTACGTTTTAACAAGAGTAAAGTACTTGAAAATTTATTTAAAATTTTTCAAACAATGGTAATTGTTAAAAATAAAATAATTTTGTTGCCAAGCAATAAAATTAAAATTTGTTCATTTTAATGTACATCATGTATAAGAGAAAATATATCGCGCTTGGCAGGCGATATTAAGATTTAAATATAAATCTTAGAATATGGAAGTCATGTATGGTTCTCCATACCGATATTTACTTCCATATTCCTTAAGGAATGGAAGTATGGTGATGGCAAAAAAAATCGTGTTCGAGATTATTGCAGATTCTGATTCTACTACACTCAAAACATGAAAAAATATCGGTATGGAGAACCATACATGACTTCCATATTCTAAGATTTATATTTAAAATCATTTTCAGCCAAACAGCCAGGCTGTGTCTTACCTGCTTTTTTATTGCTGTATTAAATGAAAAATATTATATTACATTAAAATGAAAAAATTATAATTTTATTGCCTGGCAACAAAATTATTTTATTTTTAACAATTACCATTGTTTCAAAAAGTTTAAATAAATTTTCAAGTACTTTACTCTTGTTAAAACGTAAAAGGTTGCTGGTAAACTACCCCTTCCCCTTAACCGATCTTCACCAAAATCGAAAGTCGTTGAGACCTCTACAATTCAGGGATGTATGCAAAAAATTATTTGATTCTGTTAGAATTTGCGGCTGTTATCGTTTGCCATAAAAAATACGCTTGATAAAAAAACGTTGCAGGTAAACTACCCCTTCCCCTTAACCGATCTTCACCAAAAACAATAGGTCTTGAGTACTCTACAAATCAGGGCTGTATGCAAAACATTATTTGATTCTGTTTGAATTTGCGGCTGTTATCGTTTGCCATAGAAAATACCCTTGTTAAAAAAACGTTGCTGGTAAACTACCCCCTTCCCTCAACCGATCTTCACCAAAAACAATAGGTCTTGAGAACTCTACAATTTAGGGCTGTATGCAAATAATCTTTTGATTCTGTTTGAATTTGCGGCTGTTATCGTTTGCCATAGGAAATACCCTTGTTAAAACATAAAACGTTACAGGTAAACTACCCCTTTCCCTTAACCGATCTTCACCAAAAACAATAGGTCTTGAGTACTCTGCAAATCAGGGCTGTATGCAAAACATTATTTGATTCTGTTTGAATTTGCGGCTGTTATCGTTTGCCATAGAAAATACCCTTGTTAAAAAAACGTTGCAGGTAAACTACCCCTTTCCCTCAACCGAACTTCACCAAAAACAATAGGTCTTGAGAACTCTACAATTTAGTGCTGTATGCAAATAATCTTTTGATTCTGTTTGAATTTGCGGCTGTTATCGTTTGCCATAGGAAATACCCTTGTTAAAACATAAAACGTTACAGGTAAACTAGCCCTTCCCCTTAACCGATCTTCACCAAAATCAACAGATCTTGAGAACTCTACAATTCAGGGCTGTATGCGAAACATTATTTGATTCTGTTTGAATTTGCGGCTGTTATCGTTTGCCAAACAAACAAAATTACCCTTGCAAAAAAAAAAACCGTTGCAGGTAAACTACCCCTTTCCCTCAACCGATCTTCACCAAAAACAATAGGTCGCGATTACTCTGCAAATCAGGGCTGCATGCAAAAAATTATTTGATTCTGTTTGAATTTGCGGCAGTTATCGTTTGCCATAGAAAAAAAATCTACAGATAGACACAGACAGACACACAGACAGAAAGACACTTTTCGGAAAACGACTTTTTTTCATGTTTTGAGTGTAGTAGAATCAGAATCTGAAATAATCTCGAACACGATTTTTTTTTGCCATCACCATACTTCCATTCCTTAAGGAATATGGAAGTAAAAGTCGTTTTCCGAAAAGTGTCTGTGTGTGTGTCTGTAGATTTTTTTTCTATGGCAAACGATAACTGCCGCAAATTCAAACAGAATCAAATAATTTTTTGCATACAGCCGTGATTTGTAGAGGACTCGCGACATATTGCTTTTGGTGAAGATCGGTTGAGGGAAAGGGGTAGTTTACCGGCAACGGTTTTTTTTATCAAGGGAAATTTTTTTTTTTTGGCAAACGATAACAGCCGCAAATTCAAACAGAATCAAATAATGTTTCGCATACAGCCCTGAATTGTAGAGTTCTCAAGACCTATTGTTTCTGGTGAAGATCGGTTCAGGGAAAGGGGTAGTTTACCTGTAACGTTTTATGTTTTAACAAGGGTATTTCCTATGGCTAACGATAACAGCCGCAAATTCAAACAGAATCAAAAGATTATTTGCATACAGCCCTAAATTGTAGAGTTCTCAAGACCTATTGTTTTTGGTGAAGATCGGTTGAGGGGAAGGGGTAGTTTACCTGCAACGTTTTTTATCAAGCGTATTTTCTATGGCAAACGATAACTGCCGCAAATTCAAACAGAATCAAATAATTTTTTGCATACAGCCCTGATTTGTAGAGTACTCGCGACCTATTGTTTTTGGTGAAGATCGGTTGAGGGGAAGGGGTAGTTTACCGGCAACGGTTTTTTTTATAAAGGGAAATTTTTTTTTTGCAAACGATAACAGCCGCAAATTCAAACAGAATCAAATAATGTTTCGCATACAGCCCTGAATTGTAGAGTTCTCAAGACGTACTGTTTTTGGTGAAGATCTGTTAAGGGAAAGGGGTAGTTTACCAACAACGTTTTTTTAACAAGGGTATTTTTTATGACAAACGATAACAGCCGCAAATTCAAACAGAATCAAATAATTTTCTGCATACAGCCCTGATTTGTAGAGTACTCAAGACCTATTGTTTTTGGTGAAGATCGGTTGCGGGGAAGGGGTAGTTTACCTGCAAGGTTTTTTTACAAGGGTATTTTTTATGGCAAACGATAACTGCCGCAAATTCAAACAGAATCAAATAATTTCTTGCATACCTCCCTGAGTTCTAGAGGTCTCAAGGACTTTCGATTTTGGTGAAGATCGGATAAGGGGAAGGGGTAGTTTACCTGCAACCTTTTACGTTTTAACAAGAGTAAAGTACTTGAAAATTTATTTAAACTTTTTCAAACAATGGTAATTGTTAAAAATAAAATAATTTTGTTGCCAAGCAATAAAATTAAAATTTGTTCATTTTAATGTACATCATGTATAAGAGAAAATATATCGCGCTTGGCAGGCGATATTAAGATTTAAATATAAATCTTAGAATATGGAAGTCATGTATGGTTCTCCATACCGATATTTACTTCCATATTCCTTAAGGAATGGAAGTATGGTGATGGCAAAAAAAATCGTGTTCGAGATTATTGCAGATTCTGATTCTACTACACTCAAAACATGAAAAAAAGTCGTTTTCCGAAAAGTGTCTGTGTGTGTGTCTGTAGATTTTTTTTCTATGGCAAACGATAACTGCCGCAAATTCAAACAGAATCAAATAATTTTTTGCACACTGCCGTGATTTGTAGAGGACTCGCGACCTATTGTTTTTGGTGAAGATCGGTTGAGGGAAAGGGGTAGTTTACCTGCAACGGTTTTTTTTATCAAGGGAAATTTTTTTTTTTTGGCAAACGATAACAGCCGCAAATTTAAAGAGAATCAAATAATGTTTCGCATACAGCCCTGAATTCTAGAGTTCTCAAGACCTATTGTTTCTGGTGAGGATCGGTTAAGGGAAAGGGGTAGTTTACCTGTAACGTTTTATGTTTTAACAAGGGTATTTCGTATGGCAAACGATAACAGCCGCAAATTCAAACAGAATCAAAAGATTATTTGCATACAGCCCTAGATTGTAGAGATCTCAAGACCTTTTGTTTTTGGTGAAGATCGGTTAAGGGAAAGGGGTAGTTTACCTACAACGTTTTTTTAACAAGGGTATTTTCTATGGCAAACGATAGCAGCCGCAAATTCAAACAGAATCAAATAATTTTTTGCATACAGCCCTGATTTGTAGAGTACTCGCGACCTATTGTTTTTGGTGAAGATCGGTTAAGGGGAAGGGTTAGTTTACCAGCAACGGTTTTTTCTATCAAGGGGAATTTTTTTTTTTTTGGCAAACGATAACAGCCGCAAATTCAAACAGAATCAAATAATGTTTCGCATACAGCCCTGAATTGGAGAGTTCTCAATACCTGTTGGTTTTGGTGAAGATCGGTTAAGGGAAAGGGGTAGTTTACCTACAACGTTTTTTTAACAAGGGTATTTTCTATGGCAAACGATAACAGCCGCAAATTCAAACAGAATCAAATAATTTTCTGCATACCGTCCTGATTTGTAGAGTACTCAAGACCTGTTCTTTTTGGTGAAGATCGGTTGAGGGGACGGGGTAGTTTACCTGCAACGTTTTTTATCAAGCGTATTTTCTATGGCAAACGATAACTGCCGCAAATTCAAACAGAATGAAATGATTTGTTGCATACAGCCCTGATTTGTAGAGTACTCGCGACCTATTGTTTTTGGTGAAGATCGGTTGAGGGGAAGGGGTAGTTTACCGGCAACGGTATTTTTTATCAAGGGAAATTTTTTTTTGGCAAACGATAACAGCCGCAAATTCAAACAGACTTAAATAATGTTTCGTATAGAGCCCTGAATTGTAGAGTTTTCACGACCTATTGTTTTTGGTGAAGATCGGTTAAGGAAAAGGTGTAGTTTACCTGTAACGTTTTATGTTTTAACAAGGGTATTTCCTATGGCAAACGATAACAGCCGCAAATTCAAACAGAATCAAACGATTATTTGCATACAGCCCTAAATTGTAGAGTTCTCAAGACCTATTGTTTTTGGTGAAGATCGGTTGAGGGAAAGGGGTAGTTTACTTGCAACATTTTTTTAACAAGGGTATTTTCTATGGCAAACGATAACAGCCGCAAATTAAAACAGAATCAAATAATGTTTTGCATACAGCCCTGATTTGTAGAGGACTGAAGACCTGTTGTTTTTGGTGAAGATCTGTTAAGGGGAAGGGGTAGTTTACCTGCACCGTTTTTTTATCAAGCGTATTTTCTATGGCAAACGATAACAGCCGCAAATTCAAACAGAATCAAATAATTTTTTGCATACATCCCTGAATTGTAGAGGTCTCAAGGACTTTCGATTTTGGTGAAGATCGGTTAAGGGGAAGGGGTAGTTTACCTGCAACCTTTTACGTTTTAACAAGAGTAAAGTACTTGCAAATTTATTTAAACTTTTTGAAACAATGGTAATTGTTAAAAATAAAATAATTTTGTTGCCAGGCAATAAAATTAAAATTTTTTTTTAATTTTAATGTAATATAATATTTTTCATTTAATACAGCAATAAAAAGGCAGGTAAGACACAAACACACAATTCACGTTATTTCTGGCCTCACTCATGTTTATTTTCTTACGTTTGCACGCTTTTTAAATGGAAAGTGCCGAAACCCACACCAACATAACGCGTGCAAGCCGAAAAAATGGACATCAATTTGCTTACTGGCGAAGCTAGTAGTTAATGAATGGATAGGCAAAAATCTTATCTTAAATTTTTTTTAAGGAATCACTAAAAGGACGGTGGGTCAAATCGGACGCTGAGGTAGAGTTGCTGTAACTGAATGGTTCCACAAACAGCCGTAAGAATTTTACTAGCAGGGAATCTACAGGTTAGCGCAACAGTGGAACTCATGTCTTAATGTTATTGGAGACTTCTTTTAAAATCGTTGAATAAAAAATGCTTTACAGTTCTATACGTGTGTCTACTGAACAATCCTTGTATTAGTCATACACAATAATACAACTGATTGAACTTCAAATTTTTAAACTTGATTAGTTTCTATATATATGTTTAATGTTACAAATAATTCAAATAACAATCTTGATCATCTGTTAGTTCAGCGGAATAACAGTGACACTTTTAATAACCGCATAAAATAAACACTTAGAAACAACACAGGCGCTTTAACTTAACTGTTTGGACCACAGAAGTGAGGCATGCCTCAACGCTCTATGTGTACAGCGCGGGACAATCCCCCCTCCCTACACTTCCCTATCACACCACTACATTGCTTACATACGATGTATACAAAAAACGCTGAGGCAAGTTCAGGTTGCCTCATTCGCTTTAAACGAACTATGCCGAATCTCACCTGTCACCATCTAGCGGTCGCTCAATAAAGCACGTTTCGGTTTAATAAATTTGACAGTCCCAGTAACAATGTATAATCTTTACGTTATGTAGTTCATACGTATTTATAATTTTTATTCTACAGAATTTGTTAGGGTAGGCATTGCCTCAATTGCCTCCATGTAACTTCGCCACTGATATATATGTGTACAACGTTATCGGCAACAAAGAAGTAGTTTTTGTTAAAATTCCTTCCCGGGATATTTGGCCGTAGTCCAATGTTTTCTACAAAACCAGACGTTTCGGCAATCCCATCGACTTCCATCATCAGTGAAAATCGAGTGCGATAACGTGAGGTGGTATACGTTAGTGACCACAGTACTGTGGTTAAGGCTGAAGCAGTAAGTAGAAAGAAGTAGTTTCTATGGTAATATTTCATTTCGAAAATGATTTTAAATATAAATCTTAGAATATGGAAGTCATGTATGGTTCTCCATACCGATATTTACTTCCATATTCCTTAAGGAATGGAAGTATGGTGATGGCAAAAAAAATCGTGTTCGAGATTATTGCAGATTCTGATTCTACTACACTCAAAACATGAAAAAAAGTCGTTTTCCGAAAAGTGTCTGTGTGTGTGTCTGTCTGTGTGTCTGTAGATTTTTTTCTATGGCAAACGATAACTGCCGCAAATTCAAACAGAATCAAATAATTTTTTGCATGCAGCCCTGATTTGCAGAGTACTCGCGACCTATTGTTTTTGGTGAAGATCGGTTAAGGGAAAGGGGTAGTTTACCTGCAACAGTTTTTTTTTTAGCAAGGGTAATTTTGTTTGTTTGGCAAACGATAACAGCCGCAAATTCAAACAGAATCAAATAATGTTTCGCATACAGCCCTGAATTGTAGAGTTCTCAAGATCTGTTGATTTTGGTGAAGATCGGTTAAGGGAAAGGGGTAGTTTACCTGTAACGTTTTATGTTTTAACAAGGGTATTTCTTATGGCAAATGATAACAGCCGCAAATTCAAACAGAATCAAAAGATTATTTGCATACAGCCCTAAATTGTAGAGTACTCAAGATCTATTGTTTTTGGTGAAGATCGGTTGAGGGGAAGGGGTAGTTTACCTGCAACGTTTTTTATCAAGCGTATTTTCTATGGCAAACGATAACTGCCGCAAATTCAAACAGAATCAAATAATTTTTTGCATACAGCCCTGATTTGTAGAGTACTCGCGACCTATTGTTTTTGGTGAAGATCGGTTGAGGGTAAGGGGTAGTTTACCGGCAACGGTTTTTTTTATAAAGGGAAATTTTTTTTTTGCAAACGATAACAGCCGCAAATTCAAACAGAATCAAATAATGTTTCGCATACAGCCCTGAATTGTAGAGTTCTCAAGACGTATTGTTTTTGGTGAAGATCGGTTGATGGGAAGGGGTAGTTTACCAGCAAGGTTTTTTTACGAGGGTATTTTCTATGGCAAACGATAACTGCCGCAAATTCAAACAGAATCAAATAATTTTTTGCATGCCTCCCTGAATTCTAGAGGTCTCAAGGACTTTCGATTTTGGTGAAGATCGGTTAAGGGGAAGGGGTAGTTTACCTCCAACCTTTTACGTTTTAACAAGAGTAAAGTACTTGAAAATTTATTTAAACTTTTTCAAACAATGGTAATTGTTAAAAATAAAATAATTTTGTTGCCAAGCAATAAAATTAAAATTTGTTCATTTTAATGTACATCATGTATAAGAGAAAAAATATCGCGCTTGGCAGGCGATATTAAGATTTAAATATAAATCTTAGAATATGGAAGTCATGTATGGTTCTCCATACCGATATTTACTTCCATATTCCTTAAGGAATGGAAGTATGGTGATGGCAAAAAAAATCGTGTTCGAGATTATTGCAGATTCTGATTCTACTACACTCAAAACATGAAAAAATATCGGTATGGAGAACCATACATGACTTCCATATTCTAAGATTTATATTTAAAATCATTTTCAGCCAAACAGCCAGGCTGTGTCTTACCTGCTTTTTTATTGCTGTATTAAATGAAAAATATTATATTACATTAAAATGAAAAAATTATAATTTTATTGCCTGGCAACAAAATTATTTTATTTTTAACAATTACCATTGTTTCAAAAAGTTTAAATAAATTTTCAAGTACTTTACTCTTGTTAAAACGTAAAATATTGCTGGTAAACTACCCCTTCCCCTTAACCGATCTTCACCAAAATCGAAAGTCGTTGAGACCTCTACAATTCAGGGACGTATGCAAAAAATTATTTGATTCTGTTTGAATTTGCGGCTGTTATCGTTTGCCATAAAAAATACGCTTGATAAAAAAACGTTGCAGGTAAACTACCCCTTCCCCTTAACCGATCTTCACCAAAAACAATTGGTCTTGAGTACTCTACAAATCAGGGCTGTATGCAAAACATTATTTGATTCTGTTTGAATTTGCGGCTGTTATCGTTTGCCATAGAAAATACCCTTGTTAAAAAAACGTTGCAGGTAAACTACCCCTTTCCCTCAACCGATCTTCACCAAAAACAATAGGTCTTGAGAACTCTGCAATTTAGGACTGTATGCAAATAATCTTTTGATTCTGTTTGAATTTGCGGCTGTTATCGTTTGCCATAGGAAATACCCTTGTTAAAACATAAAACGTTACAGGTAAACTACCCCTTTCCCTTAACCGATCTTCACCAAAAACAATAGGTCTTGAGTACTCTGCAAATCAGGGATGTATGCAAAACATTATTTGATTCTGTTTGAATTTGCGGCTGTTATCGTTTGCCATAGAAAATACCCTTGTTAAAAAAACGTTGCCGGTAAACTTCCCCTTTCCCTCAACCGAACTTCACCAAAAACAATAGGTCTTGAGAACTCTACAATTTAGGGCTGTATGCAAATAATCTTTTGATTCTGTTTGAATTTGCGGCTGTTATCGTTTGCCATAGGAAATACCCTTGTTAAAACATAAAACGTTACAGGTAAACTACCCCTTTCCCTTAACCGATCTTCACCAAAATCAACAGATCTTGAGACCACTAAACTTCAGGGCTGTATGCGAAACATTATTTGATTCTGTTTGAATTTGCGGCTGTTATCGTTTGCCAAACAAACAAAATTACCCTTGCTAAAAAAAAACCGTTGCTGGTAAACTACCCCTTTCCCTCAACCGATCTTCACCAAAAACAATAGGTCGCGAGTACTCTGCAAATCAGGGCTGCATGCAAAAAATTATTTGATTCTGTTTGAATTTGCGGCAGTTATCGTTTGCCATAGAAAAAAAATCTATAGACAGACAGACAGACAGACACATAGACAGACAGACACTTTTCGGAAAACGACTTTTTTTCATGTTTTGAGTGTAGTAGAATCAGAATCTGCAATAATCTCGAACACGATTTTTTTTGCCATCACCATACTTCCATTCCTTAAGGAAATATCGGTATGGAGAACCATACATGACTTCCATATTCTAAGATTTATATTTAAAATCATTTTCAGCCAAACAGCCAGGCTGTGCCTTACCTGCCTTTTTATTGCTGTATTAAATGAAAAATATTATATTACATTAAAATGAAAAAATTATAATTTTATTGCCTGGCAACAAAATTATTTTATTTTTAACAATTACCATTGTTTCAAAAAGTTTAAATAAATTTTCAAGTACTTTACTCTTGTTAAAACGTAAAAGGTTGCAGGTAAACTACCCCTTCCCCTTAACCGATCTTCACCAAAATCGAAAGTCATTGAGACCTCTACAATTCAGGGACGTATGCAAAAAATTATTTCATTCTGATTGAATTTGCGGCTGTTATCGTTTGCCATAGAAAATACGCTTGATAAAAAAACGTTGCAGGTAAACTACCCCTTTCCCTTAACCGATATTCACCAAAAACAATAGGTCTTGAGTACTCTACAAATCAGGGCTGTATGCAAAACATTATTTGATTCTGTTTGAATTTGCGGCTGTTATCGTTTGCCATAGAAAATACCCTTGTTAAAAAAACGTTGCAGGTAAACTACCCCTTTCCCTCATCTTCACCAAAAACAATAGGTCTTGAGAAATCTACAATTCAGGGCTGTATGCGAAACATTATTTGATTCTGTTTGAATTTGCGGCTGTTATCGTTTGCCAAAAAAAAAAAATTTCCCTTGATAAAAAAAACCGTTGCAGGTAAACTACCCCTTCCCCTCAACCGATCTTCACCAAAAACAATAGGTCGCGAGTACTCTACAAATCAGTGCTGTATGCAAAAAATTATTTGATTCTGTTTGAATTTGCGGCAGTTGTCGTTTGCCATAGAAAATACGCATGATAAAAAACGTTGCTGGTAAACTACCCCTTCCCCTCAACCGATCTTCACCAAAAACAATAGGTCTTGAGTACTCTACAAATCAGGGCTGTATGCAGAAAATTATTTGATTCTGTTTGAATTTGCGGCTGTTATCGTTTGCCATAGAAAATACCCTTGTTAAAAAAACGTTGTTGGTAAACTACCCCTTTCCCTTAACCGATCTTCACCAAAAACAAAAGGTCTTGAGAACTCTACAATTTAGGGCTGTATGCAAATAATCTTTTCATTCTGTTTGAATTTGCGGCTGTTATCGTTTGCCATAAGAAATACCCTTGTTAAAACATAAAACGTTACAGGTAAACTACCCCTTTCCCTTAACCGATCTTCACCAAAAACAATAGGTCTTGAGAACTCTACAATTCAGGGCTGTATGCGAAACATTATTTGATTCTGTTTGAATTTGCGGCTGTTATCGTTTGCCAAACAAACAAAATTACCCTTGCTAAAAAAAAACCGTTGCAGGTAAACTACCCCTTTCCCTCAACCGATCTTCACCAAAAACAATAGGTCGCGAGAACTCTGCAAAACCGGGCTGTATGCAAAAAATTATTTGATTCTGTTTGAATTTGCGGCAGTTATCGTTTGCCATAGAAAAAAAATCTACAGACACACAGACACAGAGACACACACACAGACAGACAGACAGACAGACAGACAGACACACAGACAGTTTTCGGAAAACGACTTTTTTTCATGTTTTGAGTGTAGTAGAATCAGAATCTGCAATAATCTCGAACACGATTTTTTTTGCCATCACCATACTTCCATTCCTTAAGGAATATGGAAGTAATATGGAAGTAAAAGTCGTTTTCCGAAAAGTGTCTGCGTGTGTGTCTGTAGATTTTTTTCTATGGCAAACGATAACTGCCGCAAATTCAAACAGAATCAAATAATTGTTTGCATACAGCCGTGATTTGTAGAGGACTCGCGACATATTGCTTTTGGTGAAGATCGGTTGAGGGAAAGGGGTAGTTTACCTGCAACGGTTTTTTTTATCAAGGGAAATTTTTTTTTTTTGGCAAACGATAACAGCCGCAAATTCAAACAGAATCAAATAATGTTTCGCATACAGCCCTGAATTGTAGAGTTCTCAAGACCTATTGTTTCTGGTGAAGATCGGTTAAGGGAAAGGGGTAGTTTACCTGTAACGTTTTATGTTTTAACAAGGGTATTTCCTATGGCAAACGATAACAGCCGCAAATTCAAACAGAATCAAAAGATTATTTGCATACAGCCCTAAATTGTAAAGTTCTCAAGACCTATAGTTTTTGGTGAAGATCGGTTAAGGGAAAGGGGTAGTTTACCCACAACGTTTTTTTAACAAGGGTATTTTCTATGGCAAACGATAACAGCCGCAAATTCATACAGAATCAAATAATTTTCTGCATACAGCCCTGATTTGTTGAGTACTCATGACCTATTGGTTTTGGTGAAGATCGGTTGAGGGGAAGGGGTAGTTTACCTGCAACGTTTTTTATCAAGCGTATTTTATATGGCAAACGATAACTGCCGCAAATTCAAACAGAATCAAATAATTTTTTGCATACAGCCCTGATTTGTAGAGTACTCGCGATCTATTGTTTTTGGTGAAGATCGGTTGAGGGGAAGGGGTAGTTTACCGGCAACGGTTTTTTTTTATAAAGGGAAATTTTTTTTTTTGCAAACGATAGCCGCAAATTCAAACAGAATCAAATAATGTTTCGCATACAGCCCTGAATTGTAGAGTTCTCAAGACGTATTGTTTTTGGTGAAGATCGGTTAAGGGAAAGGGGTAGTTTACCTACAACGTTTTTTTAATAAGGGTATTTTATATGGCAATCGATAACAGCCGCAAATTCAAACAGAATCAAATAATTTTCTGCATACAGCCCTGATTTGTAGAGTACTCAAGAACTATTGTTTTTTTGAAGATCGGTTGAGGGGAAGGGGTAGTTTACCTGCAAGGTTTTTTTACAAGGGTATTTTCTATGGCAAACGATAACTGCCGCAAATTCAAACAGAATCAAATAATTTTTTGCATACCTCCCTGAATTCTAGAGGCCTCAAGGACTTTCGATTTTGGTGAAGATCGGTTAAGGGGAAGGGGTAGTTTACCTGCAACCTTTTACGTTTTAACAAGAGTAAAGTACTTGAAAATTTATTTAAACTTTTTCAAACAATGGTAATTGTTAAAAATAAAATAATTTTGTTGCCAAGCAATAAAATTAAAATTTGTTCATTTTAATGTACATAATGTATAAGAGAAAATATATCGCGCTTGGCAGGCGATATTAAGATTTAAATATAAATCTTAGAATATGGAAGTCATGTATGGTTCTCCATACCGATATTTACTTCCATATTCCTTAAGGAATGGAAGTATGGTGATGGGAAAAAAAATCGTGTTCGAGATTATTGCAGATTCTGATTCTACTACACTCAAAACATGAAAAAAAGTCGTTTTCCGAAAAGTGTCTGTGTGTGTGTCTGTAGATTTTTTTTCTATGGCAAACGATAACTGCCGCAAATTCAAACAGAATCAAATAATTTTTTGCATACAACCGTGATTTGTAGAGTACTCGCGACCTATTCTTTTTGGTGAAGATCGGTTGAGGGAAAGGGGTAGTTTACCTGCAACGGTTTTTTTTATCAAGGGAAATTTTTTTTTTTTGGCAAACGATAACAGCCGCAAATTCAAACAGAATCAAATAATGTTTCGCATACAGCCCTGAATTGTAGATTTCTCAAGACCTGTAGTTTCTGGTGAAGATCGGTTAAGGGAAAGGGGTAGTTTACCTGTAACGTTTTATGTTTTAACAAGGGTATTTCCTATGGCAAACGATAACAGCCGCAAATTCAAACAGAATCAAAAGATTATTTGCATACAGCCCTAAATTGTAGAGGTCTCAAGACCTATTGTTTTTGGTGAAGATCGGTTAAGGGAAAGGGGTAGTTTACCTACAACGTTTTTTTAACAAGGGTATTTTCTATGGCAAACGATAGCAGCCGCAAATTCAAACAGAATCAAATAATTTTTTGCATACAGCCCTGATTTGTGGAGTACTCGCGACCTATTGTTTTTGGTGAAGATCGGTTGAGGGGAAGGGTTAGTTTACCTGCAACGGTTTTTTTTATCAAGGGGAATTTTTTTTTTTTTGGCAAACGATAACAGCCGCAAATTCAAACAGAATCAAAAGATTATTTGCATACAGCCCTAAATTGTAGAGTTCTCAAGACCTTTTCTTTTTGGTGAAGATCGGTTGAGGGGACGGGGTAGTTTACCTGCAACGTTTTTTATCAAGCGTATTTTCTATGGCAAACGATAACTGCCGCAAATTCAAACAGAATGAAATGATTTGTTGCATACAGCCCTGATTTGTAGAGTACTCGCGACCTATTGTTTTTGGTGAAGATCGGTTGAGGGGAAGGGGTAGTTTACCTGCAACAGTTTTTTTTATCAAGGGAAATTTTTTTTTGGCAAACGATAACAGCCGCAAATTTAAACAGACTTAAATAATGTTTCGTATACAGCCCTGAATTGTAGAGTGTTCACGACCTATTGTTTTTGGTGAAGATCGGTTAAGGAAAAGGGGTAGTTTACCTGTAACGTTTTATGTTTTAACAAGGGTATTTCCTATGGCAAACGATAACAGCCGCAAATTCAAACAGAATCAAACGATTATTTGCATACAGCGCTATATTGTAGAGGTCTCAAGACCTATTGTTTTTGGTGAAGATCGGTTGAGGGAAAGGTGTAGTTTACTAGCAACATTTTTTTAACAAGGGTATTTTGTATGGCAAACGATAACAGCCGCAAATTCAAACAGAATCAAATAATGTTTTGCATACAGCCCTGATTTGTAGAGGACTGAAGACCTATTGTTTTTGGTGAAGATCTGTTAAGGGGAAGGGGTAGTTTACCTGCACCGTTTTTTTATCAAGCGTATTTTCTATGGCAAACGATAACAGCCGAAAATTCAAACAGAATCAAATAATTTTTTGCATACATCCCTGAATTGTAGAGGTCTCAAGGACTTTCGATTTTGGTTCGATTTTGGTGAAGATCGGTTAAGGGGAAGGGGTAGTTTACCTGCAACCTTTTACGTTTTAACAAGAGTAAAGTACTTGCAAATTTATTTAAACTTTTTGAAACAATGGTAATTGTAAAAAATAAAATAATTTTGTTGCCAGGCAATAAAATTAAAATTTTTTTTTAATTTTAATGTAATATAATATTTTTCATTTAATACGGCAATAAAAAGGCAGGTAAGACACAAACACACAATTCACGTTATTTCTGGCCTCACTCATGTTTATTTTCTTACGTTTGCACGCTTTTTAAATGGAAAGTGCCGAAACCCACACCAACATAACGCGTGCAAGCCGAAAAAATGGACATCAATTTGCTTACTGGCGAAGCTAGTAGTTAATGAATGGATAGGCAAAAATCTTATCTTAAATTTTTTTTAAGGAATCACTAAAAGGACGGTGGGTCAAATCGGACGCTGAGGTAGAGTTGCTGTAACTGAATGGTTCCACAAACAGCCGTAAGAATTTTACTAGCAGGGAATCTACAGGTTAGCGCAACAGTGGAACTCATGTCTTAATGTTATTGGAGACTTCTTTTAAAATCGTTGAATAAAAAATGCTTTACAGTTCTATACGTGTGTCTACTGAACAATCCTTGTATTAGTCATACACAATAATACAACTGATTGAACTTCAAATTTTTAAACTTGATTAGTTTCTATATATATGTTTAATGTTACAAATAATTCAAATAACAATCTTGATCATCTGTTAGTTCAGCGGAATAACAGTGACACTTTTAATAACCGCATAAAATAAACACTTAGAAACAACACAGGCGCTTTAACTTAACTGTTTGGACCACAGAAGTGAGGCATGCCTCAACGCTCTATGTGTACAGCGCGGGACAATCCCCCCTCCCTACACTTCCCTATCACACCACTACATTGCTTACATACGATGTATACAAAAAACGCTGAGGCAAGTTCAGGTTGCCTCATTCGCTTTAAACGAACTATGCCGAATCTCACCTGTCACCATCTAGCGGTCGCTCAATAAAGCACGTTTCGGTTTAATAAATTTGACAGTCCCAGTAACAATGTATAATCTTTACGTTATGTAGTTCATACGTATTTATAATTTTTATTCTACAGAATTTGTTAGGGTAGGCATTGCCTCAATTGCCTCCATGTAACTTCGCCACTGATATATATGTGTACAACGTTATCGGCAACAAAGAAGTAGTTTTTGTTAAAATTCCTTCCCGGGATATTTGGCCGTAGTCCAATGTTTTCTACAAAACCAGACGTTTCGGCAATCCCATCGACTTCCATCATCAGTGAAAATCGAGTGCGATAACGTGAGGTGGTATACGTTAGTGACCACAGTACTGTGGTTAAGGCTGAAGCAGTAAGTAGAAAGAAGTAGTTTCTATGGTAATATTTCATTTCGAAAATGATTTTAAATATAAATCTTAGAATATGGAAGTCATGTATGGTTCTCCATACCGATATTTACTTCCATATTCCTTAAGGAATGGAAGTATGGTGATGGCAAAAAAAATCGTGTTCGAGATTATTGCAGATTCTGATTCTACTACACTCAAAACATGAAAAAAAGTCGTTTTCCGAAAAGTGTCTGTGTGTGTGTCTGTCTGTGTGTCTGTAGATTTTTTTCTATGGCAAACGATAACTGCCGCAAATTCAAACAGAATCAAATAATTTTTTCCATGCAGCCCTGATTTGCAGAGTACTCGCGACCTATTGTTTTTGGTGAAGATCGGTTAAGGGAAAGGGGTAGTTTACCTGCAACGGTTTTTTTTTTAGCAAGGGTAATTTTGTTTGTTTGGCAAACGATAACAGCCGCAAATTCAAACAGAATCAAATAATGTTTCGCATACAGCCCTGAATTGTAGAGTTCTCAAGATCTGTTGATTTTGGTGAAGATCGGTTAAGGGAAAGGGGTAGTTTACCTGTAACGTTTTATGTTTTAACAAGGGTATTTCCTATGGCAAATGATAACAGCCGCAAATTCAAACAGAATCAAAAGATTATTTGCATACAGCCCTAAATTGTAGAGTACTCAAGATCTATTGTTTTTGGTGAAGATCGGTTGAGGGGAAGGGGTAGTTTACCTGCAACGTTTTTTATCAAGCGTATTTTCTATGGCAAACGATAACTGCCGCAAATTCAAACAGAATCAAATAATTTTTTGCATACAGCCCTGATTTGTAGAGTACTCGCGACCTATTGTTTTTGGTGAAGATCGGTTGAGGGTAAGGGGTAGTTTACCGGCAACGGTTTTTTTTATAAAGGGAAATTTTTTTTTGCAAACGATAACAGCCGCAAATTCAAACAGAATCAAATAATGTTTCGCATACAGCCCTGAATTGTAGAGTTCTCAAGACGTATTGTTTTTGGTGAAGATCGGTTGATGGGAAGGGGTAGTTTACCAGCAAGGTTTTTTTACGAGGGTATTTTCTATGGCAAACGATAACTGCCGCAAATTCAAACAGAATCAAATAATTTTTTGCATGCCTCCCTGAATTCTAGAGGTCTCAAGGACTTTCGATTTTGGTGAAGATCGGTTAAGGGGAAGGGGTAGTTTACCTCCAACCTTTTACGTTTTAACAAGAGTAAAGTACTTGAAAATTTATTTAAACTTTTTCAAACAATGGTAATTGTTAAAAATAAAATAATTTTGTTGCCAAGCAATAAAATTAAAATTTGTTCATTTTAATGTACATCATGTATAAGAGAAAAAATATCGCGCTTGGCAGGCGATATTAAGATTTAAATATAAATCTTAGAATATGGAAGTCATGTATGGTTCTCCATACCGATATTTACTTCCATATTCCTTAAGGAATGGAAGTATGGTGATGGCAAAAAAAATCGTGTTCGAGATTATTGCAGATTCTGATTCTACTACACTCAAAACATGAAAAAATATCGGTATGGAGAACCATACATGACTTCCATATTCTAAGATTTATATTTAAAATCATTTTCAGCCAAACAGCCAGGCTGTGTCTTACCTGCTTTTTTATTGCTGTATTAAATGAAAAATATTATATTACATTAAAATGAAAAAATTATAATTTTATTGCCTGGCAACAAAATTATTTTATTTTTAACAATTACCATTGTTTCAAAAAGTTTAAATAAATTTTCAAGTACTTTACTCTTGTTAAAACGTAAAATGTTGCTGGTAAACTACCCCTTCCCCTTAACCGATCTTCACCAAAATCGAAAGTCGTTGAGACCTCTACAATTCAGGGACGTATGCAAAAAATTATTTGATTCTGTTTGAATTTGCGGCTGTTATCGTTTGCCATAAAAAATACGCTTGATAAAAAAACGTTGCAGGTAAACTACCCCTTCCCCTTAACCGATCTTCACCAAAAACAATTGGTCTTGAGTACTCTACAAATCAGGGCTGTATGCAAAACATTATTTGATTCTGTTTGAATTTGCGGCTGTTATCGTTTGCCATAGAAAATACCCTTGTTAAAAAAACGTTGCAGGTAAACTACCCCTTTCCCTCAACCGATCTTCACCAAAAACAACAGGTCTTGAGAACTCTGCAATTTAGGACTGTATGCAAATAATCTTTTGATTCTGTTTGAATTTGCGGCTGTTATCGTTTGCCATAGGAAATACCCTTGTTAAAACATAAAACGTTACAGGTAAACTACCCCTTTCCCTTAACCGATCTTCACCAAAAACAATAGGTCTTGAGTACTCTGCAAATCAGGGATGTATGCAAAACATTATTTGATTCTGTTTGAATTTGCGGCTGTTATCGTTTGCCATAGAAAATACCCTTGTTAAAAAAACGTTGCCGGTAAACTTCCCCTTTCCCTCAACCGAACTTCACCAAAAACAATAGGTCTTGAGAACTCTACAATTTAGGGCTGTATGCAAATAATCTTTTGATTCTGTTTGAATTTGCGGCTGTTATCGTTTGCCATAGGAAATACCCTTGTTAAAACATAAAACGTTACAGGTAAACTACCCCTTTCCCTTAACCGATCTTCACCAAAATCAACAGATCTTGAGACCTCTAAAATTCAGGGCTGTATGCGAAACATTATTTGATTCTGTTTGAATTTGCGGCTGTTATCGTTTGCCATAGAAAATACCCTTGTTAAAAAAACGTTGCAGGTAAACTACCCCTTTCCCTCATCTTCACCAAAAACAATAGGTCTTGAGAAATCTACAATTCAGGGCTGTATGCGAAACATTATTTGATTCTGTTTGAATTTGCGGCTGTTATCGTTTGCCAAAAAAAAAAAATTTCCCTTGATAAAAAAAACCGTTGCAGGTAAACTACCCCTTCCCCTCAACCGATCTTCACCAAAAACAATAGGTCGCGAGTACTCTACAAATCAGTGCTGTATGCAAAAAATTATTTGATTCTGTTTGAATTTGCGGCAGTTGTCGTTTGCCATAGAAAATACGCATGATAAAAAACGTTGCTGGTAAACTACCCCTTCCCCTCAACCGATCTTCACCAAAAACAAAAGGTCTTGAGTACTCTACAAATCAGGGCTGTATGCAGAAAATTATTTGATTCTGTTTGAATTTGCGGCTGTTATCGTTTGCCATATAAAATACCCTTGTTAAAAAAACGTTGTTGGTAAACTACCCCTTTACCTTAACCGATCTTCACCAAAAACAAAAGGTCTTGAGAACTCTACAATTTAGGGCTGTATGCAAATAATCTTTTCATTCTGTTTGAATTTGCGGCTGTTATCGTTTGCCATAAGAAATACCCTTGTTAAAACATAAAACGTTACAGGTAAACTACCCCTTTCCCTTAACCGATCTTCACCAAAAACAATAGGTCTTGAGAACTCTACAATTCAGGGCTGTATGCGAAACATTATTTGATTCTGTTTGAATTTACGGCTGTTATCGTTTGCCAAACAAACAAAATTACCCTTGCTAAAAAAAAACCGTTGCAGGTAAACTACCTTTTTCCCTCAACCGATCTTCACCAAAAACAATAGGTCGCGAGAACTCTGCAAAACCGGACTGTATGCAAAAAATTATTTGATTCTGTTTGAATTTGCGGCAGTTATCGTTTGCCATAAAAAAAAAATCTATAGACACACAGACACACAGACACACAGACAGACAGACAGATAGACACACAGACACTTTTCGGAAAACGACTTTTTTTCATGTTTTGAGTGTAGTAGAATCAGAATCTGCAATAATCTCGAACACGATTTTTTTTGCCATCACCATACTTCCATTCCTTAAGGAATATGGAAGTAATATGGAAGTAAAAGTCGTTTTCCGAAAAGTGTCTGTGTGTGTGTCTGTAGATTTTTTTTCTATGGCAAACGATAACTGCCGCAAATTCAAACAGAATCAAATAATTTTTTGCATACAGCCGTGATTTGTAGAGGACTCGCGACATATTGCTTTTGGTGAAGATCGGTTGAGGGAAAGGGGTAGTTTACCTGCAACGGTTTTTTTTTATCAAGGGAAATTTTTTTTTTTTGGCAAACGATAACAGCCGCAAATTCAAACAGAATCAAATAATGTTTCGCATACAGCCCTGAATTGTAGAGTTCTCAAGACCTCTTGTTTCTGGTGAAGATCGGTTAAGGGAAAGGGGTAGTTTACCTGTAACGTTTTATGTTTTAACAAGGGTATTTCCTATGGCAAACGATAACAGCCGCAAATTCAAACAGAATCAAAAGATTATTTGCATACAGCCCTAAATTGTAGAGTTCTCAAGACCTATAGTTTTTGGTGAAGATCGGTTAAGGGAAAGGGGTAGTTTACCTACAACGTTTTTTTAACAAGGGTATTTTCTATGGCAAACGATAACAGCCGCAAATTCAAACAGAATCAAATAATTTTCTGCATACAGCCCTGATTTGTTGAGTACTCATGACCTATTCTTTTTGGTGAAGATCGGTTGAGGGAAAGGGGTAGTTTACCTGCAACGGTTTTTTTTATCAAGGGAAATTTTTTTTTTTTGGCAAACGATAACAGCCGCAAATTCAAACAGAATCAAATAATGTTTAGCATACAGCCCTGAATTGTAGAGTTCTCAAGACCTGTAGTTTCTGGTGAAGATCGGTTAAGGGAAAGGGGTAGTTTACCTACAACGTTTTTTTAACAAGGGTATTTTCTATGGCAAACGATAACAGCCGCAAATTCAAACAGAATCAAATAATTTTCTGCATACAGTCCTGATTTGTAGAGTACTCAAGACCTATTGTTTTTGGTGAAGATCGGTTGAGGGGACGAGGTAGTTTACCTGCAACGTTTTTTATCAAGCGTATTTCTTATGGCAAACGATAACTGCCGCAAATTCAAACAGAATCAAATAATTTTTTGCATACAGGCCTGATTTGTAGGGTACTCGCGACCTGTTGTTTTTGGTGAAGATCGGTTGAGGGGAAGGGTTAGTTTACCTGCAACGGTTTTTTTTTAGCAAGGGTAATTTTGTTTGTTTGCCAAACGATAACAGCCGCAAATTCAAACAGAATCAAATAATGTTTCGCATACAGCCCTGAATTGTAGAGTTCTCAAGACCAGTAGTTTCTGGTGAAGATCGGTTAAGGGAAAGGGGTAGTTTACCTGTAACGTTTTATGTTTTAACAAGGGTATTTCCTATGGCAAACGATAACAGCCGCAAATTCAAACAGAATCAAAAGATTATTTGCATACAGCCCTAAATTGTAGAGTTCTCAAGACCTATTGTTTTTGGTGAAGATCGGTTAAGGGAAAGGGGTAGTTTACCTACAACGTTTTTTTAACAAGGGTATTTTCTATGGCAAACGATAACAGCCGCAAATTCAAACAGAATCAAATAATGCTTTGCATACAGCCCTGATTTGTAGAATACTCGCGACCTTTTGTTTTTGGTGAAGATCGGTTGAGGGGAAGGGTTAGTTTACCTGCAACGGTTTTTTTTATCAAGGGGAATTTTTTTTTAATTTGGCAAACGATAACAGCCGCAAATTCAAACAGAATCAAATAATGTATCGCATGCCGCCCTGAATTGTAGAGTTCTCAATACCTATTGTTTTTGGTGAAGATCGGTTAAGGGAAAGGGGTAGTTTACCTACAACGTTTTTTTAACAAGGGTATTTTCTATGGCAAACGATAACAGCCGCAAATTCAAACAGTATCAAATAATTTTCTGCATACAGTCCTGATTTGTAGAGTACTCAAGACCTATTGTTTTTGGTGAAGATCGGTTGAGGGGACGAGGTAGTTTACCTGCAACGTTTTTTATCAAGCGTATTTTCTATGGCAAACGATAACTGCCGCAAATTCAAACAGAATCAAATAATTTTTTGCATACAGCCCTGATTTGTAGGGTACTCGCGACCTATTGTTTTTGGTGAAGATCGGTTGAGGGGAAGGGGTAGTTTACCTGCAACGGTTTTTTTTATCAAGGGAAATTTTTTTTTTGGCAAACGATAACAGCCGCAAATTCAAACAGACTTAAATAATGTTTCGTATACAGCCCTGAATTGTAGAGTTTTCACGACCTATTGTTTTTGGTGAAGATCGGTTATGGGAAAGGGGTAGTTTACCTGTAACGTTTTATGTTTTAACAAGGGTATTTCCTATGGCAAACGATAACAGCCGCAAATTCAAACAGAATCAAACGATTATTTGCATACAGCCCTAAATTGTAGAGTTCTCAAGACCTATTGTTTTTGGTGAAGATCGGTTGAGGGAAAGGGGTAGTTTACTTGCAACATTTTTTTAACAAGGGTATTTTCTATGGCAAACGATAACAGCCGCAAATTCAAACAGAATCAAATAATGTTTTGCATACAGCCCTGATTTGTAGAGTACTCAAGGCCTATTGTTTTTGGTGAAGATCTGTTAAGGGGAAGGGGTAGTTTACCAGCACCGTTTTTTTATCAAGCGTATTTTCTATGGCAAACGATAACAGCCGCAAATTCAAACAGAATCAAATAATTTTTTGCATACATCCCTGAATTGTAGAGGTCTCAAGGACTTTCGATTTTGGTGAAGATCGGTTAAGGGGAAGGGGTAGTTTACCTGCAACCTTTTACGTTTTAACAAGAGTAAAGTACTTGCAAATGTATTTAAACTTTTTGAAACAATGGTAATTGTTAAAAATAAAATAATTTTGTTGCCAGGCAATAAAATTAAAATTTTTTTTTTAATTTTAATGTAATATAATATTTTTCATTTAATACGGCAATAAAAAGGCAGGTAAGACACAAACACACAATTCACGTTATTTCTGGCCTCACTCATGTTTATTTTCTTACGTTTGCACGCTTTTTAAATGGAAAGCGCCGAAACCCACACCAACATAACGCGTGCAAGCCGAAAAAATGGACATCAATTTGCTTACTGGCGAAGCTAGTAGTTAATGAATGGATAGGCAAAAATCTTATCTTAAATTTTTTTTAAGGAATCACTAAAAGGACGGTGGGTCAAATCGGACGCTGAGGTAGAGTTGCTGTAACTGAATGGTTCCACAAACAGCCGTAAGAATTTTACTAGCAGGGAATCTACAGGTTAGCGCAACAGTGGAACTCATGTCTTAATGTTATTGGAGACTTCTTTTAAAATCGTTGAATAAAAAATGCTTTACAGTTCTATACGTGTGTCTATTGAACAATCCTTGTATTAGTCATACACAATAATACAACTGATTGAACTTCAAATTTTTAAACTTGATTAGTTTCTATATATATGTTTAATGTTACAAATAATTCAAATAACAATCTTGATCATCTGTTAGTTCAGCGGAATAACAGTGACACTTTTAATAACCGCATAAAATAAACACTTAGAAACAACACAGGCGCTTTAACTTAACTGTTTGGACCACAGAAGTGAGGCATGCCTCAACGCTCTATGTGTACAGCGCGGGACAACCCCCCCTACCCTACACTTCCCTATCACACCGCTACATTGCTTACATACGATGTATACAAAAAACGCTGAGGCAAGTTCAGGTTGCCTCATTCGCTTTAAACGAACTATGCCGAATCTCACCTGTCACCATCTAGCGGTCGCTCAATAAAGCACGTTTCGGTTTAATAAATTTGACAGTCCCAGTAACAATGTATAATCTTTACGTTATGTAGTTCATACGTATTTATAATTTTTATTCTACAGAATTTGTTAGGGTAGGCATTGCCTCAATTGCCTCCATGTAACTTCGCCACTGATATATATGTGTACAACGTTATCGGCAACAAAGAAGTAGTTTTTGTTAAAATTCCTTCCCGGGATATTTGGCCGTAGTCCAATGTTTTCTACAAAACCAGACGTTTCGGCAATACCATCGACTTCCATCATCAGTGAAAATCGAGTGCGATAACGTGAGGTGGTATACGTTAGTGACCACAGTACTGTGGTTAAGGCTGAAGCAGTAAGTAGAAAGAAGTAGTTTCTATGGTAATATTTCATTTCGAAAATGATTTTAAATATAAATCTTAGAATATGGAAGTCATGTATGAAGTCATGTTCTCCATACCGATATTTACTTCCATATTCCTTAAGGAATGGAAGTATGGTGATGGCAAAAAAAATCGTGTTCGAGATTATTGCAGATTCTGATTCTACTACACTCAAAACATGAAAAAAAGTCGTTTTCCGAAAAGTGTCTGTGTGTGTGTCTGTCTGTGTGTCTGTAGATTTTTTTCTATGGCAAACGATAACTGCCGCAAATTCAAACAGAATCAAATAATTTTTTGCATGCAGCCCTGATTTGCAGAGTACTCGCGACCTATTGTTTTTGGTGAAGATCGGTTGAGGGGAAGGGTTAGTTTACCTGCAACGGTTTTTTTTTAGCAAGGGTAATTTTGTTTGTTTGCCAAACGATAACAGCCGCAAATTCAAACAGAATCAAATAATGTTTCGCATACAGCCCTGAATTGTAGAGTTCTCAAGATCTGTTGATTTTGGTGAAGATCGGTTAAGGGAAAGGGGTAGTTTAACTGTAACGTTTTATGTTTTAACAAGGGTATTTCCTATGGCAAATGATAACAGCCGCAAATTCAAACAGAATCAAAAGATTATTTGCATACAGCCCTAAATTGTTGAGTTCTCAAGATCTATTGTTTTTGGTGAAGATCGGTTGAGGGGAAGGGGTAGTTTACCTGCAACGTTTTTTATCAAGCGTATTTTCTATGGCAAACGATAACTGCCGCAAATTCAAACAGAATCAAATCATTTTTGCATACAGCCCTGATTTGTAGAGTACTCGCGACCTATTGTTTTTGGTGAAGATCGGTTGAGGGGAAGGGGTAGTTTACCTGCAACGGTTTTTTTATCAAGGGAAATTTTTTTTTGGCAAACGATAACAGCCGCAAATTCAAACAGACTTAAATAATTTTTTGCATACCTCCCTGAATTCTGGAGGTCTCAAGGACTTTTGATTTTGGTGAAGATCGGTTAAGGGGAAGGGGTAGTTTACCTGCAACCTTTTACGTTTTAACAAGAGTAAAGTACTTGAAAATTTATTTAAACTTTTTCAAACAGTGGTAATTGTTAAAAATAAAATAATTTTGTTGCCAAGCAATAAAATTAAAATTTGTTCATTTTAATGTACATCATGTATAAGAGAAAATATATCGCGCTTGGCAGGCGATATTAAGATTTAAATATAAATCTTAGAATATGGAAGTCATGTATGGTTCTCCATACCGATATTTACTTCCATATTCCTTAAGGAATGGAAGTATGGTGATGGCAAAAAAAATCGTGTTCGAGATTATTGCAGATTCTGATTCTACTACACTCAAAACATGAAAAAATATCGGTATGGAGAACCATACATGACTTCCATATTCTAAGATTTATATTTAAAATCATTTTCAGTCAAACAGCCAGGCTGTGTCTTACCTGCTTTTTTATTGCTGTATTAAATGAAAAATATTATATTAAATTAAAATGAAAAAATTATAATTTTATTGCCTGGCAACAAAATTATTTTATTTTTAACAATTACCATTGTTTCAAAAAGTTTAAATAAATTTTCAAGTACTTTACTCTTGTTAAAACGTAAAATGTTGCTGGTAAACTACCCCTTCCCCTTAACCGATCTTCACCAAAATCGAAAGTCATTGAGACCTCTACAATTCAGGGACGTATGCAAAAAATTATTTGATTCTGTTTGAATTTGCGGATGTTATCGTTTGCCATAAAAAATACGCTTGATAAAAAAACGTTGCTGGTAAACTACCCCTTGCCCTTAACCGATCTTCACCAAAAACAATAGGTCTTGAGTACTCTACAAATCAGGGCAGTATGCAAAACATTATTTGATTCTGTTTGAATTTGCGGCTGTTATTGTTTGCCATAGAAAATACCCTTGTTAAAAAAACGTTGCCGGTAAACTACCCCTTTCCCTCAACCGATCTTCACCAAAAACAATAGGTCTTGAGAACTCTGCAATTTAGGGCTGTATGCAAATAATCTTTTGATTCTGTTTGAATTTGCGGCTGTTATCGTTTGCCATAGGAAATACCCTTGTTAAAACATAAAACGTTACAGGTAAACTACCCCTTTCCCTTAACCGATCTTCACCAAAAACAATAGGTCTTGAGTACTCTGCAAATCAGGGCTGTATGCAAAACATTATTTGATTATGTTTGAATTTGCGGCTGTTATCGTTTGCCATAAAAAATACCCTTGTTAAAAAAACGTTGCAGGTAAACTACCCCTTTCTCTCAACCGAACTTCACCAAAAACAATAGGTCTTGAGAACTCTACAATTTAGGGCTGTATGCAAATAATCTTTTGATTCTGTTTGAATTTGCGGCTGTTATCGTTTGACATAAGAAATACCCTTGTTAAAACATAAAACGTTACAGGTAAACTACCCCTTTCCCTTAACCGATCTTCACCAAAATCAACAGATCTTGAGAACTCTACAATTCAGGGCTGTATGCGAAACATTATTTGATTCTGTTTGAATTTGCGGCTGTTATCGTTTGCCAAACAAACAAAATTACCCTTGCTAAAAAAAAACCGTTGCAGGTAAACTACCCCTTTCCCTCAACCGATCTTCACCAAAAACAATAGGTCGCGAGTACTCTGCAAATCAGGGCTGCATGCAAAAAATTATTTGATTCTGTTTGAATTTGCGGCAGTTATCGTTTGCCATAGAAAAAAAATCTACAGACAGACAGACAGACAGACACATAGACAGACAGACACTTTTCGGAAAACGACTTTTTTTCATGTTTTGAGTGTAGTAGAATCAGAATCTGCAATAATCTCGAACACGATTTTTTTTGCCATCACCATACTTCCATTCCTTAAGGAATATGGAAGTAAAAGTCGTTTTCCGAAAAGTGTCTGTGTGTGTGTCTGTAGATTTTTTTCTATGGCAAACGATAACTGCCGCAAATTCAAACAGAATCAAATAATTTTTTGCATACAGCCGTGATTTGTAGAGGACTCGCGACATGTTGCTTTTGGTGAAGATCGGTTGAGGGAAAGGGGTAGTTTACCAGCAACGGTTTTTTTTTATCAAGGGAAATTTTTTTTTTTTGGCAAACGATAACAGCCGCAAATTCGAACAGAATCAAATAATGTTTCGCATACAGCCTTGAATTGTAGAGTTCTCAAGACCTATTGTTTCTGGTGAAGATCGGTTAAGGGAAAGGGATAGTTTACCTGTAACGTTTAATGTTTTAACAAGGGTATTTCCTATGGCAAACGATAACAGCCGCAAATTCAAACAGAATCAAAAGATTATTTGCATACAGCCCTAAATTGTAGAGTTCTCAAGACCTATTGTTTTTGGTGAAGATCGGTTAAGGGAAAGGGGTAGTTTACCTACAACGTTTTTTTAACAAGGGTATTTTCTATGGCAAACGATAACAGCCGCAAATTCAAACAGAATCAAATAATTTTCTGCATACAGCCCTGATTTGTTGAGTACTCATGACCTATTGGTTTTGGTGAAGATCGGTTGAGGGGAAGGGGTAGTTTACCTGCAACGTTTTTTATCAAGCGTATTTTCTATGGCAAACGATAACTGCCGCAAATTCAAACAGAATCAAATAATTTTTTGCATACAGCCCTGATTTGTAGAGTGCTCGCGATCTATTGTTTTTGGTGAAGATCGGTTGAGGGGAAGGGGTAGTTTACCGGCAACGGTTTTTTTTATAAAGGGAAATTTTTTTTTTTGCAAACGATAACAGCCGCAAATTCAAACAGAATCAAATAATGTTTCGCATACAGCCCTGAATTGTAGAGTTCTCAAGACGTATTGTTTTTGGTGAAGATCGGTTAAGGGAAAGGGGTAGTTTACCTACAACGTTTTTTTAACAAGGGTATTTTCTATGGCAAACGATAACAGCCGCAAATTCAAACAGAATCAAATAATTTTCTGCATACAGCCCTGATTTGTAGAGTACTCAAGACCTATTGTTTTTGGTGAAGATCGGTTGAGGGGAAGGGGTAGTTTACCTGCAAGGTTTTTTTACAAGGGTATTTTCTATGGCAAACGATAACTGCCGCAAATTCAAACAGAATCAAATAATTTTTTGCATACCTCCCTGAATTCTAGAGGCCTCAAGGACTTTCGATTTTGGTGAAGATCGGTTAAGGGGAAGGGGTAGTTTACCTGCAACCTTTTACGTTTTAACAAGAGTAAAGTACTTGAAAATTTATTTAAACTTTTTCAAACAATGGTAATTGTTAAAAATAAAATAATTTTGTTGCCAAGCAATAAAATTAAAATTTGTTCATTTTAATGTACATCATGTATAAGAGAAAATATATCGCGCTTGGCAGGCGATATTAAGATTTAAATATAAATCTTAGAATATGGAAGTCATGTATGGTTCTCCATACCGATATTTACTTCCATATTCCTTAAGGAATGGAAGTATGGTGATGGCAAAAAAAATCGTGTTCGAGATTATTGCAGATTCTGATTCTACTACACTCAAAACATGAAAAAAAGTCGTTTTCCGAAAAGTGTCTGTGTGTGTGTCTGTAGATTTTTTTTCTATGGCAAACGATAACAGCCGCAAATTCAAACAGAATCAAATAATTTCTTGCATACAGCCCTGATTTGTAGAGTACTCGCGACCTATTGTTTTTGGTGAAGATCGGTTGAGGGGAAGGGTTAGTTTACCAACAACGGTTTTTTTTATCAAGGGGAATTTTTTTTTTTTTGGCAAACGATAACAGCCGCAAATTCAAACAGAATCAAATAATATTTCGCATGCAGCCCTGAATTGTAGAGTTTTCACGACCTGTTGTTTTTGGTGAAGATCGGTTAAGGGAAAGGGGTAGTTTACCTGTAACGTTTTATGTTTTAACAAGGGTATTTCCTATGGCAAACGATAACAGCCGCAAATTCAAACAGAATCAAACGATTATTTGCATACAGCCCTAAATTGTAGAGTTCTCAAGACCTATTGTTTTTGGTGAAGATCGGTTGAGGGAAAGGGGTAGTTTACTTGCAACATTTTTTTAACAAGGGTATTTTCTATTGCAAACGATAACAGCCGCAAATTCAAACAGAATCAAATAATGTTTTCCATACAGCCCTGATTTGTAGAGTACTCAAGACCTATTGTTTTTGGTGAAGATCTGTTAAGGGGAAGGGGTAGTTTACCCGCACCGTTTTTTTATCAAGCGTATTTTCTATGGCAAACGATAACAGCCGCAAATTCAAACAGAATCAAATAATGTTTTGCATACATCCCTGAATTGTAGAGGTCTCAAGGACTTTCGATTTTGGTGAAGATCGGTTGAGGGGAAGGGGTAGTTTACCTGCAACCTTTTACGTTTTAACAAGAGTAAAGTACTTGCAAATGTATTTAAACTTTTTGAAACAATGGTAATTGTTAAAAATAAAATAATTTTGTTGCCAGGCAATAAAATTAAAATTTTTTAATTTTAATGTAATATAATATTTTTCATTTAATACGGCAATAAAAAGGCAGGTAAGACACAAACACACAATTCACGTTATTTCTGGCCTCACTCATGTTTATTTTCTTACGTTTGCACGCTTTTTAAATGGAAAGTGCCGAAACCCACACCAACATAACGCGTGCAAGCCGAAAAAATGGACATCAATTTGCTTACTGGCGAAGCTAGTAGTTAATGAATGGATAGGCAAAAATCTTATCTTAAATTTTTTTTAAGGAATCACTAAAAGGACGGTGGGTCAAATCGGACGCTGAGGTAGAGTTGCTGTAACTGAATGGTTCCACAAACAGCCGTAAGAATTTTACTAGCAGGGAATCTACAGGTTAGCGCAACAGTGGAACTCATGTCTTAATGTTATTGGAGACTTCTTTTAAAATCGTTGAATAAAAAATGCTTTACAGTTCTATACGTGTGTCTATTGAACAATCCTTGTATTAGTCATACACAATAATACAACTGATTGAACTTCAAATTTTTAAACTTGATTAGTTTCTATATATATGTTTAATGTTACAAATAATTCAAATAACAATCTTGATCATCTGTTAGTTCAGCGGAATAACAGTGACACTTTTAATAACCGCATAAAATAAACACTTAGAAACAACACAGGCGCTTTAACTTAACTGTTTGGACCACAGAAGTGAGGCATGCCTCAACGCTCTATGTGTACAGCGCGGGACAATCCCCCCTCCCTACACTTCCCTATCACACCACTACATTGCTTACATACGATGTATACAAAAAACGCTGAGGCAAGTTCAGGTTGCCTCATTCGCTTTAAACGAACTATGCCGAATCTCACCTGTCACCATCTAGCGGTCGCTCAATAAAGCACGTTTCGGTTTAATAAATTTGACAGTCCCAGTAACAATGTATAATCTTTACGTTATGTAGTTCATACGTATTTATAATTTTTATTCTACAGAATTTGTTAGGGTAGGCATTGCCTCAATTGCCTCCATGTAACTTCGCCACTGATATATATGTGTACAACGTTATCGGCAACAAAGAAGTAGTTTTTGTTAAAATTCCTTCCCGGGATATTTGGCCGTAGTCCAATGTTTTCTACAAAACCAGACGTTTCGGCAATCCCATCGACTTCCATCATCAGTGAAAATCGAGTGCGATAACGTGAGGTGGTATACGTTAGTGACCACAGTACTGTGGTTAAGGCTGAAGCAGTAAGTAGAAAGAAGTAGTTTCTATGGTAATATTTCATTTCGAAAATGATTTTAAATATAAATCTTAGAATATGGAAGTCATGTATGGTTCTCCATACCGATATTTACTTCCATATTCCTTAAGGAATGGAAGTATGGTGATGGCAAAAAAAATCGTGTTCGAGATTATTGCAGATTCTGATTCTACTACACTCAAAACATGAAAAAAAGTCGTTTTCCGAAAAGTGTCTGTGTGTGTGTCTGTCTGTGTGTCTGTAGATTTTTTTCTATGGCAAACGATAACTGCCGCAAATTCAAACAGAATCAAATAATTTTTTGCATGCAGCCCTGATTTGCAGAGTACTCGCGACCTATTGTTTTTGGTGAAGATCGGTTGAGGGGAAGGGTTAGTTTACCTGCAACGGTTTTTTTTATCAAGGGAAATTTTTTTTTTTTTGGCAAACGATAACAGCCGCAAATTCAAACAGAATCAAATAATGTTTCGCATACAGCCCTGAATTGTAGAGTTCTCAATACCTATTGTTTTTGGTGAAGATCGGTTGAGGGAAAGGGGTAGTTTACCTACAACGTTTTTTTAACAAGGGTATTTTCTATGGCAAACGATAACAGCCGCAAATTCAAACAGAATCAAATAATTTTCTGCATACAGTCCTGATTTGTAGAGTACTCAAGACCTATTGTTTTGGTGAAGATCGGTTGAGGGGACGAGGTAGTTTACCTGCAACGTTTTTTATCAAGCGTATTTTCTATGGCAAACGATAACTGCCGCAAATTCAAACAGAATCAAATCATTTTTTGCATACAGCCCTGATTTGTAGAGTACTCGCGACCTATTGTTTTTGGTGAAGATCGGTTGAGGGGAAGGGGTAGTTTACCATCAACGGTTTTTTTATCAAGGGAAATTTTTTTTTGGCAAACGATAACAGCCGCAAATTCAAACAGACTTAAATAATGTTTCGTATACAGCCCTGAATTGTAGAGTTTTCACGACCTATTGTTTTTGGTGAAGATCGGTTAAGGGAAAGGGGTAGTTTACCTGTAACGTTTTATGTTTTAACAAGGGTATTTCCTATGGCAAACGATAACAGCCGCAAATTCAAACAGAATCAAACGATTATTTGCATACAGCCCTAAATTGTAGAGTTCTCAAGACCTATTGTTTTTGGTGAAGATCGGTTGAGGGAAAGGGGTAGTTTACTTGCAACATTTTTTTAACAAGGGTATTTTATATGGCAAACGATAACAGCCGCAAATTCAAACAGAATCAAATAATGTTTTGCATACAGCCCTGATTTGTAGAGTACTCAAGACCTATTGTTTTTGGTGAAGATCTGTTAAGGGGAAGGGGTAGTTTACCAGCACCGTTTTTTTATCAAGCGTATTTTCTATGGCAAACGATAACAGCCGCAAATTCAAACAGAATCAAATAATTTTTTGCATACATCCCTGAATTGTAGAGGTCTCAAGGACTTTCGATTTTGGTGAAGATCGGTTAAGGGGAAGGGGTAGTTTACCTGCAACCTTTTACGTTTTAACAAGAGTAAAGTACTTGCAAATTTATTTAAACTTTTTGAAACAATGGTAATTGTTAAAAATAAAATAATTTTGTTGCCAGGCAATAAAATTAAAATTTTTTAATTTTAATGTAATATAATATTTTTCATTTAATACGGCAATAAAAATGCAGGTAAGACACAAACACTCAATTCACGTTATTTCTGGCCTCACTCATGTTTATTTTCTTACGTTTGCACGCTTTTTAAATGGAAAGTGCCGAAACCCACACCAACATAACGCGTGCAAGCCGAAAAAATGGACATCAATTTGCTTACTGGCGAAGCTAGTAGTTAATGAATGGATAGGCAAAAATCTTATCTTAAATTTTTTTTAAGGAATCACTAAAAGGACGGTGGGTCAAATCGGACGCTGAGGTAGAGTTGCTGTAACTGAATGGTTCCACAAACAGCCGTAAGAATTTTACTAGCAGGGAATCTACAGGTTAGCGCAACAGTGGAACTCATGTCTTAATGTTATTGGAGACTTCTTTTAAAATCGTTGAATAAAAAATGCTTTACAGTTCTATACGTGTGTCTATTGAACAATCCTTGTATTAGTCATACACAATAATACAACTGATTGAACTTCAAATTTTTAAACTTGATTAGTTTCTATATATATGTTTAATGTTACAAATAATTCAAATAACAATCTTGATCATCTGTTAGTTCAGCGGAATAACAGTGACACTTTTAATAACCGCATAAAATAAACACTTAGAAACAACACAGGCGCTTTAACTTAACTGTTTGGACCACAGAAGTGAGGCATGCCTCAACGCTCTATGTGTACAGCGCGGGACAATCCCCCCTCCCTACACTTCCCTATCACACCACTACATTGCTTACATACGATGTATACAAAAAACGCTGAGGCAAGTTCAGGTTGCCTCATTCGCTTTAAACGAACTATGCCGAATCTCACCTGTCACCATCTAGCGGTCGCTCAATAAAGCACGTTTCGGTTTAATAAATTTGACAGTCCCAGTAACAATGTATAATCTTTACGTTATGTAGTTCATACGTATTTATAATTTTTATTCTACAGAATTTGTTAGGGTAGGCATTGCCTCAATTGCCTCCATGTAACTTCGCCACTGATATATATGTGTACAACGTTATCGGCAACAAAGAAGTAGTTTTTGTTAAAATTCCTTCCCGGGATATTTGGCCGTAGTCCAATGTTTTCTACAAAACCAGACGTTTCGGCAATCCCATCGACTTCCATCATCAGTGAAAATCGAGTGCGATAACGTGAGGTGGTATACGTTAGTGACCACAGTACTGTGGTTAAGGCTGAAGCAGTAAGTAGAAAGAAGTAGTTTCTATGGTAATATTTCATTTCGAAAATGATTTTAAATATAAATCTTAGAATATGGAAGTCATGTATGGTTCTCCATACCGATATTTACTTCCATATTCCTTAAGGAATGGAAGTATGGTGATGGCAAAAAAAATCGTGTTCGAGATTATTGCAGATTCTGATTCTACTACACTCAAAACATGAAAAAAAGTCGTTTTCCGAAAAGTGTCTGTGTGTGTGTCTGTCTGTGTGTCTGTAGATTTTTTTTTATGGCAAACGATAACTGCCGCAAATTCAAACAGAATCAAATAATTTTTTGCATGCAGCCCTGATTTGCAGAGTACTCGCGACCTATTGTTTTTGGTGAAGATCGGTTGAGGGGAAGGGTTAGTTTACCAGCAACGGTTTTTTTTATCAAGGGAAATTTTTTTTTTTTTGGCAAACGATAACAGCCGCAAATTCAAACAGAATCAAATAATGTTTCGCATACAGCCCTGAATTGTAGAGTTCTCAATACCTATTGTTTTTGGTGAAGATCGGTTGAGGGAAAGGGGTAGTTTACCCACAACGTTTTTTTAACAAGGGTATTTTCTATGGCAAACGATAACAGCCGCAAATTCAAACAGAATCAAATAATTTTCTGCATACAGTCCTGATTTGTAGAGTACTCAAGACCTATTGTTTTGGTGAAGATCGGTTGAGGGGACGAGGTAGTTTACCTGCAACGTTTTTTATCAAGCGTATTTTCTATGGCAAACGATAACTGCCGCAAATTCAAACAGAATCAAATCATTTTTGCATACAGCCCTGATTTGTAGAGTACTCGCGACCTATTGTTTTTGGTGAAGATCGGTTGAGGGGAAGGGGTAGTTTACCTGCAACGGTTTTTTTATCAAGGGAAATTTTTTTTTGGCAAACGATAACAGCCGCAAATTCAAACAGACTTAAATAATGTTTCGTATACAGCCCTGAATTGTAGAGTTTCCACGACCTATTGTTTTTGGTGAAGATCGGTTAAGGGAAAGGGGTAGTTTACCTGTAACGTTTTATGTTTTAACAAGGGTATTTCCTATGGCAAACGATAACAGCCGCAAATTCAAACAGAATCAAACGATTATTTGCATACAGCCCTAAATTGTAGAGTTCTCAAGACCTATTGTTTTTGGTGAAGATCGGTTGAGGGAAAGGGGTAGTTTACTTGCAACATTTTTTTAACAAGGGTATTTTATATGGCAAACGATAACAGCCGCAAATTCAAACAGAATCAAATAATGTTTTGTATACAGCCCTGATTTGTAGAGTACTCAAGACCTATTGTTTTTGGTGAAGATCTGTTAAGGGGAAGGGGTAGTTTACCTGCACCGTTTTTTTATCAAGCGTATTTTCTATGGCAAACGATAAAAGCCGCAAATTCAAACAGAATCAAATAATTTTTTGCATACATCCCTGAATTGTAGAGGTCTCAAGGACTTTCGATTTTGCTGAAGATCGGTTAAGGGGAAGGGGTAGTTTACCTGCAACCTTTTACGTTTTAACAAGAGTAAAGTACTTGCAAATTTATTTAAACTTTTTGAAACAATGGTAATTGTTAAAAATAAAATAATTTTGTTGCCAGGCAATAAAATTAAAATTTTTTAATTTTAATGTAATATAATATTTTTCATTTAATACGGCAATAAAAAGGCAGGTAAGACACAAACACACAATTCACGTTATTTCTGGCCTCACTCATGTTTATTTTCTTACGTTTGCACGCTTTTTAAATGGAAAGTGCCGAAACCCACACCAACATAACGCGTGCAAGCCGAAAAAATGGACATCAATTTGCTTACTGGCGAAGCTAGTAGTTAATGAATGGATAGGCAAAAATCTTATCTTAAATTTTTTTTAAGGAATCACTAAAAGGACGGTGGGTCAAATCGGACGCTGAGGTAGAGTTGCTGTAACTGAATGGTTCCACAAACAGCCGTAAGAATTTTACTAGCAGGGAATCTACAGGTTAGCGCAACAGTGGAACTCATGTCTTAATGTTATTGGAGACTTCTTTTAAAATCGTTGAATAAAAAATGCTTTACAGTTCTATACGTGTGTCTATTGAACAATCCTTGTATTAGTCATACACAATAATACAACTGATTGAACTTCAAATTTTTAAACTTGATTAGTTTCTATATATATGTTTAATGTTACAAATAATTCAAATAACAATCTTGATCATCTGTTAGTTCAGCGGAATAACAGTGACACTTTTAATAACCGCATAAAATAAACACTTAGAAACAACACAGGCGCTTTAACTTAACTGTTTGGACCACAGAAGTGAGGCATGCCTCAACGCTCTATGTGTACAGCGCGGGACAATCCCCCCTCCCTACACTTCCCTATCACACCACTACATTGCTTACATACGATGTATACAAAAAACGCTGAGGCAAGTTCAGGTTGCCTCATTCGCTTTAAACGAACTATGCCGAATCTCACCTGTCACCATCTAGCGGTCGCTCAATAAAGCACGTTTCGGTTTAATAAATTTGACAGTCCCAGTAACAATGTATAATCTTTACGTTATGTAGTTCATACGTATTTATAATTTTTATTCTACAGAATTTGTTAGGGTAGGCATTGCCTCAATTGCCTCCATGTAACTTCGCCACTGATATATATGTGTACAACGTTATCGGCAACAAAGAAGTAGTTTTTGTTAAAATTCCTTCCCGGGATATTTGGCCGTAGTCCAATGTTTTCTACAAAACCAGACGTTTCGGCAATCCCATCGACTTCCATCATCAGTGAAAATCGAGTGCGATAACGTGAGGTGGTATACGTTAGTGACCACAGTACTGTGGTTAAGGCTGAAGCAGTAAGTAGAAAGAAGTAGTTTCTATGGTAATATTTCATTTCGAAAATGATTTTAAATATAAATCTTAGAATATGGAAGTCATGTATGGTTCTCCATACCGATATTTACTTCCATATTCCTTAAGGAATGGAAGTATGGTGATGGCAAAAAAAATCGTGTTCGAGATTATTGCAGATTCTGATTCTACTACACTCAAAACATGAAAAAAAGTCGTTTTCCGAAAAGTGTCTGTGTGTGTGTCTGTCTGTGTGTCTATAGATTTTTTTCTATGGCAAACGATAACTGCCGCAAATTCAAACAGAATCAAATAATTTTTTGCATGCAGCCCTGATTTGCAGAGTACTCGCGACCTATTGTTTTTGGTGAAGATCGGTTGAGGGAAAGGGGTAGTTTACCGGCAACGGTTTTTTTTTTAGCAAGGGTAATTTTGTTTGTTTGGCAAACGATAACAGCCGCAAATTCAAACAGAATCAAATAATGTTTCGCATACAGCCCTGAATTGTAGAGTTCTCAAGATCTGTTGATTTTGGTGAAGATCGGTTAAGGGAAAGGGGTAGTTTACCTGTAACGTTTTATGTTTAACAAGGGTATTTCCTATGGCAAATGATAACAGCCGCAAATTCAAACAGAATCAAAAGATTATTTGCATACAGCCCTAAATTGTAGAGTTCTCAAGATCTATTGTTTTTGGTGAAGATCGGTTAAGGGGAAGGGGTAGTTTACCTGTAACGTTTTATGTTTTAACAAGGGTATTTCCTATGGCAAATGATAACAGCCGCAAATTCAAACAGAATCAAAAGATTATTTGCATACAGCCCTAAATTGTAGAGTTCTCAAGTTCTATTGTTTTTGGTGAAGATCGGTTAAGGGAAAGGGGTAGTTTACCTACAACGTTTTTTTAACAAGGGTATTTTCTATGGCAAACGATAACAGCCGCAAATTCAAACTGAATCAAATAATTTTCTGCATACAGCCCTGACTTGTTGAGTACTCATGACCTGCTGTTTTTGGTGAAGATCGGTTGAGGGGAAGGGGTAGTTTACCTGCAACGTTTTTTATCAAGCGTATTTTCTATGGCAAACGATAACTGCCGCAAATTCAAACAGAATCAAATAATTTTTTGCATACAGCCCTGATTTGTATAGTACTCGCGACCTATTGTTTTTGGTGAAGATCGGTTGAGGGGAAGGGGTAGTTTACCGGCAACGGTTTTTTTTATAAAGGGAAATTTTTTTTTTTGCAAACGATAACAGCCGCAAATTCAAACAGAATCAAATAATGTTTCGCATACAGCCCTGAATTGTAGAGTTCTCAAGACGTATTGTTTTTGGTGAAGATCGGTTGAGGGGAAGGGTTAGTTTACCTGCAACGGTTTTTTTTATCAAGGGAAATTTTTTTTTTTTTTGGCAAACGATAACAGCCGCAAATTCAAACAGAATCAAATAATGTTTCGCATACAGCCCTGAATTGTAGAGTTCTCAATACCTATTGTTTTTGGTGAAGATCGGTTGAGGGAAAGGGGTAGTTTACCTACAACGTTTTTTTAACAAGGGTATTTTCTATGGCAAACGATAACAGCCGCAAATTCAAACAGAATCAAATAATTTTCTGCATACAGTCCTGATTTGTAGAGTACTCAAGACCTATTGTTTTGGTGAAGATCGGTTGAGGGGACGAGGTAGTTTACCTGCAACGTTTTTTATCAAGCGTATTTTCTATGGCAAACGATAACTGCCGCAAATTGAAACAGAATCAAATAATTTTTGCATACAGCCCTGATTTGTAGAGTACTCGCGACCTATTGTTTTTGGTGAAGATCGGTTGAGGGGAAGGGGTAGTTTACCTGCAACGGTTTTTTTATCAAGGGAAATTTTTTTTTGGCAAACGATAACAGCCGCAAATTCAAACAGACTTAAATAATGTTTCGTATACAGCCCTGAATTGTAGAGTTTTCACGACCTATTGTTTTTGGTGAAGATCGGTTAAGGGAAAGGGGTAGTTTACCTGTAACGTTTTATGTTTTAACAAGGGTATTTCCTATGGCAAACGATAACAGCCGCAAATTCAAACAGAATCAAACGATTATTTGCATACAGCCCTAAATTGTAGAGTTCTCAAGACCTATTGTTTTTGGTGAAGATCGGTTGAGGGAAAGGGGTAGTTTACTTGCAACATTTTTTTAACAAGCGTATTTTATATGGCAAACGATAACAGCCGCAAATTCAAACAGAATCAAATAATGTTTTGCATACAGCCCTGATTTGTAGAGTACTCAAGACCTATTGTTTTTGGTGAAGATCTGTTAAGGGGAAGGGGTAGTTTACCTGCACCGTTTTTTTATCAAGCGTATTTTCTATGGCAAACGATAACAGCCGCAAATTCAAACAGAATCAAATAATTTTTTGCATACATCCCTGAATTGTAGAGGTCTCAAGGACTTTCGATTTTGCTGAAGATCGGTTAAGGGGAAGGGGTAGTTTACCAGCAACCTTTTACGTTTTAACAAGAGTAAAGTACTTGCAAATTTATTTAAACTTTTTGAAACAATGGTAATTGTTAAAAATAAAATAATTTTGTTGCCAGGCAATAAAATTAAAATTTTTTAATTTTAATGTAATATAATATTTTTCATTTAATACGGCAATAAAAAGGCAGGTAAGACACAAACACACAATTCACGTTATTTCTGGCCTCACTCATGTTTATTTTCTTACGTTTGCACGCTTTTTAAATGGAAAGTGCCGAAACCCACACCAACATAACGCGTGCAAGCCGAAAAAATGGACATCAATTTGCTTACTGGCGAAGCTAGTAGTTAATGAATGGATAGGCAAAAATCTTATCTTAAATTTTTTTTAAGGAATCACTAAAAGGACGGTGGGTCAAATCGGACGCTGAGGTAGAGTTGCTGTAACTGAATGGTTCCACAAACAGCCGTAAGAATTTTACTAGCAGGGAATCTACAGGTTAGCGCAACAGTGGAACTCATGTCTTAATGTTATTGGAGACTTCTTTTAAAATCGTTGAATAAAAAATGCTTTACAGTTCTATACGTGTGTCTATTGAACAATCCTTGTATTAGTCATACACAATAATACAACTGATTGAACTTCAAATTTTTAAACTTGATTAGTTTCTATATATATGTTTAATGTTACAAATAATTCAAATAACAATCTTGATCATCTGTTAGTTCAGCGGAATAACAGTGACACTTTTAATAACCGCATAAAATAAACACTTAGAAACAACACAGGCGCTTTAACTTAACTGTTTGGACCACAGAAGTGAGGCATGCCTCAACGCTCTATGTGTACAGCGCGGGACAATCCCCCCTCCCTACACTTCCCTATCACACCACTACATTGCTTACATACGATGTATACAAAAAACGCTGAGGCAAGTTCAGGTTGCCTCATTCGCTTTAAACGAACTATGCCGAATCTCACCTGTCACCATCTAGCGGTCGCTCAATAAAGCACGTTTCGGTTTAATAAATTTGACAGTCCCAGTAACAATGTATAATCTTTACGTTATGTAGTTCATACGTATTTATAATTTTTATTCTACAGAATTTGTTAGGGTAGGCATTGCCTCAATTGCCTCCATGTAACTTCGCCACTGATATATATGTGTACAACGTTATCGGCAACAAAGAAGTAGTTTTTGTTAAAATTCCTTCCCGGGATATTTGGCCGTAGTCCAATGTTTTCTACAAAACCAGACGTTTCGGCAATCCCATCGACTTCCATCATCAGTGAAAATCGAGTGCGATAACGTGAGGTGGTATACGTTAGTGACCACAGTACTGTGGTTAAGGCTGAAGCAGTAAGTAGAAAGAAGTAGTTTCTATGGTAATATTTCATTTCGAAAATGATTTTAAATATAAATCTTAGAATATGGAAGTCATGTATGGTTCTCCATACCGATATTTACTTCCATATTCCTTAAGGAATGGAAGTATGGTGATGGCAAAAAAAATCGTGTTCGAGATTATTGCAGATTCTGATTCTACTACACTCAAAACATGAAAAAAAGTCGTTTTCCGAAAAGTGTCTGTGTGTGTGTCTGTCTGTGTGTCTATAGATTTTTTTCTATGGCAAACGATAACTGCCGCAAATTCAAACAGAATCAAATAATTTTTTGCATGCAGCCCTGATTTGCAGAGTACTCGCGACCTATTGTTTTTGGTGAAGATCGGTTGAGGGAAAGGGGTAGTTTACCGGCAACGGTTTTTTTTTTAGCAAGGGTAATTTTGTTTGTTTGGCAAACGATAACAGCCGCAAATTCAAACAGAATCAAATAATGTTTCGCATACAGCCCTGAATTGTAGAGTTCTCAAGATCTGTTGATTTTGGTGAAGATCGGTTAAGGGAAAGGGGTAGTTTACCTGTAACGTTTTATGTTTAACAAGGGTATTTCCTATGGCAAATGATAACAGCCGCAAATTCAAACAGAATCAAAAGATTATTTGCATACAGCCCTAAATTGTAGAGTTCTCAAGATCTATTGTTTTTGGTGAAGATCGGTTAAGGGGAAGGGGTAGTTTACCTGTAACGTTTTATGTTTTAACAAGGGTATTTCCTATGGCAAATGATAACAGCCGCAAATTCAAACAGAATCAAAAGATTATTTGCATACAGCCCTAAATTGTAGAGTTCTCAAGTTCTATTGTTTTTGGTGAAGATCGGTTAAGGGAAAGGGGTAGTTTACCTACAACGTTTTTTTAACAAGGGTATTTTCTATGGCAAACGATAACAGCCGCAAATTCAAACTGAATCAAATAATTTTCTGCATACAGCCCTGACTTGTTGAGTACTCATGACCTGCTGTTTTTGGTGAAGATCGGTTGAGGGGAAGGGGTAGTTTACCTGCAACGTTTTTTATCAAGCGTATTTTCTATGGCAAACGATAACTGCCGCAAATTCAAACAGAATCAAATAATTTTTTGCATACAGCCCTGATTTGTAGAGTACTCGCGACCTATTGTTTTTGGTGAAGATCGGTTGAGGGGAAGGGGTAGTTTACCGGCAACGGTTTTTTTTATAAAGGGAAATTTTTTTTTTTGCAAACGATAACAGCCGCAAATTCAAACAGAATCAAATAATGTTTCGCATACAGCCCTGAATTGTAGAGTTCTCAAGACGTATTGTTTTTGGTGAAGATCGGTTGAGGGGAAGGGTTAGTTTACCTGCAACGGTTTTTTTTATCAAGGGAAATTTTTTTTTTTTTGGCAAACGATAACAGCCGCAAATTCAAACAGAATCAAATAATGTTTCGCATACAGCCCTGAATTGTAGAGTTCTCAATACCTATTGTTTTTGGTGAAGATCGGTTGAGGGAAAGGGGTAGTTTACCTACAACGTTTTTTTAACAAGGGTATTTTCTATGGCAAACGATAACAGCCGCAAATTCAAACAGAATCAAATAATTTTCTGCATACAGTCCTGATTTGTAGAGTACTCAAGACCTATTGTTTTGGTGAAGATCGGTTGAGGGGACGAGGTAGTTTACCTGCAACGTTTTTTATCAAGCGTATTTTCTATGGCAAACGATAACTGCCGCAAATTGAAACAGAATCAAATAATTTTTGCATACAGCCCTGATTTGTAGAGTACTCGCGACCTATTGTTTTTGGTGAAGATCGGTTGAGGGGAAGGGGTAGTTTACCTGCAACGGTTTTTTTATCAAGGGAAATTTTTTTTGGCAAACGATAACAGCCGCAAATTCAAACAGACTTAAATAATGTTTCGTATACAGCCCTGAATTGTAGAGTTTTCACGACCTATTGTTTTTGGTGAAGATCGGTTAAGGGAAAGGGGTAGTTTACCTGTAACGTTTTATGTTTTAACAAGGGTATTTCCTATGGCAAACGATAACAGCCGCAAATTCAAACAGAATCAAACGATTATTTGCATACAGCCCTAAATTGTAGAGTTCTCAAGACCTATTGTTTTTGGTGAAGATCGGTTGAGGGAAAGGGGTAGTTTACTTGCAACATTTTTTTAACAAGGGTATTTTATATGGCAAACGATAACAGCCGCAAATTCAAACAGAATCAAATAATGTTTTGCATACAGCCCTGATTTGTAGAGTACTCAAGACCTATTGTTTTTGGTGAAGATCTGTTAAGGGGAAGGGGTAGTTTACCTGCACCGTTTTTTTATCAAGCGTATTTTCTATGGCAAACGATAACAGCCGCAAATTCAAACAGAATCAAATAATTTTTTGCATACATCCCTGAATTGTAGAGGTCTCAAGGACTTTCGATTTTGCTGAAGATCGGTTAAGGGGAAGGGGTAGTTTACCAGCAACCTTTTACGTTTTAACAAGAGTAAAGTACTTGCAAATTTATTTAAACTTTTTGAAACAATGGTAATTGTTAAAAATAAAATAATTTTGTTGCCAGGCAATAAAATTAAAATTTTTTAATTTTAATGTAATATAATATTTTTCATTTAATACGGCAATAAAAAGGCAGGTAAGACACAAACACACAATTCACGTTATTTCTGGCCTCACTCATGTTTATTTTCTTACGTTTGCACGCTTTTTAAATGGAAAGTGCCGAAACCCACACCAACATAACGCGTGCAAGCCGAAAAAATGGACATCAATTTGCTTACTGGCGAAGCTAGTAGTTAATGAATGGATAGGCAAAAATCTTATCTTAAATTTTTTTTAAGGAATCACTAAAAGGACGGTGGGTCAAATCGGACGCTGAGGTAGAGTTGCTGTAACTGAATGGTTCCACAAACAGCCGTAAGAATTTTACTAGCAGGGAATCTACAGGTTAGCGCAACAGTGGAACTCATGTCTTAATGTTATTGGAGACTTCTTTTAAAATCGTTGAATAAAAAATGCTTTACAGTTCTATACGTGTGTCTATTGAACAATCCTTGTATTAGTCATACACAATAATACAACTGATTGAACTTCAAATTTTTAAACTTGATTAGTTTCTATATATATGTTTAATGTTACAAATAATTCAAATAACAATCTTGATCATCTGTTAGTTCAGCGGAATAACAGTGACACTTTTAATAACCGCATAAAATAAACACTTAGAAACAACACAGGCGCTTTAACTTAACTGTTTGGACCACAGAAGTGAGGCATGCCTCAACGCTCTATGTGTACAGCGCGGGACAATCCCCCCTCCCTACACTTCCCTATCACACCACTACATTGCTTACATACGATGTATACAAAAAACGCTGAGGCAAGTTCAGGTTGCCTCATTCGCTTTAAACGAACTATGCCGAATCTCACCTGTCACCATCTAGCGGTCGCTCAATAAAGCACGTTTCGGTTTAATAAATTTGACAGTCCCAGTAACAATGTATAATCTTTACGTTATGTAGTTCATACGTATTTATAATTTTTATTCTACAGAATTTGTTAGGGTAGGCATTGCCTCAATTGCCTCCATGTAACTTCGCCACTGATATATATGTGTACAACGTTATCGGCAACAAAGAAGTAGTTTTTGTTAAAATTCCTTCCCGGGATATTTGGCCGTAGTCCAATGTTTTCTACAAAACCAGACGTTTCGGCAATCCCATCGACTTCCATCATCAGTGAAAATCGAGTGCGATAACGTGAGGTGGTATACGTTAGTGACCACAGTACTGTGGTTAAGGCTGAAGCAGTAAGTAGAAAGAAGTAGTTTCTATGGTAATATTTCATTTCGAAAATGATTTTAAATATAAATCTTAGAATATGGAAGTCATGTATGGTTCTCCATACCGATATTTACTTCCATATTCCTTAAGGAATGGAAGTATGGTGATGGCAAAAAAAATCGTGTTCGAGATTATTGCAGATTCTGATTCTACTACACTCAAAACATGAAAAAAAGTCGTTTTCCGAAAAGTGTCTGTGTGTGTGTCTGTCTGTGTGTCTATAGATTTTTTTCTATGGCAAACGATAACTGCCGCAAATTCAAACAGAATCAAATAATTTTTTGCATGCAGCCCTGATTTGCAGAGTACTCGCGACCTATTGTTTTTGGTGAAGATCGGTTGAGGGAAAGGGGTAGTTTACCGGCAACGGTTTTTTTTTTAGCAAGGGTAATTTTGTTTGTTTGGCAAACGATAACAGCCGCAAATTCAAACAGAATCAAATAATGTTTCGCATACAGCCCTGAATTGTAGAGTTCTCAAGATCTGTTGATTTTGGTGAAGATCGGTTAAGGGAAAGGGGTAGTTTACCTGTAACGTTTTATGTTTTAACAAGGGTATTTCTTATGGCAAATGATAACAGCCGCAAATTCAAACAGAATCAAAAGATTATTTGCATACAGCCCTAAATTGCAGAGTTCTCAAGATCTATTGTTTTTGGTGAAGATCGGTTAAGGGGAAGGGGTAGTTTACCTGTAACGTTTTATGTTTTAACAAGGGTATTTCCTATGGCAAATGATAACAGCCGCAAATTCAAACAGAATCAAAAGATTATTTGCATACAGCCCTAAATTGTAGAGTTCTCAAGTTCTATTGTTTTTGGTGAAGATCGGTTAAGGGAAAGGGGTAGTTTATCTACAACGTTTTTTTAACAAGGGTATTTTCTATGGCAAACGATAACAGCCGCAAATTCAAACTGAATCAAATAATATTCTGCATACAGCCCTGATTTGTTGAGTACTCATGACCTGCTGTTTTTGGTGAAGATCGGTTGAGGGGAAGGGGTAGTTTACCTGCAACGTTTTTTATCAAGCGTATTTTCTATGGCAAACGATAACTGCCGCAAATTCAAACAGAATCAAATAATTTTTTGCATACAGCCCTGATTTGTAGAGTACTCGCGACCTATTGTTTTTGGTGAAGATCGGTTGAGGGGAAGGGGTAGTTTACCGGCAACGGTTTTTTTTATAAAGGGAAATTTTTTTTTTTGCAAACGATAACAGCCGCAAATTCAAACAGAATCAAATAATGTTTCGCATACAGCCCTGAATTGTAGAGTTCTCAAGACGTATTGTTTTTGGTGAAGATCGGTTGAGGGGAAGGGTTAGTTTACCTGCAACGGTTTTTTTTAACAAGGGAAATTTTTTTTTTTTTTGGCAAACGATAACAGCCGCAAATTCAAACAGAATCAAATAATGTTTCGCATACAGCCCTGAATTGTAGAGTTCTCAATACCTATTGTTTTTGGTGAAGATCGGTTGAGGGAAAGGGGTAGTTTACCTACAACGTTTTTTTAACAAGGGTATTTTCTATGGCAAACGATAACAGCCGCAAATTCAAACAGAATCAAATAATTTTCTGCATACAGTCCTGATTTGTAGAGTACTCAAGACCTATTGTTTTGGTGAAGTTCGGTTGAGGGGACGAGGTAGTTTACCTGCAACGTTTTTTATCAAGCGTATTTTCTATGGCAAACGATAACTGCCGCAAATTCAAACAGAATCAAATAATTTTTCCATACAGCCCTGATTTGTAGAGTACTCGCGACCTATTGTTTTTGGTGAAGATCGGTTGAGGGGAAGGGGTAGTTTACCTGCAACGGTTTTTTTATCAAGGGAAATTTTTTTTTGGCAAACGATAACAGCCGCAAATTCAAACAGACTTAAATAATGTTTCGTATACAGCCCTGAATTGTAGAGTTTTCACGACCTATTGTTTTTGGTGAAGATCGGTTAAGGGAAAGGGGTAGTTTACCTGTAACGTTTTATGTTTTAACAAGGGTATTTCCTATGGCAAACGATAACAGCCGCAAATTCAAACAGAATCAAACGATTATTTGCATACAGCCCTAAATTGTAGAGTTCTCAAGACCTATTGTTTTTGGTGAAGATCGGTTGAGGGAAAGGGGTAGTTTACTTGCAACGTTTTTTTAACAAGGGTATTTTCTATGGCAAACGATAACAGCCGCAAATTCAAACTGAATCAAATAATTTTCTGCATACAGCCCTGATTTGTTGAGTACTCATGACCTGCTGTTTTTGGTGAAGATCGGTTGAGGGGAAGGGGTAGTTTACCTGCAACGTTTTTTATCAAGCGTATTTTCTATGGCAAACGATAACTGCCGCAAATTCAAACAGAATCAAATAATTTTTTGCATACAGCCCTGATTTGTAGAGTACTCGCGACCTATTGTTTTTGGTGAAGATCGGTTGAGGGGAAGGGGTAGTTTACCGGCAACGGTTTTTTTTATAAAGGGAAATTTTTTTTTTTGCAAACGATAACAGCCGCAAATTCAAACAGAATCAAATAATGTTTCGCATACAGCCCTGAATTGTAGAGTTCTCAAGACGTATTGTTTTTGGTGAAGATCGGTTAAGGGAAAGGGGTAGTTTACCTACAACGTTTTTTTAACAAGGGTATTTTATATGGCAAACGATAACAGCCGCAAATTCAAACAGAATCAAATAATTTTCTGCATACAGCCCTGATTTGTAGAGTACTCAAGATCTATTGTTTTTGGTGAAGATCGGTTGAGGGGAAGGGGTAGTTTACCAGCAACGTTTTTTTACAAGGGTATTTTCTATGGCTAACGATAACTGCCGCAAATTCAAACTGAATCAAATAATTTTTTGCATACCTCCCTGAATTCTATAGGTCTCAAGGACTTTCGATTTTGCTGAAGATCGGTTAAGGGGAAGGGGTAGTTTACCTCCAACCTTTTACGTTTTAACAAGAGTAAAGTACTTGAAAATTTATTTAAACTTTTTCAAACAATGGTAATTGTTAAAAATAAAATAATTTTGTTGCCAAGCAATAAAATTAAAATTTGTTCATTTTAATGTACATCATGTATAAGAGAAAATATATCGCGCTTGGCAGGCGATATTAAGATTTAAATATAAATCTTAGAATATGGAAGTCATGTATGGTTCTCCATACCGATATTTACTTCAATATTCCTTAAGGAATGGAAGTATGGTGATGGCAAAAAAATCGTGTTCGAGATTATTGCAGATTCTGATTCTACTACACTCAAAACATGAAAAAAAGTCGTTTTCCGAAAAGTGTCTGTGTGTGTGTCTGTAGATTTTTTTTCTATGGCAAACGATAACTGCCGCAAATTCAAACAGAATCAAATAATTTTTTGCATACAGCCGTGATTTGTAGAGGACTCGCGACCTATTCTTTTTGGTGAAGATCGGTTGAGGGAAAGGGGTAGTTTACCTGCAACGGTTTTTTTTATCAAGGGAAATTTTTTTTTTTTGGCAAACGATAACAGCCGCAAATTCAAACAGAATCAAATAATGTTTCGCATACAGCCCTGAATTGTAGAGTTCTCAAGACCTATTGTTTCTGGTGAAGATCGGTTAAGGGAAAGGGGTAGTTTACCAGTAACGTTTTATGTTTTAACAAGGGTATTTCCTATGGCAAACGATAACAGCCGCAAATTCAAACAGAATCAAAAGATTATTTGCATACAGCCCTAAATTGTAGAGTTCTCAAGAACTGTTGTTTTTGGTGAAGATCGGTTAAGGGAAAGGGGTAGTTTACCTACAACGTTTTTTTAACAAGGGTATTTTCTATGGTAAACGATAACAGCCGCAAATTCAAACAGAATCAAATAATTTGTTGCATACAGCCCTGATTTGTAGAGTACTCGCGACCTATTGTTTTTGGTGAAGATCGGTTGAGGGGAAGGGTTAGTTTACCTGTAACGGTTTTTTTTATCAAGGGGAATTTTTTTTTTTTTTTGGCAAACGATAACAGCCGCAAATTCAAACAGAATCAAATAATATTTCGCAGGCAGCCCTGAATTGTAGAGTGCTCAATACCTGTTGTTTTTGGTGAAGATCGGTTAAGGGAAAGGGGTAGTTTACCTACAACGTTTTTTTAACAAGGGTATTTTCTATGGCAAACGATAACAGCCGCAAATTCAAACAGAATCAAATAATTTTCTGCATACAGTCCTGATTTGTAGAGTACTCAAGTCCTGTTGTTTTTGGTGAAGATCGGTTGAGGGGACGAGGTGGTTTACCAGCAACGTTTTTTATCAAGCGTATTTTCTATGGCAAACGATAACTGCCGCAAATTCAAACAGAATCAAATAATTTTTTGCATACAGCCCTGATTTGTAGAGTACTCGCGACCTATTGTTTTTGGTGAAGATCGGTTGAGGGGAAGGGGTAGTTTACCTGCAACGGTTTTTTTTATCAAGGGAAATTGTTTTTTTGGCAAACGATAACAGCCGCAAATTCAAACAGACTTAAATAATGTTTCGTATACAGCCCTGAATTGTAGAGTTTTTACGACCTATTGTTTTTGGTGAAGATCGGTTAAGGGAAAGGGGTAGTTTACCTGTAACGTTTTATGTTTTAACAAGGGTATTTCCTATGACAAACGATAACAGCCGCAAATTCAAACAGAATCAAACGATTATTTGCATACAGCCCTAAATTGTAGAGTTCTCAAGACCTATTGTTTTTGGTGAAGATCGGTTGAGGGAAAGGGGTAGTTTACTTGCAACATTTTTTTAACAAGGGTATTTTCTATGGCAAACGATAACAGCCGCAAATTCAAACAGAATCAAATAATGTTTTGCATACAGCCCTGATTTGTAGAGTACTCAAGACCTATTGTTTTTGGTGAAGATCTGTTAAGGGGAAGGGGTAGTTTACCTGCACCGTTTTTTTATCAAGCGTATTTTCTATGGCAAACGATAACAGCCGCAAATTCAAACAGAATCAAATAATTTTTTGCATACATCCCTGAATTGTAGAGGTCTCAAGGACTTTCGATTTTGGTGAAGATCGGTTGATGGGAAGGGGTAGTTTACCAGCAACCTTTTACGTTTTAACAAGAGTAAAGTACTTGCAAATGTATTTAAACTTTTTGAAACAATGGTAATTGTTAAAAATAAAATAATTTTGTTGCCAGGCAATAAAATTAAAATTTTTTTTTTAATTTTAATGTAATATAATATTTTTCATTTAATACGGCAATAAAAAGGCAGGTAAGACACAAATACACAATTCACGTTATTTCTGGCCTCACTCATGTTTATTTTCTTACGTTTGCACGCTTTTTAAATGGAAAGTGCCGAAACCCACACCAACATAACGCGTGCAAGCCGAAAAAATGGACATCAATTTGCTTACTGGCGAAGCTAGTAGTTAATGAATGGATAGGCAAAAATCTTATCTTAAATTTTTTTTAAGGAATCACTAAAAGGACGGTGGGTCAAATCGGACGCTGAGGTAGAGTTGCTGTAACTGAATGGTTCCACAAACAGCCGTAAGAATTTTACTAGCAGGGAATCTACAGGTTAGCGCAACAGTGGAACTCATGTCTTAATGTTATTGGAGACTTCTTTTAAAATCGTTGAATAAAAAATGCTTTACAGTTCTATACGTGTGTCTATTGAACAATCCTTGTATTAGTCATACACAATAATACAACTGATTGAACTTCAAATTTTTAAACTTGATTAGTTTCTATATATATGTTTAATGTTACAAATAATTCAAATAACAATCTTGATCATCTGTTAGTTCAGCGGAATAACAGTGACACTTTTAATAACCGCATAAAATAAACACTTAGAAACAACACAGGCGCTTTAACTTAACTGTTTGGACCACAGAAGTGAGGCATGCCTCAACGCTCTATGTGTACAGCGCGGGACAATCCCCCCTCCCTACACTTCCCTATCACACCACTACATTGCTTACATACGATGTATACAAAAAACGCTGAGGCAAGTTCAGGTTGCCTCATTCGCTTTAAACGAACTATGCCGAATCTCACCTGTCACCATCTAGCGGTCGCTCAATAAAGCACGTTTCGGTTTAATAAATTTGACAGTCCCAGTAACAATGTATAATCTTTACGTTATGTAGTTCATACGTATTTATAATTTTTATTCTACAGAATTTGTTAGGGTAGGCATTGCCTCAATTGCCTCCATGTAACTTCGCCACTGATATATATGTGTACAACGTTATCGGCAACAAAGAAGTAGTTTTTGTTAAAATTCCTTCCCGGGATATTTGGCCGTAGTCCAATGTTTTCTACAAAACCAGACGTTTCGGCAATCCCATCGACTTCCATCATCAGTGAAAATCGAGTGCGATAACGTGAGGTGGTATACGTTAGTGACCACAGTACTGTGGTTAAGGCTGAAGCAGTAAGTAGAAAGAAGTAGTTTCTATGGTAATATTTCATTTCGAAAATGATTTTAAATATAAATCTTAGAATATGGAAGTCATGTATGGTTCTCCATACCGATATTTACTTCCATATTCCTTAAGGAATGGAAGTATGGTGATGGCAAAACAATCGTGTTCGAGATTATTGCAGATTCTGATTCTACTACACTCAAAACATGAAAAAAAGTCGTTTTCCGAAAAGTGTCTGTGTGTGTGTCTGTCTGTGTGTCTGTAGATTTTTTTTTATGGCAAACGATAACTGCCGCAAATTCAAACAGAATCAAATAATTTTTTGCATGCAGCCCTGATTTGCAGAGTACTCGCGACCTATTGTTTTTGGTGAAGATCGGTTGAGGGGAAGGGTTAGTTTACCTGCAACGGTTTTTTTTATCAAGGGAAATTTTTTTTTTTTTTGGCAAACGATAACAGCCGCAAATTCAAACAGAATCAAATAATGTTTCGCATACAGCCCTGAATTGTAGAGTTCTCAATACCTATTGTTTTTGGTGAAGATCGGTTAAGGGAAAGGGGTAGTTTACCTACAACGTTTTTTTAACAAGGGTATTTTCTATGGCAAACGATAACAGCCGCAAATTCAAACAGAATCAAATAATTTTCTGCATACAGTCCTGATTTGTAGAGTACTCAAGACCTATTGTTTTGGTGAAGATCGGTTGAGGGGACGAGGTAGTTTACCTGCAACGTTTTTTATCAAGCGTATTTTCTATGGCAAACGATAACTGCCGCAAATTCAAACAGAATCAAATAATTTTTTGCATACAGCCCTGATTTGTAGAGTACTCGCGACCTATTGTTTTTGGTGAAGATCGGTTGAGGGGAAGGGGTAGTTTACCTGCAACGGTTTTTTTATCAAGGGAAATTTTTTTTGGCAAACGATAACAGCCGCAAATTCAAACAGACTTAAATAATGTTTCGTATACAGCCCTGAATTGTAGAGTTTTCACGACCTATTGTTTTTGGTGAAGATCGGTTAAGGGAAGGGGGTAGTTTACCTGTAACGTTTTATGTTTTAACAAGGGTATTTCCTATGGCAAACGATAACAGCCGCAAATTCAAACAGAATCAAACGATTATTTGCATACAGCCCTAAATTGTAGAGTTCTCAAGACCTATTGTTTTTGGTGAAGATCGGTTGAGGGAAAGGGGTAGTTTACTTGCAACATTTTTTTAACAAGGGTATTTTATATGGCAAACGATAACAGCCGCAAATTCAAACAGAATCAAATAATGTTTTGCATACAGCCCTGATTTGTAGAGTACTCAAGACCTATTGTTTTTGGTGAAGATCTGTTAAGGGGAAGGGGTAGTTTACCAGCACCGTTTTTTTATCAAGCGTATTTTCTATGGCAAACGATAACAGCCGCAAATTCAAACAGAATCAAATAATTTTTCGAATACATCCCTGAATTGTAGAGGTCTCAAGGACTTTCGATTTTGGTGAAGATCGGTTAAGGGGAAGGGGTAGTTTACCTGCAACCTTTTACGTTTTAACAAGAGTAAAGTACTTGCAAATTTATTTAAACTTTTTGAAACAATGGTAATTGTTAAAAATAAAATAATTTTGTTGCCAGGCAATAAAATTAAAATTTTTTAATTTTAATGTAATATAATATTTTTCATTTAATACGGCAATAAAAAGGCAGGTAAGACACAAACACACAATTCACGTTATTTCTGGCCTCACTCATGTTTATTTTCTTACGTTTGCACGCTTTTTAAATGGAAAGTGCCGAAACCCACACCAACATAACGCGTGCAAGCCGAAAAAATGGACATCAATTTGCTTACTGGCGAAGCTAGTAGTTAATGAATGGATAGGCAAAAATCTTATCTTAAATTTTTTTTAAGGAATCACTAAAAGGACGGTGGGTCAAATCGGACGCTGAGGTAGAGTTGCTGTAACTGAATGGTTCCACAAACAGCCGTAAGAATTTTACTAGCAGGGAATCTACAGGTTAGCGCAACAGTGGAACTCATGTCTTAATGTTATTGGAGACTTCTTTTAAAATCGTTGAATAAAAAATGCTTTACAGTTCTATACGTGTGTCTATTGAACAATCCTTGTATTAGTCATACACAATAATACAACTGATTGAACTTCAAATTTTTAAACTTGATTAGTTTCTATATATATGTTTAATGTTACAAATAATTCAAATAACAATCTTGATCATCTGTTAGTTCAGCGGAATAACAGTGACACTTTTAATAACCGCATAAAATAAACACTTAGAAACAACACAGGCGCTTTAACTTAACTGTTTGGACCACAGAAGTGAGGCATGCCTCAACGCTCTATGTGTACAGCGCGGGACAATCCCCCCTCCCTACACTTCCCTATCACACCACTACATTGCTTACATACGATGTATACAAAAAACGCTGAGGCAAGTTCAGGTTGCCTCATTCGCTTTAAACGAACTATGCCGAATCTCACCTGTCACCATCTAGCGGTCGCTCAATAAAGCACGTTTCGGTTTAATAAATTTGACAGTCCCAGTAACAATGTATAATCTTTACGTTATGTAGTTCATACGTATTTATAATTTTTATTCTACAGAATTTGTTAGGGTAGGCATTGCCTCAATTGCCTCCATGTAACTTCGCCACTGATATATATGTGTACAACGTTATCGGCAACAAAGAAGTAGTTTTTGTTAAAATTCCTTCCCGGGATATTTGGCCGTAGTCCAATGTTTTCTACAAAACCAGACGTTTCGGCAATCCCATCGACTTCCATCATCAGTGAAAATCGAGTGCGATAACGTGAGGTGGTATACGTTAGTGACCACAGTACTGTGGTTAAGGCTGAAGCAGTAAGTAGAAAGAAGTAGTTTCTATGGTAATATTTCATTTCGAAAATGATTTTAAATATAAATCTTAGAATATGGAAGTCATGTATGGTTCTCCATACCGATATTTACTTCCATATTCCTTAAGGAATGGAAGTATGGTGATGGCAAAAAAAATCGTGTTCGAGATTATTGCAGATTCTGATTCTACTACACTCAAAACATGAAAAAAAGTCGTTTTCCGAAAAGTGTCTGTGTGTGTGTCTGTCTGTGTGTCTGTAGATTTTTTTCTATGGCAAACGATAACTGCCGCAAATTCAAACAGAATCAAATAATTTTTTGCATGCAGCCCTGATTTGCAGAGTACTCGCGACCTATTGTTTTTGGTGAAGATCGGTTGAGGGGAAGGGTTAGTTTACCTGCAACGGTTTTTTTTATCAAGGGAAATTTTTTTTTTTGGCAAACGATAACAGCCGCAAATTCAAACAGAATCAAATAATGTTTCGCATACAGCCCTGAATTGTAGAGTTCTCAATACCTATTGTTTTTGGTGAAGATCGGTTAAGGGAAAGGGGTAGTTTACCTACAACGTTTTTTTAACAAGGGTATTTTCTATGGCAAACGATAACAGCCGCAAATTCAAACAGAATCAAATAATTTTCTGCATACAGTCCTGATTTGTAGAGTACTCAAGACCTATTGTTTTGGTGAAGATCGGTTGAGGGGACGAGGTAGTTTACCTGCAACGTTTTTTATCAAGCGTATTTTCTATGGCAAACGATAACTGCCGCAAATTCAAACAGAATCAAATAATTTTTTGCATACAGCCCTGATTTGTAGAGTACTCGCGACCTATTGTTTTTGGTGAAGATCGGTTGAGGGGAAGGGGTAGTTTACCTGCAACGGTTTTTTTATCAAGGGAAATTTTTTTTTGGCAAACGATAACAGCCGCAAATTCAAACAGACTTAAATAATGTTTCGTATACAGCCCTGAATTGTAGAGTTTTCACGACCTATTGTTTTTGGTGAAGATCGGTTAAGGGAAAGGGGTAGTTTACCTGTAACGTTTTATGTTTTAACAAGGGTATTTCCTATGGCAAACGATAACAGCCGCAAATTCAAACAGAATCAAACGATTATTTGCATACAGCCCTAAATTGTAGAGTTCTCAAGACCTACTGTTTTTGGTGAAGATCGGTTGAGGGAAAGGGGTAGTTTACTTGCAACATTTTTTTAACAAGGGTATTTTATATGGCAAACGATAACAGCCGCAAATTCAAACAGAATCAAATAATGTTTTGCATACAGCCCTGATTTGTAGAGTACTCAAGACCTATTGTTTTTGGTGAAGATCTTTTAAGGGGAAGGGGTAGTTTACCTGCACCGTTTTTTTATCAAGCGTATTTTCTATGGCAAACGATAACAGCCGCAAATTCAAACAGAATCAAATAATTTTTTGCATACATCCCTGAATTGTAGAGGTCTCAAGGACTTTCGATTTTGGTGAAGATCGGTTAAGGGGAAGGGGTAGTTTACCTGCAACCTTTTACGTTTTAACAAGAGTAAAGTACTTGCAAATTTATTTAAACTTTTTGAAACAATGGTAATTGTTAAAAATAAAATAATTTTGTTGCCAGGCAATAAAATTAAAATTTTTTAATTTTAATGTAATATAATATTTTTCATTTAATACGGCAATAAAAAGGCAGGTAAGACACAAACACACAATTCACGTTATTTCTGGCCTCACTCATGTTTATTTTCTTACGTTTGCACGCTTTTTAAATGGAAAGTGCCGAAACCCACACCAACATAACGCGTGCAAGCCGAAAAAATGGACATCAATTTGCTTACTGGCGAAGCTAGTAGTTAATGAATGGATAGGCAAAAATCTTATCTTAAATTTTTTTTAAGGAATCACTAAAAGGACGGTGGGTCAAATCGGACGCTGAGGTAGAGTTGCTGTAACTGAATGGTTCCACAAACAGCCGTAAGAATTTTACTAGCAGGGAATCTACAGGTTAGCGCAACAGTGGAACTCATGTCTTAATGTTATTGGAGACTTCTTTTAAAATCGTTGAATAAAAAATGCTTTACAGTTCTATACGTGTGTCTATTGAACAATCCTTGTATTAGTCATACACAATAATACAACTGATTGAACTTCAAATTTTTAAACTTGATTAGTTTCTATATATATGTTTAATGTTACAAATAATTCAAATAACAATCTTGATCATCTGTTAGTTCAGCGGAATAACAGTGACACTTTTAATAACCGCATAAAATAAACACTTAGAAACAACACAGGCGCTTTAACTTAACTGTTTGGACCACAGAAGTGAGGCATGCCTCAACGCTCTATGTGTACAGCGCGGGACAATCCCCCCTCCCTACACTTCCCTATCACACCACTACATTGCTTACATACGATGTATACAAAAAACGCTGAGGCAAGTTCAGGTTGCCTCATTCGCTTTAAACGAACTATGCCGAATCTCACCTGTCACCATCTAGCGGTCGCTCAATAAAGCACGTTTCGGTTTAATAAATTTGACAGTCCCAGTAACAATGTATAATCTTTACGTTATGTAGTTCATACGTATTTATAATTTTTATTCTACAGAATTTGTTAGGGTAGGCATTGCCTCAATTGCCTCCATGTAACTTCGCCACTGATATATATGTGTACAACGTTATCGGCAACAAAGAAGTAGTTTTTGTTAAAATTCCTTCCCGGGATATTTGGCCGTAGTCCAATGTTTTCTACAAAACCAGACGTTTCGGCAATCCCATCGACTTCCATCATCAGTGAAAATCGAGTGCGATAACGTGAGGTGGTATACGTTAGTGACCACAGTACTGTGGTTAAGGCTGAAGCAGTAAGTAGAAAGAAGTAGTTTCTATGGTAATATTTCATTTCGAAAATGATTTTAAATATAAATCTTAGAATATGGAAGTCATGTATGGTTCTCCATACCGATATTTACTTCCATATTCCTTAAGGAATGGAAGTATGGTGATGGCAAAAAAAATCGTGTTCGAGATTATTGCAGATTCTGATTCTACTACACTCAAAACATAAAAAAAAGTCGTTTTCCGAAAAGTGTCTGTGTGTGTGTCTGTCTGTGTGTCTGTAGATTTTTTTCTATGGCAAACGATAACTGCCGCAAATTCAAACAGAATCAAATAATTTTTTGCATGCAGCCCTGATTTGCAGAGTACTCGCGACCTATTGTTTTTGGTGAAGATCGGTTGAGGGGAAGGGTTAGTTTACCTGCAACGGTTTTTTTTATCAAGGGAAATTTTTTTTTTTTTTTGGCAAACGATAACAGCCGCAAATTCAAACAGAATCAAATAATGTTTCGCATACAGCCCTGAATTGTAGAGTTCTCAATACCTATTGTTTTTGGTGAAGATCGGTTAAGGGAAAGGGGTAGTTTACCTACAACGTTTTTTTAACAAGGGTATTTTCTATGGCAAACGATAACAGCCGCAAATTCAAACAGAATCAAATAATTTTCTGCATACAGTCCTGATTTGTAGAGTACTCAAGACCTATTGTTTTGGTGAAGATCGGTTGAGGGGACGAGGTAGTTTACCTGCAACGTTTTTTATCAAGCGTATTTTCTATGGCAAACGATAACTGCCGCAAATTCAAACAGAATCAAATAATTTTTTGCATACAGCCCTGATTTGTAGAGTACTCGCGACCTATTGTTTTTGGTGAAGATCGGTTGAGGGGAAGGGGTAGTTTACCTGCAACGGTTTTTTTATCAAGGGAAATTTTTTTTGGCAAACGATAACAGCCGCAAATTCAAACAGACTTAAATAATGTTTCGTATACAGCCCTGAATTGTAGAGTTTTCACGACCTATTGTTTTTGGTGAAGATCGGTTAAGGGAAAGGGGTAGTTTACCTGTAACGTTTTATGTTTTAACAAGGGTATTTCCTATGGCAAACGATAACAGCCGCAAATTCAAACAGAATCAAACGATTATTTGCATACAGCCCTAAATTGTAGAGTTCTCAAGACCTATTGTTTTTGGTGAAGATCGGTTGAGGGAAAGGGGTAGTTTACTTGCAACATTTTTTTAACAAGGGTATTTTATATGGCAAACGATAACAGCCGCAAATTCAAACAGAATCAAATAATGTTTTGCATACAGCCCTCATTTGTAGAGTACTCAAGACCTATTGTTTTTGGTGAAGATCTTTTAAGGGGAAGGTGTAGTTTACCTGCACCGTTTTTTTATCAAGCGTATTTTCTATGGCAAACGATAACAGCCGCAAATTCAAACAGAATCAAATAATTTTTTGCATACATCCCTGAATTGTAGAGGTCTCAAGGACTTTCGATTTTGGTGAAGATCGGTTAAGGGGAAGGGGTAGTTTACCTGCAACCTTTTACGTTTTAACAAGAGTAAAGTACTTGCAAATTTATTTAAACTTTTTGAAACAATGGTAATTGTTAAAAATAAAATAATTTTGTTGCCAGGCAATAAAATTAAAATTTTTTAATTTTAATGTAATATAATATTTTTCATTTAATACGGCAATAAAAAGGCAGGTAAGACACAAACACACAATTCACGTTATTTCTGGCCTCACTCATGTTTATTTTCTTACGTTTGCACGCTTTTTAAATGGAAAGTGCCGAAACCCACACCAACATAACGCGTGCAAGCCGAAAAAATGGACATCAATTTGCTTACTGGCGAAGCTAGTAGTTAATGAATGGATAGGCAAAAATCTTATCTTAAATTTTTTTTAAGGAATCACTAAAAGGACGGTGGGTCAAATCGGACGCTGAGGTAGAGTTGCTGTAACTGAATGGTTCCACAAACAGCCGTAAGAATTTTACTAGCAGGGAATCTACAGGTTAGCGCAACAGTGGAACTCATGTCTTAATGTTATTGGAGACTTCTTTTAAAATCGTTGAATAAAAAATGCTTTACAGTTCTATACGTGTGTCTATTGAACAATCCTTGTATTAGTCATACACAATAATACAACTGATTGAACTTCAAATTTTTAAACTTGATTAGTTTCTATATATATGTTTAATGTTACAAATAATTCAAATAACAATCTTGATCATCTGTTAGTTCAGCGGAATAACAGTGACACTTTTAATAACCGCATAAAATAAACACTTAGAAACAACACAGGCGCTTTAACTTAACTGTTTGGACCACAGAAGTGAGGCATGCCTCAACGCTCTATGTGTACAGCGCGGGACAATCCCCCCTCCCTACACTTCCCTATCACACCACTACATTGCTTACATACGATGTATACAAAAAACGCTGAGGCAAGTTCAGGTTGCCTCATTCGCTTTAAACGAACTATGCCGAATCTCACCTGTCACCATCTAGCGGTCGCTCAATAAAGCACGTTTCGGTTTAATAAATTTGACAGTCCCAGTAACAATGTATAATCTTTACGTTATGTAGTTCATACGTATTTATAATTTTTATTCTACAGAATTTGTTAGGGTAGGCATTGCCTCAATTGCCTCCATGTAACTTCGCCACTGATATATATGTGTACAACGTTATCGGCAACAAAGAAGTAGTTTTTGTTAAAATTCCTTCCCGGGATATTTGGCCGTAGTCCAATGTTTTCTACAAAACCAGACGTTTCGGCAATCCCATCGACTTCCATCATCAGTGAAAATCGAGTGCGATAACGTGAGGTGGTATACGTTAGTGACCACAGTACTGTGGTTAAGGCTGAAGCAGTAAGTAGAAAGAAGTAGTTTCTATGGTAATATTTCATTTCGAAAATGATTTTAAATATAAATCTTAGAATATGGAAGTCATGTATGGTTCTCCATACCGATATTTACTTCCATATTCCTTAAGGAATGGAAGTATGGTGATGGCAAAAAAAATCGTGTTCGAGATTATTGCAGATTCTGATTCTACTACACTCAAAACATGAAAAAAAGTCGTTTTCCGAAAAGTGTCTGTGTGTGTGTCTGTCTGTGTGTCTGTAGATTTTTTTCTATGGCAAACGATAACTGCCGCAAATTCAAACAGAATCAAATAATTTTTTGCATGCAGCCCTGATTTGCAGAGTACTCGCGACCTATTGTTTTTGGTGAAGATCGGTTGAGGGGAAGGGTTAGTTTACCTGCAACGGTTTTTTTTATCAAGGGAAATTTTTTTTTTTTGGCAAACGATAACAGCCGCAAATTCAAACAGAATCAAATAATGTTTCGCATACAGCCCTGAATTGTAGAGTTCTCAATACCTATTGTTTTTGGTGAAGATCGGTTAAGGGAAAGGGGTAGTTTACCTACAACGTTTTTTTAACAAGGGTATTTTCTATGGCAAACGATAACAGCCGCAAATTCAAACAGAATCAAATAATTTTCTGCATACAGTCCTGATTTGTAGAGTACTCAAGACCTATTGTTTTGGTGAAGATCGGTTGAGGGGACGAGGTAGTTTACCTGCAACGTTTTTTATCAAGCGTATTTTCTATGGCAAACGATAACTGCCGCAAATTCAAACAGAATCAAATAATTTTTTGCATACAGCCCTGATTTGTAGAGTACTCGCGACCTATTGTTTTTGGTGAAGATCGGTTGAGGGGAAGGGGTAGTTTACCTGCAACGGTTTTTTTATCAAAGGAAATTTTTTTTTGGCAAACGATAACAGCCGCAAATTCAAACAGACTTAAATAATGTTTCGTATACAGCCCTGAATTGTAGAGTTTTCACGACCTATTGTTTTTGGTGAAGATCGGTTAAGGGAAAGGGGTAGTTTACCTGTAACGTTTTATGTTTTAACAAGGGTATTTCCTATGGCAAACGATAACAGCCGCAAATTCAAACAGAATCAAACGATTATTTGCATACAGCCCTAAATTGTAGAGTTCTCAAGACCTATTGTTTTTGGTGAAGATCGGTTGAGGGAAAGGGGTAGTTTACTTGCAACATTTTTTTAACAAGGGTATTTTATATGGCAAACGATAACAGCCGCAAATTCAAACAGAATCAAATAATGTTTTGCATACAGCCCTGATTTGTAGAGTACTCAAGACCTATTGTTTTTGGTGAAGATCTGTTAAGGGGAAGGGGTAGTTTACCTGCACCGTTTTTTTATCAAGCGTATTTTCTATGGCAAACGATAACAGCCGCAAATTCAAACAGAATCAAATAATTTTTTGCATACATCCCTGAATTGTAGAGGTCTCAAGGACTTTCGATTTTGGTGAAGATCGGTTAGGGGGAAGGGGTAGTTTACCAGCAACCTTTTACGTTTTAACAAGAGTAAAGTACTTGCAAATTTATTTAAACTTTTTGAAACAATGGTAATTGTTAAAAATAAAATAATTTTGTTGCCAGGCAATAAAATTAAAATTTTTTAATTTTAATGTAATATAATATTTTTCATTTAATACGGCAATAAAAAGGCAGGTAAGACACAAACACACAATTCACGTTATTTCTGGCCTCACTCATGTTTATTTTCTTACGTTTGCACGCTTTTTAAATGGAAAGTGCCGAAACCCACACCAACATAACGCGTGCAAGCCGAAAAAATGGACATCAATTTGCTTACTGGCGAAGCTAGTAGTTAATGAATGGATAGGCAAAAATCTTATCTTAAATTTTTTTTAAGGAATCACTAAAAGGACGGTGGGTCAAATCGGACGCTGAGGTAGAGTTGCTGTAACTGAATGGTTCCACAAACAGCCGTAAGAATTTTACTAGCAGGGAATCTACAGGTTAGCGCAACAGTGGAACTCATGTCTTAATGTTATTGGAGACTTCTTTTAAAATCGTTGAATAAAAAATGCTTTACAGTTCTATACGTGTGTCTATTGAACAATCCTTGTATTAGTCATACACAATAATACAACTGATTGAACTTCAAATTTTTAAACTTGATTAGTTTCTATATATATGTTTAATGTTACAAATAATTCAAATAACAATCTTGATCATCTGTTAGTTCAGCGGAATAACAGTGACACTTTTAATAACCGCATAAAATAAACACTTAGAAACAACACAGGCGCTTTAACTTAACTGTTTGGACCACAGAAGTGAGGCATGCCTCAACGCTCTATGTGTACAGCGCGGGACAATCCCCCCTCCCTACACTTCCCTATCACACCACTACATTGCTTACATACGATGTATACAAAAAACGCTGAGGCAAGTTCAGGTTGCCTCATTCGCTTTAAACGAACTATGCCGAATCTCACCTGTCACCATCTAGCGGTCGCTCAATAAAGCACGTTTCGGTTTAATAAATTTGACAGTCCCAGTAACAATGTATAATCTTTACGTTATGTAGTTCATACGTATTTATAATTTTTATTCTACAGAATTTGTTAGGGTAGGCATTGCCTCAATTGCCTCCATGTAACTTCGCCACTGATATATATGTGTACAACGTTATCGGCAACAAAGAAGTAGTTTTTGTTAAAATTCCTTCCCGGGATATTTGGCCGTAGTCCAATGTTTTCTACAAAACCAGACGTTTCGGCAATCCCATCGACTTCCATCATCAGTGAAAATCGAGTGCGATAACGTGAGGTGGTATACGTTAGTGACCACAGTACTGTGGTTAAGGCTGAAGCAGTAAGTAGAAAGAAGTAGTTTCTATGGTAATATTTCATTTCGAAAATGATTTTAAATATAAATCTTAGAATATGGAAGTCATGTATGGTTCTCCATACCGATATTTACTTCCATATTCCTTAAGGAATGGAAGTATGGTGATGGCAAAAAAAATCGTGTTCGAGATTATTGCAGATTCTGATTCTACTACACTCAAAACATGAAAAAAAGTCGTTTTCCGAAAAGTGTCTGTGTGTGTGTCTGTCTGTGTGTCTGTAGATTTTTTTCTATGGCAAACGATAACTGCCGCAAATTCAAACAGAATCAAATAATTTTTTGCATGCAGCCCTGATTTGCAGAGTACTCGCGACCTATTGTTTTTGGTGAAGATCGGTTGAGGGGAAGGGTTAGTTTACCTGCAACGGTTTTTTTTATCAAGGGAAATTTTTTTTTTTGGCAAACGATAACAGCCGCAAATTCAAACAGAATCAAATAATGTTTCGCATACAGCCCTGAATTGTAGAGTTCTCAATACCTATTGTTTTTGGTGAAGATCGGTTAAGGGAAAGGGGTAGTTTACCTACAACGTTTTTTTAACAAGGGTATTTTCTATGGCAAACGATAACAGCCGCAAATTCAAACAGAATCAAATAATTTTCTGCATACAGTCCTGATTTGTAGAGTACTCAAGACCTATTGTTTTGGTGAAGATCGGTTGAGGGGACGAGGTAGTTTACCTGCAACGTTTTTTATCAAGCGTATTTTCTATGGCAAACGATAACTGCCGCAAATTCAAACAGAATCAAATAATTTTTTGCATACAGCCCTGATTTGTAGAGTACTCGCGACCTATTGTTTTTGGTGAAGATCGGTTGAGGGGAAGGGGTAGTTTACCTGCAACGGTTTTTTTATCAAGGGAAATTTTTTTTTGGCAAACGATAACAGCCGCAAATTCAAACAGACTTAAATAATGTTTCGTATACAGCCCTGAATTGTAGAGTTTTCACGACCTATTGTTTTTGGTGAAGATCGGTTAAGGGAAAGGGGTAGTTTACCTGTAACGTTTTATGTTTTAACAAGGGTATTTCCTATGGCAAACGATAACAGCCGCAAATTCAAACAGAATCAAACGATTATTTGCATACAGCCCTAAATTGTAGAGTTCTCAAGACCTACTGTTTTTGGTGAAGATCGGTTGAGGGAAAGGGGTAGTTTACTTGCAACATTTTTTTAACAAGGGTATTTTATATGGCAAACGATAACAGCCGCAAATTCAAACAGAATCAAATAATGTTTTGCATACAGCCCTGATTTGTAGAGTACTCAAGACCTATTGTTTTTGGTGAAGATCTTTTAAGGGGAAGGGGTAGTTTACCTGCACCGTTTTTTTATCAAGCGTATTTTCTATGGCAAACGATAACAGCCGCAAATTCAAACAGAATCAAATAATTTTTTGCATACATCCCTGAATTGTAGAGGTCTCAAGGACTTTCGATTTTGGTGAAGATCGGTTAAGGGGAAGGGGTAGTTTACCTGCAACCTTTTACGTTTTAACAAGAGTAAAGTACTTGCAAATTTATTTAAACTTTTTGAAACAATGGTAATTGTTAAAAATAAAATAATTTTGTTGCCAGGCAATAAAATTAAAATTTTTTAATTTTAATGTAATATAATATTTTTCATTTAATACGGCAATAAAAAGGCAGGTAAGACACAAACACACAATTCACGTTATTTCTGGCCTCACTCATGTTTATTTTCTTACGTTTGCACGCTTTTTAAATGGAAAGTGCCGAAACCCACACCAACATAACGCGTGCAAGCCGAAAAAATGGACATCAATTTGCTTACTGGCGAAGCTAGTAGTTAATGAATGGATAGGCAAAAATCTTATCTTAAATTTTTTTTAAGGAATCACTAAAAGGACGGTGGGTCAAATCGGACGCTGAGGTAGAGTTGCTGTAACTGAATGGTTCCACAAACAGCCGTAAGAATTTTACTAGCAGGGAATCTACAGGTTAGCGCAACAGTGGAACTCATGTCTTAATGTTATTGGAGACTTCTTTTAAAATCGTTGAATAAAAAATGCTTTACAGTTCTATACGTGTGTCTATTGAACAATCCTTGTATTAGTCATACACAATAATACAACTGATTGAACTTCAAATTTTTAAACTTGATTAGTTTCTATATATATGTTTAATGTTACAAATAATTCAAATAACAATCTTGATCATCTGTTAGTTCAGCGGAATAACAGTGACACTTTTAATAACCGCATAAAATAAACACTTAGAAACAACACAGGCGCTTTAACTTAACTGTTTGGACCACAGAAGTGAGGCATGCCTCAACGCTCTATGTGTACAGCGCGGGACAATCCCCCCTCCCTACACTTCCCTATCACACCACTACATTGCTTACATACGATGTATACAAAAAACGCTGAGGCAAGTTCAGGTTGCCTCATTCGCTTTAAACGAACTATGCCGAATCTCACCTGTCACCATCTAGCGGTCGCTCAATAAAGCACGTTTCGGTTTAATAAATTTGACAGTCCCAGTAACAATGTATAATCTTTACGTTATGTAGTTCATACGTATTTATAATTTTTATTCTACAGAATTTGTTAGGGTAGGCATTGCCTCAATTGCCTCCATGTAACTTCGCCACTGATATATATGTGTACAACGTTATCGGCAACAAAGAAGTAGTTTTTGTTAAAATTCCTTCCCGGGATATTTGGCCGTAGTCCAATGTTTTCTACAAAACCAGACGTTTCGGCAATCCCATCGACTTCCATCATCAGTGAAAATCGAGTGCGATAACGTGAGGTGGTATACGTTAGTGACCACAGTACTGTGGTTAAGGCTGAAGCAGTAAGTAGAAAGAAGTAGTTTCTATGGTAATATTTCATTTCGAAAATGATTTTAAATATAAATCTTAGAATATGGAAGTCATGTATGGTTCTCCATACCGATATTTACTTCCATATTCCTTAAGGAATGGAAGTATGGTGATGGCAAAAAAAATCGTGTTCGAGATTATTGCAGATTCTGATTCTACTACACTCAAAACATGAAAAAAAGTCGTTTTCCGAAAAGTGTCTGTGTGTGTGTCTGTCTGTGTGTCTGTAGATTTTTTTCTATGGCAAACGATAACTGCCGCAAATTCAAACAGAATCAAATAATTTTTTGCATGCAGCCCTGATTTGCAGAGTACTCGCGACCTATTGTTTTTGGTGAAGATCGGTTGAGGGGAAGGGTTAGTTTACCTGCAACGGTTTTTTTTATCAAGGGAAATTTTTTTTTTTTGGCAAACGATAACAGCCGCAAATTCAAACAGAATCAAATAATGTTTCGCATACAGCCCTGAATTGTAAAGTTCTCAATACCTATTGTTTTTGGTGAAGATCGGTTAAGGGAAAGGGGTAGTTTACCTACAACGTTTTTTTAACAAGGGTATTTTCTATGGCAAACGATAACAGCCGCAAATTCAAACAGAATCAAATAATTTTCTGCATACAGTCCTGATTTGTAGAGTACTCAAGACCTATTGTTTTGGTGAAGATCGGTTGAGGGGACGAGGTAGTTTACCTGCAACGTTTTTTATCAAGCGTATTTTCTATGGCAAACGATAACTGCCGCAAATTCAAACAGAATCAAATAATTTTTTGCATACAGCCCTGATTTGTAGAGTACTCGCGACCTATTGTTTTTGGTGAAGATCGGTTGAGGGGAAGGGGTAGTTTACCTGCAACGGTTTTTTTATCAAAGGAAATTTTTTTTTGGCAAACGATAACAGCCGCAAATTCAAACAGACTTAAATAATGTTTCGTATACAGCCCTGAATTGTAGAGTTTTCACGACCTATTGTTTTTGGTGAAGATCGGTTAAGGGAAAGGGGTAGTTTACCTGTAACGTTTTATGTTTTAACAAGGGTATTTCCTATGGCAAACGATAACAGCCGCAAATTCAAACAGAATCAAACGATTATTTGCATACAGCCCTAAATTGTAGAGTTCTCAAGACCTATTGTTTTTGGTGAAGATCGGTTGAGGGAAAGGGGTAGTTTACTTGCAACATTTTTTTAACAAGGGTATTTTATATGGCAAACGATAACAGCCGCAAATTCAAACAGAATCAAATAATGTTTTGCATACAGCCCTGATTTGTAGAGTACTCAAGACCTATTGTTTTTGGTGAAGATCTGTTAAGGGGAAGGGGTAGTTTACCTGCACCGTTTTTTTATCAAGCGTATTTTCTATGGCAAACGATAACAGCCGCAAATTCAAACAGAATCAAATAATTTTTTGCATACATCCCTGAATTGTAGAGGTCTCAAGGACTTTCGATTTTGGTGAAGATCGGTTAAGGGGAAGGGGTAGTTTACCAGCAACCTTTTACGTTTTAACAAGAGTAAAGTACTTGCAAATTTATTTAAACTTTTTGAAACAATGGTAATTGTTAAAAATAAAATAATTTTGTTGCCAGGCAATAAAATTAAAATTTTTTAATTTTAATGTAATATAATATTTTTCATTTAATACGGCAATAAAAAGGCAGGTAAGACACAAACACACAATTCACGTTATTTCTGGCCTCACTCATGTTTATTTTCTTACGTTTGCACGCTTTTTAAATGGAAAGTGCCGAAACCCACACCAACATAACGCGTGCAAGCCGAAAAAATGGACATCAATTTGCTTACTGGCGAAGCTAGTAGTTAATGAATGGATAGGCAAAAATCTTATCTTAAATTTTTTTTAAGGAATCACTAAAAGGACGGTGGGTCAAATCGGACGCTGAGGTAGAGTTGCTGTAACTGAATGGTTCCACAAACAGCCGTAAGAATTTTACTAGCAGGGAATCTACAGGTTAGCGCAACAGTGGAACTCATGTCTTAATGTTATTGGAGACTTCTTTTAAAATCGTTGAATAAAAAATGCTTTACAGTTCTATACGTGTGTCTATTGAACAATCCTTGTATTAGTCATACACAATAATACAACTGATTGAACTTCAAATTTTTAAACTTGATTAGTTTCTATATATATGTTTAATGTTACAAATAATTCAAATAACAATCTTGATCATCTGTTAGTTCAGCGGAATAACAGTGACACTTTTAATAACCGCATAAAATAAACACTTAGAAACAACACAGGCGCTTTAACTTAACTGTTTGGACCACAGAAGTGAGGCATGCCTCAACGCTCTATGTGTACAGCGCGGGACAATCCCCCCTCCCTACACTTCCCTATCACACCACTACATTGCTTACATACGATGTATACAAAAAACGCTGAGGCAAGTTCAGGTTGCCTCATTCGCTTTAAACGAACTATGCCGAATCTCACCTGTCACCATCTAGCGGTCGCTCAATAAAGCACGTTTCGGTTTAATAAATTTGACAGTCCCAGTAACAATGTATAATCTTTACGTTATGTAGTTCATACGTATTTATAATTTTTATTCTACAGAATTTGTTAGGGTAGGCATTGCCTCAATTGCCTCCATGTAACTTCGCCACTGATATATATGTGTACAACGTTATCGGCAACAAAGAAGTAGTTTTTGTTAAAATTCCTTCCCGGGATATTTGGCCGTAGTCCAATGTTTTCTACAAAACCAGACGTTTCGGCAATCCCATCGACTTCCATCATCAGTGAAAATCGAGTGCGATAACGTGAGGTGGTATACGTTAGTGACCACAGTACTGTGGTTAAGGCTGAAGCAGTAAGTAGAAAGAAGTAGTTTCTATGGTAATATTTCATTTCGAAAATGATTTTAAATATAAATCTTAGAATATGGAAGTCATGTATGGTTCTCCATACCGATATTTACTTCCATATTCCTTAAGGAATGGAAGTATGGTGATGGCAAAAAAAATCGTGTTCGAGATTATTGCAGATTCTGATTCTACTACACTCAAAACATGAAAAAAAGTCGTTTTCCGAAAAGTGTCTGTGTGTGTGTCTGTCTGTGTGTCTGTAGATTTTTTTCTATGGCAAACGATAACTGCCGCAAATTCAAACAGAATCAAATAATTTTTTGCATGCAGCCCTGATTTGCAGAGTACTCGCGACCTATTGTTTTTGGTGAAGATCGGTTGAGGGGAAGGGTTAGTTTACCTGCAACGGTTTTTTTTATCAAGGGAAATTTTTTTTTTTGGCAAACGATAACAGCCGCAAATTCAAACAGAATCAAATAATGTTTCGCATACAGCCCTGAATTGTAGAGTTCTCAATACCTATTGTTTTTGGTGAAGATCGGTTAAGGGAAAGGGGTAGTTTACCTACAACGTTTTTTTAACAAGGGTATTTTCTATGGCAAACGATAACAGCCGCAAATTCAAACAGAATCAAATAATTTTCTGCATACAGTCCTGATTTGTAGAGTACTCAAGACCTATTGTTTTGGTGAAGATCGGTTGAGGGGACGAGGTAGTTTACCTGCAACGTTTTTTATCAAGCGTATTTTCTATGGCAAACGATAACTGCCGCAAATTCAAACAGAATCAAATAATTTTTTGCATACAGCCCTGATTTGTAGAGTACTCGCGACCTATTGTTTTTGGTGAAGATCGGTTGAGGGGAAGGGGTAGTTTACCTGCAACGGTTTTTTTATCAAGGGAAATTTTTTTTTGGCAAACGATAACAGCCGCAAATTCAAACAGACTTAAATAATGTTTCGTATACAGCCCTGAATTGTAGAGTTTTCACGACCTATTGTTTTTGGTGAAGATCGGTTAAGGGAAAGGGGTAGTTTACCTGTAACGTTTTATGTTTTAACAAGGGTATTTCCTATGGCAAACGATAACAGCCGCAAATTCAAACAGAATCAAACGATTATTTGCATACAGCCCTAAATTGTAGAGTTCTCAAGACCTACTGTTTTTGGTGAAGATCGGTTGAGGGAAAGGGGTAGTTTACTTGCAACATTTTTTTAACAAGGGTATTTTATATGGCAAACGATAACAGCCGCAAATTCAAACAGAATCAAATAATGTTTTGCATACAGCCCTGATTTGTAGAGTACTCAAGACCTATTGTTTTTGGTGAAGATCTTTTAAGGGGAAGGGGTAGTTTACCTGCACCGTTTTTTTATCAAGCGTATTTTCTATGGCAAACGATAACAGCCGCAAATTCAAACAGAATCAAATAATTTTTTGCATACATCCCTGAATTGTAGAGGTCTCAAGGACTTTCGATTTTGGTGAAGATCGGTTAAGGGGAAGGGGTAGTTTACCTGCAACCTTTTACGTTTTAACAAGAGTAAAGTACTTGCAAATTTATTTAAACTTTTTGAAACAATGGTAATTGTTAAAAATAAAATAATTTTGTTGCCAGGCAATAAAATTAAAATTTTTTAATTTTAATGTAATATAATATTTTTCATTTAATACGGCAATAAAAAGGCAGGTAAGACACAAACACACAATTCACGTTATTTCTGGCCTCACTCATGTTTATTTTCTTACGTTTGCACGCTTTTTAAATGGAAAGTGCCGAAACCCACACCAACATAACGCGTGCAAGCCGAAAAAATGGACATCAATTTGCTTACTGGCGAAGCTAGTAGTTAATGAATGGATAGGCAAAAATCTTATCTTAAATTTTTTTTAAGGAATCACTAAAAGGACGGTGGGTCAAATCGGACGCTGAGGTAGAGTTGCTGTAACTGAATGGTTCCACAAACAGCCGTAAGAATTTTACTAGCAGGGAATCTACAGGTTAGCGCAACAGTGGAACTCATGTCTTAATGTTATTGGAGACTTCTTTTAAAATCGTTGAATAAAAAATGCTTTACAGTTCTATACGTGTGTCTATTGAACAATCCTTGTATTAGTCATACACAATAATACAACTGATTGAACTTCAAATTTTTAAACTTGATTAGTTTCTATATATATGTTTAATGTTACAAATAATTCAAATAACAATCTTGATCATCTGTTAGTTCAGCGGAATAACAGTGACACTTTTAATAACCGCATAAAATAAACACTTAGAAACAACACAGGCGCTTTAACTTAACTGTTTGGACCACAGAAGTGAGGCATGCCTCAACGCTCTATGTGTACAGCGCGGGACAATCCCCCCTCCCTACACTTCCCTATCACACCACTACATTGCTTACATACGATGTATACAAAAAACGCTGAGGCAAGTTCAGGTTGCCTCATTCGCTTTAAACGAACTATGCCGAATCTCACCTGTCACCATCTAGCGGTCGCTCAATAAAGCACGTTTCGGTTTAATAAATTTGACAGTCCCAGTAACAATGTATAATCTTTACGTTATGTAGTTCATACGTATTTATAATTTTTATTCTACAGAATTTGTTAGGGTAGGCATTGCCTCAATTGCCTCCATGTAACTTCGCCACTGATATATATGTGTACAACGTTATCGGCAACAAAGAAGTAGTTTTTGTTAAAATTCCTTCCCGGGATATTTGGCCGTAGTCCAATGTTTTCTACAAAACCAGACGTTTCGGCAATCCCATCGACTTCCATCATCAGTGAAAATCGAGTGCGATAACGTGAGGTGGTATACGTTAGTGACCACAGTACTGTGGTTAAGGCTGAAGCAGTAAGTAGAAAGAAGTAGTTTCTATGGTAATATTTCATTTCGAAAATGATTTTAAATATAAATCTTAGAATATGGAAGTCATGTATGGTTCTCCATACCGATATTTACTTCCATATTCCTTAAGGAATGGAAGTATGGTGATGGCAAAAAAAATCGTGTTCGAGATTATTGCAGATTCTGATTCTACTACACTCAAAACATGAAAAAAAGTCGTTTTCCGAAAAGTGTCTGTGTGTGTGTCTGTCTGTGTGTCTGTAGATTTTTTTCTATGGCAAACGATAACTGCCGCAAATTCAAACAGAATCAAATAATTTTTTGCATGCAGCCCTGATTTGCAGAGTACTCGCGACCTATTGTTTTTGGTGAAGATCGGTTGAGGGGAAGGGTTAGTTTACCTGCAACGGTTTTTTTTATCAAGGGAAATTTTTTTTTTTTGGCAAACGATAACAGCCGCAAATTCAAACAGAATCAAATAATGTTTCGCATACAGCCCTGAATTGTAAAGTTCTCAATACCTATTGTTTTTGGTGAAGATCGGTTAAGGGAAAGGGGTAGTTTACCTACAACGTTTTTTTAACAAGGGTATTTTCTATGGCAAACGATAACAGCCGCAAATTCAAACAGAATCAAATAATTTTCTGCATACAGTCCTGATTTGTAGAGTACTCAAGACCTATTGTTTTGGTGAAGATCGGTTGAGGGGACGAGGTAGTTTACCTGCAACGTTTTTTATCAAGCGTATTTTCTATGGCAAACGATAACTGCCGCAAATTCAAACAGAATCAAATAATTTTTTGCATACAGCCCTGATTTGTAGAGTACTCGCGACCTATTGTTTTTGGTGAAGATCGGTTGAGGGGAAGGGGTAGTTTACCTGCAACGGTTTTTTTATCAAAGGAAATTTTTTTTTGGCAAACGATAACAGCCGCAAATTCAAACAGACTTAAATAATGTTTCGTATACAGCCCTGAATTGTAGAGTTTTCACGACCTATTGTTTTTGGTGAAGATCGGTTAAGGGAAAGGGGTAGTTTACCTGTAACGTTTTATGTTTTAACAAGGGTATTTCCTATGGCAAACGATAACAGCCGCAAATTCAAACAGAATCAAACGATTATTTGCATACAGCCCTAAATTGTAGAGTTCTCAAGACCTATTGTTTTTGGTGAAGATCGGTTGAGGGAAAGGGGTAGTTTACTTGCAACATTTTTTTAACAAGGGTATTTTATATGGCAAACGATAACAGCCGCAAATTCAAACAGAATCAAATAATGTTTTGCATACAGCCCTGATTTGTAGAGTACTCAAGACCTATTGTTTTTGGTGAAGATCTGTTAAGGGGAAGGGGTAGTTTACCTGCACCGTTTTTTTATCAAGCGTATTTTCTATGGCAAACGATAACAGCCGCAAATTCAAACAGAATCAAATAATTTTTTGCATACATCCCTGAATTGTAGAGGTCTCAAGGACTTTCGATTTTGGTGAAGATCGGTTAAGGGGAAGGGGTAGTTTACCAGCAACCTTTTACGTTTTAACAAGAGTAAAGTACTTGCAAATTTATTTAAACTTTTTGAAACAATGGTAATTGTTAAAAATAAAATAATTTTGTTGCCAGGCAATAAAATTAAAATTTTTTAATTTTAATGTAATATAATATTTTTCATTTAATACGGCAATAAAAAGGCAGGTAAGACACAAACACACAATTCACGTTATTTCTGGCCTCACTCATGTTTATTTTCTTACGTTTGCACGCTTTTTAAATGGAAAGTGCCGAAACCCACACCAACATAACGCGTGCAAGCCGAAAAAATGGACATCAATTTGCTTACTGGCGAAGCTAGTAGGTAATGAATGGATAGGCAAAAATCTTATCTTAAATTTTTTTTAAGGAATCACTAAAAGGACGGTGGGTCAAATCGGACGCTGAGGTAGAGTTGCTGTAACTGAATGGTTCCACAAACAGCCGTAAGAATTTTACTAGCAGGGAATCTACAGGTTAGCGCAACAGTGGAACTCATGTCTTAATGTTATTGGAGACTTCTTTTAAAATCGTTGAATAAAAAATGCTTTACAGTTCTATACGTGTGTCTATTGAACAATCCTTGTATTAGTCATACACAATAATACAACTGATTGAACTTCAAATTTTTAAACTTGATTAGTTTCTATATATATGTTTAATGTTACAAATAATTCAAATAACAATCTTGATCATCTGTTAGTTCAGCGGAATAACAGTGACACTTTTAATAACCGCATAAAATAAACACTTAGAAACAACACAGGCGCTTTAACTTAACTGTTTGGACCACAGAAGTGAGGCATGCCTCAACGCTCTATGTGTACAGCGCGGGACAATCCCCCCTCCCTACACTTCCCTATCACACCACTACATTGCTTACATACGATGTATACAAAAAACGCTGAGGCAAGTTCAGGTTGCCTCATTCGCTTTAAACGAACTATGCCGAATCTCACCTGTCACCATCTAGCGGTCGCTCAATAAAGCACGTTTCGGTTTAATAAATTTGACAGTCCCAGTAACAATGTATAATCTTTACGTTATGTAGTTCATACGTATTTATAATTTTTATTCTACAGAATTTGTTAGGGTAGGCATTGCCTCAATTGCCTCCATGTAACTTCGCCACTGATATATATGTGTACAACGTTATCGGCAACAAAGAAGTAGTTTTTGTTAAAATTCCTTCCCGGGATATTTGGCCGTAGTCCAATGTTTTCTACAAAACCAGACGTTTCGGCAATCCCATCGACTTCCATCATCAGTGAAAATCGAGTGCGATAACGTGAGGTGGTATACGTTAGTGACCACAGTACTGTGGTTAAGGCTGAAGCAGTAAGTAGAAAGAAGTAGTTTCTATGGTAATATTTCATTTCGAAAATGATTTTAAATATAAATCTTAGAATATGGAAGTCATGTATGGTTCTCCATACCGATATTTACTTCCATATTCCTTAAGGAATGGAAGTATGGTGATGGCAAAACAATCGTGTTCGAGATTATTGCAGATTCTGATTCTACTACACTCAAAACATGAAAAAAAGTCTTTTTCCGAAAAGTGTCTGTGTGTGTGTCTGTCTGTGTGTCTGTAGATTTTTTTTTATGGCAAACGATAACTGCCGCAAATTCAAACAGAATCAAATAATTTTTTGCATGCAGCCCTGATTTGCAGAGTACTCGCGACCTATTGTTTTTGGTGAAGATCGGTTGAGGGGAAGGGTTAGTTTACCTGCAACGGTTTTTTTTATCAAGGGAAATTTTTTTTTTTTTTGGCAAACGATAACAGCCGCAAATTCAAACAGAATCAAATAATGTTTCGCATACAGCCCTGAATTGTAGAGTTCTCAATACCTATTGTTTTTGGTGAAGATCGGTTAAGGGAAAGGGGTAGTTTACCTACAACGTTTTTTTAACAAGGGTATTTTCTATGGCAAACGATAACAGCCGCAAATTCAAACAGAATCAAATAATTTTCTGCATACAGTCCTGATTTGTAGAGTACTCAAGACCTATTGTTTTGGTGAAGATCGGTTGAGGGGACGAGGTAGTTTACCTGCAACGTTTTTTATCAAGCGTATTTTCTATGGCAAACGATAACTGCCGCAAATTCAAACAGAATCAAATAATTTTTTGCATACAGCCCTGATTTGTAGAGTACTCGCGACCTATTGTTTTTGGTGAAGATCGGTTGAGGGGAAGGGGTAGTTTACCTGCAACGGTTTTTTTATCAAGGGAAATTTTTTTTTGGCAAACGATAACAGCCGCAAATTCAAACAGACTTAAATAATGTTTCGTATACAGCCCTGAATTGTAGAGTTTTCACGATCTATTGTTTTTGGTGAAGATCGGTTAAGGGAAGGGGGTAGTTTACCTGTAACGTTTTATGTTTTAACAAGGGTATTTCCTATGGCAAACGATAACAGCCGCAAATTCAAACAGAATCAAACGATTATTTGTATACAGCCCTAAATTGTAGAGTTCTCAAGACCTATTGTTTTTGGTGAAGATCGGTTGAGGGAAAGGGGTAGTTTACTTGCAACATTTTTTTAACAAGGGTATTTTATATGGCAAACGATAACAGCCGCAAATTCAAACAGAATCAAATAATGTTTTGCATACAGCCCTGATTTGTAGAGTACTCAAGACCTATTGTTTTTGGTGAAGATCTGTTAAGGGGAAGGGGTAGTTTACCAGCACCGTTTTTTTATCAAGCGTATTTTCTATGGCAAACGATAACAGCCGCAAATTCAAACAGAATCAAATAATTTTTTGCATACATCCCTGAATTGTAGAGGTCTCAAGGACGTTCTATTTTGGTGAAAATCGGTTAAGGGGAAGGGGTAGTTTACCTGCAACCTTTTACGTTTTAACAAGAGTAAAGTACTTGCAAATTTATTTAAACTTTTTGAAACAATGGTAATTGTTAAAAATAAAATAATTTTGTTGCCAGGCAATAAAAATAAAATTTTTTAATTTTAATGTAATATAATATTTTTCATTTAATACGGCAATAAAAAGGCAGGTAAGACACAAACACACAATTCACGTTATTTCTGGCCTCACTCATGTTTATTTTCTTACGTTTGCACGCTTTTTAAATGGAAAGTGCCGAAACCCACACCAACATAACGCGTGCAAGCCGAAAAAATGGACATCAATTTGCTTACTGGCGAAGCTAGTAGTTAATGAATGGATAGGCAAAAATCTTATCTTAAATTTTTTTTAAGGAATCACTAAAAGGACGGTGGGTCAAATCGGACGCTGAGGTAGAGTTGCTGTAACTGAATGGTTCCACAAACAGCCGTAAGAATTTTACTAGCAGGGAATCTACAGGTTAGCGCAACAGTGGAACTCATGTCTTAATGTTATTGGAGACTTCTTTTAAAATCGTTGAATAAAAAATGCTTTACAGTTCTATACGTGTGTCTATTGAACAATCCTTGTATTAGTCATACACAATAATACAACTGATTGAACTTCAAATTTTTAAACTTGATTAGTTTCTATATATATGTTTAATGTTACAAATAATTCAAATAACAATCTTGATCATCTGTTAGTTCAGCGGAATAACAGTGACACTTTTAATAACCGCATAAAATAAACACTTAGAAACAACACAGGCGCTTTAACTTAACTGTTTGGACCACAGAAGTGAGGCATGCCTCAACGCTCTATGTGTACAGCGCGGGACAATCCCCCCTCCCTACACTTCCCTATCACACCACTACATTGCTTACATACGATGTATACAAAAAACGCTGAGGCAAGTTCAGGTTGCCTCATTCGCTTTAAACGAACTATGCCGAATCTCACCTGTCACCATCTAGCGGTCGCTCAATAAAGCACGTTTCGGTTTAATAAATTTGACAGTCCCAGTAACAATGTATAATCTTTACGTTATGTAGTTCATACGTATTTATAATTTTTATTCTACAGAATTTGTTAGGGTAGGCATTGCCTCAATTGCCTCCATGTAACTTCGCCACTGATATATATGTGTACAACGTTATCGGCAACAAAGAAGTAGTTTTTGTTAAAATTCCTTCCCGGGATATTTGGCCGTAGTCCAATGTTTTCTACAAAACCAGACGTTTCGGCAATCCCATCGACTTCCATCATCAGTGAAAATCGAGTGCGATAACGTGAGGTGGTATACGTTAGTGACCACAGTACTGTGGTTAAGGCTGAAGCAGTAAGTAGAAAGAAGTAGTTTCTATGGTAATATTTCATTTCGAAAATGATTTTAAATATAAATCTTAGAATATGGAAGTCATGTATGGTTCTCCATACCGATATTTACTTCCATATTCCTTAAGGAATGGAAGTATGGTGATGGCAAAAAAAATCGTGTTCGAGATTATTGCAGATTCTGATTCTACTACACTCAAAACATGAAAAAAAGTCGTTTTCCGAAAAGTGTCTGTGTGTGTGTCTGTCTGTGTGTCTGTAGATTTTTTTCTATGGCAAACGATAACTGCCGCAAATTCAAACAGAATCAAATAATTTTTTGCATGCAGCCCTGATTTGCAGAGTACTCGCGACCTATTGTTTTTGGTGAAGATCGGTTGAGGGGAAGGGTTAGTTTACCTGCAACGGTTTTTTTTATCAAGGGAAATTTTTTTTTTTTTTGGCAAACGATAACAGCCGCAAATTCAAACAGAATCAAATAATGTTTCGCATACAGCCCTGAATTGTAGAGTTCTCAATACCTATTGTTTTTGGTGAAGATCGGTTAAGGGAAAGGGGTAGTTTACCAACAACGTTTTTTTAACAAGGGTATTTTCTATGGCAAACGATAACAGCCGCAAATTCAAACAGAATCAAATAATTTTCTGCATACAGTCCTGATTTGTAGAGTACTCAAGACCTATTGTTTTGGTGAAGATCGGTTGAGGGGACGAGGTAGTTTACCTGCAACGTTTTTTATCAAGCGTATTTTCTATGGCAAACGATAACTGCCGCAAATTCAAACAGAATCAAATAATTTTTTGCATACAGCCCTGATTTGTAGAGTACTCGCGACCTATTGTTTTTGGTGAAGATCGGTTGAGGGGAAGGGGTAGTTTACCTGCAACGGTTTTTTTATCAAGGGAAATTTTTTTTTGGCAAACGATAACAGCCGCAAATTCAAACAGACTTAAATAATGTTTCGTATACAGCCCTGAATTGTAGAGTTTTCACGACCTATTGTTTTTGGTGAAGATCGGTTAAGGGAAAGGGGTAGTTTACCTGTAACGTTTTATGTTTTAACAAGGGTATTTCCTATGGCAAACGATAACAGCCGCAAATTCAAACAGAATCAAACGATTATTTGCATACAGCCCTAAATTGTAGAGTTCTCAAGACCTGTTGTTTTTGGTGAAGATCGGTTGAGGGAAAGGGGTAGTTTACTTGCAACATTTTTTTAACAAGGGTATTTTATATGGCAAACGATAACAGCCGCAAATTCAAACAGAATCAAATAATGTTTTGCATACAGCCCTGATTTGTAGAGTACTCAAGACCTATTGTTTTCGGTGAAGATCTGTTAAGGGGAAGGGGTAGTTTACCTGCACCGTTTTTTTATCAAGCGTATTTTCTATGGCAAACGATAACAGCCGCAAATTCAAACAGAATCAAATAATTTTTTGCATACATCCCTGAATTGTAGAGGTCTCAAGGACGTTCGATTTTGGTGAAAATCGGTTAAGGGGAAGGGGTAGTTTACCTGCAACCTTTTACGTTTTAACAAGAGTAAAGTACTTGCAAATTTATTTAAACTTTTTGAAACAATGGTAATTGTTAAAAATAAAATAATTTTGTTGCCAGGCAATAAAAATAAAATTTTTTAATTTTAATGTAATATAATATTTTTCATTTAATACGGCAATAAAAAGGCAGGTAAGACACAAACACACAATTCACGTTATTTCTGGCCTCACTCATGTTTATTTTCTTACGTTTGCACGCTTTTTAAATGGAAAGTGCCGAAACCCACACCAACATAACGCGTGCAAGCCGAAAAAATGGACATCAATTTGCTTACTGGCGAAGCTAGTAGTTAATGAATGGATAGGCAAAAATCTTATCTTAAATTTTTTTTAAGGAATCACTAAAAGGACGGTGGGTCAAATCGGACGCTGAGGTAGAGTTGCTGTAACTGAATGGTTCCACAAACAGCCGTAAGAATTTTACTAGCAGGGAATCTACAGGTTAGCGCAACAGTGGAACTCATGTCTTAATGTTATTGGAGACTTCTTTTAAAATCGTTGAATAAAAAATGCTTTACAGTTCTATACGTGTGTCTATTGAACAATCCTTGTATTAGTCATACACAATAATACAACTGATTGAACTTCAAATTTTTAAACTTGATTAGTTTCTATATATATGTTTAATGTTACAAATAATTCAAATAACAATCTTGATCATCTGTTAGTTCAGCGGAATAACAGTGACACTTTTAATAACCGCATAAAATAAACACTTAGAAACAACACAGGCGCTTTAACTTAACTGTTTGGACCACAGAAGTGAGGCATGCCTCAACGCTCTATGTGTACAGCGCGGGACAATCCCCCCTCCCTACACTTCCCTATCACACCACTACATTGCTTACATACGATGTATACAAAAAACGCTGAGGCAAGTTCAGGTTGCCTCATTCGCTTTAAACGAACTATGCCGAATCTCACCTGTCACCATCTAGCGGTCGCTCAATAAAGCACGTTTCGGTTTAATAAATTTGACAGTCCCAGTAACAATGTATAATCTTTACGTTATGTAGTTCATACGTATTTATAATTTTTATTCTACAGAATTTGTTAGGGTAGGCATTGCCTCAATTGCCTCCATGTAACTTCGCCACTGATATATATGTGTACAACGTTATCGGCAACAAAGAAGTAGTTTTTGTTAAAATTCCTTCCCGGGATATTTGGCCGTAGTCCAATGTTTTCTACAAAACCAGACGTTTCGGCAATCCCATCGACTTCCATCATCAGTGAAAATCGAGTGCGATAACGTGAGGTGGTATACGTTAGTGACCACAGTACTGTGGTTAAGGCTGAAGCAGTAAGTAGAAAGAAGTAGTTTCTATGGTAATATTTCATTTCGAAAATGATTTTAAATATAAATCTTAGAATATGGAAGTCATGTATGGTTCTCCATACCGATATTTACTTCCATATTCCTTAAGGAATGGAAGTATGGTGATGGCAAAAAAAATCGTGTTCGAGATTATTGCAGATTCTGATTCTACTACACTCAAAACATGAAAAAAAGTCGTTTTCCGAAAAGTGTCTGTGTGTGTGTCTGTCTGTGTGTCTGTAGATTTTTTTCTATGGCAAACGATAACTGCCGCAAATTCAAACAGAATCAAATAATTTTTTGCATGCAGCCCTGATTTGCAGAGTACTCGCGACCTATTGTTTTTGGTGAAAATCGGTTGAGGGGAAGGGTTAGTTTACCTGCAACGGTTTTTTTTAGCAAGGGAAATTTTTTTTTTTTTTTGGCAAACGATAACAGCCGCAAATTCAAACAGAATCAAATAATGTTTCGCATACAGCCCTGAATTGTAGAGTTCTCAATACCTATTGTTTTTGGTGAAGATCGGTTAAGGGAAAGGGGTAGTTTACCTACAACGTTTTTTTAACAAGGGTATTTTCTATGGCAAACGATAACAGCCGCAAATTCAAACAGAATCAAATAATTTTCTGCATACAGTCCTGATTTGTAGAGTACTCAAGACCTATTGTTTTGGTGAAGATCGGTTGAGGGGACGAGGTAGTTTACCTGCAACGTTTTTTATCAAGCGTATTTTCTATGGCAAACGATAACTGCCGCAAATTCAAACAGAATCAAATAATTTTTTGCATACAGCCCTGATTTGTAGAGTACTCGCGACCTATTGTTTTTGGTGAAGATCGGTTGAGGGGAAGGGGTAGTTTACCTGCAACGGTTTTTTTATCAAGGGAAATTTTTTTTTGGCAAACGATAACAGCCGCAAATTCAAACAGACTTAAATAATGTTTCGTATACAGCCCTGAATTGTAGAGTTTTCACGACCTATTGTTTTTGGTGAAGATCGGTTAAGGGAAAGGGGTAGTTTACCAGTAACGTTTTATGTTTTAACAATGGTATTTCCTATGGCAAACGATAACAGCCGCAAATTCAAACAGAATCAAACGATTATTTGCATACAGCCCTAAATTGTAGAGTTCTCAAGACCTATTGTTTTTGGTGAAGATCGGTTGAGGGAAAGGGGTAGTTTACTTGCAACATTTTTTTAACAAGGGTATTTTATATGGCAAACGATGACAGCCGCAAATTCAAACAGAATCAAATAATGTTTTGCATACAGCCCTGATTTGTAGAGTACTCAAGACGTTTTGTTTTCGGTGAAGATCTGTTAAGGGGAAGGGGTAGTTTACCTGCACCGTTTTTTTATCAAGCGTATTTTCTATGGCAAACGATAACAGCCGCAAATTCAAACAGAATCAAATAATTTTTTGCATACGTCCCTGAATTGTAGAGGTCTCAAGGACTTTCGATTTTGGTGAAAATCGGTTAAGGGGAAGGGGTAGTTTACCTGCAACCTTTTACGTTTTAACAAGAGTAAAGTACTTGCAAATGTATTTAAACTTTTTGAAACAATGGTAATTGTTAAAAATAAAATAATTTTGTTGCCAGGCAATAAAATTAAAATTTTTTAATTTTAATGTAATATAATATTTTTCATTTAATACGGCAATAAAAAGGCAGGTAAGACACAAACACACAATTCACGTTATTTCTGGCCTCACTCATGTTTATTTTCTTACGTTTGCACGCTTTTTAAATGGAAAGTGCCGAAACCCACACCAACATAACGCGTGCAAGCCGAAAAAATGGACATCAATTTGCTTACTGGCGAAGCTAGTAGTTAATGAATGGATAGGCAAAAATCTTATCTTAAATTTTTTTTAAGGAATCACTAAAAGGACGGTGGGTCAAATCGGACGCTGAGGTAGAGTTGCTGTAACTGAATGGTTCCACAAACAGCCGTAAGAATTTTACTAGCAGGGAATCTACAGGTTAGCGCAACAGTGGAACTCATGTCTTAATGTTATTGGAGACTTCTTTTAAAATCGTTGAATAAAAAATGCTTTACAGTTCTATACGTGTGTCTATTGAACAATCCTTGTATTAGTCATACACAATAATACAACTGATTGAACTTCAAATTTTTAAACTTGATTAGTTTCTATATATATGTTTAATGTTACAAATAATTCAAATAACAATCTTGATCATCTGTTAGTTCAGCGGAATAACAGTGACACTTTTAATAACCGCATAAAATAAACACTTAGAAACAACACAGGCGCTTTAACTTAACTGTTTGGACCACAGAAGTGAGGCATGCCTCAACGCTCTATGTGTACAGCGCGGGACAATCCCCCCTCCCTACACTTCCCTATCACACCACTACATTGCTTACATACGATGTATACAAAAAACGCTGAGGCAAGTTCAGGTTGCCTCATTCGCTTTAAACGAACTATGCCGAATCTCACCTGTCACCATCTAGCGGTCGCTCAATAAAGCACGTTTCGGTTTAATAAATTTGACAGTCCCAGTAACAATGTATAATCTTTACGTTATGTAGTTCATACGTATTTATAATTTTTATTCTACAGAATTTGTTAGGGTAGGCATTGCCTCAATTGCCTCCATGTAACTTCGCCACTGATATATATGTGTACAACGTTATCGGCAACAAAGAAGTAGTTTTTGTTAAAATTCCTTCCCGGGATATTTGGCCGTAGTCCAATGTTTTCTACAAAACCAGACGTTTCGGCAATCCCATCGACTTCCATCATCAGTGAAAATCGAGTGCGATAACGTGAGGTGGTATACGTTAGTGACCACAGTACTGTGGTTAAGGCTGAAGCAGTAAGTAGAAAGAAGTAGTTTCTATGGTAATATTTCATTTCGAAAATGATTTTAAATATAAATCTTAGAATATGGAAGTCATGTATGGTTCTCCATACCGATATTTACTTCCATATTCCTTAAGGAATGGAAGTATGGTGATGGCAAAAAAAATCGTGTTCGAGATTATTGCAGATTCTGATTCTACTACACTCAAAACATGAAAAAAAGTCGTTTTCCGAAAAGTGTCTGTGTGTGTGTCTGTCTGTGTGTCTGTAGATTTTTTTCTATGGCAAACGATAACTGCCGCAAATTCAAACAGAATCAAATAATTTTTTGCATGCAGCCCTGATTTGCAGAGTACTCGCGACCTATTGTTTTTGGTGAAGATCGGTTGGGGGAAAGGGGTAGTTTACCAGCAACGGTTTTTTTTTTAGCAAGGGTAATTTTGTTTGTTTGGCAAACGATAACAGCCGCAAATTCAAACAGAATCAAATAATGTTTCGCATACAGCCCTGAATTGTAGAGTTCTCAAGATCTGTTGATTTTGGTGAAGATCGGTTAAGGGAAAGGGGTAGTTTACCTGTAACGTTTTATGTTTTAACAAGGGTATTTCCTATGGCAAATGATAACAGCCGCAAATTCAAACAGAATCAAAAGATTATTTGCATACAGCCCTAAATTGTAGAGTTCTCAAGATCTATTGTTTTTGGTGAAGATCCGTTAAGGGAAAGGGGTAGTTTACCTACAACGTTTTTTTAACAAGGGTATTTTCTATGGCAAACGATAACAGCCGCAAATTCAAACAGAATCAAATAATGTTTCGCATACAGCCCTGAATTGTAGAGTTCTCAAGACGTATTGTTTTTGGTGAAGATCGGTTAAGGGAAATGGGTAGTTTACCTACAACGTTTTTTTAACAAGGGTATTTTCTATGGCAAACGATAACAGCCGCAAATTCAAACAGAATCAAATAATTTTCTGCATACAGCCCTGATTTGTAGAGTACTCAAGATCTATTGTTTTTGGTGAAGATCGGTTGAGGGGAAGGGGTAGTTTACCAGCAACGTTTTTTTACAAGTGTATTTTCTATGGCAAACGATAACTGCCGCAAATTCAAACAGAATCAAATAATTTTTTGCATACCTCCCTGAATTCTAGAGGTATCAAGGACTTTCGATTTTGCTGAAGATCGGTTAAGGGGAAGGGGTAGTTTACCTCCAACCTTTTACGTTTTAACAAGAGTAAAGTACTTGAAAATTTATTTAAACTTTTTCAAACAATGGTAATTGTTAAAAATAAAATAATTTTGTTGCCAAGCAATAAAATTAAAATTTGTTCATTTTAATGTACATCATGTATAAGAGAAAATATATCGCGCTTGGCAGGCGATATTAAGATTTAAATATAAATCTTAGAATATGGAAGTCATGTATGGTTCTCCATACCGACATTTACTTCAATATTCCTTAAGGAATGGAAGTATGGTGATGGCAAAAAAAATCGTGTTCGAGATTATTGCAGATTCTGATTCTACAACACTCAAAACATGAAAAAAGTCGTTTTCCGAAAAGTGTCTGTGTGTGTGTCTGTAGATTTTTTTTCTATGGCAAACGATAACTGCCGCAAATTCAAGCAGAATCAAATAATTTTTTGCATACAGCCGTGATTTGTAGAGGACTCGCGACCTATTGTTTTTGGTGAAGATCGGTTGAGGGAAAGGGGTAGTTTACCTGCAACGGTTTTTTTTTATCAAGGGATTTGTTTTTTTTTTGGCAAACGATAACAGCCGCAAATTCAAACAGAATCAAATAATGTTTCGCATACAGCCCTGAATTGTAGAGTTCTCAAGACCTATTGTTTCTGGTGAAGATCGGTTAAGGGAAAGGGGTAGTTTACCAGTAACGTTTTATGTTTTAACAAGGGTATTTCTTATGGCAAACGATAACAGCCGCAAATTCAAACAGAATCAAAATATTATTTGCATACAGCCCTAAATTGTAGAGTTCTCAAGACCTGTTGTTTTTGGTGAAGATCGGTTAAGGGAAAGGGGTAGTTTACCTACAACGTTTTTTTAACAAGGGTATTTTCTATGGCAAACGATAACAGCCGCAAATTCAAACAGAATCAAATAATTTATTGCATACAGCCCTGAATTGTAGAGTACTCGCGACCTATTGTTTTTGGTGAAGATCGGTTGAGGGGAAGGGTTAGTTTACCAGCAACGGTTTTTTTTTATCAAGGGAAATTTTTTTTTTTTTTGGCAAACGATAACAGCCGCAAATTCAAACAGAATCAAATAATGTTTCGCATACAGCCCTGAATTGTAGAGTTCTCAATACCTGTTGTTTTTGGTGAAGATCGGTTAAGGGAAAGGGGTAGTTTACCTACAACGTTTTTTTAACAAGGGTATTTTCTATGGCAAACGATAACAGCCGCAAATTCAAACAGAATCAAACAATGTTCTGCATACAGCCCTTATTTGTAGAGTACACAAGACCTGTTGTTTTTGGTGAAGATCGGTTGAGGGGAAGGGGTAGTTTACCTGCAACGTTTTTTATCAAGCGTATTTTCTATGGCAAACGATAACTGCCGCAAATTCAAACAGAATCAAATAATTTTTTGCATACCGGCCTGGTTTGTAGAGTACTCGCGACCTATTGTTTTTGGTGAAGATCGGTTGAGGGGAAGGGGTAGTTTACCCGCAACGGTTTTTTTTATCAAGGGAAATTTTTTTTTTGGCAAACGATAACAGCCGCAAATTCAAACAGACTTAAATAATGTTTCGTATACAGCACTGAATTGTAGAGTTTTCACGACCTATTGTTTTTGGTGAAGATCGGTTAAGGGAAAGGGGTAGTTTACTAGCAACATTTTTTTAACAAGGGTATTTCCTATGGCAAACGATAACAGCCGCAAATTCAAACAGAATCAAATAATGTTTTGCATACAGCCCTGATTTGTAGAGTACTCAAGACCTTTTGTTTTTGGTGAAGATCTGTTAAGGGGAAGGGGTAGTTTACCTGCACCGTTTTTTTATCAAGCGTATTTTCTATGGCAAACGATAACAGCCGCAAATTCAAACAGAATCAAATAATTTTTTGAATACATCCCTGAATTGTAGAGGTCTCAAGGACTTTCGATTTTGGTGAAGATCGGTTGAGGGGAAGGGGTAGTTTACCTGCAACCTTTTACGTTTTAACAAGAGTAAAGTACTTGCAAATGTATTTAAACTTTTTGAAACAATGGTAATTGTTAAAAATAAAATAATTTTGTTGCCAGGCAATAAAATTAAAATTTTTTAATTTTAATGTAATATAATATTTTTCATTTAATACGGCAATAAAAAGGCAGGTAAGACACAAACACACAATTCACGTTATTTCTGGCCTCACTCATGTTTATTTTCTTACGTTTGCACGCTTTTTAAATGGAAAGTGCCGAAACCCACACCAACATAACGCGTGCAAGCCGAAAAAATGGACATCAATTTGCTTACTGGCGAAGCTAGTAGTTAATGAATGGATAGGCAAAAATCTTATCTTAAATTTTTTTTAAGGAATCACTAAAAGGACGGTGGGTCAAATCGGACGCTGAGGTAGAGTTGCTGTAACTGAATGGTTCCACAAACAGCCGTAAGAATTTTACTAGCAGGGAATCTACAGGTTAGCGCAACAGTGGAACTCATGTCTTAATGTTATTGGAGACTTCTTTTAAAATCGTTGAATAAAAAATGCTTTACAGTTCTATACGTGTGTCTATTGAACAATCCTTGTATTAGTCATACACAATAATACAACTGATTGAACTTCAAATTTTTAAACTTGATTAGTTTCTATATATATGTTTAATGTTACAAATAATTCAAATAACAATCTTGATCATCTGTTAGTTCAGCGGAATAACAGTGACACTTTTAATAACCGCATAAAATAAACACTTAGAAACAACACAGGCGCTTTAACTTAACTGTTTGGACCACAGAAGTGAGGCATGCCTCAACGCTCTATGTGTACAGCGCGGGACAATCCCCCCTCCCTACACTTCCCTATCACACCACTACATTGCTTACATACGATGTATACAAAAAACGCTGAGGCAAGTTCAGGTTGCCTCATTCGCTTTAAACGAACTATGCCGAATCTCACCTGTCACCATCTAGCGGTCGCTCAATAAAGCACGTTTCGGTTTAATAAATTTGACAGTCCCAGTAACAATGTATAATCTTTACGTTATGTAGTTCATACGTATTTATAATTTTTATTCTACAGAATTTGTTAGGGTAGGCATTGCCTCAATTGCCTCCATGTAACTTCGCCACTGATATATATGTGTACAACGTTATCGGCAACAAAGAAGTAGTTTTTGTTAAAATTCCTTCCCGGGATATTTGGCCGTAGTCCAATGTTTTCTACAAAACCAGACGTTTCGGCAATCCCATCGACTTCCATCATCAGTGAAAATCGAGTGCGATAACGTGAGGTGGTATACGTTAGTGACCACAGTACTGTGGTTAAGGCTGAAGCAGTAAGTAGAAAGAAGTAGTTTCTATGGTAATATTTCATTTCGAAAATGATTTTAAATATAAATCTTAGAATATGGAAGTCATGTATGGTTCTCCATACCGATATTTACTTCCATATTCCTTAAGGAATGGAAGTATGGTGATGGCAAAAAAAATCGTGTTCGAGATTATTGCAGATTCTGATTCTACTACACTCAAAACATGAAAAAAAGTCGTTTTCCGAAAAGTGTCTGTGTGTGTGTCTGTCTGTGTGTCTGTAGATTTTTTTCTATGGCAAACGATAACTGCCGCAAATTCAAACAGAATCAAATAATTTTTTGCATGCAGCCCTGATTTGCAGAGTACTCGCGACCTATTGTTTTTGGTGAAGATTGGTTGGGGGAAAGGGGTAGTTTACCTGCAACGGTTTTTTTTTTAGCAAGGGTAATTTTGTTTGTTTGGCAAACGATAACAGCCGCAAATTCAAACAGAATCAAATAATGTTTCGCATACAGCCCTGAATTGTAGAGTTCTCAAGATCTGTTGATTTTGGTGAAGATCGGTTAAGGGAAAGGGGTAGTTTACCTGTAACGTTTTATGTTTTAACAAGGGTATTTCCTATGGCAAATGATAACAGCCGCAAATTCAAACAGAATCAAAAGATTATTTGCATACAGCCCTAAATTGTAGAGTTCTCAAGATCTATTGTTTTTGGTGAAGATCCGTTAAGGGAAAGGGGTAGTTTACCTACAACGTTTTTTTAACAAGGGTATTTTCTATGGCAAACGATAACAGCCGCAAATTCAAACCGAATCAAATAATTCTCTGCATACAGCCCTGATTTGTTGAGTATTCATGACCTTTTGTTTTTGGTGAAGATCGGTTGAGGGGAAGGGGTAGTTTACCTGCAACGTTTTTTATCAAGCGTATTTTCTATGGCAAACGATAACTGCCGCAAATTCGAACAGAATCAAATAATTTTTTGCATACAGCCCTGATTTGTAGAGTACTCGCGACCTATTGTTTTTGGTGAAGATCGGTTGAGGGGAAGGGGTAGTTTACCGGCAACGGTTTTTTTTATAAAGGGAAATTTTTTTTTTGCAAACGATAACAGCCGAAAATTCAAACAGAATCAAATAATGTTTCGCATACAGCCCTGAATTGTAGAGTTCTCAAGACGTATTGTTTTTGGTGAAGATCGGTTAAGGGAAAGGGGTAGTTTACCTACAACGTTTTTTTAACAAGGGTATTTTCTATGGCAAACGATAACAGCCGCAAATTCAAACAGAATCAAATAATTTTCTGCATACAGCCCTGATTTGTAGAGTACTCAAGATCTATTGTTTTTGGTGAAGATCGGTTGAGGGGAAGGGGTAGTTTACCAGCAACGTTTTTTTACAAGTGTATTTTCTATGGCAAACGATAACTGCCGCAAATTCAAACAGAATCAAATAATTTTTTGCATACCTCCCTGAATTCTAGAGGTCTCAAGGACTTTCGATTTTGCTGAAGATCGGTTAAGGGGAAGGGGTAGTTTACCACCAACCTTTTACGTTTTAACAAGAGTAAAGTACTTGAAAATTTATTTAAACTTTTTCAAACAATGGTAATTGTTAAAAATAAAATAATTTTGTTGCCAAGCAATAAAATTAAAATTTGTTCATTTTAATGTACATCATGTATAAGAGAAAATATATCGCGCTTGGCAGGCGATATTAAGATTTAAATATAAATCTTAGAATATGGAAGTCATGTATGGTTCTCCATACCGACATTTACTTCAATATTCCTTAAGGAATGGAAGTATGGTGATGGCAAAAAAAATCGTGTTCGAGATTATTGCAGATTCTGATTCTACAACACTCAAAACATGAAAAAAAGTCGTTTTCCGAAAAGTGTCTGTGTGTGTGTCTGTAGATTTTTTTTCTATGGCAAACGATAACTGCCGCAAATTCAAACAGAATCAAATAATTTTTTGCATACAGCCGTGATTTGTAGAGGACTCGCGACCTATTGTTTTTGGTGAAGATCGGTTGAGGGAAAGGGGTAGTTTACCAGCAACGGTTTTTTTTTATCAAGGGATTTTTTTTTTTTTTTGGCAAACGATAACAGCCGCAAATTCAAACAGAATCAAATAATGTTTCGCATACAGCCCTGAATTGTAGAGTTCTCAAGACCTATTGTTTCTGGTGAAGATCGGTTAAGGGAAAGGGGTAGTTTACCTGTAACGTTTTATGTTTTAACAAGGGTATTTCTTATGGCAAACGATAACAGCCGCAAATTCAAACAGAATCAAAATATTATTTGCATACAGCCCTAAATTGTAGAGTTCTCAAGACCTGTTGTTTTTGGTGAAGATCGGTTAAGGGAAAGGGGTAGTTTACCTACAACGTTTTTTTAACAAGGGTATTTTCTATGGCAAACGATAACAGCCGCAAATTCAAACAGAATCAAATAATTTGTTGCATACAGCCCTGATTTGTAGAGTACTCGCGACCTATTGTTTTTGGTGAAGATCGGTTGAGGGGAAGGGTTAGTTTACCAGCAACGGTTTTTTTTTATCAAGGGAAATTTTTTTTTTTTTTGGCAAACGATAACAGCCGCAAATTCAAACAGAATCAAATAATTTTTTGAATACATCCCTGAATTGTAGAGGTCTCAAGGACTTTCGATTTTGGTGAAGATCGGTTGAGGGGAAGGGGTAGTTTACCAGCAACCTTTTACGTTTTAACAAGAGTAAAGTACTTGCAAATGTATTTAAACTTTTTGAAACAATGGTAATTGTTAAAAATAAAATAATTTTGTTGCCAGGCAATAAAATTAAAATTTTTTTTTAATTTTAATGTAATATAATATTTTTCATTTAATACGGCAATAAAAAGGCAGGTAAGACACAAACACACAATTCACGTTATTTCTGGCCTCACTCATGTTTATTTTCTTACGTTTGCACGCTTTTTAAATGGAAAGTGCCGAAACCCACACCAACATAACGCGTGCAAGCCGAAAAAATGGACATCAATTTGCTTACTGGCGAAGCTAGTAGTTAATGAATGGATAGGCAAAAATCTTATCTTAAATTTTTTTTAAGGAATCACTAAAAGGACGGTGGGTCAAATCGGACGCTGAGGTAGAGTTGCTGTAACTGAATGGTTCCACAAACAGCCGTAAGAATTTTACTAGCAGGGAATCTACAGGTTAGCGCAACAGTGGAACTCATGTCTTAATGTTATTGGAGACTTCTTTTAAAATCGTTGAATAAAAAATGCTTTACAGTTCTATACGTGTGTCTATTGAACAATCCTTGTATTAGTCATACACAATAATACAACTGATTGAACTTCAAATTTTTAAACTTGATTAGTTTCTATATATATGTTTAATGTTACAAATAATTCAAATAACAATCTTGATCATCTGTTAGTTCAGCGGAATAACAGTGACACTTTTAATAACCGCATAAAATAAACACTTAGAAACAACACAGGCGCTTTAACTTAACTGTTTGGACCACAGAAGTGAGGCATGCCTCAACGCTCTATGTGTACAGCGCGGGACAATCCCCCCTCCCTACACTTCCCTATCACACCACTACATTGCTTACATACGATGTATACAAAAAACACTGAGGCAAGTTCAGGTTGCCTCATTCGCTTTAAACGAACTATGCCGAATCTCACCTGTCACCATCTGGCGGTCGCTCAATAAAGCACTTTTCGGTTTAATAAATTTGACAGTCCCAGTAACAATGTATAATCTTTACGTTATGTAGTTCATACGTATTTATAATTTTTATTCTACAGAATTTGTTAGGGTAGGCATTGCCTCAATTGCCTCCATGTAACTTCGCCACTGATATATATGTGTACAACGTTATCGGCAACAAAGAAGTAGTTTTTGTTAAAATTCCTTCCCGGGATATTTGGCCGTAGTCCAATGTTTTCTACAAAACCAGACGTTTCGGCAATCCCATCGACTTCCATCATCAGTGAAAATCGAGTGCGATAACGTGAGGTGGTTATACGTTAGTGACCACAGTACTGTGGTTAAGGCTGAAGCAGTAAGTAGAAAGAAGTAGTTTCTATGGTAATATTTCATTTCGAAAATGATTTTAAATATAAATCTTAGAATATGGAAGTCATGTATGTTTCTCCATACCGATATTTACTTCCATATTCCTTAAGGAATGGAAGTATGGTGATGGCAAAAAAAATCGTGTTCGAGATTATTGCAGATTCTGATTCTACTACACTCAAAACATGAAAAAAAGTCGTTTTCCGAAAAGTGTCTGTGTGTGTGTCTGTCTGTGTGTCTATAGATTTTTTTCTATGGCAAACGATAACTGCCGAAAATTCAAACAGAATCAAATAATTTTTTGCATGCAGCCCTGATTTGAAGAGTACTCGCGACCTATTGTTTTTGGTGAAGATCGGTTGAGGGGAAGGGTTAATTTACCTGCAACAGTTTTTTTTATCAAGGGAAATTTTTTTTTTTTTTGGCAAACGATAACAGCCGCAAATTCAAACAGAATCAAATAATGTTTCGCATACAGCCCTGAACTGTAGAGTTCTCAATACCTATTGTTTTTGGTGAAGATCGGTTAAGGGAAAGGGGTAGTTTACCTACAACGTTTTTTTAACAAGGGTATTTTCTATGGCAAACGATAACAGCCGCAAATTCAAACAGAATCAAATAATTTTCTGCATACAGTCCTGATTTGTAGAGTACTCAAGACCTATTGTTTTCGGTGAAGATCTGTTAAGGGGAAGGGGTAGTTTACCAGCAACGTTTTTTATCAAGCGTATTTTCTATGGCAAACGATAACTGCCGCAAATTCAAACAGAATCAAATAATTTTTTGCATACAGCCCTGATTTGTAGAGTACTCGCGACCTATTGTTTTTGGTGAAGATCGGTTGAGGGAAAGGGGTAGTTTACCTGCAACGGTTTTTTTATCAAGGGAAATTTTTTTTTGGCAAACGATAACAGCCGCAAATTCAAACAGACTTAAATAATGTTTCGTATACAGCCCTGAATTGTAGAGTTTTCACGACCTATTGTTTTTGGTGAATATCGGTTAAGGGAAAGGGGTAGTTTACCTGTAACGTTTTATGTTTTAACAAGGGTATTTCCTATGGCAAACGATAACAGCCGCAAATTCAAACAGAATCAAACGATTATTTGCATACAGCAATAAATTATAGAGTTCTCAAGACCTGTTGTTTTTGGTGAAGATCTGTTAAGGGGAAGGGGTAGTTTACCTGCACCGTTTTTTTATCAAGCGTATTTTCTATGGCAAACGATAACAGCCGCACATTCAAACAGAATCAAATAATTTTTTGCATACATCCCTGAATTGTAGAGGTCTCAAGGACTTTCGATTTTGGTGAAGATCGGTTAAGGGGAAGGGGTAGTTTACCTGCAACCTTTTACGTTTTAACAAGAGTAAAGTACTTGCAAATTTATTTAAACTTTTTGAAACAATGGTAATTGTTAAAAATAAAATAATTTTGTTGCCAGGCAATAAAATTAAAATTTTTTAATTTTAATGTAATATAATATTTTTCATTTAATACGGCAATAAAAAGGCAGGTAAGACACAAACACACAATTCACGTTATTTCTGGCCTCACTCATGTTTATTTTCTTACGTTTGCACGCTTTTTAAATGGAAAGTGCCGAAACCCACACCAACATAACGCGTGCAAGCCGAAAAAATGGACATCAATTTGCTTACTGGCGAAGCTAGTAGTTAATGAATGGATAGGCAAAAATCTTATCTTAAATTTTTTTTAAGGAATCACTAAAAGGACGGTGGGTCAAATCGGACGCTGAGGTAGAGTTGCTGTAACTGAATGGTTCCACAAACAGCCGTAAGAATTTTACTAGCAGGGAATCTACAGGTTAGCGCAACAGTGGAACTCATGTCTTAATGTTATTGGAGACTTCTTTTAAAATCGTTGAATAAAAAATGCTTTACAGTTCTATACGTGTGTCTATTGAACAATCCTTGTATTAGTCATACACAATAATACAACTGATTGAACTTCAAATTTTTAAACTTGATTAGTTTCTATATATATGTTTAATGTTACAAATAATTCAAATAACAATCTTGATCATCTGTTAGTTCAGCGGAATAACAGTGACACTTTTAATAACCGCATAAAATAAACACTTAGAAACAACACAGGCGCTTTAACTTAACTGTTTGGACCACAGAAGTGAGGCATGCCTCAACGCTCTATGTGTACAGCGCGGGACAATCCCCCCTCCCTACACTTCCCTATCACACCACTACATTGCTTACATACGATGTATACAAAAAACGCTGAGGCAAGTTCAGGTTGCCTCATTCGCTTTAAACGAACTATGCCGAATCTCACCTGTCACCATCTAGCGGTCGCTCAATAAAGCACGTTTCGGTTTAATAAATTTGACAGTCCCAGTAACAATGTATAATCTTTACGTTATGTAGTTCATACGTATTTATAATTTTTATTCTACAGAATTTGTTAGGGTAGGCATTGCCTCAATTGCCTCCATGTAACTTCGCCACTGATATATATGTGTACAACGTTATCGGCAACAAAGAAGTAGTTTTTGTTAAAATTCCTTCACGGGATATTTGGCCGTAGTCCAATGTTTTCTACAAAACCAGACGTTTCGGCAATCCCATCGACTTCCATCATCAGTGAAAATCGAGTGCGATAACGTGAGGTGGTATACGTTAGTGACCACAGTACTGTGGTTAAGGCTGAAGCAGTAAGTAGAAAGAAGTAGTTTCTATGGTAATATTTCATTTCGAAAATGATTTTAAATATAAATCTTAGAATATGGAAGTCATGTATGGTTCTCCATACCGATATTTACTTCCATATTCCTTAAGGAATGGAAGTATGGTGATGGCAAAAAAAATCGTGTTCGAGATTATTGCAGATTCTGATTCTACTACACTCAAAACATGAAAAAAAGTCGTTTTCCGAAAAGTGTCTGTGTGTGTGTCTGTCTGTGTGTCTATAGATTTTTTTCTATGGCAAACGATAACTGCCGCAAATTCAAACAGAATCAAATAATTTTTTGCATGCAGCCCTGATTTGCAGAGTACTCGCGACCTATTGTTTTTGGTGAAGATCGGTTGAGGGAAAGGGGTAGTTTACCTGCAACGGTTTTTTTTTTAGCAAGGGTAATTTTGTTTGTTTGGCAAACGATAACAGCCGCAAATTCAAACAGAATCAAATAATGTTTCGCATACAGCCCTGAATTGTAGAGTTCTCAAGATCTGTTGATTTTGGTGAAGATCGGTTAAGGGAAAGGGGTAGTTTACCTGTAACGTTTTATGTTTTAACAAGGGTATTTCCTATGGCAAATGATAACAGCCGCAAATTCAAACAGAATCAAAAGATTATTTGCATACACCCCTGAATTGTAGAGTTCTCAAGATCTATTGTTTTTGGTGAAGATCGGTTAAGGGAAAGGGGTAGTTTACCTACAACGTTTTTTTAACAAGGGTATTTTCTATGGCAAACGATAACAGCCGCAAATTCAAACAGAATCAAATAATTGTCTGCATACAGCCCTGATTTGTTGAGTACTCATGACCTATTGTTTTTGGTGAATATCGGTTGAGGGGAAGGGGTAGTTTACCAGCAACATTTTTTATCAAGCGTATTTTCTATGGCAAACGATAAATGCCGCAAATTCAAACAGAATCAAATAATTTTTTGCATACAGCCCTGATTTGTAGAGTACTCGCGACCTATTGTTTTTGGTGAAGATCGGTTGAGGGGAAGGGGTAGTTTACCGGCAACGGTTTTTTTTATAAAGGGAAATTTTTTTTTTGCAAAAGATAACAGCCGCAAATTCAAACAGAATCAAATAATGTTTCGCATACAGCCCTGAATTGTAGAGTTCTCAAGACGTATTGTTTTTGGTGAAGATCGGTTAAGGGAAAGGGGAAGTTTACCTACAAAGTTTTTTTAACAAGGGTATTTTCTATGGCAAACGATAACAGCCGCAAATTCAAACAGAATCAAATAATTTTCTGCATACAGCCCTGATTTGTAGAGTACTCAAGATCTGTTGTTTTTGGTGAAGATCGGTTAAGGGAAAGGGGTAGTTTACCTACAACGTTTTTTTAACAAGGGTATTTTCTATGGCAAACGATAACAGCCGCAAATTCAAACAGAATCAAATAATTTTCTGCATACAGCCCTGAATTCTAGAGGTCTCAAGGACTTTCGATTTTGCTGAAGATCGGTTAAGGGGAAGGGGTAGTTTACCTCCAACCTTTTACGTTTTAACAAGAGTAAAGTACTTGAAAATTTATTTAAACTTTTTCAAACAATGGTAATTGTTAAAAATAAAATAATTTTGTTGCCAAGCAATAAAATTAAAATTTGTTCATTTTAATGTACATCATGTATAACAGAAAATATATCGCGCTTGGCAGGCGAAATTAAGATTTAAATATAAATCTTAGAATATGGAAGTCATGTATGGTTCTCCATACCGATATTTACTTCAATATTCCTTAAGGAATGGAAGTATGGTGATGGCAAAAAAAATCGTGTTCGAGATTATTGCAGATTCTGATTCTACTACACTCAAAACATGAAAAAAAGTCGTTTTCCAAAAAGTGTCTGTGTGTGTGTCTGTAGATTTTTTTTCTATGGCAAACGATAACTGCCGCAAATTCAAACAGAATCAAATAATTTTTTGCATACAGCCGTGATTTGTAGAGGACTCGCGACCTGTTCTTTTTGGTGAAGATCGGTTGAGGGAAAGGGGTAGTTTACCTGCAACGGTTTTTTTTATCAAGGGAAATTTTTTTTTTTGGCAAACGATAACAGCTGCAAATTCAAACAGAATCAAATAATGTTTCGCATACCGCCCTGAATTGTAGAGTTCTCAAGATCTATTGTTTCTGGTGAAGATCGGTTAAGGGAAAGGGGTAGTTTACCTGTAACGTTTTATGTTTTAACAAGGGTATTTCCTATGGCAAACGATAACAGCCGCAAATTCAAACAGAATCAAAAGATTATTTGCATACAGCCCTAAATTGTAGAGTTCTCAAGAACTGTTGTTTTTGGTGAAGATCGGTTAAGGGAAAGGGGTAGTTTACCTACAACGTTTTTTTAACAAGGGTATTTTCTATGGCAAACGATAACAGCCGCAAATTCAAACAGAATCAAATAATCTTCTGCATACAGTCCTGATTTGTAGAGTACTCAAGTCGCATTGTTTTTGGTGAAGATCGGTTGAGGGGACGAGGTAGTTTACCAGCAACGTTTTTTATCAAGCGTATTTTCTATGGCAAACGATAACTGCCGCAAATTCAAACAGAATCAAATAATTTTTTGCATACAGCCCTGATCTGTAGAGTACTCGCGACCTATTGTTTTTGGTGAAGATCGGTTGAGGGGAAGGGGTAGTTTACCTGCAACGGTTTTTTTTATCAAGGGAAATTGTTTTTTGGCAAACGATAACAGCCGCAAATTCAAACAGACTTAAATAATGTTTCGTATACAGCCCTGAATTGTAGAGTTTTTACGACCTATTGTTTTTGGTGAAGATCGGTTAAGGGAAAGGGGTAGTTTACCGGTAACGTTTTATGTTTTAACAAGGGTATTTCCTATGGCAAACGATAACAGCCGCAAATTCAAACAGAATCAAACGATTATTTGCATACAGTCCTAAATTGTAGAGTTCTCAAGACCTATTGTTTTTGGTGAAGATCGGTTGAGGGAAAGGGGTAGTTTACTTGCAACATTTTTTTAACAAGGGTATTTTCTATGGCAAACGATAACAGCCGCAAATTCAAACAGAATCAAAAGATTATTTGCATACAGCCCTAAATTGAAGAGTTCTCAAGACCTGTTGTTTTTGGTGAAGATCGGTTAAGGGAAAGGGGTAGTTTACCTACAACGTTTTTTTAACAAGGGTATTTTCTATGGCAAACGATAACAGCCGCAAATTCAAACAGAATCAAATAATTTGTTGCATACAGGCCTGATTTGTAGAGTACTCGCGACCTATTGTTTTTGGTGAAGATCGGTTGAGGGGAAGGGTTAGTTTACCTGCAACGGTTTTTTTTATCAAGGGACATTTTTTTTTTTTGGCAAACGATAACAGCCGCAAATTCAAACAGAATCAAATAATGTTTCGCATTCAGCCCTGAATTGTAGAGTTCTCAATACCTATTGTTTTTGGTGAAGATCGGTTAAGGGAAAGGGGTAGTTTACCAACAACGTTTTTTTAACAAGGGTATTTTCTATGGCAAACGATAACAGCCGCAAATTCAAACAGAATCAAATAATTTTCTGCATACAGCCCTGATTTGTAGAGTACTCAAGATCTGTTGTTTTTGGTGAAGATCGGTTGAGGGAAAGGGGTAGTTTACCTACAACGTTTTTTATCAAGCGTATTTTCTATGGCAAACGATAACTGCCGCAAATTCAAACAGAATCAAATACTTTTTTGCATACAGCCCTGATTTGTAGAGTACTCGCGACCTGTTGTTTTTGGTGAAGATCGGTTGAGGGGAAGGGGTATTTTACCTGCAACGTTTTTTATCAAGCGTATTTTCTATGGCAAACGATAACTGGCGCAAATTCAAACAGAATCAAATAATTTTTCGCATACAGCCCTGATTTGTAGAGTACTCGCGACCTGTTGTTTTTGGTGAAGATCGGTTGAGGGGAAGGGGTAGTTTACCTGCAACGGTTTTTTTTATCAAGGGAAATTTTTTTTTGGCAAACGATAACAGCCGCAAATTCAAACAGACTTAAATAATGTTTCGTATACAGCACTCAATTGTAGAGGTTTCACGATCTATTGTTTTTGGTGAAGATCGGTTAAGGGAAAGGGGTAGTTTACCTGTAACGTTTTATGTTTTAACAAGGGTATTTCCTATGGCAAACGATAACAGCCGCAAATTCAAACAGAATCAAACGATTATTTGCATACAGCCCTAAATTGTAGAGTTCTCAAGACCTATTGTTTTTGGTGAAGATCGGTTGAGGGAAAGGGGTAGTTTACTTGCAACATTTTTTTAACAAGGGTATTTTCTATGGCAAACGATAACAGCCGCGAATTCAAACAGAATCAAATAATGTTTTGCATACAGCCCTGATTTGTAGAGTACTCAAGACCTTTTGTTTTTGGTGAAGATCTGTTAAGGGGAAGGGGTAGTTTACCTGCACCGTTTTTTTATCAAGCGTATTTTCTATGGCAAACGATAACAGCCGCAAATTCAAATAGAATCAAATAATTTTTTGCATACATCCCTGAATTGTAGAGGTCTCAAGGACTTTCGATTTTGGTGAAGATCGGTTGAGGGGAAGGGGTAGTTTACCTGCAACCTTTTACGTTTTAACAAGAGTAAAGTACTTGCAAATGTATTTAAACTTTTTGAAACAATGGTAATTGTTAAATAAAAATAATTTTGTTGCCAGGCAATAAAATTAAAATTTTTTAATTTTAATGTGATATAATATTTTTCATTTAGTACGGCAATAAAAAGGCAGGTAAGACACAAACACACAATTCACGTTATTTCTGGCCTCACTCATGTTTATTTTCTTACGTTTGCACGCTTTTTAAATGGAAAGTGCCGAAACCCACAACAACATAACGCGTGCAAGCCGAAAAAATGGACATCAATTTGCTTACTGGCGAAGCTAGTAGTTAATGAATGGATAGGCAAAAATCTTATCTTAAATTTTTTTTAAGGAATCACTAAAAGGACGGTGGGTCAAATCGGACGCTGAGGTAGAGTTGCTGTAACTGAATGGTTCCACAAACAGCCGTAAGAATTTTACTAGCAGGGAATCTACAGGTTAGCGCAACAGTGGAACTCATGTCTTAATGTTATTGGAGACTTCTTTTAAAATCGTTGAATAAAAAATGCTTTACAGTTCTATACGTGTGTCTATTGAACAATCCTTGTATTAGTCATACACAATAATACAACTGATTGAACTTCAAATTTTTAAACTTGATTAGTTTCTATATATATGTTACAAATAATTCAAATAACAATCTTGATCATCTGTTAGTTCAGCGGAATAACAGTGACACTTTTAATAACCGCATAAAATAAACACTTAGAAACAACACAGGCGCTTTAACTTAACTGTTTGGACCACAGAAGTGAGGCATGCCTCAACGCTCTATGTGTACAGCGCGGGACAATCCCCCCTCCCTACACTTCCCTATCACACCACTACATTGCTTACATACGATGTATACAAAAAACACTGAGGCAAGTTCAGGTTGCCTCATTCGCTTTAAACGAACTATGCCGAATCTCACCTGTCACCATCTAGCGGTCGCTCAATAAAGCACGTTTCGGTTTAATAAATTTGACAGTCCCAGTAACAATGTATAATCTTTACGTTATGTAGTTCATACGTATTTATAATTTTTATTCTACAGAATTTGTTAGGGTAGGCATTGCCTCAATTGCCTCCATGTAACTTCGCCACTGATATATATGTGTACAACGTTATCGGCAACAAAGAAGTAGTTTTTGTTAAAATTCCTTCCCGGGATATTTGGCCGTAGTCCAATGTTTTCTACAAAACCAGACGTTTCGGCAATCCCATCGACTTCCATCATCAGTGAAAATCGAGTGCGATAACGTGAGGTGGTATACGTTAGTGACCACAGTACTGTGGTTAAGGCTGAAGCAGTAAGTAGAAAGAAGTAGTTTCTATGGTAATATTTCATTTCGAAAATGATTTTAAATATAAATCTTAGAATATGGAAGTCATGTATGGTTCTCCATACCGATATTTACTTCCATATTCCTTAAGGAATGGAAGTATGGTGATGGCAAAAAAATCGTGTTCGAGATTATTGCAGATTCTGATTCTACTACACTCAAAACATGAAAAAAAGTCGTTTTCCGAAAAGTGTCTGTGTGTGTGTCTGTCTGTGTGTCTGTAGATTTTTTTCTATGGCAAACGATAACTGCCGCAAATTCAAACAGAATCAAATAATTTTTTGCATGCAGCCCTGATTTGCAGAGTACTCGCGACCTATTGTTTTTGGTGAAGATCGGTTGAGGGAAAGGGGTAGTTTACCTGCAACGGTTTTTTTTTTAGCAAGGGTAATTTTGTTTGTTTGGCAAACGATAACAGCCGCAAATTCAAACAGAATCAAATAATGTTTCGCATACAGCCCTGAATTGTAGAGTTCTCAAGATCTGTTGATTTTGGTGAAGATCGGTTAAGGGAAAGGGGTAGTTTACCTGTAACGTTTTATGTTTTAACAAGGGTATTTCCTATGGCAAATGATAACAGCCGCAAATTCAAACAGAATCAAAAGATTATTTGCATACAGCCCTAAATTGTAGAGTTCTCAGGATCTATTGTTTTTGGTGAAGATCGGTTAAGGGAAAGGGGTAGTTTACCTGCAACGTTTTTTATAAAGCGTATTTTTTATGGCAAACGATAACTGCCGCAAATTCAAACAGAATCAAATAATTTTTTGCATACAGCCCTGATTTGTAGAGTACTCGCGACCTATTGTTTTTGGTGAAGATCGGTTGAGGGGAAGGGGTAGTTTACCGGCAACGGTTTTTTTTATAAAGGGAAATTTTTTTTTTTGCAAACGATAACAGCCGCAAATTCAAACAGAATCAAATAATGTTTCGCATACAGCCCTGAATTGTAGAGTTCTCAAGACGTATTGTTTTTGGTGAAGATCGGTTAAGGGAAAGGGGTAGTTTACCTACAACGTTTTTTTAACAAGGGTATTTTCTATGGCAAACGATAACAGCCGCAAATTCAAACAGAATCAAATAATTTTCTGCATACAGCCCTGAATTCTAGAGGTCTCAAGGACTTTCGATTTTGCTGAAGATCGGTTAAGGGGAAGGGGTAGTTTACCTCCAACCTTTTACGTTTTAACAAGAGTAAAGTACTTGAAAATTTATTTAAACTTTTTCAAACAATGGTAATTGTTAAAAATAAAATAATTTTGTTGCCAACCAATAAAATTAAAATTTGTTCATTTTAATGTACATCATGTATAAGAGAAAATATATCGCGCTTGGCAGGCGATATTAAGATTTAAATATAAATCTTAGAATATGGAAGTCATGTATGGTTCTCCATACCGATATTTACTTCCATATTCCTTAAGGAATCGAAGTATGGTGATGGCAAAAAAAATCGTGTTCGAGATTATTGCAGATTCTGATTCTACAACACTCAAAACATGAAAAAAAGTCGTTTTCCGAAAAGTGTCTGTGTGTGTGTCTGTAGATTTTTTTTCTATGGCAAACGATAACTGCCGCAAATTCAAACAGAATCAAATAATTTTTTGCATACAGCCGTGATTTGAAGAGGACTCGCGACCTATTGTTTTTGGTGAAGATCGGTTGATGGAAAGGGGTAGTTTACCGGCAACGGTTTTTTTTTATCAAGGGAAATTTTTTTTTTTTGGCAAACGATAACAGCCGCAAATTCAAACAGAATCAAATAATGTTTCGCATACAGCCCTGAATTGTAGAGTTCTCAAGACCTATTGTTTCTGGTGAAGATCGGTTAAGGGAAAGGGGTAGTTTACCTGTAACGTTTTATGTTTTAACAAGGGTATTTCCTATGGCAAACGATAACAGCCGCAAATTCAAACAGAATCAAAAGATTATTTGCATACAGCCCTAAATTGTAGAGTTCTCAAGACCTGTTGTTTTTGGTGAAGATCGGTTAAGGGAAAGGGGTAGTTTACCTACAACGTTTTTTTAAGAAGGGTATTTTCTATGGCAAACGATAACAGCCGCAAATTCAAACAGAATCAAATAATTTGTTGCATACAGGCCTGATTTATAGAGTACTCGCGAACTATTGTTTTTGGTGAAGATCGGTTGAGGGGAAGGGTTAGTTTACCTGCAACGGTTTTTTTTATCAAGGGAAATTTTTTTTTTTGGCAAACGATAGCCGCAAATTCAAACAGAATCAAATAATGTTTCGCATACAGCCCTGAATTGTAGAGTTCTCGATACCTATTGTTTTTGGTGAAGATCGGTTAAGGGAAAGGGGTAGTTTACCTACAACGTTTTTTTAACAAGGGTATTTTTTATGGCAATCGATAACAGCCGCAAATTCAAACAGAATCAAATAATTTTCTGCATACAGCCCTGATTTGTAGAGTACCCAAGACCTGTTGTTTTTGGTGAAGATCGGTTGAGGGGAAGGGGTAGTTTACCTACAACGTTTTTTATCAAGCGTATTTTCTATGGCAAACGATAACTGCCGCAAATTCAAACAGAATCAAATAATTTTTTGCATACAGCCCTGATTTGTAGAGTACTCGCGACTTGTTGTTTTTGGTGAAGATCGGTTGAGGGGAAGGGGTATTTTACCTGCAACGTTTTTTATCAAGCGTATTTTCTATGGCAAACGATAACTGGCGCAAATTCAAACAGAATCAAATAATTTTTCGCATACAGCCCTGATTTGTAGAGTACTCGCGACCTGTTGTTTTTGGTGAAGATCGGTTGAGGGGAAGGGGTAGTTTACCTGCAACGGTTTTTTTTATCAAGGGAAATTTTTTTTTGGCAAACGATAACAGCCGCAAATTCAAACAGACTTAAATAATGTTTCGTATACAGCACTCAATTGTAGAGTTTTCACGACCTATTGTTTTTGGTGAAGATCGGTTAAGGGAAAGGGGTAGTTTACCTGTAACGTTTTATGTTTTAACAAGGGTATTTCCTATGGCAAACGATAACAGCCGCAAATTCAAACAGAATCAAACGATTATTTGCATACAGCCCTAAATTGTAGAGTTCTCAAGACCTATTGTTTTTGGTGAAGATCGGTTGAGGGAAAGGGGTTGTTTACTTGCAACATTTTTTTAACAAGGGTATTTTCTATGGCAAACGATAACAGCCGCGAATTCAAACAGAATCAAATAATGTTTTGCATACAGCCCTGATTTGTAGAGTACTCAAGACCTATTGTTTTTGGTGAAGATCTGTTAAGGGGAAGGGGTAGTTTACCTGCACCGTTTTTTTATCAAGCGTATTTTCTATGGCAAACGATAACAGCCGCAAATTCAAACAGAATCAAATAATTTTTTGCATACATCCCTGAATTGTAGAGGTCTCAAGGACTTTCGATTTTGGTGAAGATCGGTTGAGGGGAAGGGGTAGTTTACCTGCAACCTTTTACGTTTTAACAAGAGTAAAGTACTTGCAAATGTATTTAAACTTTTTGAAACAATGGTAATTGTTAAATAAAAATAATTTTGTTGCCAGGCAATAAAATTAAAATTTTTTAATTTTAATGTAATATAATATTTTTCATTTAATACGGCAATAAAAAGGCAGGTAAGACACAAACACACAATTCACGTTATTTCTGGCCTCACTCATGTTTATTTTCTTACGTTTGCACGCTTTTTAAATGGAAAGTGCCGAAACCCACACCAACATAACGCGTGCAAGCCGAAAAAATGGACATCAATTTGCTTACTGGCGAAGCTAGTAGTTAATGAATGGATAGGCAAAAATCTTATCTTAAATTTTTTTTAAGGAATCACTAAAAGGACGGTGGGTCAAATCGGACGCTGAGGTAGAGTTGCTGTAACTGAATGGTTCCACAAACAGCCGTAAGAATTTTACTAGCAGGGAATCTACAGGTTAGCGCAACAGTGGAACTCATGTCTTAATGTTATTGGAGACTTCTTTTAAAATCGTTGAATAAAAAATGCTTTACAGTTCTATACGTGTGTCTATTGAACAATCCTTGTATTAGTCATACACAATAATACAACTGATTGAACTTCAAATTTTTAAACTTAATTAGTTTCTATATATATGTTTAATGTAACAAATAATTCAAATAACAATCTTGATCATCTGTTAGTTCAGCGGAATAACAGTGACACTTTTAATAACCGCATAAAATAAACACTTAGAAACAACACAGGCGCTTTAACTTAACTGTTTGGACCACAGAAGTGAGGCATGCCTCAACGCTCTATGTGTACAGCGCGGGACAATCCCCCCTCCCTACACTTCCCTATCACACCACTACATTGCTTACATACGATGTATACAAAAAACGCTGAGGCAAGTTCAGGTTGCCTCATTCGCTTTAAACGAACTATGCCGAATCTCACCTGTCACCATCTAGCGGTCGCTCAATAAAGCACGTTTCGGTTTAATAAATTTGACAGTCCCAGTAACAATGTATAATCTTTACGTTATGTAGTTCATACGTATTTATAATTTTTATTCTACAGAATTTGTTAGGGTAGGCATTGCCTCAATTGCCTCCATGTAACTTCGCCACTGATATATATGTGTACAACGTTATCGGCAACAAAGAAGTAGTTTTTGTTAAAATTCCTTCCCGGGATATTTGGCCGTAGTCCAATGTTTTCTACAAAACCAGACGTTTCGGCAATCCCATCGACTTCCATCATCAGTGAAAATCGAGTGCGATAACGTGAGGTGGTATACGTTAGTGACCACAGTACTGTGGTTAAGGCTGAAGCAGTAAGTAGAAAGAAGTAGTTTCTATGGTAATATTTCATTTCGAAAATGATTTTAAATATAAATCTTAGAATATGGAAGTCATGTATGGTTCTCCATACCGATATTTACTTCCATATTCCTTAAGGAATGGAAGTATGGTGATGGCAAAAAAAATCGTGTTCGAGATTATTGCAGATTCTGATTCTACTACACTCAAAACATGAAAAAAAGTCGTTTTCCGAAAAGTGTCTGTGTGTGTGTCTGTCTGTGTGTCTGTAGATTTTTTTCTATGGCAAACGATAACTGCCGCAAATTCAAACAGAATCAAATAATTTTTTGCATGCAGCCCTGATTTGCAGAGTACTCGCGACCTATTGTTTTTGGTGAAGATCGGTTGAGGGAAAGGGGTAGTTTACCTGCAACGGTTTTTTTTTTAGCAAGGATAATTTTGTTTGTTTGGCAAACGATAACAGCCGCAAATTCAAACAGAATCAAATAATGTTTCGCATACAGCCCTGAATTGTAGAGTTCTCAAGATCTGTTGATTTTGGTGAAGATCGGTTAAGGGAAAGGGGTAGTTTACCTGTAACGTTTTATGTTTTAACAAGGGTATTTCCTATGGCAAACGATAACAGCCGCAAATTCAAACAGAATCAAAAGATTATTTGCATACAGCCCTAAATTGTAGAGTTCTCAAGACCTGTTGTTTTTGGTGAAGATCGGTTAAGGGAAAGGGGTAGTTTACCTACAACGTTTTTTTAACAAGGGTATTTTCTATGGCAAACGATAACAGCCGCTAATTCAAACAGAATCAAATAATTTTTTGCATACAGGCCTGATTTGTAGAGTACTCGCGACCTGTTGTTTTTGGTGAAGATCGGTTGAGGGGAAGGGTTAGTTTACCTGCAACGGTTTTTTTTATCAAGGGAAATTTTTTTTTTTTGCAAACGATAACAGCCGCAAATTCAAACAGAATCAAATAATGTTTCGCATACAGCCCTGAATTGTAGAGTTCTCAATACGTATTGTTTTTGGTGAAGATCGGTTAAGGGAAAGGGGTAGTTTACCTACAACGTTTTTTTAACAAGGGTATTTTCTATGGCAAACGATAACAGCCGCAAATTCAAACAGAATCAAATAATTTTCTGCATACAGCCCTGATTTGTAGAGTACTCAAGACATTTTGTTTTTGGTGAAGATCGGTTGAGGGGAAGGGGTAGTTTACCTGCAACGTTTTTTATCAAGCGTATTTTCTATGGCAAACGATAACTGCCGCAAATTCAAACAGAATCAAATAATTTTTTGCATACGTCAGTGAATTGTAGAGGACTCAAGGCCTTTAGATTTTGGTGAAGATCAGTTAAGGGGAAGGGGTAGTTTACCTGCAACCTTTTACGTTTTAACAAGAGTAAAGTACTTGAAAATTCATTTAAACTTTTTCAAACAATGGTAATTGTTGAAAATAAAATAATTTTGTTGCCAGGCAATCTGAAAATTTCAGATTTTGTACCACAAAATCTGAAAAGATTATACGATAGTTTATGAAATGGTTAATAATACGTCAGTGGAAGGTGTAATGAGAAATTAGCAGAAATGGAAACCTGGGGAATGTTAACTGTTCTGTAGATACAATTTTGTCAGAATGTTTGGAAATGATCATCAACATTGAAGAAAAAGTAAGCATATTAAGAAACATATGTAAGTACTTATTATAAAAAAATAATGTTTGTTTTTTGATAAAGTCATTTTGATGATAAAATATAAATATTTACAACAAGAAAAGAATTTTCAGTTTTCAAAATTTAAATATATTTTTATAAAACAATGGGTTCTTCATTGAGGTGGGGACCATGTCACTCACTCCATCTCAAGCCTCTCCCATTTTGCAGAAAAAGAGGACCCTGTCAAGGCTGATACTTTGACGACAGTGACAGGGCTTTCCACCAAATTCAGCAGAGTGACAGGTAGGCCCAACTCTGATTGGCTCCTCAGATTTCTCCAGCGTTAGTAGGTTCTATGAAAAATTTTATTTCAAAAATGATTTTAAATATAAATCTTAGATATGTTTTATAAATCTCATGTTTTATGTTTTAACATGGGTAATTTTTTATATGACGAACCATAACTGCCGTAAATTCAAACAGAATCAAATAATTTTTTACATATGTGCCTGAGCTATAGAGAACTCAATGTCTGTTGATTTTGGTGAAGATCGGTTACGGGGAAAGGGCAGTTTACCAGAAACATTTTTTGTTGTAACATGAGTAAAGTACTTAATTTTGATAAAGTATCCTGATAAGATCTTAATAATCCACTGTAGAAACGTAGATGAAATATCTATAAATGAAGAGGCTAGTTGAACGGGCTGGGGGTAATTTTCTATAAATCAAAATTATAGTTGAAGGGGGAGGGGATAATATTTTTTATATGTGTACTACGTTATTGGCAAGAAAGAAGTATTTTTTTGTTAAAATTCCTTCCCTGGCTGTTTGGCTGAAAATGATTTTAAATATAAATCTTAGAATATGGAAGTCATGTATGGTTCTCCATACCGATATTTTTCTATGGTAAACGATAACAGCCGTAAATTCAAACAGAATCACATGATGTTTTGCATACAGCCCTGTATTGTAGAGTTCTCAATACCTATTGGTGTTGGTGAAGATCGGTTAAGGGAAAGGGGTAGTTTACCTGCAACGTTTTATGTTTTATCAAGGGTATTTTATATGGCAAATGATAACAGCCGCAAATTCAAACAGAATCATATAATATTTTGCATACAGCCCTGAAATGTAGAGTTCTCAAGACCTGTTGGTTTTGGTGAAGATCGGTTAAGGGAATAGGGTTGTTTACCAGCAACGTTTTATGTTTTATCAAGGGTGTTTTCTATGGCAAACGATAACAGCCGCAAATTCAAACAGAATCAAATAATTGTTTTGCATACAGGCCTGAATTGTAGAGTACCTAAGATCTGTCGTTTTTGGTGAAGATCGGTTAAGGGAAAGGGGTAGTTTACCTGCAACGGTTTTTTATCAAGGGTAATTTTTTTCTATAGTAAACGATAACAGCCGCAAATTCAAAGAGAATCAAATTATGTTTTGCATACAACCCTGTATTGTAGAGTTCTCAATACGTATTGGTGTTGGTGAAGATCGGTTAAGGGAAAGGGGTAGTTTACCAGCAACATTTTATGTTTTAACAAGGGTAATTTTTTATATGACGAACGATAACTGCCGTAAATTCAAACAGAATCAACTAGGTTTTTGCATACCTTTTTGAACTAAAGAGAACTCAAGGTCTGTTGATTTTGTTGAAGATCGGTTAAGGGAAAGGGGTAGTTTACCTGCAACATTTTATGTTGTAACAAGAGAAATGTTTCCATGACGAACGATAACTGCCGCACATTCAAACAGAATCAAATATTTTTTTGCATGCTTCCCTGAATTGTAGAGGACGGAAGGTCTGTTGATTTTGGAGAAGATCGGTTAAGACAAAGGGGTAGTTTACCTGAAACATTTTATGATTTAACAAGAGTAAAGTACTTAATTTTTATAAATAAAGTATCCTGATAAGAAGCTCATAGTAATCCACTGTAGAAACGTAGATGAAATATCTATAAATGAAGAAGTTAGGTGAACGGGGTGGGGGTAATTTTCTATTATTAAAAATTATAGTTGTAGGTGGAGGGGAGAATTTTTTATTTGTGTACTACGTTATCGGCAACAAAGAAGTAGTTTCTTGTTAAAATTCCTTCCCGGGCTCTTTATTTTGTTTTCTATGGCAAACGATAAAATCCGCAAATTCAAACAGAATCAACTAGTATTTTGCATACAGCCCTGAATTATAGAGTTCTCAAGACCAATTGGTTTTGGTGAAGATCGGTTAAGGGAAAGGGGTAGTTAACCTGCAACATTTTATATTTTAACAAGGGTATTTTCTATGGCAAACGATAAAAGCCGCAAATGTAAACAGAATCAAATAATGTTTTGCATACAGCCCTGAATTGTAGAGTGCTCAAGATCTGTTGTTTTTGGTGAAGATCGGTTAACGGGAAGGGGTAGTTTACCGGCAACGTTTTTCTTATCAAGGGTAATTTTTTTCTATGGCAAACGATAGCCGCAAATTCAAACAGAATCAAACAATTTTTTGCATACAGCCCTGAATTGTAGAGAACTGAAGGTCTGCTGATTTTGGTGAAGGTCGGTTTAGAGAAAGGGGTAGTTTACCTGCAACATTTTATGTTTTAACAAGGGTAATTTTTTCTATGACGAACAATAACTGCCGTAAATTCAAAGAAAATCAAATATTTTTTTGCATACCTTCCTAAATTGTAGAGAGCTCAAGGCCTGTTGATTTTGGTGAAGATCGGTAAAGGGAAAGGGGTAGTTTACCTGAAACATGTTATGTTGTAACAAGAGAAATGTTTCCATGACGAACGATAACTGCCGCAAATTGAAACAGAATCAAATATTTTTTTGCATGCATCCCTGCATTGCAGAGGACTGAAGGTCTATTGATTTTGGTGAAGATCGGTTTAGAGAAACGGGTAGTTTACCTGCAACGTTTTATGTTTTAACAAGAGTAAAGTTTTATGTTTTAACAAGAGTAAAGTACTTAATTTTGATAAATAAAGTGTCTTGATAAGAAGCTCATAATAATCCACTCTAGAAACGTAGATGAAATATCTATAAATAAAGAGGTTAGGTGAACGGGGTGGGGGTAATTTTCTATAAATGAAAATTATAGTTGAAGGGGGAGGGGAGAATTTTGTATGTGTACTACGTTATCGGCAACAAAGAAGTAGTTCTTTGTTAAAATTCCTTCCCGGGCTGTTTAGCCGTAGTCCAATGTTTTCTGCAAAACCAGACTTTTCGGCAGTGCCATCGACTTCCATCTCAGTGAAAATCGAGTGCAAAAACGTGAGGTGGTATACGTTAGTGACCACAGTACTGTGGTTTAAGGCTGAAGCAATAAGTAGAAAGAAGTAGTTTCTATGGAAATATTTCATTTCGAATATGATTTTAAATATAAATCTTAGAACATGGAAGTCCTGTATGGTTCTCCATACCGATATTTTTATTACTTTTTCAAATATGTAGTTTTTATTTCAATTAAAATTAATGACAACATGTAGAAAAATGCTTAATTTTTCAACTTAAATCCTTACTACGTACATGTTCTGATGTATTGTAAAACTAGGCAAAATATTTAATTAACTTCAGTACTGAATCTGTATATTGTGAGCATTATTTGCTGAAAAACATTTTCAACCATTGTTAGTTTTAAATGAAAGTGTTGTACTGATAATTATGTGCTACAAAATATGTATTATAAGACAGCAAAAACTTACACAAAATAAAATACTCTCAATGATTTATAGAAACTGCTTTTTACGAGGTTTTGCTTCTGCAAATATTTTGATACATTCGTCAAAATTTATTGTTTTAGCTACTTTACTTTCTATAGAAAGTATGGCTAAACTTTTCAGTCTTGATTGACTCATTGTTGAGCGAAGATAACTTTTTATTAGATTTAACTTTGAAAAACTTCTTTCACAAGAAGCAATGGATACACATATCGTTAAAACTATCCTAAGTGCTACACAAAGGTTGGGAACTGATTCTTGTAAGTCCATTTCGATAATAAAATCCAGCATTTTCAATGATGACCATTGTTTTGCCACTTCTTTTTTGATGTCTGCAGCTTGAATGTGACGTCGTAGCCGCTGTATTTCGGGTAACATTTCTTCCTTTTGGAGTTCATCAAATGTCTGGGTTAGGTTTGAAATGAGCTGAGGGAGTTCTTCAACATCTGTCTCCATAAGATGAGCAGATGTACAGCAGCGAATCGTTCATTCATAGTTTCCATTGAAGCCGATCTCATTGTCAGTTCTTGATAAAATTTATCTATACATTCAAACATGCATCTTCTTAAATCTTGTTGTAGAGAGAGGCCTTCGTCTCTAGCGTTTTCTCCCGGCATCATTTTCTTGAATCTTCTACGTCCACTTTTTTCAACTGGTATGTCCAAGTCTTTACAAGTGTTTGTTGCAAAATCAAGCGCACTTCCAACCATCTCTTCTCGGTTTTCTTGTAAAAAAAGTTTCAAAGTTTTCAACTTTTGTCAAGTGTTATCCCCTTTATCTGAAGATATTTTTGAGCATGGTTGACTTCTTCAAGAACGTGACACCACATTTTAAATTTTAAATACAAATTCGTCTCATCATGGGGCCCCTCCCAGGCGGGGGCCAGGGGCGGTACGCCCCCGCCCCCTTGGTACGCTACTGATCAGGAACCTTCTATAGGGCTGTCAGCTAGTCCACTTAAATGCTAACTTTTTTAAAGACGTTTCAAATATAATCTTTCACACTCAATAATACTATGATCCTTGAGAATTTTTAATAAACTCAATACTGATGAGCAGCTTTTTTGATGGCATAACATTTCTGCACCTTTCTCTGTATTTCACTATCTGTGAAGGCATCCAATTGGTTTTTATTTTATTTATTTATTTTTTGTTGTAATTAATGAGTAGGCAGTTTTTCTTCCGGAGAAGAAAAAAGATTCCTTTCACATCCAGCAGATAATTTTATGTATAGATAAAGTTTTTCTTTCTTTTAAATTTTATACACACTAGATTCAGATGCTGCAGCAAGTTCACTTGTGCTGACAGCAACATTGTAATTTTAAGTTTTACTTTTTGTAGTATTCTGCCATGTTGAAAATAATTTCTCTAGCTTTACTTGTTAGATGTCTCCTAGAGGCTAATCTTCTGTTTGATGACAACACCATTTATGAAGTAAACAATAACATAAGGTACAGCATCCTTGCAACAATGGAATACTATGGGAATAGAAAGCTTTTTGAAAACTGTATAAAGTACACAACACTTTTCGAAACACTATTCGTGTAATAAAAGTGGATTATATATATGAAGAAATTTATAAAGAAACCCAATAAATCAACGTAAACAAAAATTGTAATTAAGTACAATTTATATGAAATACTATCCAATAGGATCACTTAACTGTACATAGTAACCTAGGTTTTATGAGTGTGAAATGAGTAAGAGCCTTCTCTGCTAAGTCAGGACATGGCAACTGTAATTTGTTTTGTCTGTGGTATATCTGGTAGTTATGGTGGCCTTTCCTGAATTTCTCCTCTTTTGATGGTCCTTGATGGGTGCTTAGTACGATGTTTGGTCAAAAAGTTCATGAAATTATTAAACTTCCAGCACCACAAATGATATCCAATTAAAAAACTGTTTTTCTGTGGTTTTGGTACAACACATTGTAATGACAATTATCTAAATTTTTTAGAGCTATTGAGTGGTACAGACTTGACAGCTACTGCTCACATAAAGAACATACAAGCTAAGTGCTTTGGAAATTATTTGTTAAGGTTTAGTTACTTGGAATAATTGACCGTAGCAGAACTGTACGGAGAGGCTAAGGCAAAGTATACATCACACTGTCCAAGGAATTCACTAATACAGATTGTCACGTTGTGGGCAAAGGATGGCTGCCTTGATGGTACACATTAACCTAACCCAGGAAGCCAAATGAAGAAGATTATTCTAATAAGAAGAGCAACTCATAACTATTTGACACCATAACCATCTCCATTGTCTCTATTCTTCAGGCGTGATCCTTCAACTCCTCACATGATACCCTACATTGTATGTCATCCAGAAGCTTCAATCTTCTTCTCCATACATTGTTCCCTAAAACCCATTGTTAGTAGTCTGTTTGTTGTCTGGATCCACCCAATCCATTTGTACCTTTCTCCTCATTATAACTCACTGAAGTATTATAACTTGAACATCTCTTCATTGTTTATTTTGACTACCCAGCTTATCCACATTTCCCACCCCACACAACATGAATAGTATCTCTGTTCCTTTTCCCTGTTGTCAATATTTCCTCATTCCCATGTTGCCCTTAATGAAAGTAAAACATTGGATATAAAACACTCCCCCCGTCTCTTCCTCATGTTCCCAAGTTTTTCTGCTATGCAAAGTTCTTTTTTTGTATCTTACATCAACACCAAGACATGTGAATCTGCTACAGCTGTAGAAATAGTCCCAGCTGAAATGTTGTACTTTTTACTTGATGGCATATTACTTGGTGTGTCGAATTCTTACCTCCCATACCTCTCATATACCCTGTACTCACTACGTATCATTAAACATTATATCATGTCAGACCTACTTCATTTGATGTTAGGTTATATTGTAACTGTATGAAAAAAAAACAGAGATTAAATTGAGCCCCGATTATTACTAGGTTCTTCTCGACTTACCTTTTAAAGATCGGAAGATTCCCAAAGTCCCATGGTCGCCACCACATTTTTTTGGAGGAAATGTGGAAACCATTCACACTCCCAATGAAACAATTTAGTAAATAAACAAAATTCCCTTACAGAAAAAAACTCCAGGGCCGTCTAGGTGAACTTATTGACACAGGGATAGAGTGGTGTAAACTAACATTATTATGACAAACTCTATTTTATTTTAATAAAAAACCTTAATAGTTTCATTGTAATGTAATAGTTCAAACACAAAAATATATATATGACAAAAGAAAGTTTTTTATCTGCAAATCGGTACTTAGTAGTTCGTGAAATTTCCCCCCTCCCTTTTTATCTCTCACTCACGTTTACCCACCCTATTGAGATCTCATCATTTTGATATTTTTTATATTTTAAAGTAATTTTACAGTAAAAACAAATTTTGAATAATTTTGGTAAATTGTTTTCGTCCTTTGTGGTTACTTATCTCTTTAGTTGTGGAGTCTCCGGGTTGTTGCACCACCAGCCGTAATTCACTTTAAAAATCACAAAAAAAATTTCTAAACGTCCAATTTGTATTCACATGTTTTTGTTTCGAGTAAGTTCACACTTTACATGTTTATCACAATTTTTAAACACTAGTACAAAAAGCTCGGTAGGCCTACCGTGATTGTTCACGTGCACTGTGGACTATATCTGTATTGTTCGGCGGCGGGATGTAGACTGCTGCGCTTCACTGACGTTCCTACGTCACAATTCCGTTTAACTACGCCTTTGAAACCAGTTTTCGTTGGTTTTCTCCACCCGTCCCATCCTGGTCACTTATTTTTCCGTTGTCCAACGTGACACCATTTGGCTGGCGACACCCAGACATTGAACTACTTTGTCATACACAAATGCCTAACTGGTGACTAATGATTACTTCACCAGCTAAAAATATAACTTGTTGCATAAAATTATATGTCCCGTAAACCTTTGTCTATAAAATTTGTCACCCAAATTTTGCCCCGTTACAATATCCCTTGTCATTTGGTAGTTCTGGTGGCCTCTTTTCCTTAATTGATCCTCTTTTGATGGTTCTTGATGGCGGTTTGTATGTTTATGATGCAATTGATCAAAACGTTCGTGCAATTTTTTAACTTCTGGGACCACAAATGATATCGAGTTAAAAAACTGTTTTTCTAAACAGTGGCAATAAACACAAATATACTCACCACGTGAGCCAAGCTCAGCAGTCAGCAGCCCGTCTTCATATTGAACAGACGTAATTCTAACCGTGGCCTCGGACAAGTTTTGGTAGACCGAAAATATCCAAGTAGGTCTACCAAAGAGTGAATTTAAATAATGTAGTAGTAAACAGTTTGTACCATAGTATAAAAAGTTTTAAGAAAGTGAATTTGGATAGTTAAGAAGAAAAAAAGAGTTGCACAACATAGTGCGCAATACCTGGGACCTCGTACAGCCAAGTACAGTGACGAAGTTAATTTAACAAGTTTCGTTATCTTTGGCCAAAAGTTTAGTGGTAAATAGTAGTGGTCATGAGCTCAATAAACGGGGGTTAACTAACTGTGTAGAGAGAATGAGAGTGTGTGAAATAAAAAAGGGAGAAAGAAAAAGCTAAAAAGAGTACTGGTTTGTATATAAAAATTTGTATAGGGTATTTTTATATTCTGTAATTTTTGATAATATCATTAAGGAAGTAAGAAAAAGAAGTAAATTAATTTTGGATTGAAATAAATCATATTTGTTCTACCGTAACCATGTGTTAGAATAATTATTTCGCCAGAACCATACCCTAATTTTCTGTGCCGAGAAAACTCGCCTAAACGAACCTGGGTAAATTTTGAATTTAGGGAGTTAAAATTCAACTAAATTATCTTAATGGAAAGAGTATTAGGGGTTCGATGTTCAATCTTAAAACATCGTGGCGACCTTGAATAATTTGGAGTCTTCTGTTTGGTTAGTAAGGTAAGTGAGTCAGAATTGGGGTAAGTAAAAGGTATTTATTGTAATTGTTAACAGTTACAAGGGGACAAGTTGAGCTTAAAGTATGCTGTGGTCTGGAAACAACAACAACAGTAATGTACACATCATTGTACAAGAATTTTAGGCAAAAATAAACATTGTAATGACACCGCACTGATGTATTGTGTCTCTCAATAATTAAAATATCGGTATGGAGAACCATACATGACTTCCATATTCTAAGATTTATATTTAAAATCATTTTCAGCCAAACAGCCAGGGAAGGAATTTTAACAAAAAAATACTTCTTTGTTGCCAATAACGTAGTACACATAAAAAAAAATTATCCCCTCCCCCTTCAACTATAATTTTGATTTATAGAAAATTACCCCCAGCCCGTTCAACTAGCCTCTTCATTTATAGATATTTCATCTACGTTTCTACAGTGGATTATTAAGATCTTATCAGGATACTTTATCAAAATTAAGTACTTTACTCATGTTACAACAAAAAATGTTTCAGGTAAACTGCCCTTTCCCCATAACCGATCTTCACCAAAATCAACAGACATTGAGTTCTCTATAGCTCAGGCACATATGTAAAAAATTATTTGATTCTGTTTGAATTTACGGCAGTTATGGTTCGCCATATAAAACATTACCCATGTTAAAACATACAACATGAGATTTATAAAACATATCTAAGATTTATATTTAAAATCATTTTTGAAATAAAATATTTTCATAGAACCTACTAACGCTGGGGAAATCTGAGGAGCCAATCAGAGTTGGGCCTACCTGTCACTCTGCTGAATTTGGTGGAAAGCCCTGTCACTGTCGTCAAAGTATCAGCCTTGACAGGGTCCTCTTTTTCTGCAAAATGGGAGAGGCTTGAGATGGAGTGAGTGACATGGTCCCCACCTCAATGAAGAACCCATTGTTTTATAAAAATATATTTAAATTTTGAAAACTGAAAATTCTTTTCTTGTTGTAAATATTTATATTTTATAATCAAAATGACTTTATTTTTGTTACCTGCCAACAAAATTATTTTCTTTTAAACAATTACCATTGTTTGAAAAAGTTTAAATAAATTTTCAAGTACTTTACTCTTGTTAAAACGTAAAAGGTTGCAGGTAAACTACCCCTTTCCCTTAACCGATCTTCACCAAAATCGAAAGTCCTTGAGATCTCTACAATTCAGGGATGTATGCAAAACATTATTTGATTCTGTTTGAATTTGCGGCAGTTATCGTTTGCCATAGAAAAAAAACGTTGCAGGTAAACTACCCCTTCCCCTCAACCGATCTTCACCAAAAACAATAGGTCTTGAGTACTCTACAAATCAGGGCTGTATGCAGAAAATTATTTGATTCTGTTTGAACTTGCGGCTGTTATCGTTTGCCATAGAAAATACACTTGTTAAAAAAACGTTGTAGGTAAACTACCCATAACTGCCCTTAACCGATCTTCACCAAAAACAATAGGTCTTGAGAACTCTACAATTCAGGGCTGTATGCGAAACATTATTTGATTCTGTTTGAATTTGCGGCAGTTATCGTTTGCCATAGAAAAAAATCTACAGACAGACACACAGACAGACACTTTTCGGAAAACGACTTTTTTTCATGTTTTGAGTGTAGTAGAATCAGAATCTGCAATAATCTCGAACACGATTTTTTTTGCCATCACCATACTTCCATTCCTTAAGGAATATGGAAGTAAAATACTACAGAGTATGTTTCATTGATGCTGAAGATGTAAAAGACAAATCGCCTAGCAAACGTAAATCTCTACCAAATGTACACTCAAGAAATGTTTTGAAGACTGAAAAAACGTTGGCAAATCATGTATGTGTCCAACAGAAATTACTTTGAACAGGGCAATATGAATATATATGATTCTTAAGACACGATTAAAAAAAAAAAAGATTGCATGAACTTTTTGATCGAATCTCATATGTTTAAACTGCTATGAACTCAAAGTCATTATATTCCTAGAATGCTATATTATGATCCTAACAATTTTATCATTTTTCAGTCAATTGTTATGGAAGTACCACACAACAGAAAAATGTTTTCTTGACAAAATTTTTTTATATTGGTCAATTTTAATGTTTGATTTGAATGCCTTAAAAATGTTTTTAGTGTAAGTAGTGTCTTTACATCAAACTTCTTTTTTCAGTAGTATGTCATATTCAGAAATATTATGTAAATCCTGTAGAGTATTAACAATTTATTTCATTTCATACTTACACAAACACCAGTAAAATTCTTACTTGTAACTTGTAGAGTAATTCTTTTTTAATTAGTTTAGGTAATATTAAAAATGAACCATGCTTTCTATTAATTTTTTATTTATTATTGTTTTCCAATGGCTCCCCCTTGGTAGATTTAACCCATTTGGTAGCGGGCTTCCCAGTAAAGACCACTGTAACTTCTGAGTTCTTGCATTTTCCAGTTCAGCTTCACACACTCCAATAGATGAGTTTTGTTCATTTTTGAGTCTTCTCTCCTGCACAATACACATTCTTCTGTGGTGGAAAATTTTAATTTGTAGAGATGCGCTGAGAGACAGTCATGGCCAGTTTCTAATCTAAAGTTGGCGACTGCTTCCTTCCTGGGTTTTCTGCAGTTTTTATTCCATAACTGTTCAAGCCCTGACCATGTTTTTCGTTTTGATATGTTTCTTGCTTCTTCCAGGAAGCGAGAGTTTTTTTTTCTTGTCATCAGTCTTCTTAGGGTGCTGAAGTCATGGGTACTTTCCTGGTGGTAGATCTTTGTCCCTCGCTTTGCCAAGATGTCTGCTGTCTCATTTCCCAAGATGCCTATGTGAGATGGGATCCACTGGATAATTATCTCCTTGTTAAGTGCTGTAAGCTGCCTGGTGAGTCACCTTGGTTCCAGTGTGCTCCTGGATGTTGCTCCTGTATTAGACAATGTTGCCTGGATGGGAGACTTAAAGAGTCCACTAAAAGGACAGCTTTTAAAAAGGAATTTGGCCTCCAAATGAGGTTTTGCTATGCCACTTTGATAGCCTCTACTTCAGCGTCGTAACTCGATTTATTTTGTCCCACTGCAATATAGTGGGAAAACAATGAGGAGAACACTCCTGCTCCAGCACAACCCACTTCATCCAGCAAGGATCCATCAGTGTATACACATAGCCATTTTCCTCCGGAAATCGCTCATTGATGGTTGTTAGCGTTATCTGTTTTACGATATTAATTGATGACTCGTTGGGCACTTGGTGAAACATATTAATACAAAGGTTTTGTAAAATATATAAAAACACTTGGTAAGTTTCACAAATTTTTTTTTTAATTAACTCTGACAGCTGTTTCGACTAACTTAAGCCATTGTCAAAGAGCGAGTGAATGAAATTACTGAACACAGGATGTTAGAGTAGTGTAGGTGGTAAACATCTGTTTAGGGCGTATCTGGAACATCTGTGTTGTGATGGCGAGGGGTGGGGAGTGTGTGCATGAGACAAGGGAAGGTCTGGTGTCTTTAAAAACTAAATACAATCATGAATGCAAAATATAAAATTAACTGAACTAAATATAAACTGAATGCAAAATTTAAAATAATGATGAACATTCAAAATAATATAAAATAAACTAAACTAAATAACAGATTTTAATAAAGGGGATACACAAAATTCAGTCTGTTCATTGGTTAAATTTTTGTTATTTTTTATTGCTTTTTTAATTTCTAAAATTTCTAACAAATCCATTTTTCTACCTTTTTGTATGTTGTGGAGTAGTGTTATGTTTTTTGTGTCTATAAAGTGATTGTGTTGTAAGCAATGATCTGCAAAACCTGTATTAGATGTATTGGTTAAAATCGCCTTCTTATGTTCAGAAATGCGATGTTTCAGAGCACGGCCACATTGTCCGATATAAATGTCCGATGCTATTAAAGATCATTTAATAAATATTTATAATAAATAAATCCATTTATTCACAGCTCCTTGTGGTAGGCCGATTTTTCTCGTCTGGTAGGTTGCGGTTGACACTAAGGATTATAGCACAAGAGAGGATAGTTGTAGTAAAAAACATTAAATTTTCAATTATTATTGTACAAATATAATTTCCAAAAATTTCTAGGAAAATTATGATTTCATCTTTTAGGGTTTTTAAGCATCAATGGTTCAAGTATTGACTACTTCATGTTATACTACGTTGGAAGGTACTACTGTTGGTTTTGGTCTCTTGTTTAAAACGATAATCCTGTATAAGAATTTCTGGATAAAAAGAAATCTAGAAATATGGGTCACATAACCATACTTTTATATGCAAGGATGGATCAAATATGAACCAGAATTCCAGCGACTGAATAAGTGAATGGAACACAGCACAGCCTTGAGCAGATGACTGTGAAGATGTCTGAAGTTGACCGCTTTTATATCTGCAGTTGATGTCTTATGTCCCTGACTCAAGACAAGTCTTATTATTATTATTATTATTACATGTTTCTGGATTATTCTCCGATGACATGATGTCTCCTGTAGATGTTCTCCGCCACTGTCCAATATGAGTTGTCGTTCAATATTCCATCCATATTTGTTTTAAGTCTTGGCATCCTTGGGATGTCTGTCTGCCAGTCCACTAATATGTGCTGTAAGGTCTCCTCATGCTGATGACACAGTAGACAGGTAGCAGTTTGGGTCAATTTGAAATTGTGCAAGTATGACTGGGTTACAATATGGACAAGTCTTCCTCTGTAGCCGAAAGTTCGACTACACTTCTAGGAATGTTTCTATATATGGAGATATCTTGTGTACTGATGTGCTGTTTGTATGTTGAACCTTTGGTGGAATTCAAAAATGCATCCTTCCATGTCTCTGTGAGTCTTCTGTTGAAATCCGAAGTGGCAGCCAGTGATGATGTTACACTTTCCTCTACTGGGAACAGCATAGTTGCATCCTTAGCTATCTCACCTGCTTTTTCAGTACCAGTAATATTTACGTGGCTGGGAATCCATTTTAGAATTATCTCAATTTAGTTTCTTTCCAGTTTCTATACAGACAAATCATGAATCTCGACACTATCTCATAGTTGAAATATCGAAAATTAGTATTCGTATTGTTTAAATTAGCAGCCATCCTTACTATTTCTTTTATGAATTTTCTAACTGCTATAATTTTTTATTGTTCGACTAAACTTTTCGTCATTACTGACATCTTCAGGTCTTAAACAACGTTGTTTAATACAATTCATAAAAGAAATAGAAAATTAGTATGGCTACAGATAGTGGGAAAATACCAAATCTTCAGACTTTGCACTTAATGGAGTTTATGAAAACATCACAGATTTTGTGTATTATTATTATATAACTTATTAAAATGTGAGAGGAATTTATGTTTAATCATCCACAACTATTTTCATACACCACCAATGTCGAAGAAAATTGATTTAGGTGTTTTGATTTTTATAAAATAACAGCAAGAAGTTTTATTGTATATTTTTTTATTATTTTTCTTATAAAAACATAGTAACATTTAAACTGTACATTTACAAAATAAATTTTTATTTTTAATAAAATAATATCCAAACATGATGGACATTTACAGTAATAACTAATTAATTACACAATAAAACACACCTTTTTTGTCAGATCATAATGAAAATTAATTACAACCTAATTAAAACAAACAAGAAAAATTGTTTTATCCTAAGGAAAGCATTTCGCTTGATTTATTTTTTTTAAACCTATATGTAAAGAAGAATTAACATAAATAAAAAACTAAAATAAAAAATCTTTTTTTGTTTTTTACCTTAATTTTACTACAAAAATCAACAACAACTTAACATGAGATCGTAAAAATGTTTGAGTATAAGACATTGCATTTTGTAAGGTTATTTAAGCCTTATTATAAACAGTAAATGGTATATAAGTAGTCGTTTCAGAACCACACCACGTAAGTCATATAAAAGTCTTATCCAGTCAGTTAAGTAGAATAAGAAACATTTAAATGCATCATCATTATTTTATTTTTATCTGTAAATATATGATTCCACAAATTTTATCTGTAATTGATATGATTTAATTAAACAGATTAAATATTAAACAGAACCGAACCATGGGATTTTTTTTAAACAGATGCCCACAGTAATTGTATTGTTCATTCTCTTCAGAAAAGAAATTAAGTTTGATTTATTTATTTTTTTTTCAGAATTAGTTTGCTGCACATCAGTACAAAAGCATACCTAGCGATTAAAAAGTTAAAACTGACATGAAAAAAATCACATTTCCACATTTTACTAATTAAGTATGGCACACTACAAAATAATGTTTGTTTTTTAGTAATTTAAAAAAAAATCATACTTTAACTCAACCTTCACAGAATTGTTGTTTTTAATTATAACCGCATACATACTATTATAAAAGATAGTTATGAACCCTTGATTGTATGATTTCTTTTAAAACAATGTCTGAATTTATTAAAAACTTCCCACACTGTTATTTAAAATAAAGTTACAGACATTCTCCATTATTATTTACTAAGACATCACAAACAGCATGAAAAATTACAAATTTAAAACATCTGTTATATTTAGATTAAGATAAGGGTTTACAATGTCCTTTTGCAAGGATGACAGAAGTGTTAACTTTTCAAAGTAACAGTCTGTTTGAGACACGCTGTAATTCCCTGACACATTTTTTTTTTCAATGCAGTCATATATTTAACTGTGTGTGACTTCTGAACACATACACACACACAGTGACAATTTGTTCTTTCTACATAATTGTCACGTGACATTAATGGTAGCTGTAAGGGAAATTTGTGTACCTGAAAATAACCATATTCCCTGGTCTAAACATTATGATTAAAAACATAATGAAAAATGTCTACAAGTCTTTTTAACAGTAATGGGCCTGCATAATAACATTATTCAGTAGTTGTAAAGTACAACTAAGTATTCACTTCCAAGACAAACACTCTCTGGTAAGCCAATATTAGACTACTACGTATGACAGAACATTTTAAATGTTAACTCAGGTGCCTGTAACAATTCTAAGTTTAATTAAAACAAAATTTTGTAGAATTATTTAGTTATTTGAATTCTGCAACCAACTTTTCTAGTTCTAGTTGCATACTTAAAATATAATTTCATTACTGTGATTTTAAATATCTTAAGTATGTTTAATAATTATTATTTTCCAACAGTGAAATTTTAAACACCAAGAGTGTCTTAAATTTATTACACATATTATTTTTACAGTTTCTTCAGTAATTAAAAAGCGTGTCTTTAAATTCACTGAAATGTGACAATAACAAACAGTTACTTAGGTTAATATCAGCAAACAGAAATTAGTTTTTACTGAGCCTCTAGATAAGGAATGAAAAGGAATACAGAAACAATTGTTAAAAACATCTGACTTAACACTGTGATCAGAAACGTCTCTGCGGCCAGATCTGTGATCAGAAGAAGTCTGTGGCCATATTTTGAAAACACTTTAGTTTTGCTTTCAAGAGAAAAATCAGTCTATGAAAGCTGAAGCTAAAATTGTTTTCAAAATGTTGTCAGAGAGTATCCAGATTATAGATACCTCAAATGGATGTTAGGGAAGGATATTCTGGATGAACAGATTTTCTGGAAAGCTTCAACCTAACATGAGCAGTGAAATGAAAAATTAGTGAAAATTCTCAAGTTAAATACAAATCAAGGATTCATTTTATGTCAAAATATTATACCATAAAACCAATATAAATAACTTCCTTTAACCTGTAAACACATTACAAAAGAAACATTCAATATAAAAAAAAACAAAGTAATATTATTTTTAAGAAAAGGCATTACAGTACACAGCAGTTGAAATGGTGCTTGCATCGGTTACACTTAACATGAGATAGTCATTGTAACAGAATGTAAATATGTTCTTACAATAACATTTATTACTTCTATGTATATAATATATATATTTATAATAAAATATTTACAAGATGACGATCAAAATGCAATATTAATTTTTTGTGCTTCTTATGTATATTGTAGTAATTTATGGCAATAATAATAATAGTAATTATATAATACAATTTAATTTACATGATTTATTTATATAAATATTATTTTGTTCGATTTTATAATCTGTGCTTTGGCGCTGTATGGTGAGCGGTTTATTGAAATTTATCTCAGCCAAAAGAGTTATTTTTTGCAGTTACATTAATGTAACAATTATATATATTTTTTATTTTTATATATTGTTTATTAAATTATATTTTTGTGTTTGAACGTTGGTTATTTGAAATTAACATAAAATCAAATTACTCTTATGATTTCATAAATAAACAAAATACTGGCTTTAACAAAATACTGACTTTATTCAAACAAAATATATTTTGTAAATTCATGTTAAAATGGAATGTTACCAAACAAAACATATTACATACTAACTTATAATCTAGATGTTGTTAGCTTTTCTTCTATTAAATAAAAATTAAAAAAATATTAACATGTTACAGAATGCAAAAATGACATATTGGCGTTATAAAATTAAAGTATTTCTGTAATTACAAAATTAATGAAATTTTCTGAATTTCATACAGATGTATGTATGCAAAATTCAAATTGTTTATATACATAAAACATGGATTATCGTTAAAAATGTTTATTTTATTTACTGTTGACATATTTATATACTATTATGCACCAGTAGTAAAATTATCTGTAGCAAATACTTTAGAGTTCATCCATACATTAGTTTTGGGAGAAAGAATTGTAAAAATAAAAAATAGCTTACGTACTAAAAAATTTAATTTACACTCGTGCATAACTGATATACTCGCATAACACCTGGCATAACAATGTTATGATCAGATAATATAAAAATAGAAAAAAATAAAGTAAACTAAAACCGTTACACATATACATCCACACACATACAATGCATGTTACAATTTGTATAACCCTTTTAAAAGAAGAAGATCAATGAATAACAATGATTCAAGGAAGCCAAAAGAAAATATTAAATATTTTGGTAACGAAAATTAGTGCTACATTTTATGCTACTTACTTTTTATTTAAGAACGTAAGAATAACAATAAAACGAAGATTACAGTAAAACCCATTAATTTGAAAACCACTTCAATTTGGATCACTTCTTGGCAGTGTGTGGCAATTATTGAGATATTTAATCCCTACACATATTTTAAACTGGCAAACACGATCACCTTCATTGAGAAGTTATTTATATGAATAACACATTATGTGTGTGTGTGTGTGTTAAAAGGTAAATTTATATATTTTTACCAGACAGTGGATGAAATTAAAACTATGCTAGTTGGTCATTTTGTGTTGTGAAATCTGCTGACAATTTACAGATACGAGTATAAACAGCAACAAACATAACTATGTAGAAGGTTATTTTCTTTGAAGAGGTCGTAGAATTGCAAAAACAAATTTACATGTTTTTACACCATATCAAAGGAACTAACAAACTGAAATTTTTGTTATTTATTGTGTATAATTTTCACAAATATTAATTAAATATTTTGTGAATATTTAGGTACTTTTCTAATATGTGGATCTTCCTTTTTTCATGAAAAGTAATAACTAGTATTGTGTAAAATACTAGTATTTCATTAATTCACACCTGATATTAATCTCTAAATAATTCTGAATCAGTGAAGGTTTATTAATTTTTATAAGGAAAAACTTTAAAGTTATTTTTAACCAACTAACTTCACATTAAAGAGAAGTCAAAATAAAAAATAATTAAAAAAATAATTTAACATAAAAATGAAATTCATGTTGCTGCACGCCTTACTATCTACAATACATTATCTTTTTACCTTTGTATTGGGAAATATGCTACTCAGAAAACTTTTATTTTATTACGAACAGAACTACAAGAAACTTGATTACAAATAATATTTAAATGTTTCTTTACGAACAAAATGTCAAATATGAAGTTGATGTGTATGTGTATGGATTAAACTAGTTCTTAAAAAACTTCAACTTTTAAGATACAGTTCATTCCTGCTGTGACAAAGATTCCTCATTTGCAACCAGTAATCATTCCTTTTTGATCCAATAGAATAAATGTTTAATGCGGTACAACTTAAATACTACTACACTTACAATAATGTCCTGTTAACTATTTTTTTTGACACACATATTTAACAAAACAAAAAACAGTTCTTACAAAGCTGCCAACATGACTAGCCTGAACAATACCTAACTGCACTACCAATCTATCATTGAGCATTACATAACAGTTCTGCCAATTATTATTCACCTTCCATGATGGCACTACTAGGCTTTTTCTACAATATATACAAAAAATATCATTAATTTAATATTGTTTATCCTAAATTATACACTTTAAACAACTGCGTACATATGATTATTTGTTAGAGACAATTTTTATTTTTATTTCATAATAAAATGTTTTGTCACACCACTTTGTCAAACACCACTGAGGTAAAATTTTGTGTTTACTGTACGAAGCGACTTGTTTTTTACCGTTTTCTTTCCACTACTGGGTAAGTAAATTCCACAATTTATATTATACTCATTTCAATCCAGAAACATGGCAAACTTGAAGCTGATGAAAATTACATTTATATTTTCTTTGAATAGGCCTAGACATTAAATTTCCTGAAATCTAATTTTGGTTATAAAAACAGGTTATTACTGTTCTACCTTCTATGTAAAACAGTAAAACATTATTTTATCACCCTTAAAATAACAAATCAATCCAAACTGTCACACACACACAAACAGCTATTTTTGGACTCATTTTAGTTTTAATTTTTAATTTTGATGTCCTGATAAAACATCACTACAAGCCTGAAATATTTATACAGTTATAATGAACCTTCTATTCATCTTCTGATCAGTGGCGAAGCTAGTAATTAATGAATGGGTAGGCAAAAGTCTTATCTTAAATTTTGTTTAGAGTAGTTCTACACAGCGAGTTTTCTTGCTTGCAAAATTGTCAACTACTCGGTCTTTGAACAGCTGGTCACTCATCAATTCTTTCACAATTTTTTTTTTTTCAATAGCAATGGTGCTAAGAGAATTAAGTCTTTCGTTGGTGAAGTAAAGACTTAAGAGAATTAAGTCTTTCGTATTGGGCAAGTAGTTTTTATTCTTTTCAAAGTACTCATAATCCTTTCTGAAGAAGCTATGGTTACAGGAAACGTTAAAATGAAACGAATTAATTTTCACACGTACACTGGTTCTAAGTAATTAAGAACTATAAAATGTAAAAGTATTTGAGGGAACAGATGTTTTCCAGTATCTGAGTAAATGTATTTTATTCATTTTCCAGTCTTTAACTATTGAAAATATCGGTATGGAGAACCATACATGACTTCCATGTTCTAAGATTTATATTTAAATCATTTTCAAAATGAAATATTACTATAGAAACTACTTCTTTCTACTTACTGCTTCAGCCTTAACCACAGTAATGTGATCACTAACGTATACCACCTCACGTTATCGCACTCGATTTTCACTGATGATGGAAGTCGATGGCATTGCCGAAACGTCTGGTTTTGTAGAAAACATTGGACTACGGCCAAACATCCCGGGAAGGAATTTTAACAAAAACTACTTCTTTGTTGCCGATAACGTTGTACAATATATATAAAAAATTGCATAAAATTAATGGCTTGTATAAGTTAATGTTTGATCTCCATTAAGTAGTGCTCAAGTTTCCAAAGTTTTAATATTATGATGTCCGTAATTAAAACATCAGAGGAGGTTTAGTGTGTATGAGGGTACAACGTGGACAAAAATTTTCAACATTTCCTATTGAGCGTTGCTTAGAGTAAAGCTGCGAATCTACAGTGTATGTTTCACAGAACAAACACACGAAAAAGAAGGAGCGCTCCGAAGTCACTCATGGACCCTCAGCATCTTGCAGAGGGTTCATTCCCTAAAGTTGAAAAGTCTGTCTATGAATCGTTCCTCTGTAAACACGTGCAGTTACACTGCCCAGCGATCCACAGGAAGCAAAACGCTATCCACTTTTTCGGCTTGCATGCGTTATGTTGGTATGGGTTTCGGCACTTACCATTAAAAAGCGTGCATATGTAAGAAAATAAACAAGTGAGGCCAGAAATAACGCGAAATTTGTGTGTGTGTGTGTGTGTGTGTGTGTGTGTGTGTGTGTGTGTGTGTGTGTGTGTGTGTGTGTGTGTGTGTGTGTGTGTGTGTGTGTGTGTGTGTGTGTGTGTGTGTGTGTGTCTTCCCTGCCTTTTTATTGCGGTAGTCATAATAATAAAATGGAAACGTAAACATTACGTAACTGAGATATGCTTCCCTGCCACGAACGATATATTATTTTATACATGTATATTAACTCATACGTAATTTACATTAAAATGAAAAAATTATAATTTTATTGCCTGGCAACAAAATTATTTTATTTTTAACAATTACCATTGTTTCAAAAAGTTTAAATGAATTTTCAAATACTTTACTGTTGTTAAAACGTAAAAGATTGCAGGTAAACTACCCCTTCCCCTTAACCGATCTTCACCAAAATCGAAAGTCCTTGAGATCTCTACAATTCAGGGGCGTATGCAAAAAATTATTTGATTCTGTTTGAATTTGCGGCTGTTATCGTTTGCCATAGAAAATTACCCTTGATAAAAAAACGTTGCTGGTAAACTACCCCTTTCCCATAACCGATCTTCACCAAAAACAATAGGTCTTGAGTACTTTACAAATCAGGACTGTATGCAGTAAATTATTTGATTCTGTTTAAATTTGCGGCTGTTATCGTTTGCCATAGAAAATACCCTTGTTAAAAAAACGTTGCAGGTAAACTACCCCTTTCCCTTAACCGATCTTCACCAAAAACAATAGGTCTTGAGAACTCTACAATTTAGGGCTGTATGCACATAATCTTTTGGTTCTGTTTGAATTTGCAGCTGTTATCGTTTGCCATAGAAAATACCCTTGTTAAAACATAAAACGTTGCAGGTAAACTACCCCTTTCCCTTAACCGATCTTCACCAAAATCAATAGGTCTTGAGAACTCTACAATTCAGAGCTGTATGCGAAACATTATTTAATTCTGTTTGAATTTGTGGCTATCGTTTGCCAAAAAAAAAAATTACCCTTGATAAAAAAAACTGTTGCAGGTAAACTACCCCTTTCCCTCAATCGATCTTCACCAAAAACAATAGGTCTTGAATACTCTACAAATCAGGGCTGTATGCAAAAAATTATTTGATTCTGTTTGAATTTGCTGCTGTTATCGTTTGCCATAGAACAAAATCTACACACACACACACACACACACACACACACACACACACACACACACACACACACACACACACACACACACACACACACACTTCAAAAAACGACTTTTTTTCATGTTTAGAGTGTAGTACAATCAGAATCTGCAATAATCTCGAACACGATTTTTTTTGCCATCACCATACTTCCATTTCCTTAAGGAACATGGAAGTAAAAAGTGTATTTATTTATAAAGCTATTCAATTTAGTAGAAGGAAAACTCTCTTTGTAAGAAATGAAGTGATTTGGATCCAACAACTCAACAAACTGGATACTTTCGAAATCACTGAACCGTACCTATAGCTGCATAATCAAAGTATCAAGAAATTCATAAGTTAATGTTTTCAGCAGTTTCCTGTTACTGTCATCTATACTTAACCTCACTGCTTACTTGGTGACATTTTCAATGCAAGAAAACATAGTGTTTTCTGATCTCATGTCCTTGAGGATAGCAGTAGTTTTCTTATTTCAGTGTTGCACAGAATTATATTGGAGATAGTTTTGTGTTGCAGTAGAGAAAAGAGATGGTCAATATAAACAATATTTCCCTATAAAAACAATGTAAATAAAATGGGTCTTTTTGAGCATGTTAAGCAATCCAACAGCAGAATTGTACGAATCACTATCCCATCCTTCATCATTCTCTGTAATGTCCTAAAACATCTGTCTCAAGTCACCATAGTGGGAAAAGATGGTATGATGAACTGCTCTGGAATGGAAGTTCCAACGGGTAGTGGATGCTTGTGGAAGTTTAAATCCTCTAGATTCTAGAAGCTGTGATCTCTTTGAGGATCTACAAAAAAATGTGTGAAATGCTGTCAGATTGTGAATGAAGAGACTAACCGATTTTATTGTTTTAGTGCAATGAGGAATTACGAGGTTTAACTCGTGAGCATAGCAATGTAGAAATAATGCTCTTGGACAAGTCTGTTTTACAAAGTGCTGACCACCTCCATGCTTTCCAGCCATTACAGAGGCTCCGTCATATGTTTGACAGACTACCTTCTCAGTTACACCCCACTTTTTTAAAACATCAACAATTAATTCTGATAAGCCTGATGCAGTCTTATCTACTGAAACATCATAAAACCCAATGAACCTTTCTATTTGACCTTCTTTTGAACAAAATCTAAAAATTATGCTGACCTGAGATCTTACTTGATACGTCTAAAGTTTCATCTGCCTGAATTCCAATAAAATCGCAAGAATCTAACTCCGCCTTAATCTTCTCTTGAATTATATCAGTTACAGATTCAACTAATTCATTCTGAATATCGCTTGATGTACCTTTAAAGCCTGACGTAGACTGGAGATGATCTCGAATGTACTGCTCCTGCTTAGAAAGAAGATCTAACAATTCTAGATAATTACCCCGGTTGACTGAGTCTTCCCTTTTGAAATGACCTCGAAATCCAAGCTCCTGTTTCCCGAGAAAACACACAATGTTAACCGGCCTATCTTTCAAAAACAAGCCTATTTTGTTTCATGACGTCATTATGTTTAACAGCTTGAATTCTAGCCCCTTCAGAAAGAGTATGTTCAATCCTCACGCGTCCCAGCAAACGGTACCGCTTTCATTTTGAATATGTTTATTTGAATTCTGGTGTTTGTCTGCTTTTCTAAGAAAGTTTTTTGTAACCGTCACTCCATATAAAATCCATTCTTTGTCACCAGAAAACAAGATACATGTATAACAAAAAAGTCTGTTGGTTTCGGAACAGCCTGTCAACCACGAATATCGCTCGTACCATGAAAACTGAAATTTTCTAGATACTTTACCATAAAAATGTTTAATGTCTAAATTAGGCATAAATCTCTTGTTTTTAACACCACATTTTTCTTCGTAAGTCCAAGAAGAAAACGGCTTACTTTTTAATAGTCAAAAGATCTGACAAGGTATTAAAAGGACCGCGTTCACTCATTTCGGGCGACACACTTGTTAGTCATACACAATAATATAACTGATTGAACTTCCAAATTCATAACTTGATTAGTTTATATATATGTTTAATGTCACAAATAATTTAAATGACAATCTTGACCTTGTATTAGTTCAGCGGAATAACAGGCACACTTTTAATAACCGCATAAAATTAACATGATTATAAACAACACAGCGCGCTTTTCTGTTCGCAGGACAGCAGTGAGACATGCCTCAACGCTACTGGTGGTGAGCGCGGGTCAATCCCCTTTCCCCGCACTTCCAAATCATGCCAACACATTGCTTACATACGATGTATACAAGAAACGCTGAGGCAGGTTCACGTTGCCTCATTTAAATGAACTATGTCTGCTCTCACGTGTCACCATCTAGCGGTCACTCAGTAAAGCATGTAATTAGTAAATTCGACAATTACAGTAACAATGTATATCTTTACGTTATGTACTTCATACGTATTTATAATTTTTATTCTACAGAATTTTTTAGGGTAGTCATTGCCTCAATTGCCTCCATGTAACTTCGCCACTGCTTCTGATCAAGCAAGCTTCAAAAATATTTTGATAATTCTTATTACTACAACATTTTGTTTGAATTATTATACTCATTTTTTGAATTATTTTCTTAAGTATTTTGTATATCAATACAAGCATTCATTAAATTTATAATAACTTTTCACAGCTTCAAATTTTTTTTAGGTATTATTCACATTTGCTTTCATTTTTCCAGATTGCTTATTAATATTCGTCCATTTGCATATTTTGTAAGTGGCAAGAAAGACATCAGTAATAAAAAAAAATTATACTACTAAAAACTTAAAAATTACACAAATATTTCATTATTTGGTGTATATCACTTTATGATTTTGTCAGAACTTTTTACTTGAAAAAAATTACTTGTTTATAAGGAACATGACTAATTAGATGACAACGTTCTTAACTTCTGACTAAACGAATAAATTTTACTAAACTATAGAGAAGAGACATAAAGTTACGTACATACAAAATTATACACAGAACTATAATGTGTACATTGAATGAGTTTCAAATAAATTTTATTAAAAATGATTATATCATATGAAATGACTGTTACCTTGTTATGAATTTAATAATATTAACAAAATGAGAAAGTAAGTTGAACAGCCTACACAATAACAGATATTACTAAATAACATTTTAATAAGACCTTCAAAATGTTTGTACAAAATTTGCTTTTCTCTTCTGAGTGTCATAAGTGTACCGTACACTTAATATCTTTGCTTCAGTTTTTATTTAAATCCCAAAATTGACACATTTATTAAGCAAGAAATTATTATACTTAAAACTTTGATGAAACTTATATGATCTTTACATCTGTAATTTATTTTTTATTTAGACAAAAAATTATTTTGTTCATTTACCTAGAAGTTTTAACATATTATAACACGACTTATCAACAATATATTCATCGCCTCAGAAGTTAAGTGAGTTTTGCTATCTAAAATAGCATGCACATTGCTTTACAGTACATCCTTATTGATACTGTTTAAAATTACTGGGAATTGATTCATCCATGAATGTTGATTTTCAAATTAACTGTGGACTTCCAACTTCAGTTTTACAATTAACTTCAGATTATAGCTTCATACTATAATCTACTTTCAAATTAGAAAATCAAACAAAATAATTTCACTACAAAAACTAAACCTTTCCTATCTTCTTTCTTCTCATTATAATGAATATAATGAACAGATTTGTACTCTTCTTTTGCATTTTTCTTCTTCTTCTTCTTCTTCTTCTTTCTTGTCTTCTGTCTTATAAAATAAACCATCCCAACCAAAAAAAAAAAATATATGTACAAAAATTTACATTTAAAACACATATCTATATTACAGTAGCTTAATAATAGATTTATATTTATTATATAGAAATAAAATGTTCAGTCGTTTAAACACATTGATCGATTTATAAATAGATTAAGCTCTATTTATTTACTTCTGTACATAATAATAAAAAATAAAATTATGTACATAAGAAAGACTAAAGATGTTTTTGTCTAGTCTACACAGTTTTTGATGACATTTAATTTGTTTAATTAATCATTACATAAATTATAACATCGTTTTGTTAAAACAGGAGCATTCTTGCTCATTTGCTTTTTTTTACAAAAATTAATTCAGAATACTTGCAATAAGTACTATGAAACAATTATATTATATAATATGTACAAAACAAATGTTCTCCTCATTTGATTTTCCTGCACAAACACAGGGTTGATGGTATTTTCCATTCTAATTTAATCACTCTAACACCATATTTTATGCAGTTTATTTTGTTCAAACTATTATCTCGCGAATGATCCTACGACTCCTAGAATTTGGAGTGGAATATCCGGATTCGAGGCTTTCATCAAACGATAGCGATAAGTGTTGCTGGGGCTTCAGATTCTCTTCACCTTCTAACATTAACTGGTGTTCCAAATAGGGATCAGGTAATCCACTAACATCGTGGTACGGAGATTCTGCAACAAGAGAAATGAACATTACAATAAAGTTATTTAACATTTTTGGTAAATACGTACTAGTGCCTTCAGTGATTGACAATATTTATATTTGCTTTATTGGTTACTGTCATACAATTACTGTGTTAGTGTACATTTCCTACTTTTTCACATACGAGACATGCCAATGGCATATAGACAAATTTTTTTACTTATGATAATATTTTTCATGTACTTAATATGAATACAAATTTTTTGGTTGTAGATTTCCCAAATGCTGTTTGCTGGTTAGTTATTTACAAACATATGTTTGGGTGTAAATTATTGGATTTGTCATTTTCATTACTTTTTTTATCGCTTTATATTATCTAAGTTTAGCCTGTCTCTGAACTTACAAAACTTCTTCTTTTTTCTTATCATAACTATTATATAATTTTTTAAAACCTTCTTGCTAATTGCCAGTTATTTTTGTTAGCTGTGCAACATTCATCACGAATAAATAGAAAATGTCTTAATGTTTCAAAGCGTTAACTTTTTAAAAACAAATTCTTTGTTTTTATAATGACAGCAGGTGTAACCATATTGTATTTCTCAAACATATCTATTGCTACCAATGGACTGCAGTCAGTTGCGACCCAATCATATAAAACCCAGTCGTTTGTGACTAAGGTGGAAATTTGAAACCGGTCAATTGCGACCCAACCAATTACGATCGAAAACATCATTCTATAATTTTTACTATGGCAGAATAATCTTGTTACATTATGATATACATAAAATAAACTATTTCACTTCATATACACTGTACATAGTACACTGTGTTGCATTCAAAGTTTCTACCCCCCCCCCCCCATTTGGCAGTGCACTGTATTTTATGTCTCTTGTGTTTCTATAAAAGTAAGGTAGATGTATTTCCTATTTGTATTTTAATGGCAACAAAGCAACTATTATATTTATAATATAATATTTTAACTGTAAACTTAAATTATTTGATTATTAGATCATTTTTTCAGTCACTGAAGTGTACTGGGGCATATTTATAGGGGGGGATCACACATTTTCAATTAACTTAAACATAGTAATGTTGATTAGTTTAACTCGATTTTTATTTTTTATGAAGCCGACTCAACCCCCCCCCCAGGCCAAATTCTAGATACACCACTAGAAGTGTAAGTCCCATTTGTTACTATTAACTGTTTAAAAAACAAATACAGTGAGCATACATACCTAAATGGTGGTCACGTCTTCGCCCCTTGTCTGGTGTATAATCTTGTCGGGAGGGATTGTTACTGGTACGGCTGTAATCGGGTGAAGCAGAAGGTACTAAATGGGGATAAGGTGCATAATCATCTACTGTTCCATAACCACCATGGGTCAATGGATCGTAGCCACCTGTGACAGAAAAAGGAAAAGCATAAAATACTTGAACTGCATACTTCTCAATTTCCTGTAACACAGTTACAAGCAAAGTTTACATCAGATTACTACAATGATTAAACTATCCATATTTTCATCCATTCTGTCTCTGTCTGTCTGTCTATCTCTCTCTCTCTCTCTCTCTCACTTTCTTATGATACAATACACATTTAGGCCAGCAACACAATGGAGCGACATTTTGTTTTGCAACAGAACCATTTTGGCGCATTGAGTCGCAACGCATCACAGATTACTCTACAGACATAAGGAGCTATAATAAAGCGCCACACACACACACACACACTGGCTGTGACACTGTCTAGAGGTGCCGCAAGGCCCCTTGCGACCAAAGACAAAGCTCCTTCAATTTATGTCTCGCAACAAAACAGCTTGCGAGATTTCAAACTGCGCATGCACTGGATTCTAACCACACAAAGCGGGAGAGTTTATATTATTAGTACTTAGTTCTACATGGAAAGTGGGTGCATTGTCCTTTTGTTCTGATTCTCGCATACTGTTGTATATTTATTATTATTAACTGATACTGAGTTTATAAAATGGAAATAAGTGCAGGTGTAATGGAAACTGAAATACAGTAGACTCTCAACTATCCGACCTAATGTGGCGGTCGGCCGGGTCGGATAGCAAAAAAGTCGGATACACCGGAGCCGTAGGCATACCAGCCTCTGTAAGGTCAATGATCGCCACCCTATTGCGTTGAATGTACTTGTTGCTATTTGGATGCGTACATCATATCAGTTTGTCCTTATAAATGGCGTACAGTAATAAATGAATTTGAAAGAAATGAAATAAGAATTCGCAACTACAGTATCTTTCACAAAACCTTTATTTGAAGGAAGAAACAAAATGTGTAGTTAACAATAAGTTGAATGAGTTTTAATTTATACGAAAGCTTTCAACCAAATTAGTTGTTAATATAAATCAAATTATAATAACCTAAAACTACGTACTGTATAATGAAAGAACAAGTGAAACTTACATTGTCTAAGGTTTGAAAAAGTCTGTAATTGAGACCTGCTTCTTTCCTCGCATTAATTTCCTCGCCGCTATATCCTTCCACTTACGTAAACATATGATGTCTGCTGGTGTTGCTTCTTCTTGCTGGCCAATGTATTCCACTGCCGTCTCGATCGCCTTCAGAGTGGTTTATACGATCGGAGGGTTCATCACCTTGTTCCTCTTCAATCGGCTGTTCATTTAATACCATCGCTACAATATCTTCGTCTGCAATTTCTTTGATTTCGTCCTTTGCCAACCATTCTGTGATGTCTTCCAATGAAGCTTCCTCACATCCGGGAACTTTTTCTAACAGCGATACAAGCGCAGTGTTATCAGTTGCATTTTCCACATCACATTGCTGTTCTACCTCTTCCCACTTATCACTGGCTCTGTGATCCAGCAAAATTTTCCACGATCGCACAAGTGTTAAAGATGGAATTTCATCCCATGCCTCAGACACCCATCTGATGACGTCAAGCATGTCTACTGTCTGTAGTGCCGTCGCAACTTCTGTATTATCAATTGTCGCGATGATATAGCTTAGTAGCCTACGTCGATATTTCTTTTTCAAAGCTTGGAGCACTCCCTGATCCACTGGCTGACATATAGATGTAACATTTGCAGGCAAGAACAAAGCTTTTATGTCTCCATCTTTTAACTGGTCATTTGCTGGATGTGAAGGAGCGTTATCCAAAACTAGGATTGCTTTCCTTGTTAAATTGTTTTCAGCTAAATGTTTTTCAACTTGTGGCACAAATTCCTGTTCAAATCAATTTTTGAAAATTTCTCCATTCATCCACGCCTTTTTTTGATGGGTATAATGCAGGGGCAAAGAACTTAAATCTTCAAGATTTTTAAAAGCCCTAGGCTTGCGAGATTTTCCAATCAAGGTCAGTCTCAACTTGTGGTTTCCGGTTGCGTTACTACAAGCTAAAACTGTAACGCGGTCCTTGCTCTTCTTGAACCCTGGTATGGCCTTTTCCTGTTTAGACGCTAGTGTTTTAGATGGCAACATACGGTAATTCAAACCTGTCTCATCACAGTTGTACACTTGTTCTCCAGAAACACCTTCCTTATCAAGCAGGTCAAAAAAGTGTTTTTTAAAGTCAGGGACAGCGTCCTTATTAGCAGACAATGCTTCACCACTAATCGACATCTGACGAACACCAAAACGTTTCTTCCAGCGATCAAGCCACCCGTCACTGGCAGTAAACTCACCATCGTCTCCTTCGATCTGTTTTTTAAACTGAATCGCTTTTTCTTGGAGCAAGGGGCCTGAAACCGTCAATCCTTTCCCCCTCACATTTTCATACCACAGATATAAAGCCTCTTCAACTTCCACATGTTTTCCTTTTTGCATAGTTTTTCTAACTTTCACGCTACTGCCACTTGCTTGCTTAGAACACCATTTTTCAATCTCTGCGCGATTTCTTCGCCAATCACCCACAGTAGTTTTTCCAACTCCTAACTCCAGTGCAATTTTGTTTACCGACTCACCAGAATCCATTCTTTTTATTGCTTGCAGTTTTTCTTCCAAAGTTACTACCACTTTCTTTCGTTTGTCACCCATATTTCACTTAAAAATAAAAGCCACCAACAATACTGTATACACACTTTATAACAAATTAACAATCCACGAACGACTGAACTGCACGGACTGACTTCTGGATACAGATTGACTGATGCACCTGTTACACACTCAAGTAGGAACACGAAACTTTCCTGTCACAACATGAATCAATTGGCGTACTGTATTGGTAACTGGTGATTCACGCGAAAGCGCCTTCACCCGCGTGGCGGGATTGCTCACATGACGTTTGAAGGCGCTAGTAATCGGATCGGAAATACTGCATACGTACCGTACTCAAAATACTTTTTTTTTTTTGAGGGCGGGTCGGATAGGCCGGAGGTCGAATAGTCGGGAGTCGGATAGCCAAGAGTCTACTGTATATGAAAAATAATGTCCGTCATGAATCTGAAAACCCATGAACCACACACTTTTATACTATTTCCTATCTTAGTTTAATTCTGACGTAAACAAACCCACATGGCAAATCTGAAACTCTATTGGTCAGGGGCATTGACACTGTTCACACACTCAACACAACATATAAGCTACTTGATATAAAACAATTGATAGGGAAGGCGGGTAAATGAAATGACGGCGGACAAGTGACGTCATTGTGTCAAGGATATAATCCAGGGAAAAAATAAGCTGTGGGAATTGGACCACATTACCAACATCGTAATGGACAGTACTATCAATAATAATGCTGACTCAAATGATGACAAAAGTTCCGATACAGATATGAAAAGGATTGAATCACTCTGACAGCAACTGATAATATACAGTACATTGGTAATTACTTTACGTTTTTGTTGTTTCCATTTTTAAACAGTTAATAAAAAAAAAGCCATTAACTGGTGTCATAAAATATTTCTCTATTGGTCTGATAACAGTCACACAAATTTACTTTGGTCAGGACAAATTATTACCAGTTACGTGTGTCAATATTATATGTACCCTGTCTGTACTCCTTCTGTCAGAGTCTCTAATTCAAGCAGCAAATAGTGTTTCAGATGTTACCACACCTGTTTATTTACATCAGGATTAAACTAAGAACGGAAACGTATACAGTTCAGGAATAACTGATGAGAAATTGTTTTGTCATGAGCCAATGTTTCAAGTCTCTCTCCACCAAAGCAGTGCTTTGCAACACAATGCATCAAAACAGTTTTGCTGCAAAACAAAATGTCGTTCCAGTATGCAGCCGGCCTTACACAGTCAATTCACCAGCTCACCATAATGGTTTTGCCTGTCAGTGATGTGATGATGATGGTGGTCAGGATTGTTACTATTGTTTGCATTATTATTTGCTGCGGCCATCTTCATCTGCCACAGCGAATCTTGGGAATTGACGGAACCACCATTGTTTGAATTTGAGTAGCTGTTATCCATATAACCCATATTTACCCCTACACAGACAGAAAAAACAACAACCATTAATAACCATTAATTTTCAATAAAACAAAAATAATTATAATTAGAATACTGACTTATGAAGTAACAAAAGTTTTTCCTAAAATTAAATATACTGCTACAAATAAATAAATATGAATTTTATAGCATAGTTTAAATTTAGTGTGAAGCTTTTCAATGCTAATATACAGTGCAGGTTTCAATTTTTATTATGTTATCAATCATGTTCATTAATAAAATGCATTTTGTATGTGTTCTGTTATTACAGAATCCTGAACAAACTCATGCACTACAATAATTCAGAACTGTGTGTGTGTGTGTGTGTGTGTGTGTGTGTGTGTGTGTGTGTGTGTGTGTGTGTGTGTGTGTGTGTGTGTGTGTGTGTGTGTGTGTGTGTGTGTGTGTGTGTGTGTGTGTGTGTGTGTGTGTGTGTGTGTGTGTGTGTTACATGGATGACCAATTCAAGTACCGTATGGCTGACTCAAACTGAAGGCCAAATTTAGGATTAGACCAGCTATATTATTATTTTAAGATTGTTAAAGCTAGCTGTATATTTAAGATTATAGTGTTGTGGTCTCGTATTGTGTATCATGCATATAGAAGAATATTTTGAGAAATTTTTTATGATGTTTTAACGAATACCATGCCCATGTTTGTCAGTTTGCCAGTTAATGTTAATGTGTGAGAAAATCGTTTACTCATGGTTATAGCTGATAGTGTATGGTTACACGAGCGTTTTTTTTCAGCTGTGCACGCCCACGGAGTTTGGAAAAATGCACAGTGGACACATGTGTGGCTTTTCATCATACATGCACGGACGCAAAGTGTAGTCACACAGGCGGTTTGTAATCGGAGGCCAGCATTGTTGTTTATTCACAATCGTAGTAGGTCATGGATTTTCTAGATAAAGTTTGCTTAGCCGTGCTTCTGGTTAGATGTCGAAGGCGTAAGAGGGTTAAGTGATTCTGGATCCACCCTCTACTAAGTGAAAGAGCACACAAAGGAAAATTTCAACTTTTCTACCCCAGAACAACAACACTACAAATTTTGTCCCATGCTTTCTGCTTTAAATTTGTGTCATGGTATTCCCCATTGCTAATCTTATAGATACAAGGTCTTTTTTCAACTTCAGTGATCAGTAACTCACTGTCTACATACACATTTCCCATGGTGCTGAAAGGTAAAACACAAATGCACAGAAACGTCCATGTGACCACCCTCATGCATGTTAAAAATGGAACTAAAACACAGCAGGTTGCATTTTGATGTGGGAGACCTTGAAAACGGAGCAGCACTGAGGACCCATGCATCTCCTCCATGTCCGTGTGACCAATTTCATTGTCGCCTGTGCGTTAAATTCAATGCGTTTCCCAACCGCAGGTAAACAGCCAAGAAAAAACGCTCGTGTAACCGTACCCATAGTCGGATGTACAGGGATGTATGAAAAATCAGGTATATGAAAAAATCAAATATGTCCAAATAGCAGGATGTAATTCTATAAGACTACACAAACGTCCCCTCCCCCCGTATTCAGTGATTCTTTTTGGTGCTGAACAAAGAGGAAGAAGGCTGTACACAGAGGAGTTGTTTACAGTCATTAGTGGAATGTGAAAATCTTATTGCCCCATATGACTTTATTAGTTCAAAATTTAAATTATATTGTCTGTCATCTGAAACCTGTAAACACTATTGTTAAGCCTTTTGTATTCCTTATGGTTTTAGATATTTTTTATAGAGAGCTAGGGAGGAGGTAATAAGTCTACACCTAGCCATCCTCATAAACTCTGTATGCACTGAATGTCTCAGCTACTAATGTTAGCCTCAAGATGGTGCGTGGGCACTGCTCAGGTCTGGAGATCATTATATGTCATGTACTGGGTAATAAATTAATTAGGGTAATTCAAAAGACCAGCTAGATTTAAAAATCTGTAGTTTCACCCCAACTTCGTTGTGCTTGTTTGCTAAACTGCTAAATGTCATGTTCTGGACAAGGCCTTTCAGTGTTTCCACCATTTTCAAGTCCTAAATCACAACAAAAAAATATCCCGCTGGACCTGTATATATATACCCATGAATCTGCCTTCACGGCAAGTCAAATTTGTAAACAGTTCTACTCATCACTACCCTGGCACTACTAAGTAGGGGTGTGGCTTAACGGAGCTGAGCCAATAGGGTAGTGACGAGTAGAACTGTTTACAAATTTTACTTGCCATAAAGGCAGATTCACGGGTATATATACAGGTCCAGCGGGATATTTTTGGTTGTGATTTAGGACTTGAAAATAGTAGAAACACTGAAAGGCCTCGTTCAGAAAAAGACATTTAGCAGTTTAGCACAAAAGCACGATGAAGTTGGAGTTCAGAGACTGCTAATTAAAATAACAAGATTAGTAATCTGTAGTTTGATTCCAGTAAAAAATCATGGCACCTGCCAAGGGACTACTGTATTATTTAAAATAAGCCAAAACACTCACAAATAAACCATGCATTTCACAACACAGTTAACATGAAACACTCACCCTTTTTACAATCTTTGCTGGCTGCAACAAGCAATTATTAATTAAAAATTATTTCGTCAAGTCAAGTTTTTTCTGACCAGAAATATCAAAATACAAAGTCGGCTTTGTATTCAAATAGTGCCAATACAAATCATTTAAATTTTACATATCAACTGTGTGCCAATTTAGTTGTAAATACATGCCATTTCTCATGTTCTTACAGATTCAAAATTTTATTAAATTGCTATATTGTATTCAAATTATATAATTGTTTTTGTTCATAAATACAACAGGATCACAATTCTTATAGCTTGTTCTACTTCTTATTTATAACGGTTTTAGTTAAAAAACACAACTTTCAAAAAAAATTATAAATTACTGTAAATTATATATAATTTTTTTACAAAAATAATGGTAGGCATACACAAATAAATTTATAATAATAATTATAATTATAAATAATTATAATTAAATTATAAAAACAATAATTATAATAATAATTATAATAATATTATGATGATAAATAGTAATCAAAAAATTAACAACTAAAAATTATTAAAAACTTAGATTAGGTAAAAATAACAAAATACTTTTAAAATAATTTTAGTGATTAAATATTTTCTGTTAACAGGGCAAAGAATACATAATTTTTGTGCAACTATAAATTTCCAAAATGCAATCTTACTATTACTAATTTATGACATAATTATATAATTACTGACTTACGATAATTGCATATCTTTTTTTTAATTACCGTATTAGTATGTTTACTTGTTATCCATAGGTTCCAGTTATGGACAACACAAAGTTTCCAAGAATAAATATCACAGTTTTTGTGTAACCACTCTTATTATTAATAAAATATCGACTGATCTCTCTCTCTCTCTCTCTCTCTCTCTCTCTCTCTCTCTCTCTCTGCACGTGCGTGGCCCCCCCACACACACACACACTACATTTCCAAGAAATTACCACAAGAGCTATATGCTATAAAGAAAATGTTTTAGCTACAATAGATAAGTGTAATTTTATCACTTTTTATGATTTAGTACCACAAATTTAATTACTGATAAATTCAAAATATTTTTTTATAATCCATCCATTGCCAACACTGATTTAATGAATTGTTTCTAATGTTTATTTAGATAGTGTGATAGCAGAACATTCCAATAAGAACTGACTGCTTTAATTTTTTTCTGCTTTTATTATTGAAATTGCACTATGACGCAGACAATGCCGAAACTGCGCTAGTATATTCACTATCAATGTAGAACCAAACAATGTAGGTTTTTTTTGTTATGTTAAAAATATTTAATACTGTTTCTTATATTACACCAGTTGTGTTTAGTATAAAAGATTACATACGAATATTCATTTTTAGAGAATTAAAAAAAAACTGATGTTACACGGTTAATATAATTAACAATATATTAACTAGTCTGGATAAAAAAACAATACATACAATATGTATATAACTTTGCCTCGTCAACAATTAACTTTACTACTATTATATATACTATATAATAACATACTAACAAAAGCTATTGTTTATAATATACAATATGAATTGACAGACAATGGCTTTGGTATCGGTTACTCAGTGCAGTCTAAATTTTGGACAATATGTACTTATTAATTCTAATTTTTAATAAATTTCTAGAAAACTAAAGATCTAATTGTACACACTAAAAATTCCTAATGTTAAGAAACAAATCGCATGTGCAATTACTAAACAAATCTGAAAAATTTTGTAACTGACAAATGTAAACAGTACAGTTGACTTTTAATTGTTTAAATATTATTTACAGTTTGCTTTCTTTGAATAACTTACATTCACCACCATTTGGATGAGTTTGATTGTTGTGTGGATTTCCATGATATCCATATCCATTTTGCCCTGCGTAAACGGGATTCTTCCCAGAATCATCCAAAGCTAAGTCTAACGAATGTTCCAAAGCTTTGTTTTCTAAACCTGAAGATGGGTAGTAAGGCGGTGGTGCTTGTTGAACGATGCTGGGATGAACTCTGAAATAGTATTTGAAATCAATTATTAGAATAAGAACAAATGATTTATTTTGTACAATCAGAAAGATATTTTAGGAAGGGGCATTTTTGGAGGGGGGAAAATATGTGAAGGAGAAAATGCTCCTTTTCCCAATTTCTTTTCTTTGAATAGAAATAACTTTTTTTTAAATAGTTTTTTAAACTATTTTTGGTCACCATTTTTAACTATTATAAAAATAAAAAACCCTATCTTGATACTTAAAAATGAAATAGCATTTTATATCAATACCACTATGGAAAATATTTTTTTCAAGGTTTTAGAAGACTCATAAGATTTTATCATTAATTTATATAAAAGCTATGCTATGTTTTCATGTGATATATTGAAGCTATTACTGCAAGTTGTTAAACGAATGAACTATATTTCCAAGCATATAAAACAGCTGTTATACAAAAAAGTAAAATAAATACATGAATACGTACGCTGAACTTTCCATTTCATAATCTTTGCCACTGCCTTTTTTGCTCTGAACTCTGCGACATCGGCAGTAGACGAAAACCAACCCGATGAAGAGTATGAACACAACACATGACACTATGATTGCTACCAACGTGGGTGTTGCCAGCGTAGATGCCTCTTTAATAAATGACGGTCCAACTGAAACAACAACCATATGCAAAAAAAATGTACAGTACATTTTCATTCAGTAATTTTTATTATAATTTATAATATTACTCATGGCTTCTTAATTTCTGGATTAAATACTATAAATCAGTATACAAGTGTTGACTGAGAATACAGATGACCAGTATAGTGCAGTTGCAAAGACAATGTTAAACAGAGGACTGAGCTTATGAGAAGAGAGTATACTAGCTTGAGATGGTCAACAAATTGTTAAGGTTTGTGCTCAAATGAAAAGAAAGATATTCAGACTTTTCACTGAAAATAAATGGGTTTTGGACTACACTATACATGCTGGCTGACTTCTGTAAAAACATAATACCTCTGGTTTATTTTTCAGTATATACTATAATAAATGTTAATTCTATGCGACTCCTCAATGATGCACAAAAATGTCATTTGCTTACTTTCTGCCTCAGTGTAGTCTCCACATGTCTCGTGGTTTGTCTGAAGACACAATTTGACTCGTACTCTAACCGAATCGGCATTGTAATTTCCGACCAATGCAGCGTCATCTTCAATATCTTCATCAGGCTCCAATGATCTACCCGTTGACTTTGCAGCGTGACGACGAGGTACTAGCGACAGGATGGTAGCTTCTCGCCTAGCTGGACCACCACCTGACTGTGCTATTGTTAGCGTCTCGACAAGTCGCCAGTCAGGATCTTGCAGATGGTTTGTGGCGGCTTCTACCATACCGACCTGGAAAATCAAATCCTAATTATTCCACTATGACTAGCATATACAACCAAACTATTTCATAACATAATATGCATGTGTAAAAATGTCTAATATTTTTACTCGCACTAACGAGAGTGCATAACACACACACACACACACACACACACACACACACACACACACACACACACACACACACACACACACACGCAGTCATAGACATATTTTGTCTATAATTTGATTGTAAAAATATGAATATTTTAATTCACATGCTAATTTTGTTATTCTATAATTTTTTATTTTTATTATAAAATAAATTTTGTTTCTTCATTGTCACAGGCGTAAGTGATTTTATTAATAATATCTTGATTTTGTTCAGGTTTGTGACAGGGTATACTCTCCATGATCATAGAAGAAACAGATATATGGCAGGAACTTAATATTATGAGTATACTCGACAGGATTGCCCAGTACCGGCTGAATTGGTGGGAACATCTTTTCCGAATGGATGACTGCAGCATCTCCAGACAACTCTGAAACTATAATCCGAGGGGACGGAGTGGTGTGGGACTTACGAGAAAGTGCTGGAGTGACCAGCTCTAATCTGTGCCTATTTGAGACTGGAACAAACCATCCTTGGTTTAATCCTTGAAGAAGAAGATGTTGATTAAATATTTTTCTCCACCCTTTTGTACTGTCTACATTTTGATTTATTATAATAAAAAACCAAACTTTGAGCTGACATTCCAGATATTTTTAATATTTATTTAGTATTTCAATGGTTAGTTGAATTATATTCTATTCCTGTCTATTCAAGAGAAAGCTAGTTTTAACTGTCAGTCTAACATCCTTGGTTTAATCCGTGAAGAAGATGATGATCTTGATTTTGTAGTGACAATGGCATCTTTTTTGCTTAGTGATATGTTTATAGAAATTTAAAATTTCAGACATCGTTTGTGAGAAATGTTTGAAAGAAACATAAGCGCAACATACTCCACACAGTTCACATCTAGTACAATATAATGTACAGTATCACTATACACTGACCTCACTCATATAACACTAGTATTTGTGAAATGTTTAGTTTTCAATAATAAGTAGTGAATCTCCGAACCTGTCATTCTCAGCAGCAAAACAAGCCACAGTAAATAAGTTGTTATTATAAGTGCATGAAATTAAATCTTTAAGAATTATAAAAAAAAATTCTCTAGCAAGACACTTCCAAAATATGAGATTTAATGTTTAACCCTTTGAACAGTGACAACTCGGTCAGTATGCCGGGCCCCAGAAAGTGGATTTTTTGAAATTTCGTAAAATGTATTTTAATGCAAAACTGTCAACTCAATTATAGGCATATTGATTAAAAATATATAAATAGTGTTAAATTAAAATTGTCTACTTACTTTAAAAGTTCTTCTGTGTGTGAAAAAAAAAATAGACACTTCGTCACCCGATTCACAGTTTGTAATATATTCACGAATTTCGTCTTTAGTCAAATATTTAGACATTTTGCTAAGATACTTTATCAGATTACTAAATCAATACTCAGCACTAAATCCAAATTTTATGCACTATAATTTAAATAATATGAATAATAAACATTATTTATAAACGAAAACACTGCTCACACCTTTTCACTTTCGTACACAACGCAGAACGTAACCTCCAAACACAAAGCTGCAGAGCACGTGTAAAATTATTCACCACAGCCACGTAAATTAGATCAGACTAAGAAGGAATGAATACCAAATGTTTCAGAAAGTATCCGCTAGAGTGCAGCACTAATACCATTCCAATAAACGACGTATGACGGCAATACTAACGAAGCAAAAGTAGAAAACATAAATATTCGTGATTACTGAATTTGGCCCGTCTGACAAAAACGTGTATATACGTGATTACTGTTCAAAGGGTTAAAGAATAAACTGCCATGAAACTTGTACACTCACCAGCTGGAGACATGTGGAAGGAATGTTTATAGAAAGCGTGTGCGATTCGGGGTCGTATGCGACTCGTTGAGGTGCCGGAATTCTGTCAACTTTCGTAATCACGACGGTTTCATCAGAATAGTTGCTATGACCTTTTGGGTTATATGCGTACACCTGAAAGAAAATAATAATAAAAAAATGAAAACATATTTAGAGCAATTACAGAGGTAAGTGAGTGGCTGGCAATTTAGTTCTGAGACTGGTGTTTCCAACAAAAGCTCTATATAAAATCCCTTCTCGTTCAGTCACCTTAAATAAATAAATACATAGAGAAAAGTTAGTATAAATTCACACTTGCACGCACACACACACATGCACAGTCAGAGACACATACAGATATTCAAGAAATATATACATTTCAAGTGTGGGGACAATACCGAACAAAGATACATGCAACCATAATTGCTCTACATTCCCTCAGTTCATTTAACACACATTGTAAGATATCTATAAATTATTGTAAAAAATAGGTAGTTAACTGATGAAGAAATCGTTGAAGCATTATTATCTTACAAATTAATTTCAAAATAAATTTCATAGTGAATATTCCAAAAAAATGTTGAACAATCTTTACTGATTTGGCGTAAAAACCAACACTATAAATAAATGCAAATTTGACATTAAATCAGTTTTTATATAAAAAAAATACAGACTAAAAAAACGCCAATGTTATGGGAAAATCGGTTTGTGTGGTCAATCAGTCGTGTTAGGTAACTAAGTGAAACATTTGATTCTCACAGCTGTCAGCGGAGAGATTATCATCTGTCCATTGTTATCCATGCATGAACAGTGTAAATGAGGCATTCATTATACACAAGGATTTATCTCCTCTCCCCTTCGCCTGTCTGGCTCAGAGCTTAACACTCAGTAAAAGAAGAATAGTTGTCTGCACTTGTGTAGTGCACACAAATTTATTTCACTTTATTTAATAATTGATTCTCCCCCCCCTCTCACTCTCTTTTCATTACTCTCTACCTCATATCTTGCAAGAACAAACATTCTAGTTCCTTTCAGACTCTTTCACTTGAATACTTCTAGTAAAATTTCACTTACAAATCTCAAATAAAACATTAGTTGCTTTAGATTTATTGTAATGTTTTGTCTACAGTTGGATACAGCATATTTTTATGTAAACTGTTCTGAACACAAATAACAACAAAATACACACACACAATAATTATTAATCTGATTTTTAATGTAATACTTGATGTTCACTTATACTGTGTAACACAAAAAATAAACTATACAAAATCTTGTAATTAAAATGCAAGAGGGTCAGTTGAAAAGTTCGCAGAGCGACAACTGTAGCTTAGTGATAAAACTAAAATTTTTCATGTGCTACAATATTTGTATTTTATGTGAACTGTTAATTTCCAAATTTACCTATCAATTCATTTATTGTTTAGAAGCTGTTTAAATGTGGTCATACAAGCATTGAAAACATGGTCGCACTGGACGCCCAAAAAATGCAACAACTCCAGATGTGGCAGCCATCTTGCACAACGCTTTTTCACACCAAGTTCTTGAGTTAATGTATAATGCATGCGGTCATATGAGATGCCTATGATTTCAGCAATGTCATCTACTCGTCGATCTGGAGTCTTCCAACACCCTATAAAATGTTTTCAAAAATGCCATGTGTTACACTTTTTGGACGTCCACTGCTGGGAGAGTCTTCAGTGCTTGTACAACCAGTTTAAACTCAAGTGTGCTCCACTTACCATTGTTTCTGAAGGTGCAGCATCTTCTAACACATTTAAAATTTTGTTTTGATTTTCCATTGGCGCTAAAATGTTTTTAACAGAAAACTCATCACAACGTGTTGTTGGATTTTGTGCATTTTAAAAACATGCGTGACAAGAAAATTTCAAACAGCTGGTAAAAAGTGAATAAATTGACAGATATATCTGGAAATTAACAGGTGTTCGTGTGAAATATACATCTTACAGCACATGAAAGATTTTAGTTCTACCTCTGACCTATAGATGTCGCTCCATGAACTTTTCAACTGATCTTCGTAGTGAAATATAAGATGGGGCTTTATCTTCTGTTGAAACTGGTAAGACCAGAAGGCTTAAGCTTAGAAAATGATAATGAAAGAAAAGCATTTTGTGTAAGTAAAATAGGTTGGAGATTATATGCCAGAACCATGAAGATTTAGGTAAATTATCCTATATCACACAGAGATATAGTAAATTAGGGTTTACTTACCATGAACACATAACTCTGATGCTGCTCAAGCGATGTGACATTGCACGGATTACTCCTCTGGCAGTCAAACTCATGCCAATTGTCTGGAGCCGATTTCTTGGAAGCGTAACAGTCGCTGTCAAATTCATCATCCTTAGATCGCAGTACTTTTCTATACGAGACAAAGTACTTTGTGTTCTGCAGACCACCATCAAAACCTGGAGTCCACTGCAGTGTAACATAATTGTGTCCAACATCGATTGCCGTCAACGATTCGGGTTTCTCTGGTGAACCTTTAGGTTGTAGCCGGATTGATGTCTTCACGCTGCCTAAAGTGTTAGCGACCCTGCAGTTGTAGTCTCCGTAGTCGGCCTCACGGATGTTGGCAATCTGCAGGACACTTGTGTATACATCGCCTCCGCTCTCGTTAATCGTTGTGTTGATCTCGTAATGGCCATCGCTGCCAGACAGTAACGGAGCAGTGTTTGTGTTGAAACTCCATTGAAACTCTGGCCTTGGATATGCTTGAACTTTACAGATAACTTCGGCAGTTTCACGCAAATCATACGCAACCTTGTTGTACTGGTGAAGTATGATTGGCTCATCTAGAATAACAAAAAAATGAAGACATTTCAAAAACTTTTGTACTAATTATTCTTACACTTATTTTAACATTAACAGAGTCCAGAATTTCAAACTACAGATAAATTGTTACATATAGTAAAGATAACTGTTTTTAGATTACCATGCCTTAATCAGAATTTAATCTAATTTTATAAAAATCCAGATATTAAATATAGAATATTGAAGACTTACTTTGTAAGCATATTAGGTAACAGAATATTTGATAAACCAAATCACATATTTTTTGTTACAGGAATGCAAAACATGTATCTAGATATGTATGGTTATTTACGTTAACGATCAATAGTACTTGTATCTTAAGGATTTATATTACAGCATGGAGAGTCATTTATCTGTTTACAATCAATCTGTGTCAGTCAGATAATAATAAATATAAAAAATCAGTTCACTGTAATAAAAATGACACATGTTTCTAACATATTAAAACTACAAAATAAATCATTAAAGCTCAAAATACTTACGTTCAATCCTGAGATGCATCGTAGTTTCTGCCTTTTTCACTTCATTTTCAAACACACAAGCATAAACTCCTCTATCAGCTGGCACAAGCTGGTTACCATCTGGTCTGTCCCGACCAGCAAACCTTAACGTACTCTGAACTGTATAGACAGAATTACGACCTGGAAACAGACAAATGTATATTCAATAAACAATTTGACTACATGATGCTACCAAATATTTATAAATATGGTTTTTATGCAAATATTAAATAAATAATTTAATAATCAATGTATGTTACTGTTACGACGGTCTAACTGATCATTCTAACTGTACGTATGGTACAGTGGAAAACAATATACAAGACACCAATTAAGTCACAAAGCGCCTGCTTTAATTATCACAATTAAACAGTTTGTAATCAGCAAGATAGTCTCTTACAACAACTCAAATAGAAATTGTTCACATGCAATAAAAATGTCAACTAATATAAAACACAACTGTATTACAATTGTCCCGCACAATTATAAAACACATAACACTTCGCCACAATACTTCGAACCACACTAGAATAAATCGCAACTCAAACTGAACTAAGTCGCCGACAAAGTAATTATGTAACATTACTTTATCTCTCTTAGTTGCAATTTAAATTTTAAATTAATTTATTTAGTATAATTACTTAAATTTCTCATGCTACCATACATTTTCATTAAATCATTAAAAAAAATTCACAGAAATTTACCTTCGGATTCGTCAGTTGCAATGTCGAACAGTTTTGGAGAAATTTCTTTTCCATCTTTATACCAACGTATCGAAGGTTTTGGTTTTCCTTGCGCTCCGCACATGGCACTGAAGTCTGAGTCACCAATTCTGCAAACATTAATATAAATATAAATTGTATACTGTATATTTTACTGTATATAAAACAACCAGTGATAAATTTTAAATTACCTCTTACTGTTTCTACACCATCAAATGTCTTCTGTATTTTTAATTTATAAAAAACATTATTCTGCTTTTCTTTGTTTCTTCTGGTCTCACAAAAATTGTATGTACAGTACATAGTATGTTACAAAAGTGTACGTTTTTTAATAAGGCATTTTTGTTCATTATTTGTACAAGTCAATGATGATTTAATTAATACACTGCACACTGGATACATGATGATTTAATTAACAGCACACTGCTGTTTATTTATTCTACACCTGATTATATAATACACTGAAATGCTGAACAAGTAATGTAGTATTGTAGCTGTTTGTTTGAAGTGAAACTTTATAGACTTTTTGTTAGACTAGTAAGGAAAAATTTAATTTTCTCAAACAAAAAAACATAACTCTGAAGAAATCTAAAATCTAATACGACAGGTTGATTTGTTACACTTCCAGTTAAATTGCGATGAAGATTATTTTTTTAATGCTGATTTAACCTCACTTCAAAAAACTAATTAAGTCACACACACACACACACACACACACACACACACACACACACACACACAAATTTATAATTACTTTACCTCAAGATGTTTTTTCCCGTTATTTGGGACATGTTTTGGGAAACATATTGTTCCCATCATCAGCTTTCGTAATTTTGAATCTTGTGGGGTACTTGTGTTTTCGTTGGTTGTTGTTATGGTTTCCTGTTGGTTTTTGGTATTTTAAACTGGTATCATTGTCAGTGATTGTGGTGTATATATTAGCGTTTTGTGTATTTTCGATGTTGAGTGCTTTGGAAATTGTGTCAAGTTTTGTACTGATTTGTATTTATTCAGATACTAGTATACAAATATAAAATATACACCACAATCACAACGCAATAATACCAGTTTAAAATACCAAAAACGAACAGGAAAACATAACAACAACAAACCAAAACACAAGTACCCCACAAGATTCAAAATTACAAAGGCTGAGGATGGGAACAATATGTTTCCCGACACATGTCCCAAATAAGGGGAAAAAACATCTTGAGGTAATGTAATTATAAACTTTAAATATATTATATATGCATCAAGAAATAGATTGTAGCAAAAAGTGTTTGAATATATATATTTAACGACAACGTATATAAATGTGAAATTGTACAATACCGGCGTGTGACGTGAGGCTGCAGCTTGGCTAGAAACCTCGGAGGCTGATGTACAGTCAGTACTACAGTGGCGATCTCTCCGTGACCCATTTCGTTTGTAGCCTGACAGTGGTATTTTCCTTCACTACCGAGATGCGCCGACGGTATATTGTACTTGGGCCCAGTCGCCAACACGGATATCTGCGACGACGGATTCGAGTCTTCCAGTTCTCTCCACCAACGGTACTGCGGCACGGGCCACCCGGGAGGCGATGAGGAACATGTCAGCGTGACGCCCGACCCTTCGGTCGCAATCGGTCGATCGGGAGTTATCTGCGCCTGTCCCGGCTTGTGTCGCACCAGCAGCGTGACGGAAGCGTTGCCGACCCTGTTGATCCTCTGTCGAGACAGCGTGGACGGGTTCAGAATGTTGACCGCTCGACACGTGTACGTGCCCGTGGAGTCCGCCGTCACTCTGTGCAGTTTCAGCACGTCACCGTTTTGACGGAAATCGGGACGTCCTTCGCGGATCCATTCGACGGTGATCGGCGCGGGGTTCGCCGACACGTTGCACTTGATGGACATACTTTCCCCTTCCTCGGCTTCCCGCTGCCTGGCCACGCCGGTCTCCACCGTGACTTGTGGCGGATACAGTACGTCAAGGAATATCTCCGCCTCGCCTGTCTGTCCCAGACCGTTGTCGGCCGTGCACGTGTATTTGCCGGCGTCCTGCAACGCTACCCGGTGCAGCGTGTGCGTGAACGCTATCGCGATGAAGCGTCCGTTGCGAGTCCACCTGACGTTGCTCACGCGCGGTTTGGCGTCCACGTTGCACTGCAGAGTCGCTGTTCCGTCCCGTTCCACCCTCAGCGGATTCTCTGGTCCGATTTCCACTCTCGGGAAATCTATAAACAAACGAAAATCATTTATAAAGAATATTAAAAACCATTAAAATATTACATTATAAGAGCAAATAAAAGTTCATTTTTTTCATAAGTAAACATGAACTAGACCCAATATTTTGGCTGTCACTTGCCGTCTCAAGCATGAATACAAACTCTACATGGATGACTACGCAGCAGCTCTGTGACCGGGGCTGATATTCGAAAGGGTAGAAACAGTGTACAGAAATATCCTAGTCGATGTGAAACGCTCATATAATAGTACGTCCGATGAGGTACTAGAACGAGTCATTTCGGCGAACTTACGAGACTTGATTTGAACAACTACCCGGTCAATCGATTCAGTAGCTTAGTTGAATCAACAGTACTTTGGCGAAACAGATCCGTTATACCTTCGCCAATTGATACGGATTAATTTTATAAACGTATTTTCATGTAGACTGTCGGCACTGTCATCAAATCACCATCACACGTCTAATAGACCTAGCTGGAATGAACTGCTAATTTAAATGAATTAAAAGTTGTATAACGGACACTAACAACTCATAGTTCAATTAATGGATCAGTTCACTTATATTGACGGCTCCTCGGAAAATAGTCAAAATCCTTTCGGTTCGAATCGCCTCACTATTATTTTGAAATTCGATATTTCAACTAACGTACACAACATTTTATCGGGTCTTACGTGAAGTACAGTTGAAAATTTTGAAAAACGAACTGTAAAATCTGAGGAAAGTGAAAGTCTTAGTTGCGTGGACGAAATAATATCGTTTAAGGACGGGAGCATTAAGTTACGCGTTTGTCAAACTGCCACCGAATACAAATATTTCATGCCACACAATTTCTCGAACTCTGTTTATAACAAGAACAAACAAACTTTAGCTGGATAATTAAAAGGAAAAAAAATCACACCCGCCAAATAAATCTCTATTGTTGAGGGGATCAAGCCCAAGTCCCATTGTTTATTGTTTACTTTAAAGCAGCTGCTGGCAGGCCTGAGTGCTCTTTACCGATCCTTGGGGCCGACTGAACGATGATATACGATATATTGACTGAGTATTTGAAAAAAGACGATTAACTCAGACTTGGGGACTGCACCACGCTCATTCAGTGAAGGCAATATAATTAACTACATCATATCCTTGTTGTGTGTACACTTTTTTTATTCATTAAAGGAAGTTATGTGTTCCCCAAAGTACTGGAAATTATGAGTAACCCATTAAAGTAAACGGTAATAACACAATAAAAATATTCGTTATTGAAACACTGTTTACAAGATAGGTACATTGACTGATTTGATTTTCCTACATTTCATATTTCAAACGTATACGCTAATGCCGTGCAATAAACCTGTTGAGATTAATAAAATTCGTCAACTTTTTCGACCCTCTAGGGGGGTCCGGTCCCGTTCGCCCCCCTCCGTAAATACGCCTCTGCTTCATACACCACAGTTTCGGGTGATGTAATAATTCTTCTATTGTAGTTTCTGTTTCTATTGAGCCTGACTTCAGAACTGCAAATCTAAATGTGTATAACTCGCCAACGAATGCATGCCCCACCCCCGTCTACACGCACGCACACATATACATTTTCAAACAGTTCTGTGTTAATGGAAGATTTTGTTTTTACAACAACTCAAAGAGGCTTTTAAATGTATATTTGGTAAGTATAATCACAAAGCTTCATAAGTAAGAGGTAAACACACATCACTACATCAAACAGATGTGATGGAGTTTTACTGAAAGCCAGATTTTATACACTGAATAAATTAAAACCGATAGAGCAGTTTCAAAGAAAAAATTAAAATACCGTGAATCTATATTTGCTAATACTATAACAATAACAACAATGTCATCAACAAACGGTGTCTTTACAACAATGGCAGAAATATTATATGTAATGTGTACAAAACATACTGGGGGGAAACTACGTAAACAATGGCAGACGAATGTTCAAGCCGGGCAGAACACTCACATGGCTGTTTAAGTTAAAAGTGAGTGCAGGATACACAACATAAACCAAACCATCTCCTCTTCTCTTCTCTCCCACTTAGTTAACAAACATGGCAGATAAGAAAATAGACTGGATACTGCACATGGCCCAGTAAAGCTTTAAAATGCCAATTACCGAACTGACAGGCCTGCTGGAATCTCCCCAGCGCTACGTACAGCTGTTTATCCACTACCTCTATTCTACTCAGCCGCTCAGCTGACTGTATACTGTTTTACTTGCAATCGTACATTGTTTTCTCTTGTACAGTTTTGCGGTCTGTACTTTATTCCTCGAATTTTTCTTATAAACATTCTTCCACATTTTCTTCTCACTTCATCATCATCCCCGCATTTGTGTGTGTGTGTGTGTGGGGGGGGGGAGTGGTAGAGAGATATTCAAGGTAATATTTAAATACCCTAAACCAGTAGCGGACTGAACGGGGGAGTGGCCCCGAGTGGCGGACCGCCTAGGGGGGCCTCCAGATTTGGAAAATTACGTTTTTTCGTATATTTTTTAATTTATCTGCAAATGTTCTATTGTCACCACGTCCTGGAGAGGTCCAGGATTTAATAAACTGATTCCAAAATCAGAAAAATGGACTAGCAATTTTACTGATCAAAAACAAGTTGGCAAGGAAAATTTAATGATACAATTAGAACATTTTCTGAGGCCAAAACTAGAAAACTGCCATTTTAGACAGTTCACCTTATTTGCACTAAAACTGCTAACTGACTTGAAAAAAAGTTGCAACGTATTGTTTGCAGCAATGATAAAGTTTACAGTATATACGTTTATTGTATGTTATAAAGTATTGTAATAAATTTAACGCAGTCTATAAATAGTACTACTTCTATTATTTCTTTAAAATTTGGATTTACAATATAAAAGTGGAATTTTTTTTCCAAATATTACTACAGTTTCTTATAAAGCTTCCTAACTATATGTATTAATACAGTAATTTGAGAACAAATATATAACAGGAAAGTGGTTTTGCTATGTATTACTTACAGATTAAATTGGATTCTAAAAACCCGTCTTATTGGAGGGAGGCCTTAGAAAGAAATCCGCCCCGGACCTGCAGTGGCCTAGGTACACCACTGCCCTATATAGAACCCCCGTGGATTTTCATGTTAGTAGAAAATTTTGTTACGCTTTCCTTTCAAGTAGATAAATATCTTTTTCTTCTCTCATCAAGGATTAGGCTTGCAGCATGCAGGGGCGTATTTATGGGGGGGGGTGAACGGGATCGGACCCTCCCAGAGCGTCGAAAAAATTGACAAATTTTGTTAATCTCTTAATTTTTAGGTTGTTTTATTTTTTTTTAACAGTGTGTACGGTAATATAGTATATAATATAGACGTTGCACACACACACACGCGCACGCGCGCAAACAGGATTCGTATGGGATGGTTTTCAGCTCAGTTAAAATCAGAATTCTGTTTAAACTCCTAAAAAAATGACACAATATTAATGGTGGTAGAAGAAATATTTCCAGTCCATTGATGGAACAGCATTCAGTGATTAATGACATTTGGTCAACAGTCTGTGAGAGTGGAGCATACACAGCCTAAGGTAAACATCAATCAATTACAATTATCTTGATTTACTTCTGAAGCAATTTACCCTTAAACATTAACGACATATATAAATAAATCAATAAAACCTTGATTGAAACAGTAACTTTGTTTTCTAGCAGGGCAGCTCATCGTATTATCAAGTAGACAATTCTTTTAACACTTTTAATATCTTTGTCTATTACAAATGCCTTTCTCTCTCGGAGACACTTTTTGGAAACATGATTTTTCTTCATGTTTTGAGGGTAGCACAATCAGAATCAGCCGTTATCTCGGACATGATTTTTTTGGGGATCACCATACTTCCATTTTCTTACGGTACATGCAAGTAAAAATTATTGGAAGTTACATTAATTGAAGAGATTAATATTACATTATAGTGCGCTAATTAAGAATTTTTTCCTTATTTTTTCCAATGTTACACACATAAAGTTCATAGGTCATGCAGTATTAAATAAAACTATATTTTTAAGCAACTTGCTTAATGCAGCAGTGTTTTCTGAATTACTTTTGTTTGCTGTATATCATAACATTGCCACTGTACGGCTTAATAAACGTGCCTTCAGTTCAGACCAACCCATGTTTTGGTTGTTTAATATAATTATGTCAAGCCTATACATTCTTTAACTGGCCTACAGTATGGCTTAGAGCCCAAGTCTACAACAGCAAGATCTCTTTGCTTCTATTGAATACTTTACCGGTCGCTTTGAATGTAAGATATTCACTTACACAAACAAAATGAATGAAAGCCTTCCAACTTAATTGCCTCTTAAACAAGAAAATAAATGAAAATTCTCCATTCAAGATTTCTTTTAAAGAAAAATACAAAAGAAATTATGGTTCTGCAAAAAATCTAGCAGCGGACAGTGTATATTTAATTTTAAAATGGTATATTCTTTGTCAATGATTTATAACGAGTGAATCTGAATAAGGTATTAAGTTCTTCAGGATGATTATTAAAATGACATTTACATCTTAATGATTCTCTAATGTTCACATGGCTCTACAGTTTAACTCTGCTTTCGTATGGTTAAGCAAAGCGGCACTGATAGAAGATATCTCTGTTTTGCTGATCTGTGAACTGAGAGTGACTTTCAGGAATGCTGACTGTATTCTTGCAGAAGTCATATGGTGCAATGAAGTAGTATACTCCTTCTTCACCATTTACAAATCATAGTTTATTAAAGTATTTGTGTAATTTATACTTGCAGATTTAAACTTTTTGATAAATTACAAGATAAATTACAATGGACATAACTGTGGATGAATAATGATGATGATATTAATTGTGCAGTAAATTTGAGTTCAAGTAGCAGAATGTAACAACCCGAAATCAATAAAAATGTGCATGTATTCATATAAACGACGACTATTGTATTGCAGATATTTTGCTTGACATGCTTCAGTCGCTGATGCTAATTGTAATTTTATGAAATATGCTCAAGTCAAAACAGGTTTTGTACTTACAGGAGACGCTAATTTATGAAAATTATTATTTTCGCTATAATCCTGATACAGGTGAAAAAATCTGTTGCGCTTCTTCATTGCATTGTATTGTATTGTATTGTATTGTATTGTGTGTGTGTGTGTGTGTGTGTGTGTGTGTGTGTGTGTGTGTGTGTGTGTGTGTTCGGGATATAGGCTATATAGAATTATTCGGAGGGGGCCTGAGATTTTTCATGATGCATGAGTAATGAAATTATAATATGACCTAAGTCATTATACATACATGATTTTAACACAGGCCTGTATATAATCAAGTATGTCTTAATACGATTTTATTAAGCTGAAATTCCATTACTTACATATTACAAAAACCCCATATATAAATGTGTTTTAAAGAATGCAAATTTATTTTACAAGGAATCATAAAAATTTGTATATAATGTTCTCATTAACAAGAATGAAAAAAACTGAATGAGGAGAAAATAATTTGATATTGTCAACTCAAAATATGTGCACTTAATCGTTATCTAAATGATTTTGATAGTACATCTTTCAACATTTTTAATTAGGTTTAAATATTTTGTATGCATTTACACTTTGATTGTTCCATGGGTTCAAAATTTTAGGAGGGCTGGAGCATGTTCAACTATCCCCTTAAACACGCCGGGTACGCCCGCGCTCATATTCTGTTCCCCTATATTTACCTTAACTGTTTATTATCATTGCTGCACTGAATAGATTACTGACAAGGACAGTTTGCTAGTAACAGGCTTCTCTTGCTGGCATGTATTTTCACTTACAGCAACAACAACAAAATAATAATAATAAGCCAGTAGAATGTTAAAATAAATAAAAGGTGAATAATAAATACCCATGACAGTCATTTCAGAGAGGAGGCTGTGTTAATTGTCAACATATTTAATGTAAGGAATTTTCTGTCTCATAAATATTGTGTTTGCAACATAATGGATTCTGTTTTTAAAACCATTAGTCTGCAACAATATTTTCTAACCATATATCTGTGTTCACAAAATGAATTAAGTACTCATAAATGGGATATTCTGCAGTAGAGAATGAATCAAATTTTCTGGTTTCCCACATCTTTATTCAAATAGACTTTGTGATAATCGATCTGTAATTTTAACAACTTTCAAGTATATTATAGGAGGACGTCGCAAAGTGTAAGTTTAAAGGAAGACTATTTTTCTTTGCACACTAAATAATGCAATTTTACTGTTTCTGTTTCGTTATAGTTCTTACTGTCAAAGGGCAAAACGCTTAAATTAACCATGCAACAATGAGAACAAAAACTTACAGTTAACACTGAGTGTGACGATTGCTTCCAGTTTGCTACCAGAGGCCATGGCTCTGTTCCACACGGTACAACGGTACACCGCGCCGTCGTCATCCTTGGTTGGCTTCAGAGTCAGCATCGACGTGACTCCCTGATCGGTGAGCGAGCGGACGGCCGACTCTATGGGCTCCCTGACGCCTTCACGGTACCACCTGCGTGACGCATTGTAAACAACACGTGATTTATAACGTCAACTGGTATTTTTATTACCTGTGAAATCACATTTTTAACCTAACAATTTTTTTTTTCTTTACCGTGGTTTCGAGACGTTCACCAAGCTGCTAGTTGGTGGAGGGGACTCGAAATCACGGAACTAAAAAATGTCCTTACTTTCAAGGGTCAATATACCCAAATGTTAAGATCGCATTTCAAATTCAATTAATCGGGTACAGATATAAAAAAATATGATTTCGGATATCAAACGGTTATGTCACACACACACACACACACACACACACACACACACACACACACACACACACACACACACACACACACACACACACACACACACACACACACACACACACACACACACACACACACACACACACACACCACGATTACGTATTTATGAAATCAACGATATGTTAGTCCTTTTTGTTATATGTTCTTCCCGCCTTCGTGTGATGACGTGCCTGAGATGCGATTGTATTCGTGAAATACATGTGTCGCAAAAAGTAAAAAAAAATATTAATTTGACTTTAAAAATAACACATGAACTCGAAGCAATACAATTATCGTTTCATACAATGCAAGGAAACGATAAGAAAAATATCATCCAATTTACAAATTCTGTATAGGCTACGCTTGATAGATAATAGATAAAGACATTTTAGAAAATGTTGTACGCATATATATTTTAAGAACTTTGAATTCAACATATGAATAGAATTATCACTGTTATACGAATAGAATTATCACTAACACAACTTTCTTAATTAAACTTCAAAATATGAATGTGCCTTTACGATCTAGAAATTGTTTTAAAGAGACTTTAGCACTCTCCGCTTCAATTGCATAATAACATCTAATTTCTGATTAAAATTTGTTTCTTTTCAACGTACATAATCAAACACAAGTGTTACGTACCTGATGACGGGATCAGGACTTCCGCCGGAGCTGGAGCACGCCAGTTCCAGGGGTTTGCCTTCAGTGGCGGTCGGAGTCAAGGACGGACTGATGGTCGGCGGCCCCGGCGGGGTGAGCACGGTCACAGTGAAGGACTGCGAGTGCAAGTCTTTGCCGCTGCCCGCCGCCTTCAGGCGACACTCGAACTGGCCGTTGTCGCGTTCGTAGCTGGCGTTGGATATCAGCAAGTCGTAACGGCCTTGGTCCGGACGGAAATCCAACCTGCGCACACAACACAACGATCATAATAATCGTTCCAATTACCAACTAAAGAGTTTACACCAATAGTTATTAAAGTCTGCGGTCGGAAATAGTAGTCTACTCTCTTCATTGTTGAAATTAAAATCCAAGCTATGGGCTATGGAATACCATACATAGTTACTATACTGAAAGATGTTATTCACAGAGGTTTCGGCCTCAGCTATGGAGGACATCTTCAGTGATACACTTCCTTTGCCACTGTACTGTAGCAAAGGATGTGTAATTGTGTGGTTACTGACGAACATCGTGTCAGTTGTGTTAAAAACCGTTTATCACTAAACATGACCTCCTGAGATAAGGCCGAAATGTCTGAAAATAACATCTTTCAGAATAATAACTATAGTAGACCACGGCCCAATAGACCGGATTTTAATTTCAATAGTGATGACGCCGGCCGTGAAAGCCTCAGAAATAGGTTAGTAGTAGTTTGACAGAAGTAGTTTGACAATAAAGAATACACTGTGGCTAGTACTACGCTGCAGCCGCTACTACTTTCAAAGATGGTAATTTTCACCGGCTGAGTCGACTTGGGCACTGCTAAATAAACTCTAGTATGCTGTTGTTGGGAATCGAAGCCAAGACTTCGAGATTGGTAGCCATGGACGATCAAGCCTTCAATTCTAAGAAAAAACTTAATCATATTAACCACGGGGGGCTTGAATTTGTGCAATTCAAGACGGATTCTCAGATTGTTCACTTATATACGCAAGTTTCACTAAGTTCGCGCTGTCCTATGAAATTGTTTGACGAATAATTTAAATTTTTTCGGACGTTCTTTGAAATTATTTTAACTTTTCCCGTGTTTATTTTATTCAGTGCTTAATATATCTATTCCATTTTTAGTTTTCCTCGTTCGTCAGACTTTCTGGTATTTATTAAAATTTTTCAGAATTTTTTTACCTTTTTTGGTATAGGCCTACTTTAATGCAAAAATGTCAACATCTTTAAAACGAGTAATGTCAACATCCGATAGTAATTTAACTCAGACATAAGGTACGGCTGTTTTTGATCGTACATCACCGCCGGCATGAACTTGAAAACAAACGACACTGGAAAAAATTAAAATCCTCTTTTTACAATGCACGATGAGAATATTTTGCGACTTTTAGCGTCTCTTTGTCTTCCTCTGTCTGTCTACCGTCTCTCTCTCTCTCTCTCTCTCTCTCTCTCTCTCTCTCTCTCTTACTCTCGCGTTAACAGCTGCTTAATTGCGACGCGAGAAACTTATGACCATAAATGAAAAAAATATGCAAAGTTGTCAGTGAAGTCGGTAATGAACTTAATCTTTCTCTCTCCCTCTCCCTCCCTCTCACTATCTCATTGCTCATGCTGCTTCAACGTACGAAAAATGAGTTAGAAAGCGAGCGAGCGAGAGAGAGAGAGAGAGAGAGAGAGAGAGAGAGAGAGAGAGAGAGAGCGAATGAGACAGTTGCGGGAGGTGGGGAGTCAGAGTTCTCTATAAAGACAGTGGCCAGAGGAAAATATTTAACGCGGCTAGTGTGCAAAATTCTATCTAATTACGACACTAACTTACACGGAGTATATTCAACCACTTTACCAGGGTATATTTTGTATTCTATTTAATTACATTTAGCGGGCGTGCGCGCGCACTCTCACTATCTCATTACATGTTGGCTTCATCCCAGCTGTTGTTATTAGAGCGGCGGTACTGTTCACTGATTTAGCTGTATTTATGATTGCGTATTTTTAATTAGCCACTCACTCTAGAGCCCTTTCAGATTGGGCCTATAAGTATTACGCTACTTCAGGGTCCACATCTTGTGGTTATGGGTTTGGCAATCCCGATGTGCCCTAGCTGAATTCTCACTTTGCTTCAACTTGTCTTGGGTGCAGGTCCCTTCCTTTAATCTTTCCTGTCTAGTCTCTCTCTTGACTGACTCTTGTTCTTTTCTGACCCCCACGCTAATAGAGTACTCGAGAGCTAGCGTGTCCTTTCTTCTTTTATTCTAATTTGGATGATTTAGGATCTTAAAGTGCTCCCTGATATGATTTAAACAATGTAAAGAATACTGCAACTCATCCTCAGTTACAGCATCTGGACAAAATGGAGGATGGACGACTACCCAAAAGGTGGGACGGAGAGATAGCCTACACTGTGAAGACGGAACAGACAAAGTGCTTACTCCGTGCGGTGCAGAAGAAGAAGCTCGTCGTGAACCGCGTTGACCCCCAGTGGATTTACGAAATATCTATGACCGAAATCTACAGCAATTTTTGTTGATAATTATTATCGATCACAAGTATACACAAGTACTTAATACAAAAACGGATCAACATGTCTGAACGCAGAACATATTGGTTGAAACGTGGCATAACTAAGATGTTATAACTTTACAGTACTTTTAAGAAAATATTAAAACACACAACAAACTTGATGAACTTTAGAGTGAGAGCGCCTGAAGATTAGGCAACACTAAGTACAAACGCTGTTGTGCATCCAAGTGTGTGTGAGAGAGAGATCCAATAATGGCCACTACGCAACAATACACAAACAATGCTGTTACCGCAGAACAATAAAAGAGTTATTTAACTGTAACCACAACCGCAAACACAAAACCCTAGTAGCAGAACGTAACACAAACACTAAATCCGTGCGAGTGTACCGACTGCAAGAAGTGCGTGCACGTAGTAAAACCCACTTAAACGCGGAATCAAACAGAGTGGGGGCGGGAAATTAAAAAAAAAAGAATACAGAGGAAAACTATCGGGGGGGGGGGAGAAAGCATGCCTGAGGAATTACAATATCCGCTTCATGTTCCGCTTGCACAAGCGTATCCCCCATCCCTGTTGGAAGAAAAGGGAAGGAGGATTCTGAAATGATTGTGCATAAATCAGAGTTGTAAGTTTAAAAGTGTGTTGGTTGTTTTTAAAAGTTGCTTCTCTGCAGCCAGCCACCGGTATTAATGGCCGAACAACAATGACGTCGGGACGGTGGCGGTTATGTCCCCCAACCCTCGACAAAGCTAAATCCAGAACCAACCAACCCTCCTGCTGTTACGGCTACTGGCTCTACAAATAACTCTGACTAACCCCCTCCCCCACCCACTATGGCTTTGCTAAATACTTTCCCTTACGAAATATTTATGTGTACTTAATTACTCCGCTGGAATTATGTAATTCCTTTTCTTTTTCTTTAGTTTACTACAGCGACCTGCCCCCCTGAGAGCAATGTGTAGCTTAATGTTTCAGAACAAGAGCGCTGACATACGGTAAACATTAGGGGGTAAAAAACGCCGCGTTTTCCCTACGAGTGACTTCTTTAAAAGAAAGAAACGTTTTAACAGAAAACCGACGCCACTACATCTTAGATTAAATCAAGAGACAAGCTTAAACAATTTTTACAGTCGATGCTCCGCAAACCAAAGCAATGGCGTGGCAAAAATTATATAAACATAAACTCGAAAATTAATTTTTGAAAACTAAATTGCTAAATCGTTTAACAATCGATTACTTTAAATAATAGACATCTGTTACAATCGTTGACATTAGGGAACTGCTACAGTTCGTTTACCGGAGAAAATCAAAATTACTGGAAGCCACAAATATGATACTGACATTTAGAAAAACAACAATTGACAAACATTTAAAGGAACAATTTGAAGTGAAAACAAACAATACGAACATGACTGTAACATATTAGCACACGAAAGTACAGGAACTGGATGACAGGCTATAAATGGACTCTTTCCGTTGCCAATCGTATTTTATTAATATCCTTATTACCAGAAATTTCTCCCATTCTATGATGTAGCATCCTCAGAGATAAAAATAAAGAACTCCGGCATCTCAGTTGTACCACATAATAGAATGGATGAAACGTGTAATATTAACAACGTTGTCAATAAAACGTTTGCTTAACAACCAAAAGAAAAGGGATTGTTATTAAAAGTTCAGACCACGCAAAGGTCCGAATGAAAATAAAGTATACACGTTATCTACGATGGCCAAGTCTGAGTACGTGAAATGGTAAAGATCATTCGTCAACAGGACATATGTCCTCAGTCGGATGTAACACGATTAAGCCAGCCGTTTTGTAGTCTTCAAAATATTTCAAGCATGTATTTTTACATTCATTCAGGTAAAGCCCTGAGGTCGCTTAGAGATTTTCGTTTTACGTCTTCAACGGTCGCGACACGTCCTTTTGTGAAAACTGTCACTATTGGGAGGAGGAAAGATCACGTTGGTACGTATCTGGCGAATACGGCAGTTGCCGTGCCATCATTATGACGTTTTCTTTTGCCTAGCCTGGCAAAATTCTTAACAACTAATGACGTGCTTCCAGGAGCATTATCGGGCTGCAATTTTCATAAATTATTCTTCCGTAAATATGGCCGTTTTCTATGAATAGCTTCATACAAATGGCGTAAAATGGCCGAATAGTACTATTTATTTATCACTGTGCCTGGCGATGAAATTTCCTGGAACACAAAAACATAATCTTCATCTGACAACCACGATGTTCAAAACTCATTTACGGCAGGCTTTGAAACTTGTAAACCGCTTGTTCAAGTGCAGCAGTCTTGCGAAAAGCCTTTTGAATACGTTTACCAGGACAGAGCAGTTTATCTCGCAGATTAAGCAAAATTAATCAACGTTCTTAATCCTGTATTGAACGACAAAAAATCGCCTAATACACCTAAGGACGACTTACTTAATTAGCTGCGAAATCTAAACTAAAATTTTAGGCGTTTGCCACTAACACGTGTACCAACATCACATAAAAACGGTTTTTTAATCGGGCACTTGTAGAAGTTGAAATTGGAAAATCGCACGAACTTTTTAATCAAACCTCGCATATTTAACATAGGTTTTGCCACAATACGCTATCTACCACATTAACACGTACGCGTAAGGTGTGTCGCGAAGAATGAGAAAAAAAACCGACTCGTACATAAAACCCACTAATATTGCTTGTAATTAGAGCAAGCGAAGAGACGTGGCCCCTACGGAAAAGGTATCATGAAATGGGCGGAGGGTAATGCAGTGGACAACGAACCGGAAAGTCCAGCGATGGAGGAATAAAAACGACGAAAATGAGATAAGAAAAAGTAAACGTAGACAAGAAGAAAGAGTAAAACACAATAAAACAGCAAACAAGTAATTACAACGGAGGAGAAAATTTTCAACTTTATTATTACTCAAAGAAAGTTTAAAACTACGCAGATTTGCTTTCAAATGTTTTTTTATTTCTTCTGTGGAGTTTTTTTTAAAGCAGTTGAAAACACATTTGCAAAGCGAAGGAGATACGGAGATAGAGTGAGAGAGGGTAAAGAAATAAATAAATTTGTCCGTTGAGCAAGAAGTGTGCCTACTAACACAAACTAATGAGGCACTGGTGGATTTCTCTGCCATCATAATTTGTAAACAATAAAACTTTTTAACCCTAACACAAACTGGCGCTTCTCTTCTTGATGAGAGGCTGTTTACAGAACCGAAAAAAAATTCTTTATTATACGCGCCGTCTATTTTTGTGGCGTTCCAAACAGCAGCTGCGGCGTTTGCACTTTTATAAAACCCGAAAAAACACAACAACAAAATTTTATAATAAGCGCTTGACGCTTGTTATGATCGGATTTTATTTTCATCCGCGGTAAACACACACAACAATGTGTACTGGGAATCAAAATTCATTTTAACAGCTGTTTTAATCGTGGCTTAACGCGGTTATTTCAACGCGAACATAACAGCTGTGTTTATGTTTAATAATTATTAAGATTTACTGCGTTCCATTTGTGTGTTTAGTGACTCGATGTGCGGGTCTCGAAACCGTAGCTAAAAACTTGTATTTTAAAGTTATGGTATCGTGTTTTTTTTTACATAGCAGGTATTTCGATATTATTGATTCCGATAGAAATTTATAACACAATAACAGACCTATTAATATATTATTTGTTGTATTAATAACATTTAGTACTACGGTAATATACCAATATTCATATACATCAATTATGTAATTGATTTTATTCTTCGTTTATAATGAGGGTAAATACTACACTACTTTTTTTTTACACGTATGTGATCCATTACCATAAATAGTTTCTAGATAGAATTTTACTCCTGATCCAAGTGTCATGGCTCGTTTCTGCAAATATAATTGAGCAAGTTCCCTTCAAAGCAGAGTTAGCAATGCGAAATCGATTTTACATTGTTTAAACACTGTGAGGGAACAATGCCATGTCTCCAACGAACAGCAGGACATTACATTACACCTTAACAATGCGATTCAATACAATATAATCTACAAAACAGCGCGGACTGAGATTTAATGAGTATTGTCGAATCTTTGGTAAAATCTACCAAAAACAAATCAAGCAAGCAAGCAAGAAGCTAAAAAAATTATAATATCAAAATTTTGGAGAAAAAGGAACGAGATTATAATGATGAAGAAGAAAATGATAAATAAAGAGGAAATTTCTGGTTGCAACGACGAGATTAATGACGCCCCCCACCGCCACCCGTACATCTCCACCCCCCAGTGTATTATGGAGACAAAACCGGGTAGGCATCGATAATGAGGCCCCCTGCTTAGGAACTTAAGCAAAACCCGCTACGTAATAAATCACCTTACACCGCTATTTATGCGTGACTTTTTGCCCGCAAACACACTTCGGGCTTTATCGTTCGTCACTAATTATACTGGACACAATTAAAATTATAACACTCAGGACATGACAGGACGCTAAGTGAGTAATGACCTGTACATTTCTTTCCATTGTACAGAATACAGGGACATTAAATAAAACAATGGAAACCTTTATTGGAAGCGGACGTAATCGAGTTGACAGTGTTGAATAGGTACGACACGGCTTCGATTCCCGACGGTCTTTCCGGAAATTGTTCATTGAAAATACTTCCACTGTCTAGCAATACATCATCATCATCATGCTTACAACACGGCATAGGCAAGCCTATGCCTGTTCCGCCTTCAAAAATCGTCCAGCCAACTCTTCCTGAGTCTACCCACACACCTGTGTCCTATAGGTCTGTAAGCCTATTTCCAGACTTGTTTGGCCAGTCTGGAATCTGATATTCTCACTAAGTGTTCTTTGTAGTCTAGCAATACTTTTCTACTTAATCATTTTCGATTGTAGGTAAGTCCCCAGATTTCCTCCGACACCTTTGTAGTATTCCTTCGCGCCTTTTTCTCACATAATATGGACAGTCTTCACACGTGTTAATAAGTCACGAAGACGTGCTCTACTTATCACCATCACTGGTGTTGGTCAGCACTCATTTTCCATGATCCCAAGTCAGGCAACATCCCACGAAGGTGGCTTTTCTACCCACGGCTTGCTAGTCTAGTGTCTGCAGAAATCTCATTTCAGACAAATCAAAATCAACTCGAAACGCCTCCGTTGCGCTGTAGTCTTTAAACGCACAATGTATATAATTTTATGGGCCCGGAATAGATGTATAGAAGGAGACATTTAAAAAAAAAACGCAGTACAGAAACAATGAGTAATCTATAACATAGTATATTATTTCAATAAAAATTAATTAAAAAATAAATAGTTTTGAAGAAAAACTATCCCGAACGCCTCAGACAAAGAATCCTTTACGACAAGGAAACGCAAATTAGCAAAGGCTTTTACACTAACCCGGAAACTGTACGGAAAGCAAAAATCTTGCCAGAAGTGCGAAAGTCCGCCATTATAGCACTGTGATTACAGGCCGATGATCATGTATGGAGTGGAAACAATGTGCTTTCAAAATTTGGAACCTCTTCTTAAAATTGAACGAAGAATTCTTCGGAAAATTTATGGCTCCAAGAAAACCGAAGATGGGTACTGGCACAGACCCAAAGAAGAGCTGTACAGGGATCTGGAAACAGCTTTCTGAAGGAAAAGACTTGAGATTCTTTGGACATATGGTTCAGTCCAGATTAAATAAAAAAAATTTCAACTATGTTTGGCAACTTTCCGGTCTAAACGGATACAACAAACAACTCAAGAAGGAAACGATGAAACTGGGTATCCCTTTGACGGCTGTGTGGATAGAAATACATACAGAAACAAAATTCAAAATCTTAAGGTTCTCTGCGGTGAGAAGAAAGTGGTGGACAGTGGAAATGAAGGCGCCGCATAGTGTGCAAATGAGGGTCTTCTGGCGAAGAAGAAAAGGAAGTGATATTCGCGTGGTCCACAGCTGGCCTGTTCGTGTAAAAAAAAAGAAAGAGGCATACGGTCGATATTACGATATTTTCAACAGCGAGATTCGGTCCGCTACGTTATTTTGACGCGTTACACCCATAAGAAGCCCTTCCAACGCGATGAACAGGATTTCACTTTAAAAACCGCGTGAAGATATTTCTCTCAGCTTACGCTGTTATTTGTTCTCTTGATACAAACGGTGAGCAGACACAATTCCTTTGTAGCAACCGTGTTTGATATCCACGCGCGCGCGCTCTCCCTGACCAACCACCTGAGGACCGTAATCCGGGTCAAGGCGAAGCAAAGTAATGCCGCCGTTCCCTTAACGAAAAGTTTCCTTTCTAAAGTAGAGTAGCAGTAGCAGTGGCAGTAATGCATACAGCATAGTTTAACCCGACCTGACCTAACATAAGCCGCTACCCTCTCTTATTACTTTGCTAAACATACCCATCCCCAAGCCCCCGTCCCTTTACTCCCCCTCTCTATTACGACTGTCGTTTCGAGTTTTCTACATCTGTGTTTATTTACTTGACTTGTTTACTTTGCTCTTGTACCGTGAACGAGCGCGCTCCTGACCACGCGAAAAACAACATTTTCCGTTCGTAACAATTTTTTTTTTTCTTGTAACCAGAAACAGACGAGTAAGTGTTATAAACCGACCTCTCTTTTCTGTTTTGATAGTCACAAGAATTTTCCGTCAGTGCGATAAATTGAAAACGTTATCGATTCGATTCGTTTTGTTTGTAAAACTAATTAAAAGCGGTCGCGGGTTTGGGTCGTAACAGTTCACAATGTGTATTTGTTTAACACGGTGGTGTGTTTTTCTTTTCTGGACAAGAGGTGGCGCTAGTGTAGTAGTGAGGCGGCGGTGGTACTTCATAAAACACGGCGTCGTCGTCACCTGTTTTGTTTTCATTGCGTCCGCGGGGACGATTCTTGCAACAATAACAAAAAATAAAAACAATCGACAAAAATATTAATAAAAAAAAAGCGCGAGGCGACAAAGCGAAAGATTGACCGTACTGGGAACGAAGTGGGCACAACGGGAAACAGAATTAATAATAGTAAAAATAACCAACGCACGGCGTGATAATTGGATAATAATAATAATATTGGTGATAATGCAAACACTGAAATCGTCCTCCTAAATATTGTTAAAGTTAATACAATTCGCGTTTAATTATATGCTGCAGCCCTCTCGTGATAATTGAAATTTATGATGCGGTCTGACGCACAAACTCGCTAACCCAAACTGAACAAATAAAATTAATGAAATGTGATGTGCTCGAATATTTTGTCGTCATCGTTTTAGCTGCAAATCAATATAAATAATAATAAGGGTAAATGTTTAAACTGAACAAAAAGTATATCGTAAACAACACGGAACGTTAATGAAAATTGACAAAACACTGCATTGGCAACGAACCCGCTGCGGGTATACAACAAACGGGTCAAATATTGAAACCTCTTTGTACAAATATTGCATCTGTCCGCATTGTTCCTGTTATTTGTTTAAAATTGAAACTATACCCGGTGTATAAGATCCAGCCAATACAAAGTGGGAGACACTAGTATCAGTGCCACGACAGTCATCATCGTCGTAGGACAAGTCGGATTAGTCCGCAGGCCCGTTTTGGTTTCACAGAAAGACCGGTCGGTCTCTAACAGGCGGTAACTCGAGCAAGTCATCTCAATACTGTTATCACCGATTATTGGTGATGGATCTGGAAGCAAACGAGGAACACGGTCCTTTGTGGAATCCGAAGAATAACCGAGGTTTAAGCCTATTAAATGTTGTCGGCAGAAGAACGCGCATGTTTAGACTGTCGCGGAGGAAGGAAATTCGCCCTTGACAGTACTATTTACCCGCGGCCTGCATAAGACGACCTCAGTTGAAACATTACCTACATTTTCAAAAATGAATGTTGTACTGTTTCCCTGAATAAGGCGAAGATTACCGTCCCCCTTTGCAGCAATATAACTACTTTCCGGCTACTTCTTTCCATTGTGCTTTTCCTTGAGCTTCCTTCTCTAACCATTGATGTTTACCTTACTTATTACTATTTAATAATAATGGCTCCCATGTGTACCACCTGAAGTAGTGTAGGAGAAGGCAGGGTAGGCTGCCTTATGTGAGCCATACGGCGTACAAGGAAGGCAGTGTGGCCAGCACTACGCTTCAGCCGCCCATTATTATCCCCAGGATGTTTATCCCAGGTACTCATTTTCAACAGGCTGAGTCGACCTGGGGGCTGAAAAATCACCTTGATTTTATGGTGCGGGCCCGGGAACCGAACCCGGGACCTCTAGGTTAGTAGCCAGGTGCCATACCCACTGGTCTACTGAGCCGCCACGTATCACTATTTAACAACCTAATTCTAGGCGGTATTTTAACTGTTCCAACGTTCTTCCGTTGCAACATTTTCTTGGTTGTCGTACATTCAGGCGATTTGTCAAAGCTACTGGGCCAACCTTTCGCTTTTGCGAGTTTTGGAAATACGAGCCGCCAGTTCGGTCGGTTCAGTTCGACGTTGGAGCGGTCCACATGTCTTGCAACGTGACAGCATTAAACAGGATTATTCCTCTCAAAGCAGTTGCCAATTAGTGCTGTAGTTACCACGTTTGTCTGGCAATTTAATTGGCAGGCACTGATCGTGTTCGATCGCCACTAGGGGAATAATGCCTAGTGTTGAACCTCGTCTAATGAAATACGTATAAAAACAGACCGTGTAACGTACGCAGCTTTATCAAAAGTAAATACTGTGAAGAATGCGTTAATGCCAATTTTGAAGCTTAGTTTTTCTTGTTAATAAAGGAAAACGGTTGTGCCTTCTTGATCCTAACTGAAAACCGTTTCTGTGACGTCATAACCATCCAACTGGATGGAGATATCCTTTAAGTAATTGGTTGTGCTTGTGTTTATTTTCAGGAGGATGTTTCGATTACAGGGAACAGCTGGGTCTTAGACAGATAACGGGTGTCGACGATGATCGTAAAAATATTGTTCAACTCTCATGTAATCGTGAAACGTATGACCAGGGGTGTATTTACGGGGAGGGATGAACTGGACTGGATCCCTCCCCAGAGGGTCGAAAACACTGACGAATTTTGTTAATCTCTTAATTTGTAAGCTGTTTAATTTACTTTCTCGCTGTGTACGCTAATATAGTGATAACTCTTCTTTACATATACAAATCCATATCTAGTGTTATTTATTTCCTACAGAATCTATCCTGGCACACTCTTTCGACTCTTTTCAGAAAACAATTTCTGCCGTCTCCATTTACTCATGTCTCAATGTGTGCCGTACAAGTTTCACTGACATACAGCAATATATCCAATGTTTTGTTCCTGTGTCTTCCCTTATTTGTCCGTACCGCGCGCGCACGCGCACACGCACACACACACTAATACTGGTTTTTCTGCACTTTCAGAAATTAGGTAAACTTTCTGTTCCGACTTTAAAGGCTTTCTTTCCACTTTTGAAGTCTTCTTACAGAAAAAATTTGCTAATGTTTTCCAAGTCGATGTACCTGAATGTTTTCTCACAGCTAAGTCTGTTTAAAACAGTATGCGCTATCTAAAATACCGGTGTATTTGTCACACATTTCCTGTTCTAGATTCGCAAATTAGAATTCCGGTTTTCACTGGATACAAACCCTGGAACTGCCGTAACATCTGTTTTCGAAACCGACGTCTCGGGTCTGTATTCTGAAGTAGGCGTACATTTACACTGAAGACATTTACTGTACACAAAAATCGTATTATTTAGGAGGCTTTGAAAAAAAAGACCGCATTATTCTCTTCAGTTAACGTCGTGTTGTCACACGTTAATATTGTTTCCAACTTAACTGGTGCGCGCGTGCGCTTGTATGCGCGTGTGTAATGGTATGAGTTACAGTAATCAGCAAATTAGCGAATAATTTTATTATATAGAAGCACGCATACGGCGGGCGCACGGGGTAAGGGGAGGGGAGAAAATTGATTGTTACACACACACACACACACACACACACACACACACACACACACACACACACACACACACACACACACACACAGAATTACGATCGTGAATAAATTTTTTCATTAAGCGTCGTCGTTATTGTACAACGTTCATAATTTTCAACGTCACAAACTGATAGCAAAAATACTTTATGTAAAAAAGAAGTTATTTATTTATTCACGTAGCCTACTCTTTAACCTTTCGGTGCGGTGGAGGACAAAAAAATATATTACTGTACTACGTATATATACAATAAGCAGAAAATAGACATAACCTACATGCAGGCGTGTCTAATGAATGTCATCCAGTTGTCATTTGACTGTAGTTCTAAATTCCATTCTGTGACGTTTAAATTGTAGCCTATGTGTAACGATTTATTCGAAAAGATTTATACAGAACAACGTCAATGTCTTATTTTTATTCTTATAGACGAACTTTGTAAGCGCAGAAATGGACAAAATTGTCGTGACGCCCGCGTATGTTCAAAAGCACTTCAGATAATGGCTATAGTCTTTCTAGTCGTCATTGACGATCGTGACCTATCCAAGAAGACGGTTGTTTTTTATTTTGTGTGTAACGTAACGAACGTTTTAACGGCGAATGTTCAGCAGTAGTAAACGTATTGAAAACGGACTTGGAGCGTCTTGCAACGGATCCTAAATAGAAGCGTGTTTACGGGAGGCGGTGAGAGCGGCCATCATCATGACTGGGCACAACTGTTGTTTTGCTGTCGTAGAAAGCAAGCAGGTGGCAAAAACACGGAACGTTTGCTTGTGTTTGGAGAGCCCTACAACAACTGAGCAGGTATAATAAATGGAAGTTAATCTGAGAGCGGTGTGGCGGTGCAGCTGTCAATTGGAGACAGGACACGCCAAAGACGGCGAGAAACCAACTTTTACTGGACATTCTTGCCACCTCGTTCTCACTCTATTTCTTCTCTCTTCTCTCATTTGATTTCACACGCGCGCAGATTTGAGTTTTTTTCGGGGTCAAAACGTCCAACGACGTTGTCCGATGCGTAATCTCCATTGCTGTTTGTTGTTGCAGTTTCCGTCGTTTAGTACTCTATCGCTCATTGACCTTCTTATGCCCTCTATCCATGTTTTCTTGGGTCTTCCTTTCTTTCTGTGCTCTCTAGGTATCCATCTCATTGAAGAACTACAGCAGAGGTGTGGGTGAGGAGAAAAATGAGGAACACTAGGAGAGATCGTATCACAAACGAGAAGATGAGACGAGAATAGGATGCAAAGACTCTGAAGTATTTACAGAAGTTGAGACAATTAAGCGGTTAAACCGTGCAAGGGGGGCTGATGAAAGAAGAAAATTGAAACGGTTGCTGAAAGTAAACGCTGAGGGTCAAGAGATTTTGGGGAAGGCCAAGAACGATATATTGTTATTATATTATTAATTCGGGGCCAAAACGACCTACGACGTTGTCCGATGCCCAACCTCTATTGCTGTCTGTCGTTGCAGTTTTCATCGTTTAGTCCTCTATCTCTCATTGATCTTCTTCTTCTTCCCTCTATCCACGTTTTCTTGGGCCTTCCTTTTTTTCTGTGCTCTCTAGGTATCCATCTCATTGTTTTCTTTGGTAGTCAGTCTTTCCCATTCTTTGTATGTGTCCGTACCAGATTAGTTGTTTTTCTTCAATGCAATCGATGATTGTCTTTTGTACGCCCGTTTTGTCTTTTGTCGTTTCATTTCGTATTCGCTCTAGCCTTGAAGTTCTAGCAGCTAGTCTCAAATCATCCATTTCTGTAGCTTCTAACTTTCTTCTTACCTGTTCTTTTATTCTCCGTGTTTCGGATCCGTACATCAATGGGCTTTAAATCATAATATCGTATATTCTTTTCTTCCTTTCTTTTTCAATTTCTGTGCTCCACAGAATCCCATTCAATGATCTAATTATTTGTTTTGCTTTGTTTATTCTTGATTTTATTTCAACATCATCTGTTGTTTAACAATCTGAAATTTAGCATATTTGAGCAAGGCGTCGAACAAAACGAGAACAAACATCTACCGATCCACTTGAAAAACAAAACCGTACCAAAGAAGAAATGGATCGAACTGAAACAAAGACTGGAAACCATAAGTGAAAGTTACGAAAATTATAAAGATGAAAGCCGTGACATTGATATTTTGCACGCAATATCGCACAAAGTTAATTCACTACAATTTGCAAATTTGTAATTATGTATTTTGATCACTGTTTCTTTTCATTTTTATAAACAAAATGAAAATTTATGTAGAAGGTTTATATTAATCAAATGAATTTTTGTTATGAAAACTTCGGCTTGCTGTGGCCCAAGGTTGTTTGGTGCAAACGTTTCTAAAAGATCTCATAAAACAATAGAACTAACAGCCCGGCAAGCCGAAGTTCTCATAACATTGAAGGCGGCCGTGAAAACGTCAGAAACGAATTTTTACTCGGGGAAAGGACGTTCGGGTGAATGGATTCGGGGAAAAGGTATTCGGGCAACATGATTTCGGGTATCTCGTTATTCGGGAAAATGTTCGGGTACAGATTGGACAGCCCCCCCCCCCCCCCCGCTGTACACGCAGCACTGCTATGGTACTTAAAACAAGGATAAACGAGGACAAACAAGCCATGATGTAAAATATCATACGACGCAATGATGTCGGATGAGTTCGAATGCTGTGTTGCGAGTATAAAACTATAGCCTACTATAAGGTATAATCTTAGCTTAAAAAAAAAAACGAATAGAAACAGAAGAGAGAGTATAAATAATTGTGAATAATGGGCAAAAAAATATTAGTTTCTGTATACTATGGCGGAGATGGTAATAACCATTTTCATCCCCTAGGCAACGTTTAGCTTCTCGGCATCCAACTGCGCGCCGACATTCACTCTGTATCGTGAACGAAAATTTGAAAAGCAGTTTTTCTTGAATAGTCACTCACGGACACCGACGGCGTCCAGAATCGTATTGAGCTGAGCTAGTCGACCGCTTTAAACACGCAAAATAATGACCAGTAATGGCCACAACCCCCAGTTACGGTTCGGCGAACTAGACAAGATTTGCTCTTGGAGAGAGAGATCGCTGAGGGATGACGGTGAGGGTGCACTTGCTCAGCTCAGCATCGGGGTCGTAAGTAGTGACGATGGCTATGATAATAAATAAATACACATCTATACATATCTCCCTCCCTTGTATGTAGGTAGAGGGAGTAAGAGAGAGAGAGAGAGAGAGAGAGAGAGAGAGAGAGAGAGAGAGAGAGAGAGAGAGAGAGAGAGAGAGAGAGAGAGAGAGAGAGAGAGAGAGAGAGAAGGGGCTGTATCGAGAGAAACTGTACAGAACATGAAATAAGAATGTAAGGAAGGACTGTCTATAGGAATAGTAAACAGACGAAGACAGACGTACTGTTGGAGGAATCATAACAGCCAGTGTCTGTGAGAATTGATTATGATTAAACGCGTCTGAATATCATAAATATTTAAACACTATCGACTTGGAATATTTATACAACAGCGTATTTAAAAACTGAATTAATTTTTTTTGTGTATAACGGGTAATAGTAGACCATTAAAGACAAGAATTTGTAGCAAGCGGACGTTTAAATCGCTCTACAAACATTGATAATAAATGCGGAGATTTTCATATTACGAGACGCGAAGCATTTGAGTTTTTTAATGATAAAGAGTTTTTTATACTCTCGTCTACTACTAATTATTCTGTTTTATTGAAACAATATGTTTTTTTCTGCTCGTTAAAACTAGAAGTATAACTAATGTTATAAGGAGTCTTGTTAAATTTAGACTGCTTCCTTTTGAAAGTGACAATGAAATAAATACTGTATATTTGAAAAAAAAAGTTGGAAAAACCACACCACAAACCACAGAAAAACCACAACTATCATTTTGTGAACAATTCATTAGTATACCTTCTGCTGTTCATACGTTTTTGTCTCCTAATTCATTTTTAGTTTCTTTGATGAACACGTAAAACGTCATAAACTTTGCTATGACCAGAGTGTAACGTGCTCGAACCACCGTTATTGTCTTCAAGTCTTAACTGTTATTTACGGTACTGGTGTGCTAAACTAGTATTTGAAAATAACAGGTACGAACGAAACCGTTCAAAGAAATAAATAACACGTATAAATACCTGTTAATATATACGTATTATACACATACCTGTATTATATAATTTGTTATAAGAAATAAACTAACTAAAAGTATTAACAGTGTTACTTTACACTGTGAATTTATTGAGCTGTTACTGTTTAAAAGAAAATAAGAAACAAGATAATTTATAGGCCTATCTCTCTTTGGGAATGCTAATTTAAGTTTTCACTAGGAATAAACAAACTGACAGATTTAATATTAAATTATCGATTCCATTTTGGTTAGACAAATCAGTTGCGAAACTCAACTGAAATTTAGAGTCCACGTAGTAGCACAACAAAGAATGTCAAAAAAATTTACGTGAGATGTTCAGTGAAGGTAAAATCATCTCCGAAATCACATTAACAAAAAGTACTGTATGGCCTATCAACGATCAGCCACTCTGTAGGTTATAACACAATATAATTCGCTTTTTCAGAATTTACCAAGGCTAGTAGCCTATAATATATAATTTGTTATTATAATCTGTATCATATATCTGCATGACACACGAGAATAAACGTAACATCAGTATGAATTTGTTTTCATTTATTAAAAACAGCTTCGTTTCTTTGGCATAGAGATAGGCCTATTCTGAACCTCGCTGTTTTGCTTCGTTTCGTACTTGTACGGCAATCGGCACATGCGCAGAATGAAGTATTCAGCACCAAAAAGTGGCTTTGTACTCGTAGTACCCGTTTACTTGTTTATTTGCGTACAGGGATCCCGCGACTTGGAACCGTGAGTAATCGGAAAGGGTATTTCGACTTTTCAGTTTTCAGTTATCGTTAAATCGGAATAATAGGTATTTCAATTTTAAGTCACTGTTATATCCGTTCCACAAAAATATAGTTATAAAATACCTGTTATAGGTACATCGGACCAACTCTAATTTACAGTAGCAGAAAATGTTCAATGGTCTTAGTGTTATTCTTTAAAACGAAGAAATCTGAAACGGAAATCGGCCTTATAAATATACATTTGAAATTTCTTTTTATTCGAAGGTTTCAAAGAGTCTTTCATAATAAGACGTTTTTATGATATATACAGATCTATCTCTATACGAAGTTGTACCGTTCCATAAGTTCGACATATGTTTAGTGTTTCGAGCGGTACGGTAAACATCCCCGGCCTCAGTTCATATACGCACAGTAGCATTTTTTTTGCGCTAAGTCGTTTTCATTTACTGCGTTCCCTGTTGTGTATAAAAAAAAGAAACATGAAAGAGTGAAGGCAGGGGAGACTTAACATAAACTTTAACGACTTTATTAACTATAAATTTCGCCCATTAACCGACTTTTCATAGCTTCTTCTAAGTAACGCACACACATCGCTGCGGCACTCACAAAGGCCCGAGAGACCATCTGCTTTCCACGTAAGTAATCCAAAAGCCTATAAAAATGAATTCGTAAACATTCATAGTAAAGTTTTTGTCATCACTGGAGGAGGCGAACGTCTGCATATGAATCGCCCCCTTTAACTCCCACCCCACCGTCCGTCTGTTGAAAGGGTTGGATTCTGTAGTAGTTCTCACTCGGCTCCGCGACAAAACCAACTATTTTTTGGCAATCGCCCGTTGTCGTCGTCGGGTCGAATACCAGGTGCCGGAAACGCGCCGTGTTTTTAAATGTGAAGGAATTTTGACAGTTTTTAGTTGAAATAGCCTGGCGAGTTGGTGTTGTTGTTCGACATCGGGTTGAGAAAAACCGATGATAAAGATAAAACTGCGCGCGTGTTCTGGGCTTGTAATTACTCGAACGAAGCGTTCAGACTCACAGTTAAGAGTAAGCTGCAACAACCTCGCTTTGCTCACATTTCACTTATGGACGTTCTATTATTCATAGTTCTGGTCTTAATTCAATTTGAATTTCTTTGATGAATAAAATCGCCTAAACTTTGCCACGAGCCTCGTGTGACCCGTTTCAATTTGCGTGAACGACTTTTAACCTCTGCGTTGCGTTGACTTTCAGAGTTTAATATTTTTAATATTATTTTACGAATTAATTAGTTCTTTAGTATTATTGAATTTTTAATAAATCCCTCTGAACACCAACATTAACAAAAACAAACTATCTTCTAGTAATCATTTCAAACAGAACAGCGCAAAGAAAATTTTGCGCTCGTGGCAAAGCCTAAATTTCCTGCCTTTTTTGAAAATTGAAGTACGGTCCGTCGTCGCCTTCTTCTTCTGCGTCTGCTTCTGCTTCTCCTTCTTATTCTCCTCTTCCTTTTTTATTTTAAGGATTAGTAGCTCAGTCAATTCACGTTATTTCTCTTTCGGTCTTCCAGGAGGTCCCTTACGTTTGGGTTACATAAGAGTACTTGCCTGGACAATCAGACAGCCATCATTATTTGTACACGATATAATCACTTGTTTCGAGATTCATCAACCTTGTAATTTATTGATGAAGTTTTTAGTTCCCCGCGTACATCCCCGATTAGTGTTCTGTTATCTTGTCTAGGCTATATCTCTCCACATAACGAAGGAACTCTATCTAGAAACCTTGGAATCTTACTTACATCTCTTTGGAGCTGTTGTTACTCCTACTGTGTCGGAAAAAGAAGACACAATTTACACTCTGACCATACGTGCAGCAGCAGGCCTAATCCGGTGGGGAGGTACTGAAAAAGGAAATGACACCCTTGGTGTTCTGTCCGTGTGTTCAGTAGAAGACCTAAGCCGGGAGGAATAGAAGACTTGCCCGCCAAGTGAAGCATGGGGCTGATATCCAACCGGCATTTTTATAGTAGCAGACTCTCAAGGCCTAATCCAGTGACGAGGAGAAAGAGCAGGGAAAGAAGGTAATGCTTGCTATCAGATCCTACCGCTATGAGAGTCTCCATTATTTTATATGGCCATGACACGCGGGTACTATCTTAAAAGAATCGTATGTAAACAGCAGATACGAAGTTCTTAAGATTTGTAAAAGATTTGTAATTGTATATTGTAACAAAATAATGAAATTCGTGTTTGTTAACAATAATAAAAAAAAAAATATATTTTGTTTGTTTACCAAAATAAAATATTTTGGTGTTTTTGTTTATTGAAAAATGTTGTTTTAATTGTTTTTGTTGTTTAGTATTTAGTAAATAATTTTTGTAATTGTTTTGTGTAAAAATTTAAATCTTTTATTTCTGGTTCTGTCAACTGTATCACTTTGAGTTTTTTTAATTAATTTCTGCGTTAATTGTATTATCTCCAGCACTAATCGATTGACGGTTCTTCTTCCTTTTTATGTATACTCCTTCAGCTTTGGTAATGGCCGCCTTTCGGATAGTCCGTGATCTCAATGTTATTCTATTTTATTTCTATTCATAAATTTTATAAATAAACAGAAACCAATTTGCAGAAATTCCAGATTTATTAACAATTTTTATTATATATCGAGTGTTAATCGACTATTCCACAGCTAGCATCGACTCGTCTCATGGCGATCGATTATTTTTACATCTGTATTTAATATTAATTATAAGGTTCTTTGAACGGTTATATTATATAGTCAGAGAAAGGGTAAGGTCAGGAAAGTATAACACTTACAAGTAAATAGCTTAAGAATTAAAAATTACAAAGTTATTTTTTAATACATAATGTTTATCAAAGTAAAATTTCGAACCATTGACGTCTGGACGACTATATTGGCAACGCTCGAATGGAATTGTGGGATTCAAGATGGCTGCTTCAGTACTGCATCTGTTAAAATGAAGTCGGCTCGACGAAATTTTCTTCCAATAAATGTTCCCTTTTCAATGTTTCCTCGCCTCAGCAGTAGTGATTATTCTTTCTGGTGTTAGCGGAGTGGTCCTGGTTCAGTGTTTTGTGATTCACTTCGATAAAATGTGTGGGATAATGTTTTAATTCACTTTTGGCAATAAGGTCGAAAATTGCACCGTTCGTTTCGTTATTCAGAATTATTGGTTTTATAGGTTTAAATTATTAATTCACTTATTTTCTGTTCCGTGTTAATTTAGTTTAATGGTTGTATGGGTTAATTTCACTGAATTTAAAGTTTAAGTTTTTAGAAATTCACGACTTTCACCGTAGACTAGGCTTAGTTAACAAACGCCATACTGGTCTTCGCTATAGGTTAATATTTAGGCAAAATCTCGTTCTAGTGTGCTTGACAAAGTCTAATAATCAACTCTTCTAACTTCCTTCGTCATCTGAAAACGTCTTAGCCAATTTAGTATTAGCAATACATTGTTTTAAATCTTTTTCGTTTCCGTTACATGTATGAAATTTACATTATATTACTGAATATATTTTTGCATAAATCTCAGATTGAAATAAAATGTTTATCTTCCCTTAATTTCTTGTAATTTTATTAATTGGTTATCTTTTTAAATATTATTCTTTAATTTGTGACTCCCCCCTTTGAATTTTCAGTTATTGTTATTACATTTGCATTTTTTCCAATAAGTCTTCCTATCTTTTTACAATATCTTTCTAAAGTATAGCTTCAGTCATAATACTCTGTGACTGATTTGCCTTATATAAATTTCATCAGTTTAACTATTTTACTGGACTTAATTCATCAATTATAATGTTGTTGAGATTTACCATTTGGCCTAGATTTTATCTGTTTTTACATACAAAGTTTTTGAATAATACAGCCTGTTTATACCCCTTCTGACCTTCTATTCTAATACAATATTAATTGAAATTTCCTTACTTAACTATTAGAACATTTAGTATTGAATTCATACTATTAATACATAACAAATATTTGAAATTAAAAAAATGGTATTTAAACTCAGACATTTTAGTCTTGATTATTACTAGTAACACATAATAAATATTTTATAATAAAAGAATGGTATCCACACTCAGACATTTCATCCTTGATTAACACTATTAAACATAATAAATATTTTAGAATAATAAAACATTACACTCTATTTCCAACATTTAGGTATAGAGTTCATTTACTTTAATAGAAACATAACACATCTGTTCCTTCATTCTTTAACTTTTCTTAAAATTACTTTTGTGCAGTCTTATCTGTTTTTATTTTATATTAGGATGTATCCCTTGTCACTTCACTTATTAACTACCTGCTCTCTATTTATCCTTCTCATTTTAGTGAATGTTGTTAGACAAAGAGTGGCACTTTCTTAGAAACATTTGTATTTGATTTTGATAATACTAATCTACCAAATAGTATTTATGAAGTTAAATTAAAACTTTAAAGTTGTTCAAAGGTACGCATTTACTTAGTTTAAGCATTTCATGCACTTTCTTATAGTTTATATACTATAATGAAATAACTTGCACTGGTCCCCTGTTATTTCTTGATACTATCACTAATCAGTTTTATAGTTTTATATTATCAAGAATTTTATTTATAGAGGATTCTTAAGATTTGTTTTTATTCATTATAAAATAACTTTCATGGGTGCACTTTTACTTATACCTCTAAACACTTTTGTTTACATCTACTTTACATTAGTTTGTTTTTGGGTGTTATACTTTCGTTGGTGACTTTTAATCTCTTTTGGGGTTTTTATTTTCTTCTTACTGGGTTTCCTTTGGGTATTTCTTGTAGTCTTCTTATCCTACTATCTTGTATTTTCAAAATTATTCCTTTTTATTAGGTATTTCGGTTGGTTCAGGGTATTTACCTTACTTACCGATTCTCATTCTTTGTTTCTTCACTACAATATTATGTACGTTGGTTTGTTCTGGGTATTTTCCTTACTTACTCCTATCCTACCTGGGTATTTCCTTACTTTATTTTAGTTTTTTGGTTTATTTTTCATTACTCATATTTGTTGCATAGTTGTTTTTTCTTTATTTTTATTTCTTCAAGTTATGATTGTATTTTATTGTGATACTTATTTGTTTTCATTTGGATTTTTCCTTGATAGTTATTTTAATTTATATCTATTTATGATTATATTTCATTCATTATTAAGTGGATAATCTGTCATGCTACTATATATATATAAAGACAGAACAGAGCTGGACATGATATAAGGAAAAATGAATTGGACATATGTTGTGTAATAAAGAATAAAAAAAGAAATGGATTAAAATAGATTGAACATGTAGGAAGAACAAAAAACGAAATGACAACGAACTCTAATTTTACAATATAAACGTAAAGGAATGTAGGAAGACACCACAAAAGATGATATGAAGCTACAGAGACCGGAAATGTCACCTAATTCCGGAAAAAAGAAAGAAGAACGAATAATAAATAATTAATTCAAAAGTGTATCCATTTCATTTATTTGCACCAGGAAGTGAATTGGTTCAACTGATATGTTATAATTTGTTCTTGACGCAACAATTTACGCCATATCTATGACGTAAGTACACGTCATAATTTTGTGTGAGGCGTACGCAGACTTTATCGACAATTCGTCGAGAGGTTTAATCGTTCTCTCCTACTCTAAATCTAGGTCTGTACGAATAAACTTCTCCTCTATTGCTCGGGGAATATATGATTTACGATTCCTGTGTGGTCTTCCACTTTTAGACATTTGGGGCCGATTCCAATATCTTTTCCGGCCCTATACCCTCTGCCGTGCTTATAATGTGACCACACCGGTATATCAACTCCAGTCTTGTAATCTGCTCGTTACATACTGTCCCACCAGTGTCCTTCCTCCACACTCTGCTGCTCTGTGCCTTCGCGTGTACCCCACAGGAATGTTTTCATCAATTTATTCGTACTCCACGGTTCGAAAATTATCCCTTCTTTATTCTATTATTTTCCGTTCTTATCTATATTATCATTTCTCTTTCTATATCCGTACTATAGAATATCCGTTTCTACAGTTTATTCACTAACACTTTTATTTCTGATCAGTCCATAGACATATTGTCGTCGATATTCTTATCCTCATATTATTGTACAGGGTGATTGAGAAAGAAGCGGAGTAACTTTCAAGAAGCGTTCTACTGGTGAATATAAACAAAAAAGTTCATACAAACCTAGGTCCGGAAACGTAGGCCTATCGTTTTCCGTCTGGCCGCCATTTTATTTTAAATTAGAGATCACAGAATAACCTTGGCGTTTTCTATATTAAAGAATATCAATGTAAACATATGTACTAAATTAAATTAAAATATCTCAATCTCTTCGAGAGAGAGAGAGAGAGAGAGAGAGAGAGAGAGAGAGAGAGAGAGAGAGAGAGAGAGAGAGAGAGAGAGAGAGAGACATAAAGTTTCCCTTAAATATGACGAAATTGGCGACCAGAGGGAAAACGAGACGTTTCCGGACCAATGTTTATCATCATCATCACCACTCCAACGACTAGACCTTAGACCTGTTTCGGAACCCACCTCCTCCTCGGTCTATCGACATCTCTCTTCCCAGTAGGTGATAACCCAATGCAGCCACAGGTAGACGGCTATCAGGCATGCGATTCAAGTGTTCACACCATCTCGTTCTGTGGTCTTCAACCAATGTTGATATGAACTTTTTTGTTTATTTTCACCAGTAGAACACGTCCTGAAAGTAAAGTTTCTCCGTTTCTTCGTGAATCACCTTGTATATCCTCTTATTAATACCCTTATTAATAATAACATTTGTAACATTGTTCAATGATGAAATTTCAGTATTTAAGTTTATTATTATTCTCTAATTTTCTAAAAAAGTCCGTTACGATAACTTGCATTCTGTCTGAAAAATGAATTTTTGAACTCCTTTGATAAATGTAGAACACGTATGGCATTTTCAACTTCACACTTATTACCGAGATATGAAAGAGGCTGGTGTTGCATCTGGCCGCAGTATTGCGAACGAACACATATCGCTGACTCGGCGACGAGATTATGAAACCGCACAACAGTTGCAATCGAACCGAGATAGAACACGAAATGAACAAACCGACGAGACGCTATCGCTGCTAGTAGTTAACCTGATTTACGCTAAAGTATGTGAGAGGACGACAATTGTCCGGCTCTCCCTGTGACGCTAATTGTGATACATCGCCACACGTACTTTGCCCTTTAATCCATTCAATAATTAGCTAACGGAACGGAGACGTGTGCGTGCCGACAGACTCTGCACCACACCGCACCGCGCTGAATTATTAACGGCAATGCTTTTCAATCCTCCATCTCCACACCCCTTACACGCTCCTTTATTAAAAGGATATATCTGTACATATACATATGCACGAAAAGGAGAGAGGGTCAGAGAGAGATGGGGGGGGGGAGGCACAGAAGGAGGGGGCACACCGTGTCCCCACGCATACAGTGTAAAACTTTTTTATTACCGCTATGTCGGTGGCGGTGGCTCTTCCTCTCCTGGGAAAAGTTAATCATATAATTTCGAAGTATAAATACGACGACGTGTGCTGTTATGATTCCACATCGCTCTGAAAGTTTATTGCATTTTAACGCCGCGCGATGTAAACGCTGCACCGTGTTGATTTGCAGAATCGTCTTTTTTATGTCTGCGCGGTGCTTCGTTGTAAACGTTTCCCGAAAACTGCTACATAATGAACTGAGGTAGCAAATGGCGGCGAAGTCGTGTAGACTGCATGTATTGTATCAAAATGATACACAAACTTATACCCTGACCGTGACGGTACATCCTGGGAGAGAAGGACCAGACTCAGAACACGCCATGGTTGCATCTGGGAGGAGAAGACGCTACGGTTGCTGTTCTGTCACTGTATGCAACAGGAAACCTAATCTGGGAGGAGAAGACGCTACGGTTGCTGTTCTGTCACTGTATGCAACAGGAAACCTAATCTGGGAGGAGAAGACGCTACGGTTGCTGTTCTGTCACTGTATGCAACAGGAAACCTAATCTGGGAGGAGAAGACGCTATGGTTGCTGTTCTGTCACTGTATGCAACAGGAAACCTAATCTGGGAGGAGAAGACGCTACGGTTGCTGTTCTGTCAATGTATACAACAGGGAACCTAATCCTGTTCATAAGTGTACGAAAAATGTAATTAGGGACGAGGAGAAGTAGAAAGAAAATTGTTGTATTCTGTCTACATCTGCATAAAAACACGGCTAAAACGTAAATGGGGAAGGAGGAAAAGGAAAGAAAAGAAGAGAAAAAAGATTCGATACGATACGGCTATCTTGTAAAATTTTACACGGTGAAGTCAGTTCCAAGCTTCTGTATGGTAATAAAACATGGACAATGACGAATATACATGAAAGTCGACTACAAAGTGCAGAGGTGAGGCTCCTTAGATCAGTAGCTGGGTATTCCAGATTAGATAGGAAAAGGAATGAGGACAACCGTCATGAGTTAGCTGTCCGATCTGGGAATGACATGGTGAGCGAATATAGACAGAAATGGTTTGATCACTTAGAACGCATGGGAACTCATAAAGAATACCACACTTAAGTGCAAAATATATGCCTAAAGGTAGAAGTCTGGGATGGCCGATGAAAAGATGGAGAGATCAGTTGTAACAACGGATGACGTAATAGGTTTTGGACCTTGTACTTGCAAGAAGCAAAGTAGAAGAAAAAGAAGAAAGACACGATCGATTCGCACCCTAAATCAGGTTTTATGGAAGAAGAAACTGAAAAGAAAACATAATAAGCAGAAGACTGGAAGACGAGGAAGAAATTATGTTTTTATTAAATCGAGCGCACGCATATTAATTCTAGATTACATAATGTAAAAGTATTTATCAAAAAATGTTAATAGGGCGCACGCGAACGTTTAGGCCTATTTCCCGAATTTGTTTTTACTTAATTGTATTAATAAAGTATGCCCGGATAATAATATGTTTGTAGTTAATCCAGTGGACAACGGCGCTGTAATGTATTAATTGTACACACACATGCGCTCTCTCTCTCTCTCTCTCTCTCTCTAATTATAGAGCTGTCAAACAAGCGTTTTTCCCAATAGTCTGATAAACAACAGGAATTTTTCTTCACAAACTTGCTCTTCTAGTTTACAGACAACTGACTCGCATTAGTATGCATAACATTTCCTTCTCAGTTATTTACTCTATGTGCATACTACTACTGCTGCCACTACATTTAATTAATCCGCTTTTTTTATAATCCGCTTTTTTTAATTAAACGAACGATTTTAATAAAAATGCGTAAGAAGATGCAGTCTATTCGCTTCATTAATTACTGTTATTGCCGGTTCTAGTTCAACTCTGGTTCTGCTTCGGAAGTGTCGATTTCAAACGTGGCACAGCTGTAACTGCCTTCAGTTCGATACCACACACACACACACACACACACACACACACACACACACACACACACACACACACACACACACACACACACACACACACACACACACACACACACACACACACACACACACACACACACACACACACACACACACTCGAAGCGTAACGAAATCAAGCAACCAACTGCGTCAACCATATTTAGATTTACAACCTGTCCATAAGAGTAAAAATATAAATGGAGGATGGTTCTTAAAACAGAGATGAGTTTTGCTATACAAAAAAGAACTATTCTATTTTTTTTTTTTTGTTAATGCTAAACAGTAATATGTAAATGCATTGTAGTACATAAGTATATATAAATCTAAAAGAGGAAAACTCTCTACAGCAGACAATGAAGATATATTCGCCACAGACGACAATAAATTGAAAAACACAGTAATCCGGAGCGCGTCCACGCCCACAAACAAAACTACAGTGTAATGAAAAGCGAAAGGGAAAGCAATAACTTGATAGGGAATAAATAAGAAGGGGTCGGATGACGGCCAAAAATGGGCGCATATCGGGACGACCGTTGTTTGTGGAATTAATAGAACCGAGACGCGCAAAAAACAGACACAAATTAAATAAAACTGGAGCCACCACCACCACATGGTCGCCGCGCATCTGGTCGCTGCAAATCACTCCTTATTTTGTACAACAATACAACTCAACAATCGCTTTCAAGAGTACGTTGCAACAATCGGAACAAACAACAATCGTTTTTGATAATCTGATGGTAGGTGGTCCTAGGAGGTGTGCCTCTCGCGAACCCCAAGTATCTGTTTGATTTTAAATCTAAAAATCAATATAGTAATATTGGCAACATAGTAATTTTCTAGATTTGGCGTTTATCCTTTAAGTGAAAGTGTGGGATGAAAGACGCCTTTCATCTGAATGAGCACTGAAATTGAATGATTTTCTGTCATTTATTACTTTTACATATGCAAATTTTTTTTTCGTAGTCGAACGCAACTGAACATTCAATTTTCCTCCTTACTCACTGTCTGCTTAACAAAGGGAAAAGAGCTCATTTACACCAATGCAGATCGACTTTTTTTTTCTTATTGCACACAGTTAACTTATTAAATAAAAATTGTTCTACGTCAACGCTTTATAAATTGTTAAATTCCAAGCTTATGTTTCAACATTTAGTTCATTAGCTGTAAGGGTGAGGTTAGCGCCGTCTAGTATAATACATGGAAGTTTATCATACCAATAATAAATACTACTACGACCGTCCCTCTCATCCATTCTTCTGAGATCTTCAAGCACATCATCCAACCACCTTATTCTAGGTTGCTACTTCTTACCGCTTTTATACACGCGTGCCCTCAGGATTTTCTTTGGCATACACTTACCATCCATCCACTATAGGGGGCAAGCCATTGTATTCCTTGAGCCTTTACGAATCTTATAATGTTCTTACGCTTCAACAGCTCATCATACAACCACGGGGCCATAAAAACTTCGTACGTACAATCTTTCTTTCAAACCTTCTCAGTGTTTCTTGTTCCCTTTTTGTTGATGTCCACGTGTCACCTCCATTAGCAACAACCGGTCTGATAACTATCTTATATCTTGTTATCATTTTTGTGTTGTGACTAATGAGCCTGCTTCTCAATAGTCTACTGTCAGCACATAGTAGTCTCTATTTCCTATTTGCATCCTGTCATGTACTGTCGTGTTTATACACGCCTTCATTATCTATTACTTTATGCAGGTATCTGAACTTATTAAATGATTCCCTCAAATAATTTACCATCTATGCATAAATTATATAGGTTTTTTCTTCTTCCTGATGCAGAAATTAGCATGTATTCAGTTTTTCTGATATTTACATTCACTCCCATTCCATCGTATTTTTTATTTAGCTTTTTGTACACCTCAACCAGCCGTTGCCTTGTTCTGTCTCTTATCACAATATCTTTCAGCGTAAGCACCATTTGGTTTGTCTTATTTAGGTCTTTTTCGTTTACTGTTAAAAAAATAGCTCATTGCAGTCCACAGATGGTTGAAATGAAAAACGAAAAAAGAAATAATGACAAAGTCATAAGGTAATAATCATAGTACCCAGTGTATGTAAGTGAATGAATAGTTATATTATGTATTAAACAAATAATATGAATGATAAAAAACGAGCACTGTTTAGCGTGTTCTTCCTTCACGTGTGTAAATCGAATAATCTTTACCGACGCTCCACCAAATTCTATGTGGAGTAACTGAAGTGACAATTTACTCTGTTTTTGTTTGTTAATTTATTTTTCCTCTTAAAAGTTAGTGGTACTTTCTCTTCGTAAATCTAGAACAACAGCGCAAACGCCTTCCATTAAAACCATCACGACTATTTCTCGGGTAATATTTTATCCCTAAAAAAAAAAAACAAGAGGTTTTATTGCTTTTGTACCTCTTCTTGGAGTCGTTTCTAATGTCTTTATCGACTACTACTTTCTTCCGTCTTTCAACGCGTTTATGTCGCTATCTTGGTCGGCTTTCTAATTTGTTTCTTACTACCGTTTAACTCCCATTACGTTTTTCGGTAATTTGACTTTTGCAACAGCAGTCGATCACCGACAACTTTATATTTAATAATAGGATGCTTAAAACTGTGTAAAGAGTAAAAGGGTAGCCTGGCACTGGGACACACAATGAGGATGAAACAGTACAGAATTCCTAGAAAAATCCTACGGTAAATTATAGACCACTCCAGCTTTTTCCTACTTAAGAATGTCCACACGCAAAACGAAGGTAATGGCTTTCCTGGGAAGCAATCTTGTAAGAGCCAAAATTATGATTAACAACCAACAAATTGAACAAACCAGTCTCTCACTTTAGCTAACTAGGGTATGATATATCATATGAGAACAATAGAGGCATAGACAGTAAACTATGTACTTTTCAAATGATGTGCGGCACCATAAGAAAACATTAAAAAACAAGACGCGGAAAGATAGTCAGCTAAAGTTTTACAAGGTAATGGCTGTCCCTATGCTTCTTACGGAAGTGAGTCATGGATAATGAGAAAGAGAGATAAAAGCCGCATACAAGCAACGGAGATGAAATTTCTAAGATCGGTCAAAGGTTGTTCTAAACAAGATCGATTTAGAAATGAAGAGATTAGAGAAGAGTTGGAAATATACAATTTAAATAAGAAAATAGAGTTGCATAGAAGGAACTGGAAGGGCCATATGGAGATCATATGCATGATCGAAGACTACCAAAAGCGGCAAATAGATACAAACCAGTTGGAAGAAGAAGCGTAGGGAGAGCAAAGAAAAGATAGGAATAAATCATATGAAGCCGAAACAGGTCAGCAAGGCCTAATCCTTGTTGGGAAAGAAGACGATTATAGACCAGTAGGCAGGAGATCATGAGAAGGCCCAGGAAGAGATGGCTCGATATATTAAGAAGGATTTGAGGAATACGGGGGGATAAGAAGATGGAGGAGACTATGTAATGAGGTGGGCAGAATGGAGAAAAATCGTTGAAGAGGCTAACTACTGGCATACTGGGTTGTAACGTTAGTACTAGACGAAGAAGAATATAACACAACAGTATCAGCCTTTTCGGAGAATTACGAAAACAAGTTAAGATAAAGAACACGATGGTGATACTATGTAAAGAAGGTACCGGTACTTCGATTTAAACAAATAATTTATACTAAAATAAATAATTTAAACAAAAAGAAGTTACAAGAAGAGTTAGAAATTTTAAAGGTAAAAAAGAAGAACTTACATACTAATGAACTTAAAAACAGAATTGAGTAATGAACAAATATTTTGTCATATTTTGCAAGAGTGAGAGATGTGAATTCCGTCAGACAGTAGTATAATACGTTTTAGGTAAGTAGACAAAGCTGGGTGTGGCTTAATAAGGTAATAGAGGTAGAGGCGAAGCTCTGTAGTAGGTAGCCAATAGGAAGGCAGAAGGGGCGTGGCTTAACGGATTTGAGCCAATAGGGTAGCGACAAGAAGAGTTGTTTACGAATTGACCAGCGTGTAGGCGGATTTACGGGAATATATACGGGTTCCAGTGGTATATTTGTTTGTCGTGGTTTAGGACTTGATAATGGTGGAGACAATGAAAGGCCTCGTCCGGAACATGACACACTTGGAATTACAGAGACTGCTAATTCAAATGACAAGATGAATAAGCACTGACCTGTAGTTAGGATCGAGCGGCGTGGTTGATATGGCCACGTTGTCGTGGTTTCTCTTGTTGGTGCGCAGCCAGTAGAAGGTGGGCTCCTGCGCCGCCAGCTGCGAGGGAAACCTGCACTCCAGCGACACGTCTTCGCCCTCTCGCGTGTCCTTGGCGTCCTGCGTTCGGCATGACACTGTAACAAAACAAAAACAATGTCCGTTACTCACTGTGCAAAAGTTTCACACAATAAGTTAACAACAAAAAACTATCACCGTTTCAAGAAAGTATTGTTTCCTCGCTTCAAATTGGTTGTTTTTTCCAAACAAATTTATCGTTTTTTCTTGAGAACGGAAAATACTAATTGAAAATAAATAACGCGTTGAATAGAATGAAATAAAACGCCGTTTATAAACGTTCTAACCAGAGAAAGGAAACCCCAGCGTCATAAAGAACAACACAATGGCCGAAGTCGTAGTAACAGTCGCCATTGTATTGGTTTCCAATTATACACACTACTTACGAGTGTACTTTGTCGTTGTACTCACGTATCTTTGGTAAGCCTAAATTATCATCACCGGAATTGTCTTTTTCTTCTTCTTTTGTACGGCGTCGTTTTCTAAGCCGTCTCCTCCTCCGATACCGTTCGTTTTCTATTCGGTTTGAAAAATACCTCAGTGTAGTTTTGAAAGTAACCTTTCCCACTGCGATTTCAGATCCCTTCAGAGACTTACTTTGTTTTCGTCTTACTTTTCAGCGGCGGACACCGTAAATCTGATTCCTCTTTTCTTCGTCCGCCATTTTGCCCCGTCTACGTAGTGCCTTTAAGCGGTGCGTGATTATAATCTAATCTGCGACAGTTATTTTGTGTTAAATGTTTCAGTAACTACAATTTTATATAACGGCATAGTTACACAATAATCCTAGGATAGAGTCCTGATAATTGTCATGTGATTATCTTAATAAATGTCCACAGCACTATTCGTAAGCGTGAACAAACGGCGATGTAAATTGAAAAATACGAAAAGTTAAAAATAACTGATGTAAAACAATGTAGCAAACAGGAATAGGCTATAACAGAAAAAGAGAAAAAATAAAAGAGCATAATCGGTAAATGAAAAAGACATAAAAACACAAAACACGGTGTCAAAAAGAATTTGGTATGGAAGAAAAAAAATATTATGCAACTTAATGATTTTAAACTTAAGAAAAGGCTAATTTAAATATTGTTAATATATGTCTGTTATATGGGTCTGAGATTGAGACATTAGGTCGGTAGGCAAGAAGATAATATTCGGTTTGCGAACGTAGAAGAGATCACAGCGACTGAAATAGGCCGACAAAAGTGACTAATATGGTACGGTACTCATCTTTTCCACGCCTGAGTACTTCTTAGATTATCTATCTCCACTCGTCCTCTCTATGCGTTCACCTCATATATTTCGGTTTTGTCGAATGCATTCGTTCCCTCAACCAGTGCCGGATTTACCACGGGCTCAGAAGGGGCCGCAAGCTACAGATATATTTTTTTTTTACAGAAGTCTTTTTATAAAAGTAAGAGCCACTTTGATTTTTTTAAGTATGATTTTTTGAAATTCAATGAGCCAATTTTTGTTAATAATACAAATGGAAGACAGTTATGACAGTTTAAATATTGCGCGCTTATTTTTAAGACGTTGGGATCCTTGAAAACTAATCTGCGCATGCGAATTTTGAACGTCCGCTATATTACCCTCGAATTTACACGACCGTGGTACCACCCTTGTTTGTTATCATTGTTTATCCGCGTTGTGACTGAACGGTTTGCAATTTGAGGTTATGTTTTCATTTTGTTTTGAATGTAAAGAAGGTTTTTAGCTTTGTGTGGTCAGAACTGAATCCGTACACTAAACGTATTCATCATGAACTTGAACATAAAAAACACGCTTTTTACAGTAGCCTACTGGTTTAAAATTTGATAGTATTTATCTGACATCAAATAAATTCTGCAGTACATATATTACTTCAAAGTCACAGCCGGGCGGGGGGCTCAGAAAACTTGGCCTAGGACCTCAAAAATCTTAAATACGGCACTGCCCTCAACCTTTATTCTAAGGGTTCCCTATACCCTTATTTGGATGTTTTCGGTAAGGTTGCATCTTTGTAAATCTCTGCTAACGTATTTCAGTAAAAATTACCTTACGGGCTGTTGGGCCATGGTCCCCTTCTTAAAGCGTCACAAGTTTCAAGTGCAGCCGCGGCAGTCATCTTCAGTGGTTTACCGTTCACAGTCCTGTTCGCTCGGCGACTGACTACGGACGCGACACGTTGCATTGCATTGCGTCGTTGGAGTGGAATTTCTTTGCACCCGTGTTTAAATTTCCGCGTCCGGGTCGAACCCGATAACAGCGAGAGGAAACTGGTCAATCAACAGGTACCTAAAGATGGAACGAAAGCCGCCAACGCAATTGTTCGCTAGATGGCGGTTTTATGTCGTGGCACAGCTTCTGTTACCAATTCATACAAGTGTCGCCTGTCTGAGATACAGTTAGCAGACGCCTTGAGGCGTGCGTCGGTCGCTCCCCGCGAGGCAGAGAGCTTCCGTGCCGTTGGCAAAAAGGCAACACCAGCTATCAGCGTGTCAGACGTGCGAGAATGAGATTTCCGGAGAGTGAAGGGGGAAAACTCCGGGGGGGGGCTAGCCAGACGTTGGGCAAGAGGAACGACGCGATACTCCACACTGTCGCACGTGTATATAGACCTATGGCGTCGGGCCGTTATCTCACTGCCCAAGAGGTCGACTCGATTCAGTTGCTCCTATGTTTCAGCAACGGAATTTGGTGTTATACCCGAGGTAGCGATGCGAAAATCTCCCCAGTGCCGGATACCAGCCCTTATTCAGCCTCAAGCTCTTCTCCTTCCTACTGAGACTGGTACTGTGCTTATATATTTTGATCGTTTCCCGGTTCTGTCTCGTATAACAGTGGAACGTAGAGTACAAGATCTTCGCCTCCTCAATATATAAGGACCGTCTTTCCCAACATATTCGTTTCTTATTCTGTCCCAGCGACTACTCGCTTTCACTTTTCCTTACAAATGTCGTTTCTTGATCACGATCCGGCTTTCGACTTTCTTCGTTGTAATTCACGTTCCGTTTCACAATTATTCGTACAGTGGTTACGGTCTCAGTTTTAATGCCGGTGGATCTGTACAACTGCAGAAAATTTCGAACGCCTTTTTTAGTTATATTAAAAAGTTCTTTTTCTTTCCTTCATAATTACGCGATAAAAGTCATGCGAAAATCATAAAGAGACATCACAATTAAACTTGACGGGTGATAAAACAAGTCATTTACAGGACTTAGCTTATCTATAGTAGCTTATCAATACTTACACAAGGGTCTCGTGCCCGCCAACACAGTTTTATTTGAAACAAATGAAAATAAATGTAAGAAGAAAGCTAAAGTAAAGAGAGAAATAAAACAAGCTCATAATTAACGACTAAAAGTTAAAACGGGGTGTATCATTCAGCAGTAGGAAAACTAAATCACGCAAGACAGCTGATTCCGGCAGTATTATGGCGACGTTGTGGCAGTAAAGTCATAACACGCGTCCACAATAAAATACCACACGGAAATAATAAGTCTAATGGCAATAATAAAAAAATTTAATACCGTTGGCGGCGGCTTTCTAATTGTTTTCGGTCATAAGCGTTACTGCCGCTGAAGTTACAACGAATTTCCGCTTTCCGGAAACAAAGGCCGGCTCGTTTTACGGTGAAGATTTCATTTATCAAGACACCAACTGTGATCGGTCGCGGTTCTGAGCATGACGCTTAGTTGCATGTTTTGAATTCGATACGCTGCAGACGTCTAGATAATATTCCCCTCGCTGTTTATATAGTTGCAGATCTATGCTTCTAGCCCAGCCATTTATATTTTACGCTATTATTTAGTGATTTTTGTGTGTGGAAAGTGTTCTCAAATCATTCGAAACCAACCGACTTGTAAATATAAAACCATTGTCTCCAATAGAGTTCCACGAATGTTCGACAATTGCCAAATTGATCTATAATATTCTCCATAGATCATCTGAAGAGATTAGTTTGCTTCTGGGGAAACGTTGAACAGAAAAGACAAATATAAAGAAAACATGTCAAAGGCAGACATATTATCAATAAAAAAAGAACTTTTCCAGTTGAAACTGAAATAAGTACGAGCTGCTGAGTAAAATTAAATAATTAAAGAGTTCCGACATTACGGTCTGCAATAGAGTTAAGGTCTCATTTCCATTACGGGCGGATCCGGCGTTAGAATCCCAAAGCCACAGAAAATATGAACCGAGTTGTTTTCCAGTTATATAAGTTCTGTCTCTTCTGTTCGTCATAATGCGATAAAAATTTATCTGCTCGCAAATAGACATCATAATTACGGGTAATGCGAGTGATAAACAGCCATTTAAGGGAACTGCCTTATCGATATTTATAGAAGGATCTCCCACTCTATGGGACAATAACTGACGCCCGAAACAAAAATCAAAATATATAAGTCAACAGTGTAACTTATGGGGCTGAGGCGTGGGGGACTACAGAACATATGAGGAAAATATTACGAGCCATGGAAATGAGATACTGGAGAAGGTGCTGTAAGCTTGCACTGCAAGACAAGATGAAAAATGAAGAAAGAAAAGAAAGAATGGAATATATGTACCAATATAAAAGACACAACTGATGCTAAAAGATTAAGAAGGCACGGGCATGTGCGCCGTACGGGTAACGAGAGATTATTATTAGAATAGACTGAAAGAAGAAAACGTTTGGGGGCGACGACAGACATGGATGTAAGGCATAAGGAATCCAATGTCACATGATTGGAAACGCCGTAATGTTTGGAAGCTAGAATGCGAAAAACTACTTTAAATGTTGTTTTTTAATTGTAATCCGAATTCTAGAGACGTTAACAGTTTTATTTATATGATTAAAAACCAATGGATTTTAATAACTCAAATGAAGCGGAATTGTTTGCTCGATTCTTTTATAAATCAAAATTATATGTAAGAGGACTGATAACAGTCAATAAAATTAAAGAGAAACCATGCGGTTGAATAAACTATTTTCGAAAGCACGTCAGAACAAAGAAAAAAAAAAGAAATCAGAAACGCCAATTAAGCATAAGACTGTTGTTACAAAAAACAACGGAGCTGTGTATAACAACGTTATACGAGGCAAGTGGGGGGATTAACTCCGGGCTACGGAAGGCTAAACTATCATTAGTACAGTACAAGAAGTAAAAGAAAACAACGCTTATCTAAGAAAGCATGCAAGAAAGCCATGCAACAGCGATCTAATGACACATACCGAGCAATATTTCTCCCTCCAGTTTCTGTGTTGCCGTTTTTTGCCTCTCTTAATTTGACACGTATATTAGGCACTAATATTTCATTCGGTAGCGGTGCCGTGACCCCCCCCCCTATTGTCGCCATCAACAATTAACCTATATATATGTTGCCGCGTACCGAACGAACGATTCAAATTACATAACCTACTCAGCTCTCGATGCTTCTGTCAAAATTAAATTAATATTAAACAATCGATCCAATATCCGTCCAAGGAATATTGGTATTTTATTATATTACTGAATGACTCTGTGTGTAATATGCACAGCTGCTTTCGCGTCGCAACCATTTAATAACACACGAAGCGAGTAACGCATATTACTTTTTATCGCAACGACGTATAAACGTTAGGTGATGATACTACTGAAACGAAAGAATAGATATGAGCAGCGGAAAACTATTAACGATACAAATTCACGTTTACGGCGAGAATAACTCCACTGGCAAAATGCAGGTTTTTCCGACGCGTATTAGAAAAGATAAAACTGAAGAGACAAAATAATCATACTTTTTGTTTAACAATACCCAAGTATTGACGGATATTGTTACAAAATTTATATTCTTCAATTTTCTTTCCAAAAAGAGTTCATTTCTTTAATTTCAATTAAACCAGACCAAAAGTTTTTAAATGAAGATTTATCGTATTAGGAAACAGTCAGTATAAAGAAATCTCCACATAGTTTATTATATTTGTTTCCTTTTGGCCTCAAACAATCTTTTCCTAAAGTCTTCTGCATCACCATCATCTTCTGCAAGGATTAAACCAAGGATGGTTTGTTCCGGTCTCAAACAGGCAAAGAGCTGGACACTCCAGCGTCCCCTAGGCTTATAGTTCCACAGTTGTTTGGGTATGCAGCAGTCATCCATTCGGCAAAGATGTTCCCACCAATTCAGCAGGTACTGGACAAAAGTCTTCATTTACTACAATATTATCATTTCTGATGTACTGGAGAGGAAGTCAGTCAGAAGTAACATGCGCGCACTGTCACAGAAACCCGTTCCAACGAACGACTCCGTGTGAATCCTTCTATACTATATTCTAGACACAGAATTCTAAAACGTCCGCCATCTAAAAAAAATGCTTACTTTTATCCAGCACATAAAATTACGCAAAGTTTGGATTTTCCATTTTGTAAAATCATATTTTATTCTGGAAAACAAGACAAAGAGACAAAACGTGTTTTTGTTACGTCCTGGTTACGCATACAGAGTATTTCATAGGGTCAGCGCGTGTTTGATCGCGATCGCAAACACAGTTGACGCAAACGTACAATAAGCATTTAAAACTGCCGCCATAACACAAAACACGTACGCATAAATAATAATGAAATCGTATCGGTATAATTCGTGTACGTGCGTCTGTATTTGCTAAACGATAGCGTTGCCATTAAATTTACCGCGGGCGCGCGCGCACGCGCACACACACACAGCCGATTGCATATGGAAATCCGCGATTTTATTACGACACAGCCGCCGAGGCACGGATTGTGTTTCAATTCCAATAATAATTATTATCCTGTACACCTTATTACAATATAATTTCATGTGAATATTAAAATTTTTTTACGTACAGTACAAAAGAGATTAAACAGTTTATTAACTCTATGTGAGGACGCAATATTTTATTACATTTTATTGACTGGCCGTTTATTGATTAGTCGTCTTCTTTCGTCGTATCAGAGCTGACAGATTCCTCTACCTTTCTTCTTCTTTATTGCATGGCTTGGGCTACAGTCCGTTCCGACTTCACAGAGTCTCTGACCATTTTTTCCAGGGTCTTCCACGATCTCTCGTCCCCATTGGCCTATATTCAGACGCTTGGTTACGAATACGCGTGTCTACCATGGGTTTCACACGGAACTTCCAATTCTGCCTGTATTCCTTTATTCTTTTCAGGGACAATAGGAGCACAAAGAAGGAAAGGGAGACCTAGAAGAAGGTGGCTACAGGACGTAGAAGATGACCTCAGGAGGATGGGTGTCGGGGATTGGAGGCGGAGGGTTGAAGGACCGAGGTGTTCGGAGGCGACTAGTCGGGGAGGTCAAGGTTCATCCTGGGCTGTAGCGCCAGAGGAATGAATGAATGAACATCTAAGAAGGTTGAAGGCCTGCGTGAAGAAGGAATGACGGGAATAATCTACGAAGATACGTGCGATGGGATGGGAGACAACGAAGATATACAGCGTGTCTTGAACGAACAAGCTCCTTTTAGGAATCCCGGAGGGAACACGGTAATTTTACGTGTTCGGATAGGATATCGAAAGAATTCATGAGTAGGGTGCTCAATCTGGAAGATCTATTATGGTCACAATGGTGACTAGACCTGGAAACGTAGTCGATGATGATGACGGGAAAAACTTTCCTTTACTTGTTTCTATTTTTAATACATTTTTTTCATTTTCTATGAGTTTCGTGTTCCGACTTTCCAATTAGTACTACAGATATCTTCATATCTCAAAGAGACACATCACGTATTGTATTGCTCTGCAGAACGAGGAAAGTTTCAGATCAAACACAACCCTATTGTACTAAAAAACAGAAAATAAAACGAGACAGAACAGCATAATCCTTTAGCAAAAAGCTAAATGCATGGTGCAGGTAGGGGTGCCAACTTTTTTTGAGGAAAACGTAACTTGTCTGTTGGAAGAAGAAAAAAAAAGTATTTGTAAGAAAAAAAAAGTATTATTTAAATTTAAGTTTTTATTGCCTTAAATACATATTTTTTTGTGCTTTTAGCACAAGCTAACAATTTTTGGTTATCTTTGAGAGTTTGATAGCTAGTATTACAATCTAAATCTAGATTTAAATAAATAAATAACTCATTTTTTATTAAATTTGTGGACGCTCTGTTTCTCTCTTCTCGCCACTTTACATTCATCACCGAGAAAACTCTTTCAGTGAAAGCTGAGGTTGAGGGAACAGAGAGCAGATAAGAAATAATTTTTTTTTATATTTGGTAAGTTATCACACGCATTCTTAAGTATATATTGCCACTTTTCAGCAGTATTTTTTTCTGAAAATTCTTTGTCATTATTTGTTGATTGTCTTTGGATTTCTTTAAGTCTTAAGTTGTTTCGATTTTATTAATTTCGCTTTCTTGGGAGTTACTGGCGTATAACTATCAGAATCTGAATTACTTGCCATTTTAAGCAATGCAAAAGAAGTTATGTATACTTCTAAACTCTAACCTTTCTTCAAACAAACACACATGGATCACAACAACGTATAAATAATGATCTAGAAAGGAAACCGATATGGACTGCCATCTGACGTTTCGTTCAATAATAAATAATCATTGTTGATCGTGTGTATTCCGTTCTGTTTTATCTTAGGCATCGATAAATCGTTCGGAAATTACGTATGAGAGTGTTTCGTTTCGTGCATTACAGTAAAGACTCAAAATAAAGTATTTTCGCATACTTTATTTTTATGCAAAAGTATAAAGTATATTCACCAAAAATAAAGTAGGATACTTTATTATAAAGTATGGTTGGCAACCCTAGGTGCAGGTTAAAAATTTAATTCGTCCATCAGACAGCTCGCAGAGAAAATGCAATTTTCTTGAAAAAAAAATCTTGTCTCGTATACGCCGCACAGACGAAACTGAACTGGAGGCACACACAGTTAATACGACTACCTACGATTAATAAGTAACCTACATTTAATAATGCCGGTGAATATTAATATAATAATAATTTTTCCGTTTACAAACTAGAGCAGCTGTTTAGGTTTTATTTTGATTAAACGGTACCACTGCTCGACACGCACAAACGTAAGCAGCGCGCTCTGCCGCCACGCGTGCGTACCACCAGCCTTACAATAACAATACCAAAACGACACGCTGTTGACATAAATAACGAGCTTTGTGTTGTTACGTTTTAACTGTGATTCGTTAAATGCCATTTGTGTGTGTGAGTTCAACGGCAACAATTAACCTTATTGTTTTATCAGCTTTATTGTTGTTAACGTTTAGCGGGAGAGACAGGTAGGTTGGTAGGTACACAATTATCCACATTGTCGACGTACCAATAGAAAATTATTCCCCCGCAGAACCGCCAACATTACGGCCGTTTATGTCCCTCTGTAGAATTGAATTTAATTACGTCCAATCAAGCCGCGCGATGTCAAGTTATCAAATTTTATTATAAAATATGAAATTCATTTTATAAGAAAATACGCCATATAATTGTTGGTTACAGAGGGAAACGACTTCTAATTGAGAAATCTGTGTTGAAGACACAGGTACTGTTTAACTTACGAGGTCTAATCGCATACGAATTTATCGATTAGCCACTGTTATTTGGGAAAACTAATAATAAAACGACACGTATTTACGTCTTCAAAATCAAGAATATAACAAAACACCGAATTAGACAAAAGGAATTTCTGCCATAGTTTTTAATCGTGCAGCAACTTTTCAAGTGATTTTTGGTGGCCACAAAGAATACATTAAACAACTCACGTTTTAGAATATACACTGATTCCTATTCGTCACGCTTTTGTGATGATCTACCTTGGTTTCTGGCTAGTAGATGCCGACGACAGTAGGTAATCAGGTTACTTAAAGTCGGACCAAAGTAAGGAGCTTCACAAAAAGCGTAATATGGTTACCGAATATCATAGACTATTGTACAGGACGCCTCAGTGATAGGGTTATATGGTTGTTGGATATCGAATTATTGTGAAGGACGCTACACTGATAGGGTCATATGGTTATTGGATATCGAATTATTGTGAAGGACGCTACAGTGATAGGGTAATATGGCTAGTGGATGCGGGCTATTTTAGAGTGCTAGAGTAATATGGTTATTGGATACCGAATTATTAATCAGTGACGTGGTGTCAATGTAACCGTTGTTGCCGGCGGCAACAGTACAAGCAATGAAAGAAAATAAAATTAATTACATCAGAGAGTAAATACTTTAATTATTGATTAATTTTGAAATGTGAACAACATTAGACGAGACACTTGAAGAAAAGCACAATATTACTTTCGAACTGCTGGTCGATTGTACCGTCATTTTAATATTGTGTTGCCGGCTTGGATACCGGTGACGTTCTACCGTGTATGGGCATTGACCTCGTAGTAGTTGTCACTGTACATACTAGGGAAGGAGATTCGTTCGTCCGCCCGATGTGTTGCCGCTGTATAAACTGGCGAAACACTCAGTTAGCAGCTATCTTTGTTTTCGGAACCGACGCGTACCAGTTACTACGTGCTTCTGTTTCTGTTTTGTTCGTTTAGTTATGTGTTTCTTTATTAATTTTTAATTCGACTATTTGTGTTCGGATTTATTCTGTGTAAATATAATGGAGTCCGATTACGTTGAACCGAGACCTTCTTCTTCAGCCACCGAATGATACATAGAAAATATACTAAAAAAAGTATTTTGGCTGTAAAAAGAATATCGCGTAGTAGAAAAAATCCGAATTCATTTTTAGGCTAAGTTTTAGCCTAACACAACCCGCAACAGCTGTTATCTACCCACGCCACGCCACTGATATCGAAGTATTGCACAGGACGCTACAGTCATAGGGTAATATGGCTACTGGATACGGGCTACTTTAGAGGACGCTACAGTACTAGAGTAATATGGTTATCGGATGTCGGACTATAGTACAGGACACTACAGTAATAAGGTTGGTAATATGGCTTATATATAAAACCAACCGTTTCTTTTTTAGAATGTGTAGTTAATAAAATGAACACTTTCTCTGCTAAAGTTCATGCAAAGCTTTGTAGTTGTAACATCATTATTTTGTTGTGTAAAGCATCGAATTTTTTTTTGAGATAATTGTAATTTATTGGAAAACAATTTCGCTGATCTCGTCGGGTGACGTTTAAAGGTAACAAACGCGTCAATATAAGCACGCGAGCGCGCTTGCCAGCAACCCCCTTTGTGCATACTTTGTTGCCGTTACATTGTCGGGCGTTTTAAAGGTGTTTATGAGTGTCCGGAAAAGCATCATCAGGTGCTGGCTGGTTGGTTGGTTATATTTTGTAATAAACGTTAATGATACACTTCGAAAACTCGTCCTTCCGGTTCAAAGACAATGTTGTAAAATATGCGCGTAGCCTACTTCCGTGTTCGGTCCCCTTCTGTTTCCGCTTTGTATACGGACAAGACTTTACAGAAGTCGGTAGAATTGTTTTTCTCGCAACCCAAATGCTACGTACAAAATAAGCACATTGTGTTTTTTCATGTCAGTATATTTTGGACACTCCATTCTAACTGGCGTGCAGCATTTGAACTGCACAGTATTATTATTATCGTCGTATGATGAAGCGATATTGTAAAATGGACTTCGATGTCAATATTTTCTCAACGGGATTCATCAACCAAGCGACGATGATGATGATGGGTGGAAACTTAGTTGAGCTGCTGCATTTATATATATATATATATATATATATATATAAATTTGAGGTGCCTAATGAACCAATGACCCCCAACCAACCAATGAGCCAACCAACCACCGATTACCAATGAACCCATTCAATGTGATTGGAGGTAACCAATGAACCCCGATTCTTGAATAACTGCGATTCTCTTGGGAGTACAAAACTTCTGTAACAGAAGTCAGCGTACTTCCGACCTGATGATAATCAAAAAGCTATCAGAAATTCGTTTCGCCAACAGCCAAGTAAGTTAATCTCAATTAACGGACACCACCTGACCTCGGTTCCGCGCAATACAAATGTTAGAAATGAATGTAGTTAGATATTAACGTGATTCATCGGAACAGAGGGACTCGATAACACACACACACATCCATCCGCTCTCCGCCGGTGCAGCAATTTCATAAACAATTACATGCTGATAACTTTTGGGGAATAACACTGCGAAAATTTTTGGAATACTGCAGAACAACGACAGATCATAGAGATACGAAGAACTCACGAAATACAAAAAATCTAAAACACGGAACTGATGTAGTGAGGTTTATAAAGAGTATAAAGATAGCCTGGTAGAGGAACACAGAATAAGGATGGAAGAACACAGAATTCCACAAAAAAAATGGAACGGATACCAGTAGGTAGGAGACCAAGAGGAAGGCCAAGGAAGTGATGGATCGAGGATTGGGGACAAGAAGATAGAGAAGGCTATGCGATTGAGAGCTGAATGGAGAAAATCCGTTTAAGAGGCTAAAACCCGTACTGGGTTGTAACACCAGTAGAACAAGAAGAACAACTAACTCTACGGGAATTGAATGAACACTCCTGAACCAGTCACTCTTCTGGCGAAGCAAGGTAATCGCATGCGTCTTCTCGTTAATTCGGAAATTATCAAATGGATATCGGAAATATCATATACAGAGGAATACAAGTATTTAGGGGTGAAAATTACGGCTAGTGGGAAGCAAGGCAAAGAAATACAATCCTGACTTAATTTGGGAAAATATCTACATTAAATGGAATTCTGTGGGATAAGCAAATTACAGCAGAAGCTAAAACCAAAATATTTAAAACCATTGTTAGAAGTGGCTCATGACTTACGGCTCAGAAGTTTGGACTACTAATAAACATACAAGAACAAAATTAATGACTTTTGGAGACGTTCTGATAGAGTATCCAGACGTGAGAAAATTAGAAATGAAGGATAGAACGAATTTAAAAATTCAATTGTTGATATTATCCAAACAAAAAAATTACAATGATATGGACACACAAAAAGAATGACACAGGAAAGATTGCCAAGGAGAGTTATGGAATAGACCTCACCAGGAAGAAGAAAAGAGGAAGGCCACCGATCACCTAGATAGAAGAAGTTCAGACTATATTGAGGGAACGAGAAATTGAAGATCTTTGGATGGACAAGCAGCAATGGAAGATGAGAATTCAATCACTTCTGTAATCTTTGGTTCCGGAAAATGTGTAAACATTGTACAGCCGGAATAAATAAATCAAATACATTTTTATGGTCTCTCTCTCTCTCTCTCTCTCTCTCTCTCTCTCGAACACTTCCCTTCCACACACACAAATGGGAATCTTGAACTTGATATTCTGTTAAATATTTCTTGTCTCCAATTGACGGTACCACTCATCTTGGAATGAATTGAGACAGTTCGATGATACGAGACATTTCAAGATCTGCCGTTTTTTTTTTGTCACAGGAGGCGATATAAAGAGAAGAAAAGGGAAGCTAAGATTTATCTTTTCTTCACTCTCTCCCCTCTCTCTTTTATCCGCGCCTCCACACATAAATATTCACGGCCGTAGTAATCAGGCAACGAAATAAAATTCGTATCCTTTATATCCCACCAAAAGCGTTCGGCACACGCACATACATATACGTGGGTACGTGGGAGCTTATATAAAACCCTACACAATTTTATTATATATACATATATATTAAAATGCTGAAAGCGTGCGAGTTGCACTGAATGTTAAAATATAAAGCAGCTCTGTGCCGCGGCGAGCGGTGCTGTAATTCCCTATACATTGTGCGATGGTTGTTGCTATTTAGTTTTCAATAGATTTGTGTCGTATTGGGCGCCGTGTTTCCATACTGATTATGCGAGAGCTTTACCTACGTGTGTACGGGGGCGACACAAACGCCCCTACCTACACGCTCTCTCCCCCTCTCACCCTCACAATGAATACGCGCGCGCGTGCGAGACTGCCTAGCAATAATGTTTATGTCGCACTTACTTATTATTACGTATATTATGCAGCACATGTGTCGGATATTATTGTGTAAGTTAATCTCCTACCGCCTGCAGCCTTGGGTCGTAACATAATGTGCGCGACACAACATCATTATTTAACGTAATCGTATTATCAGAAAACTAATATTAGTAAAATGCCAAGAATACTGTACAATGTGACTGAGAAAACAGGATACAGGGCTGGTCGTTGAAAACAAAGTTGGGAGAGAACTTTATCTCCTTCTTATATGATTATATTTAAATTACGCAAAAACATGTTAAAACAGAAAACAAGTTAAACATGGGGAAGAAAGAATAAACCAGTATGACGGTAAAAATAATACATCTTAGTCTGTAATTAGTGAGTATTATATCAAGTGTAGTAAAATATTGGAAACATTGGATGTTCTAAAGCTTATAAGGTGCAATCTTAAGTCAGATTAAAAATAATATTATTGTTATTCCGGCTGTGCAATGTTTACACATTTTCCGGAACCAAAGATTACAGAATTGATTGAATTCTCATCTTCCACTGCTGCTTGTCCATCCAAAGATCTTCTTCAATTCCTCGTTCCCTCAATATAGTCTGAATCTCTTCTATCCAGGTGATAGGTGGTCTTTCTCTTTTCCTTTTTCCTGGTGGGGTCCATTCCATAACTCTCCTTGACAATCTATCCTGTACCATTCTTTTCGCGCGCGCGCGCGCGCGCGCGTGTGCCATGGTATTTTGTTTGTTTGGATCAAATCAACAATTGAATTTTTCACATTTTCCTTAATAACTTCATAGTCCAATATTTAATACGAGAAAACATCTAGTCCCCCCCTCCGCTCACTTGCTTGGCGCAGTGTACCGAGATATCGTCAGATCTGGTTTCTCCCTCTCGTAAGCCGAGATAACCGCCTGGTTCGGCAGAAGCTCCATACATGTGGCCTTTAAATTAAGCTCAAACAATAAGAGGAGAGAAAGAGAGAGAGGGAGAGTGGAAATTACAGCAACCGTGAACTGTTTGGCGTTCTTCCTCTACCTGTTCCAGAATTATATCACACCGTAATGTTTGCGGTATATATTTATTTTTCTTTTTAATTAAAATATCTTAACTAGGTAGAATTTTAAAAGGTCAATCAAAATAAGTATATTAATTACCATCGCAGAAGACTAATTTCATATCAATTACGATTTTACAAGAAATTTAATTAATTATTTACATGGCCCCTGCGTGACACTGACCACGTGAACGTTTTGGCGTCGAAAAACACCTTCAGGCTTCCATCATGCAATCATGTACCGTTATTTTGTTACAGAATTTTCTACACACACTCGCGTTTCTACAGAAGAGATCGACCACTACATGATGACGGCAGAGAAAAGCCAGCGGAATTCTGGTTAAAAGAAAAACGCTCTTAGTATGTGAAAGTACGAATTTAGGGAGAAACCACAAAAGAAAAGTACTTCATTTTATTTTTAAAATTCTTTCTCTTTCTTCCACTCTTATTCTCCAAGCACATAAGTTGTAAATTTTTACACCTTTCCTCTACGTATTACTGAATTGGGATTAATTTTTCTAGGACGGATATGCGACTAAGGACAGGATTAGACAGTTCTTCGTACTTTTAAACTACGCGACGAGACCTTTTCTTATTATAACTGAAGACGAGATGATGATGACGTAACCCACAACAGAGAGGAAATATCGCGACAGTAAACCAGATGGGGATTCTGATCTGCATACGAGTGATATGACTACGGAATAAGATGTAACTACATCGTCCTGTGTGGCACAGCGTGGAAGAACTAGCTTCCGTTACCTAGCAACCGAGAGAATGGACCATAAAACATAATCCTCTTATGTGCGGCATACGAAATGACTAAAATAACAGATAAGCTTGTTTCCCTCCTCACGACTATATAAAAACTATATTAGTGTAGATAACGGTATTATATTTCTAATAAGCAGTGGAGCTGTACCTTGATGCACCTACTTGATTGTACAGTTGTAATAAACTGAAAAATAAAATACAATACAAAATGACTTCCAATTAAGTTTTCTTCTTCATTTCCGTGGATTACCGGTTTTACTATTGTGATTCACTTACGGTGCCCCGGATTCATGGTGAGGAGAGGTCTCCCTTTAAGGCAACATGAAATTTTAAAGAATATTCAAGGACGGCGTTAAATTTATATTTTACAATGTACGCCTCCAAACAGAGTTAAATACGCGCGAACGTACGGCTTCCCCGCGATTTCATGAGACATATTGGGCGTTTTTGTTTGTTTAAAAAAAATAAAAAGTCGATAATCACGTGCTAAATCACGACGTATTCACACAAACAAGGTCTTACGTTTCTCTTTTAGTCTGTTCTTCTTTTATCAGGGACTAGGTGATGAAATACATCTACTTCACCAACGCTTCCTAGGTCTTCCAATAGGCTTGTGTTGTCAACCTTCCTTAAAACCTCCCTTCTGGCATTCTATTATGATGAGCAATCCATCTTTCTGCAGTACGATCTTGGATATTAAAAATATTCAACTTTTTACGTATGGCTACACTGTAGGGTATCTCTTCGAGTGCAGCCTTTAACAGATCGCAAGGATCTCATCTGCGACGCCTGTATCCTGCTCAGATGTTTTTTCACCGGAACTCGTTTCAGAACCATACAATAACACTGGGGCAGTCATTACCTTATAAATTTTTAGTCCACCTTATAGTCCATTTTAGTCGTTATCTCTTTTAGATCATTCATATTTTCATGAACCTGTCGACAGCCTATGGTCTTATATCCAAATATTATATCGAAATTCTACACGTGACTCATAACGAGACAGACAGATATATGAAACATATTTCTGAAGGTACATTCTGTTCTAGTTATTAAAACACATTATGTATTCAAACGTTTTGTTATCAACTCTAGACTTATATTTGGAAGCTGCTTAATTAGAAAATCCTGGTGAAGAGTAAATGAGAGTAAAACAATTTGGTGATGTTTGGCTAGAGTTGATAGAAGTAACCACATCCTTCGTACAAAGTCTATGATGGAATCAAACGCGCTACCATTTATTACTTATTTTAAAAAAATTGGAATCGGACGCACGACGTCGTTTGCAACACACTTAAAAACTGGAATCAGACGCATGACGAAAGTAGGGTTGACGACATATAGAATATTTTTGTAAGTGTCTGTTGTTGGGTTTATACTTCCCTTTATGTCTCTAGAACGCTTATTTGTGTACGGGTGATTCTGCAAGCTAAAAATAAATTAGATTCTTTTACATAATAACACGAAACGCTTTACTTCTGTTACATTCTCAGATATCGTTAACAATTTATCCCCTTACAAACCACAACAACAACTTGACGTATGGACGCAATTAACTTAACAGTAATGGTCTGCGCCAAAGAAATTGGACAGAAACAGTGCGGCATGAGTCACCGCCGCTCGACGCGACGGGAAGTCACGTGGCACCAACTCCCACAGGAGACTCTCAGACCCTACAACACTGCGAGTCTGCGGATAAACTAACAATGGCATCACGCCGGACTACAAAACCATAATACGTTTTTATTGTCGTACGTATAAAATATAAGATTATTATTATTAATGAATAATTCTCGGCTTATACACTCGCGCACGATGGAGTTGAGGGATGATCGATGCTGAAGACTCCTCTTTTAATAAAACAACCCTTTCGCTGGCCCCTCTTCCGCCCCCGTATATTAATTCCAGCCCTATACGTTTTAAAATATTTTGCTTTACCCCCGTATTATTTCACCCCAACTAAAGGGTTGCACACAGCACAGCACACCACACGGTATTAAAAGCAAACAAGTACGGTTATTATTCATGACGGTGCATAAACACTCATACTCACTCGTAACGATGACGAGAGGTCGAGTTGTTAATTTAATAATAATGTTAATGACAACAGTAAAACTGAAATACGACCCCTTGTGGAAAATCGCATCACCGCGGCAGCGGGAGCAGTAGCAAGAGCTCTGTGAATTTGATTTATTAAGAGAAACTCTTCTTCACGACTTACAACTGTCTCTGACGCTCCAAAATAACTTCTACTTTTCGAGATTTCAAATGGGTTGACTTCCGATGTCACACATGTAATTTTACGCCTCAAACAAAATTTTTTTAAATTCTTCTTCTTTAACTTGCTCGTTAGGCCTGTGATCTGTTCTATAACAACAGTCCTACATGCTGTCATTACACCTCTTCCTTGGCCAACCATTCCTCCTCTTCGTGTTTGGTTGGCTATCTCTTGCCTTTTACACTATCCTTGTCTCATCCATTCCTGATATGTATTAATTTCATATCCTTCTTCTTACCGTAATCCAAGACTTAATATCTATTACATTACACGTTTCTCTTATACTATTGTTTGGCAACCGATCGTACCTTGTCTTTTCTAGTACCCTCCGTAATATAGTCATTTCTATAGTTTGCCGTTTTCTTTGAGTTGCTGCTGTATCCGGCTTGGTCTCCGATGCATAGGATATTACTGAATGTATTGTGCTTTTGTAAACCCTAGTTTTTACTTCTTGTGCGAGATATTTATTATTTCATATAACGTTATTCATGCATCCCGCAATTCTTGCTTTCATCAATTGATGTTCCATTTCTTTATCTGCCCTATTGTTACTTGTAAGCCTTTCTTAAGTAGCCTATCTCCAGTACAGTCCTAGTCTTGTTCTAAATTTAAAAATTAAATCTTTTTTATTGTGCGTTATTTTTTTTAAACTGTTTTTGTAATTATGTAACATATTTATTTCTTTGTGTTGGTTTCGATTTAAGTTATAGGCTAGCTGAACGAAAAATTAAACGCCTTGTCCATAATTTACGGGGAACTTTCCAGTCGGAACACCACAAGTTCTGGACCACAGAGATGACCCGCTTATGGTCACCAGCACCGAGTCACATTCATTAGTCTTACATCACGACCCTGTCCAAGTAGGAATCTCTTTCCTAACGGGCCTGTAGCCGGCCGAATGCGCTGAAAAGTCGCGTTAGCTAAATACATTCCGGGAGGAGGGAAGTTCTAAGGGTCACCTGGGCGTATACGGTATTCCTTGTCGAGTCCGGTTATGAGGGATGGTATCTAGAGTCCACGTCGCTATTTTGTAACACGTAAGAGCACGGCATCTTATGTAGTCTACGGGGGAACAAACACAGAGCTGATTTCTCAGCGAGAGGGAAGAGACATGAAAGAGGGATTTTGGACGTCGTCGAAGCCCATTAAATTGTATTGTACAACAATTATTACAATACGTAGCGGCAATATAACGGGTCCTGCGTCATTAGCAAGTAAGTTCCAATCCTGACCTTGTGACCACACTATAAATAAATAAAAACCTTGAAACTACAACATAAATGGCCTTGAAATAAATATAGTGAATATAGTTAAATTTTGCGAACTCGCATGTAACCTAAAGGCGTCTTCAGTTTAAACACAAACTGTATTAATATGGCTTGAAACAGGTTAATATGATAAAAATATACAAAAAGTACAAAAACAATATGAGATTGTACAAAAACAATTAAAATTTTAAACTAACGTTTAACTGTAATCAAGAATAAATGTTTCTTTATTACGAACACTGCCCTAATTTATTATTATTTCCGACTGTACAATGTTTACACATTTTCCGGAACCAAAGATTACAGAACTGATTGAATTCTCATCTTCCACTCCTGCTTGTCCATCTGAAGATCCTCTCCAATTTCTCGTTCCCTCAATATAGTCCTCTTCTATCCAGGTGATAGGTGGTTTTCCTCTTTTCCTTCTACCTGGTGGGGTCCATTCCATAACTCTCCATGGCAATATTTCCTGTGCCATTCTTTTCGTGTGTCCACTGCCCTAATACTTAGCCTTATATCTGGTTTTGTGACTTATAACTGCACTTCGCTATAAGAGGTGAACTGATGTCTGTCACTCTGTAAACTGGAAACAATGTGGACCAACCCAGAAAGTAAGGAAAAGAGGAAGAAGGAGAAGAAAAATTTAAAATACGAAGAAATTCAGAGAAGAAGAATGAAGAAGGTACGTACCGTAGTTTATGCATTCAAAATGCAAAACTAGTTTTATTACATTACAATGGTTATAAACGTAAGTCTTCAATAGATTGCAGGTCTTTTATTATCACAAACATTCATCATTTGATAAAAGGATAATAATAATAATAATCATTAAATCTGACACGATCGATATGACGAAGATATGTACGTGTATGAAGAGGAAAGATATGACGACGTTGCGCGCAGCAGCACTAAATCGATAACGAGCATCGATGAATCATGACGAGAGACGTCCTCGACGAGGGACAGCGCGCGCGCGCGCGCACTGATTACGAATGCAATAATTTCGTCATTAAAACATTATTTACGGTCCGCAGATCCGCGTCCCATCTGCAAGCAGGGTGAACAGGAAGAGGAAGAAGAAAACAATGAACGTTTAATTTGACAATTTTTTTTTGCCGCGTCGCGATTTAATTGCGTTACGTTTAAATGCTGTTTTTCATGCTTTCCCCTTTCCCCTCTAACTACTACTACTAGTACTCCGTCCCTATTCCACAGAAAGTACAGAATAATGGGAACATTTTCTCTCACTGCTGCAGCCAGCGGTAATGGCATTAAATCAAAGCCCGGGTGATCAGCACTCACAACCCTCTAAACGACTTATCAGAGGTTAGTATGTTATCTGGATACGGGAGGGTAGTAGTAACAATACGCAACTTAGTAAGGCGACATAAGGCAGAGTATGGTAGGCGGCTTTTACTGCACGTTAAACGTCTATAATGATATCAAACACTGACATAGGGGAGAGATCTGTGTTTTGTATGATGGCAAGGGGTGTAAATTATAGATAAGGTCTTCATTTCGCAGAGAGGCAGGGTGGAAAGTCAGCTGTCAATTTTTACCCCGCCCCCCGTTATCCTCCACGTTTAAGTCATCCATCTTCAGGTCCGCGACCCTCCGGTGTTCGGGAGTCTTCGTTAACGCGGTGAACGTTATAAAAATGTAAAGTGCTGACGATGAACGCACGGCGTGTATCCCTCCGCTTTGAATACGTAATCCTTACGGCGTCACACGCTCGTTGCCCCTTCATTATACGTTCAGCGGAAGGAAGTCGACGACGTTCTATTCTGGTATAAAGTTCCGAGTTAAAATTCAAAGCTGCAACCGTCCTTTACGTGCCAAGTAAGGGGGGTATGGTTTTGTAAAATTATGGTGGTTCTTACTTCTGAAATGAGGGCTTTATTTCGCTACCGACAGGAAAAGAGCAAGATAAGGCGCAAGCTGAAAAATTAATAAAACACTGAGGATTGTAACTGACTATACAGGAAAGAACGTTTGAATAAGATGATAATTGGTAGACTATTAGAAAGACGATGAAGAAGAAAGGTTTATGTTAAGCTTATACGTACACATGTCGAGTAAAGCCTGTATAAGATTCGATAGTTTGAAGATTACTGAATGTAGTATTTCGTATTTCGCCTAGCCTTTTTAATACATATACTGACGACATCATCCAATTATGGAGATGAGATTTGCCTCAGGAACTCGACTTAACCAGAACACGAGTTTGGATATTTTATTGTACGCTGACGATGTAGTCTTAATACAGAAAACAGAGGATGGGTTGCAGTATTCTTTACATCGTTTAAATCATATTTGTAAACAATATTATTTTCAAATTTCTAAGCAAAAACAAAAATCATGGAAGTTCCCAATCAGATCACAAATTGTTCTTGAGGGAACAGTTTTGGAACATGTCTGTGACTTCAATTACCAGGGTTGGACTATCAGCATTGGGAATGACACAGGACGAGATATCACTGCAAAAATATCGAGATGATGATGTGTGGCGTCATACATCGAACGTTGAGCAAAAAGACGAGGAAAGAGATGAGGGTTAAATCTTATAAAACAATGGCAGCGCCTGTTTTACCACGTGGATGTGAAGCACGGCTCCACAAAAACAAGATTTAAAAAAAAAACATTCAAACTACGGATATGAAGTCTTTGAGAAGAACAAAGGGTTGCACGTGACACGATCGTTTGCGCAATGACGATATTAGAGAAGAGTTATAAGTATTCTCCATAAATGATAAAATCCAGGAATGGAAGATGGACGACTTCCTAAGGTTGCGTTTCGACATAGACCCTTTGGTACAGACCGAGAGTGAGATGAAGAGATATTCTGTGAAGACGGAACAGGCAAAGTGTCTACTCCATGATGTGGAGAAGAAAAAGAAGATTATTGAAACAATACTAGCGGAAATAGAGCTGCGACACGCCAGTTCGCTGATGATACGATTTCCATAAAGCTTACATGCGAATCCCATCCACTATCACTATTAGTCTTGGTTTTCCCATAGAATATCAGTTACGATCTGCAGTGCTTCACAATTTCAGATATTACAAGGGAAGGAAAATAACGATGTTTTTAATAAACAAATTCATCGCAAGTATAAATACAGCCATTAAAATTTTGCCGGTGACATAAGAAAGTAAGAACCTGTCTCCACCAATAGCTATTTGAGATTTTACACCTGTACCGATGAGCGTCTTCCGTTGACTCCCTACACGTCTAGCCTCCTTGTACGATAAGTGTTTATTTGTTTGCGATCCTCTCATCGTCCGTTCTTTCGACGCGAACATTTCTGTGTCCTCTGGAATTTTTTTTTCTCAATTTCAATTCTTTCCCCGAATTTCTTTATTTCCGATATGATCTTCAGTGGTGCATCCTTGTAGAGGCAGACAGTCCTTGAAAGCGTTACTCGAAATTAAACCAAGCGAGTTCTCGATACACAGCGATAAACCAACTTCGTGGTTTTATTATACTGAAGGTAGTAATAAAACCAGAATTCTGATGTTTCCACTGTTTTATGGGGTTCTTGTTTTTCTTAATAACCCACACTACGAATACCGTTACGTTAGCAACACTGTAAATTACGAATTAGTATCGACTCAATTAAATTATTTCAATTTACAGAAGACAACGATGAGATCATCTACAAACGACAACAGAGGATCGATTGCCGAAAGCGGCACTGAACTATAAAGCCATAGGTAGAAGACACACGCGGGTCGTCCGAGGATGAGATGGGTGCCGGAACAGCTTTATATAACCTAATCCTTGAAAAGGAGGAGAAGAAGAAGAAGAAGAAGAAGAAGAAGAAGAAGAAGAAGAAGAAGAAGAAGAAGAAGAAGAAGAAGAAGAAGAAGAAGAAGAAGGGAGTACTGATACGTATCCTAGTAAAATTTGGTCAGTTTCGTCTTTTTACGTGTTCAATTATTACATTTCTTTCTACCGTATAGCATATTTATCCGAAAAAAGCAATTTTTTTTACTCATGTGAAACAATTGATATCGCTTTGTACAGTTTAGTGGAGAACAAAGACAATCGGGTTGCAACAATCGTATAAAAAACAAGCTAGAGATAGGGCCTACATACATAGAGGACGTAGTTACGTAGTGATTGGAAGCGACGCACAGAGAGGTAACAGGATCGTGTGTTGCTATCAGCTCCATCAGTAATACAACAATAATTCACGATGCTAATTGTTGCAGCAGCGGGTAACTGATACATATCGCTTTCCACGGGGAGGGAAGATCACATTTTACCGTAATGGCTTCTGTTAATTGTTTTACACTGTACGACGGGGAATACATAATGTATGTAACGCATTGGGTATCGTAATACATGCGTGCTGCCAGCGCGCTCAGTCACTCAGCGTCATCGTTATCTATTTATGTGCTGCGTGACAGCGTGCGAAACCAAAAGCTCGCGATTGAAATTAATTCCAACTAGATAACCCAGCGATTCTAATGAAACTTCAATCCGCTTTGCTCCTTAAGAAAAAAAAACTCGAACAAAAATCATGAAACTTGAGTCAATCCACCACCATCAGTATTATCATCACTACTGATAACATTTGTTTCGGCTAATTCGTATTTAACAAATCTTGAGAAGGACATTTGGTGCGATTACAGAAGGAGATACTTGGAGAATAAGAAAAGATGAACAATTGAACGCACCTTATTGAAGGCAAAGATATAGTAAGGTTCATCAAAGCACAAAGAATATGTTGCCTGGGGACACGTTGAAAGGACGTAGAATACAAAAACAGTTAGAAACCTGACGATAGAAATTGAACAGTGGCTTAGAGATGCGCAGTGTACAAATACCTCGTTGTGAATCTAACAAGATTTTCAATTATTTCGCACATGCGCACAACAGTCTTGTAGAGTATTTCATAGTGTGAACACCGGCTGGAACAAGACTGGCGACAGAAATAGAAGCGTGTGTGTGACAGAGAAGGAAATATTTTGGAAATGAGACAGTGAACTGTTGTAGCGTCGTCGCCCCTCTCTTCTCTCTAGATAACTTAGTAAGTTGTAAGTGGAGCTACTTGATGCATTTGAGTCGGCGCAACTTACTGTTCAGGAATAAATTTCGGGTCTATAAGAGTGTCTGGAAATGGAGATTATATGAAAGAAGACGGGAGAAGTCGACCAAGGAAAAAAAGAACGATGGACTAATGATCTAAAGTACACATGACAGAAATAACAGAAAATAAAAATACAGTGTGTTATTATCAAAACACTAAGTTTTAACGTACAAGTATAGCCTACAATCGTATTTGTGTTTTGTCAGTTCATTTTTCTTTTAATAATAACCATTTACAGTTTATAATATCTTCAAATAAATACACTGCAAGTAGGTTTACTTTCACCTGACGCACGTTTCACAGAAATTATTCTGTATCTTCAGAGGTTTGTTTGAATTGTAATTCAATGTTTTCCTTACAATACAGCTAACGGATAATTGAATTTACTTCGCTTCTATTTTGTTCGATTGTTTTAATGTTTATGAAGTAGTTATTTATTATATATTTAACGTTTATTTTATTATTCTAATAAATGTGTGATTTTAAAAGAAATCGTCTTCTTTTGTTTTTATTTGTATTTGTTCTTTAATTAGAAGATGATTATTATTATTATTGTGTTTGTAAATATTAAGTTTTCCCCAGATATTCATTTTGTCACCGTTTTTTACGTTCTTAATTAATTTGACAAAAACGTCATTTATGGTATATGTATCAAACAAAAATTACGTTCTGGTAAGTTAGAATTATAATTTAAAGTGATTTCACAATAAAAGCCAGAATCTACATAACGTGATATGAATTTTGTATCATATGATGTGACGATTGGGGGGGGGGGGAAGTTCAGTCAAATGCGCCGCAATTAGTACGACGAAAGAGATACCCGTTTAATCAGTCAGGAATAGTAGGGAGGAGGGCATGGGCGGTAATTATGAAGAAGAAATAGAAAAATAAAAGTAATGAAATGAAAAGGAAGGCATAAAGAATATAATAAAAAGTTATAGGCGCGTCAGAAGGAGAAAGTATCTACCGTATACTTATTTTTTCGATAGCATATCGGGCTCAATTTTGGGAAAAGATTTTCAATTGAAGCATACAATACAAACATTAGTTACATTAGGAATACAAATAAAACCCAACCAACATAGTTTTTCATTTTCTATCTCTCCGTGCACAAGATTAAAGATCGCAATTTGTAATATAACGAATCGTGTAAAACACGTATTAAAAATTCCGTATACGGTTAAACAATTATTTCTTTACCCTTAACAAGCTTTTGCTTTCCAGTCGACAAAAATAATAAAATATATTTTTTTACTTGCTTTCCCCGGGTTATGCCTTGGGTGGGTTACGTGAGAAGCTTATGGAATATTTTACGTGACCAGTATACAACGGCTGCCCTCGCCACCAGTTCTGATTTGTATGCAGTGTATATTATTAATATTTTTTAATTTCACAATACTGTAACACACTGGAAACCCGCGGAGTAAATTTAATTATCGGAAAATGATACTTTCGCAAAACAGACGGAACTTTTGCCTTTAACTATTTGCAAGTAACGTTCTCTCTTTCTTTTTTGTTTTTTGAAAACTTTTTTATTTCGGTTGTAAAAGTTTGCAGCGAACACTGAAGACTGTTTCGTTGCTTAAAACTTTTTCGGTTTAAGTCAAATTACCGACCGTCGTCCTTCCCCGATGAAAACCAATTCTGGTTCGCTACACAACGCCAGGAACTAAAAAGACTACTACAACACACAGCAGACGTAAAACTTTATTGATAAACTCGACCGACCCGACGGTGATTAGAAAATCGATACACTGTGTACGGAATCGAACTAGTTTCACGTCCGTTCGCACATGACTGTCGCGGATTCGATACCACCCTGGGGTAATTTGAACACGAAATGTGAAAATAAAAATACGCATTCGTCGCGATTTAGGCCACACTAGGCCTTTGCGTAGATTTAACAATAGTGTTTATTTATTTAATAAAAGCTAACCTAAACATCATTAGCTACGAGCTGAAATTACAATATTATTGTACTACGTTTTGAAATACACATGATCACAAAAGAGGGAAATGTGAAGCAAGGAGTAAACAATGGGTTACTTTACACTGTTACTGCAACTGCCAGGATAATTACCTTTATTATTATAGTGAAATTTCATTCGACCAAGTTTTGTTGTTCTAGCTGAACTCGTTGTGTGTTTTATTTGCGCGCGCGAGCGCGCACACACGTTAGCAGCTTAGCGCTAACTGACTGTAGAATGCACGCGTCCTGAACTTAAAGAGAGAAAATAAACATAGAAATGTAGATGCACAAGTGTGAGAGGGAGAGAGAGAGAGATAGTAAACGAGAAACAACAGTCGGGGGAGGGAAGTGTAGAGCAAATGAAAATTGAAATACAATAAATGTAGAGAAAATACTGGAGCGAACAAAGACATAGAGAACATTGTACAGTTATAGTAAATACCAACAAAACAAAAACAACGTTTGCCAACTGTCGTTGTTGCTGATTTGTGTCACACACACACACACACACACACACACACACACACACACACACACACACACACACACACACACACACATATCTGAAACAATTTATCTAGGATATTGTTTTATATAACGGAGGGGAAGGAGAAAGAGAGGAGAGAGAGAGAATGTGTGAGACAGAGAAGGGGTGAATCAAATTGAACCAATGTCCAAAGAGAAATATGTTTGAATGATTTATTATCAATACAGAATGTATGTCTGTATGTATGTGTGTGTATATGGATGTATAGTGTTTGTTGTATTCTGTAATTCAATATAGCGGTGTTCACTCGCTGATGATGAATGGATAAACACACAAAACTCTAAAAATCACGGACCATAAAGCAAATACGCGCGATGAAAACAGTTTATACACTAAATGTTACCTGCCGGCCACACGTTTTGATAAAAATAATAACAACGACGACGACGCCGACGCCAACAAGGCACAGCGGTGCCGAAAAGCGATGTCCATTTTTCGCTAGTTTTGTAAAATTACAAAATTAACGGTGAAACTTGACGGAAAGGTGGTGTTGTCACAGAACGACCAGCGAATCACGGACCAAAACGACGCGTCGTGGCGCCGATAATTGACACGATGTCACCACCGTCTTCACTATATTAGGGCCAAGTTGTTTTAAGGACTTCTTGTCGTCTGGTACTTTTATGTTACACAGCTTCTATCATCATCATCATCATCTGCACCCCGTCTAAGCGTTTTCTTCTGTCCTTCTCTTGTCTTCGCGAAAAGTTTCCTTCGGGAACGTACACAACATATCCGTTATATTTGATAAAACATAAAAACAATCACAATCTTACGAAGGCTTTCACGCCCGGAATCAGCATCTTCATGTACTGGCTGTTAGGGAGAAACTTGCAGCTAACAGTTGAAAACAAACTGCTGTTGTACAAACAAGTTCTGAAGCCTGTGTGGACTTACGGAATTCAGCTGTGGGGCTGTACAAAGAAAACAAACTTAGAAAAAAAAAATATAAAAACCTTTCAGAACAAAGTACTCAGAAGCATAGTGAATGCCCCTTGGTATATAAGGAACGAAAACCTACATAGAGACCTCAATGTAGAATATGTCAGCGAAATAATAACAAAATATGCAGACAAACATGATCAGAGGATTCAGATCCACGATAACTCAATAATGCGACACGTGGTGGAAGAAGCTCCACACGTCCTGAGGCAACTCAAAAGACAGAAGCCACATGATCTGGTATCGCAATAGAAAGCAATTAATATGTATAGATCCATAAAACTCTACGTGAGAGAAAGACAGAATAATCTTGGGATTAGCCACTGGGCTTCACCCCTTCACCCGTGAAGGAAACATGAAGAAGAAGTTGCTGGATGAGCTTGCTCAGTTGTAGCATTAAGGGAAGTGATTTGGTTAGAGTCCCACACTACTAGGAACTACGGGGTTCCTAGTTTCTATGGAGATTTTCACCTTACCCTCGTAAAAAAATCCATCATCTTCACAACACGCGATAGGTAAGGTACTGCCTGTTCCGCCTTCAAAGATCGTCCAGCCGTCTCCACGCCTGTGTTCTATAGGTTTGTATTTCCAGACGTGCTCGGCCGGTCTGGAATCTGACATTCTTTCTAAGTATTCTATCCACCGTTGTTTATAACAGTTTTTAATTTTTCATTCAAGTTAAACACTTGTAACTCTTTTCTTATATCCTCATTCTTGATATGATCGAGTTTAAAGTTTACCACCTTTGAACTAGTCTTAAGAATGCCATTTCCGAGGCGTGGATTTTACTGTCTTGTTTCTTGGTAGTTGCCTATAATTCACACCTGTAGGACAGTAAACTTTAATTTTCCGGAAGGGACTGCCATAATGTTGTATCCCGACGTACCTTGTACAGCTTCTATCATCCCGTCTAAGCACATTTTTCAGTAATATTATATTCCTTTTATATAGGTACATTTTCTCGTATTTTGTTGTCATGTTGCGATTTACTTGACCGCATTTCCATTTTCTTTTTGTGACGGAATCCCTGCAGAAAATAGAGGGGGTCTACTTTCGGCCAAAAATGTTTTCTATTCTCCAGTGGTATATCTAGAATTTGATCTGGGGAGGGGGGTCCGAGGTCCAGTCGAGACATACAAACGAAAAACAAGAATAATCAACATTACTGTCTTTAAAGTGGTTGATAAACGTGTTTCAACATCCTGAAATCCATCCTATCAAAGTAAACAGTAATAACACAATAAAAATAAGCGTTACTGAAACACTGTTTAGAAGACTGATTATTGACTGAATTGATTTTTCTATATTTCGAACGTATACGCTAATGCTGTGTTTTTATATTTAAAAAAGAGTTACTAGCCGAAAAAATAATAACAGAGCCTAAAAATTAAGAGATCGTCGTTCCCCCCCCCCCACGTTGACGCTTTTTGTTCCCTCTTTGCAGTTCTGTCTGATACACATTCACTGAGCGCTACGAACTGTATCTGTAATTGGCTAAACATATAGGCTTGTGTATGTAAGGTATGACGGTATATATAAGCAATAAAAATACGGTTGTGTCTATGCATAACTTGACTCGCAGGGCCATTAAAACATGTTATTATCCAAATCTTTACAGCATCAAAACGAGGAAAGTCACGACAGTTAACGTAAATTCCGAGAAGTTTAACGTTATCTCATCAGCGCCAGTTAACGAGGAAAAATCTGTCGTTTTTATGTTTACAAGTGTTTACTTAATATTCGGTCGTAGCGTGCGCGGATTTTGATTTTACGCAGTTTTCCTTATTCTTTGTTACTCTAAAACCCCGAAAAAAAAACACAAAAGCTACGTATTATAAAAGCTTTACTAGACATAGAATTTATGAGGCAGACTCATTAGCGAAAAATTAAATTTCATTAATTTTACCTGTTCTTAGCTGGTGGCTGACATGGATATGCGTTTACAGTGCGAGACTGACTCGGCGTTCAGTCGCTGTGGGTATGTCGTCGCATGGTTCATGGTCGACCGAATCCAGCAGCTTCATTCACTGTTACGGAGGGCAAAATTCACGACCTCGCTTGACGAACCGACATGAGTTAGTAACAAGGCGCCATCCACACGAGCTACACAACTGTCTCTGCGTACAGTATTCTTCTCACCTTAGGACCATTTAAATCAAGGACGAATTCTTTGAGGAAACGTAATGAGAATTGTAGATCCCTAAGGTATATAATCACACGTATTATGTTTTCATTTTCTCTTCATCACTTAACCACACATAATACACCCAAATAACACGTTTCTCGACGATACTCAGACGGCGTAGGTAACGTTCTATCTTTAATATACGCGCGCGCGCTCGTTCTCGCACATAAAATATAGACGAAAGAGAATTTTACTCTAGTTTGTTTTGTTTTACATAAATTATATTCACCAAACTTTTGGGAACGTGAAAATAGCATCTTCAGAGTACAGTGCCGAAGTTTCACTCCAATTATAGTACCCTCCTTCACAACTACAGAAAAAAATCTAACGTGTTTGTTTCACATGAAACACAAATATAAATCCAATGTAAGCTATAACTGTTACCTGTTTCGAAGATCACCCTACATTCCGTCTTCAATACGACGCTGATTCTATCATTTGTTTCAGTATCTATTCTGTCCAGCACGACTCCAGCAGTTTATTTTTTGTTATAACGAGTTGTGCTTATAAAGTCTTTAACTTCCAACGACGTTTGTTTGTCACTGTTACATCAGTATTCTGTCTTAAATTTCCCTGACCTGCCAAAACGATCTTTATTTCTACTTCCTGCAATGACTTAATTCACTTGCAAATCTTCCGAACATGTAGGTATACTACATTCCGAGGCAGAGAGTTGCTGACGTAGCTATCACCTTGTAAACTAGGAATCTACAAGAGTCAGACGCTAAAGAGCGCTTGTGAAGAAAATACAGTGCTCGTATTTATGACTTACCTGAAAATTCTTTCCTGGGAAGCCTTAGAGATGATTCAAAACAAACGTTTTACACGCACGCGCGAGTATATTTTATACAAAATATAATTTTATAACGTATTTATTAAAATATTAAACATAAAAAACGGATGCACATCACAGCTCCTGAATGTTTCATTATTTATTTGTTCCTTCTGTTTTTGTTCAGTGATGTTCCACAATGAAAATTACATGAATTAAAACTATGAAATTATTTATTAAAACACAAATGAAACATATTTTATTTAGGACCTACAAACTACTGTACTTTTTAATGATGTACTATAAAGTTTAAATAATTATGAGTTACGTTGATTTCAATATTACCGTAACACAATATAAAATATTAAATAAAAATTAATAATTTGTAATGGTTGTTTCTGAAAACGCTTCTTCATCGACGGTTGAGCGAAATCTGAAAATTATATTGTCATAGTGTTACCGCATCGAGCATATTGGTGAAATAAAACCCTAAGCGATTCATTTTACATTAAATATAAACTCTAAATTCTAGTTTACTAGTTAGTGTTTTATCTTTATATATATATATATTACAAAATTAAAAAAAAGTAATGGCTACGTATATCTATAAATCTGTATCTTTGAACGTTTTTAATATTATATATACTAAAGTGGCATCTATATTTAGCTTTGTCCAATAACTCCGTAGAGGATGATCAGTCGGGTATATCTGTGCGCGCTTCCACAACCCTCGGGTCACGTCAGCGTGTTTCCACCCGACCGAGCCGAACATCTGGTTCGATTTCAAACCCCCTTCGTCTTTGGTAGATTCAAAATTTATCATACATTAACGCCCCTGCGTGTTCGCAGCGAGGGAGGCAGGAAATGGTCTGCAAAGATTTGTTTTAAAACCTCTCTCTCTCTCACCCCGCTGTAGTGCGTCGTCGTTTAGTGTTATTAATAGGGGCTGGACGGACGCCACAGAAAACGACGGCGAACATCCCCTTCATCCCTACGTGTATTATTTAACAGAATTAAAACGGATTCATCTTGTACTGTCGCTCGCTCTTACGGTAGGCTACATTGCAAAATAATAATAGTAATAAATAATTTAAAAAAAGTACATTAATGAACCGTACAGACTTAGACCCTTTTTCGCAACGTTTAGTAATAAAATTTCAGACCCTTTACCCTCGTACAATGCGTAACTATTATTACATACGATAATTTAAAATCAAATTTTTCAATTAGAGCGAGGATAATAAATCCCACTGAACTTCGCCATTTACCGATACAAGGACGACAGTGTGGCCAGCATTATATTTTCCCTATTACGACCATAAGATGTCCCCCTAGAGACTCACTGTCACTCGCCGACTCGATCGGGAGACTTAAAACCGTAGGAGTGGAGATCTCACGGTCCACAACATCGCTGGAATCTCAGCGCGCTGCTGGGGATCGAATCGGACCAATTAGTAATTTTGTTGGCAGTTAATAATAATAATAGAATAAAAATAATAGTGACTCTAATCCAAAATTGATCTTACTGGTAGGTTTAATCGAAAATATAAATTGAAACAAGCTTAATACAAAGTTGAATGAAAACAATGAACGCTTTGACTCCACTAACAGTGAACGCACATTCCGGGGTAAGGATACTCGATAAGACAACAATAAAAATTATCAATTAAATTGTGCCATGATACACCAACGCACATACTTTATTTAATTAATTTTACAATCTTCCACAACGAAATAAGACCTTCAGGAAACTGTCTCAAATTACTATCACTAACACATTACTATATATCTTCAAGTTTTTACTAGAAAAGTACACAATATCTACAACCAATATATTAAATAAGGATTACAAAAGGATTCCGGAAAGACTAAATTCTAGGCTGTTTATGTATTGTGTGACACAAATCCATACTTTTTTGAACAATTAAGTGACGAACTTTCCACAATACGTATTCAACATCAGAACGCACATTTTTACACAATAATCGGATTCACATGAATACAAAGTGTGTTTAATATTACACAGAAACTATACTTTTTTAGCGTGTTGTGCTGTGTTTGTGCTCGAATCCGTGGCCCCGAGGCTGACTGTAATTAGTATATCGCGTCAGACGTTCGATACCTCTTAGACAGATGTTACACGGAAGAAAACAAAATGGCGCCTGAAAATACATTTACAGTCTGCTGTTGTTGTCAGAAAATCACTGTTACAATAAAGCCGAATTCTTCTTCTTCCTTTAATTTTCCTTACAACAAACATTAAAAGATTACAGTGACGAGGGGCTGGCGCACATACTCTCCACTAGGAGTGAGTTGCACCTGTCATTCAACGTGGCAACGTGGCAGACGCCAGCCCTAGTCGCACCTGTTGCTCTACGCCTCTCTCTCTCTCGGCCGAAGAAAACTCTTACTTTACTACAATAATCTTTTCAAGAAGAAGTAACTTTCACGTAGCTATAATAATTTATGCACGGAAATGTTTTACTGGCAGACACACGCATTCCGAAACGCGCGGGGGCGTTTGACAGGCGTTGAAAATGCCTGTTGTCAGTTACAATTCGTCAGGCGTTGAGAAGGAAAATCCATCTCCTGAGAATTAATTTGAGATACGCTTAATAGTCATCATACAATTTACTCAGAGCCTTAAACACAAGAATAGAAAGTTAATGGGAAAACGTGCAGTTTTAAAAGTCGGGGGGGGGGGGCGCTGTGTTTTTGTTGAGACAAACATTCACAGTCCGCGTTCGTGAATATTTATTGTTTTAATAATAGTTCAGCAAACTGGGCTAGACTTTGCAGGATCTGTTCGCTGTGACTTTACTGACATCGGATAATCACCCTATAACCTGCTTGTTATTACCTTTTTTCTCTGTCAACAAAAATTCAATTCTAAACATCATGCTAAAGTTTATTTATTTTTGACTCCAGTGCTAACCATCATAACGTGTACCTACGTACATTACATCAGTTTTCTGCGTACAATATTATACGGTATTTTCTGTAACAGACAAGATACGGGAAAATGTCAACATATTTTCATGTTTTTACACGGCAAGTGGCGCGGGAATGTGCGGCAATTTCCCGACGCTCTCTGCAGTAATGCGTTCAGTTCAGCGAGGAGCACGGTGGCGGCGTTTCCAACCGGTTAACGATAGATCACACGGTGGGGTGACAGACGCGCGGTCAGCAATTACGGGCGACAAACGCAAACATCGATTTAGTCACGGTCGTAGATTATCTGGGTTAATATAATGTGCGCCTGACAACAAACTGATTACGCGTCCAACGTTGGAAACTATTTTTCTTCTGAAACGAACAAATTAAATATGCAATTACATTTTTCATTTATCAGTCAGCTGATTGATTCATACGTTATGTATGTAATCGTCACAGTGAATGCTGTTTTCTCTTTGTAATTATTCAGCGCGTGTCGTTGTAATGGATTTTGTCGTTACAACTTGAATGAAGGAAAACAGCATTATATTTTATACTTACTTTACACAGTGAACTAAAGTAACAATTAAGCTATATTTAAATGTGAAATAATTAACACTAAGGTCAGACAACGATAAACAACTTCAATTTTTACTATTTGATCTACTGGTACCAAATTAAACTCACACTCTCCTACGCTGGGGTGCCCGCCTACGAAATTACGGGCATTTTGTGTTGTTTCGTGACATTTATTGTGTATCCTTTTAATACCGAAGTAAAAGAAGATCATGATGACGAGACATGTCTCGAAACGCCTTCAATGGGAAAAAAGGAAGGAGTAGCTGGCAGTTTTAAATATAAAATATCTTGTACTTTGTTTTATAAGACGTTTTGTTTTGCTGCAAAAATAACTAATCGTGCCGAGACCCGCTGCTTCAGTTGAACCGATTTTTCCTTCAATTATTGAGAGAAACGTTTTATGTTGTAAAATCTAAACAAGTAGAAACCTTAGTAAAGCTGTTAAAAGCTCACATAACAACGCCATGTTAAAGAGGAATTTAACAGACACGAAAACAGGAACTATCCCCACTAACTATGGCTTTGAAACAGGTTTGCTGTACGTATACCACCAACATTATTTTAAATCAGGCAAAATTGAGAGTACGGTAGAACAATTATATATCATAACACAGTTGACGTTTGCCCACGTCCAAAGAGTAACGATTATGATGATATCGGATAAATATTAACGGAACAATGGAGGAACCTAGAAATGTCACAATGGTACATGTTTATGGGGAGATCCTACTGGGTGAGCAACAACATGATTTGAATTTAGATGCACTCGTAGAAAAAAAGACACACAGGGAAGAACGGGAATAAGAACAAAAGAAAATGGTATCCTGTGGGATATTTAACAAATATCAGAAGAAAAGGAAAGGCGGATACTCAACACGATAACAAGAAACGTCCTAAATTACAGCTGAACCGAATTTCACGAGATGAGAGAATCACACGAGAGAGAGAGAGGGGGGGGGGAGAGAGAATCCGGGAGATGACGGGTACTCCACCTTGCCAACGACCAAAACACAGCTGCTCTGGCATGGACGTGTGGAAAAGATGGTCGATGAATGAATCCTGTAATAGGAAACAAAGGTAATGCGGAACAGAGACAATAATCAGACAGAAACTGACATAGAAATGGGGGGAAAGAGGGTTAGAAGAAATCTAGTAACTATACAGGACTAGCAGGAGAACAGGAATTCGTAGACGCCGAAGGACACTCACCGGGTTTCTTGTAATAATTCCCGAGTTTGAGTTGCTCGTCCTTTACTCTGACTACAGATACGCTTTTCTTCGACTTCAACAATGGGTTTGTAGTTGAAACGTACGCTACAGAGAAGCTGGTATTCTGGTGTGAGATCACACACACACACACACACACACACACACACACACACACACACACACAGAGTACATATAGTCTGTGGTTTAGACTCAGTCCGAGCCCTCGAAATAAACATCTCTTGACTATGAAAAGCGAATAGCTCGAAATTATAAACCCACAAACGTCTCGCCAGAACAAATGACTGCCCGCCGATATTTTCTGTCCCCCCGTCCGCGGATTATACCGTCATGAGCTTCGGTTTTGCTTTTCGCTTTCGGTTTATTATAAAGCACACACAACAAAGGGATGCAACAACGCCAGTGACCCAGATTAACCCTTGCTGCTTGCCACGACCTTTGAATACAAAATATTAAGGTTACGTGTCACCGCCCAATAGTACCTTTTGCTGTCCTCCATAAAGCTGTACCATAAATAACTTACCACATTTCTTATCAAACACATCAGTCCAGCAGTGACACAGATTCGCGGAAGCTGGTTCAGTTGTTCTCGCTAAACACTTCTTGTTTAATATGATTTAATGCGATATTAAATTCCCTAACTTTTAAAATTATAATTTTATTTATTCTCTACTGAATACTTATAACTTATAATTAATAACTGGAATACTTATAGCTCTTAGACTAGTAAATAAATAACCATAACGATAATAAAAACAAAAACAGGAACGACGACGACGACGACGGTGGTGAAGAATGGCTGCTTCCACTTTGTACCACCGAAGTAGGTTAGCAGTTCCAGCTTGACCTTACGGGTCGCAAAAAAGGTAGCAACGGCTGCTTATGCTTCCGCTGTTCACTATTACCCTACGATGCTGTCCGAATTACTCGTTTCTACAGGCTGAGACGACCTGAGGTATCGTAAACGTATCTTGATTTTCGGGATGGTGACCGAGAATTGAACGAGAGACTTCAAGATTAGTACCCTAGCGCCATATGGGCCTACACCGGTCTACTAAGTCTCGCAGCTAATGAATACTCAAAAAACACACAAACAAACTTAGCGCCACAAAACTCAGCCTTTGCCACACTGTTTTGGTGTTACTGACTGACATTTTGTCAGTACCTCCAAACACTGAAGATGGCCTCCAGTGGGGAGGTTAAAAGGTCTGTGTTAAATAATAGAAGACCACGCCATGATAGTCCGGACAGTAGTCTTTATAATTAACTGAAACTTAGCGCGTTTGATAATTCGTCACAGACAGATTTTATACGTTTCGCGATTTCAATTTCCATCTTTGTCCGTCGCTTCATAACCGTCCTCAGTGTCACTTTCCTCACACCTTCTCTGGAGCTTGAAGTTGGTCTGCCTTCGGGACTGTCAATTTAACGGGACTTGTCTTGGAATTCTGTCACCCAAAATAACTGTTTATTTATCTCTGCCAATTAACTGAATCTTAGCGCGTTTCATAATTCATCACAGACAGATTTTATACGTTTCGCGATTTCAATTTCCATCTTTGTCCGTCGCTTCATAACCATCTTCGGGGTCACTTTCCTCACACCTTCTCTGGAACTTGAAGTTGGTCTGCCTTCGGGACTGTCAATTTAACGGGACTTGTCTTGGAATTCTGTCACCCAAAATAACTGTTTATTTATCTCTGCCAATTAACTGAATCTTAGCGCGTTTCATAATTCATCACACACAGATTTTATACGTTTCGCGATTTCAATTTCCATCTTTCTCCGTCGCTTCATAACCATCTTCGGGGTCACTTTCCTCACACCTTCTCTGGAGCTTGAAGTTGGTCTGCCTTCGGGACTGTCAATTTAACGGGACTTGTCTTGGAATTCTGTCATTCGCTATTCGCGTCTATAACAAAATAACTGTTTATTTATCTCTGCCAATTGACTCAAACTTAGCGCGTTTGATAATTCATCACAGACAGACTTTAAACGTTTCGCGAATTAAAATTTCCATCTTTGTCCGTCACTTTCCTCACACCTTCTCTGGAGCTTGAAGTTGGTCTGCCTTCGGGACTTGTCTTGGAATTCTGTCACCCAAAATAACTGTTTATTTTTGACGTCACATGTAATCGAGTGTGTAATCCTCGTAATTTTTCTATCCCGCTCCTGTGTACCTTCTTGTCTCTGTTTCTGTTATTCTTAATGCCTTATGTGTTTATTTTTAATAAGCATATCTCGGAACTGTAGGCAGTTATATGTGTTACTACTGTATTGTAAATACTGTAGAACATATTTGGTATGTAGCACTGTCTATATTATCTATTGTTTGATGCATTTCAAAGTATTCAGATCGATAAGTGAATTATAAAGCATACAAAGGGAAGCAACGCCAATGACCCGGATACTTTAGAAATATTTATTTGAAAATACCACTCACTAAAACTAGAAGCCAAAAGGGGTATATAGGCCTACACATACACTCTAATCACAAGAGATAAACTTTTGAAACATTATATCTACCGAGTATATACAAAAATTGTTACAGTTCATTACTGTTATCTCAAAATTGACATCTTCATTATCAACAAGAGACATTTTATATTTTGGCCTCTGTCGGTATGTATAAATGATTTAATATTTAAATGCTGAAAATAATGGTATATAAAACCGGACTGACACTAAAAACCGAGCAACAACAGTAAAATGATTAACTGATGTTTTTTTAATGTCAGACTGTATCTACGTTTGCAAAGAAAGAGTTGGATTATCTTAATAATTAATTTTATTTACTAATAGGCTAATAAACGTTTTTTGTAGCAAACTTTGTTTACCGTGAGATATTTAATGAATTCTAAACTAGTTTCAGAAATAAAATAAAATAAGTTTGGAGTTATAAAGAATATTTAAAGAATAAATATTATATTTGGATTTTGGAGGAAAACGGTACACTTACTCCAGGTAAACTGGACTCCTGGTGCCTTTACAGTAATACTACTGCCACATGATAATAAGTTCTAATCTGTTTTGATTTTTGAAGTAAGAAATCGAAAAATATTTCAACCTTAACTCCAAAAAATCTATTTATTATTTCGTTATTTCTTCGTTAACAATAAACTAGGAAAACGCTGTAAATAGACGCATACGAGGAATTGCAAATCAATATCATCGGAAAACTTGGTACACATTGTTGCAGTGTAAACAATGGAAACACGACAATGGATGCAGTGTTGTGTTGAAGTTTAGCTGAACAAACACAACACGACTTTCTATACACTACACGCCAATTACGGAACCGTTATGCAAAGCCAAGCCAACACCACACTCTCCATCTGTCAAGATAAATATTCAGCTACAGTTCAAGCGTTTTCTTTTTCTTTTTTTTTTTTGAACAGTAATTTAAATATTTCCTTGAAACGTACTCATTCATACACGTACAAGTACACAAGCAAGATTACCCCTCTCCACACACAATGAGACAAACCTTTTTATGTCTTCCTGAAACTTCAGAGATTTGTTTTAATACATGATGATTTGTTTATTGTAAAAATAAAATGACGAAGTTGAAGATAAAAGGGTAAGTCTTTGGAAACGTTGTTCACAGTTGTAGTACAACACAATATTTGAAAAAAGTATACTATACATAATTGGCATATTATGCCCTCACGAAACTTTCGACTTATAGATTACCACTTGAGAGAGAGACTGCGCTCCATATTCTGCCAATAGGTCAGTTTGCCGTGTTGTTTTGTCCATTTTATCCATCACCGTGACCTTCCCTTCGGCGTTCCGATACTTGACGATGTATCCTGTTCTGGACAATCACCGTTCCACGTTAGCAGACAGAACGAGAGGTCGAGAAAGAGATTACAAGGAGTCGATGAAAGATGGAAGGAAAGACAGAAAGAAAGGGAGGGAGAGAGAGAGAGAGAGAGAGAGAGAGAGAGAGAGAGAGAGAGAGAGAGAGAGAGAGAGAGAGAGAGATTAAAAAAGGCGCACGTACGCTCACATACATAACTAAATAGTTTTTGCACACTATGTCGAATATGATTATTTTTTAAATAAATTTTTATTGGCATTAATCACAATTTTATTAGGTGATGATAATATTTTAATAATAATTATACAATGTAACGATTAAAAGGTAATATTTGTAATGGTAGTGACAAGGAAAGGCTTGCTTAGCACGAAGCAGTTCAGCAACAAAGTACGACAAACTTGTGAGTCTTGTAACAAGGAAAACCTAACTACAAGTAAACAAGAAAAATAATATAGATTATTTAACGTAGTATTACTGACATTCATGTAGTATTCATATTACAGCTTTACTTTCATATTACTTCTAATTAACTCACTTCTGCAACAACGGTACTATCTTGTAATCAATAAACTCTTTTACAAATTTATTTAATAGGTTAACACTATCTCACGAGTCCAGTATGTTTAAGCAGAAGATTAAGACTGTTTTAATTATTATTAGGCCTACATCGCATATGCTAATATGAGAACGGGAATGAGAATTTTACATGAGAAAGGAAGACAAGTTAAGTACAGTAAGGTACAATAAACGGTTACAGTAAAGGCCAATCGTTTGTGAAAACCAAGTGTTTTTACTGTAAGCGACTATAGTTTGCGAGGCGTCTGCTAATTACCTGTATCCACCGTTGGAGGTCATTTCGCTTCACCGTCCCTGCTTCATTTCCATATTACTTCTTACTCACAGACAATACTAGCATAGTCTACAATGTACGGTTATTAGTCTGCAGCCGTATACAAAAATGTCATTCGAAATCTCGATCGATGCAATATAAATTAGAATAAATCTTCTTCTGGTAGTTCCTAACCATTTCGGATGTTGGATATCATACAGACTATTTTAACTTTCTGCACTGCTGTACGGAATAAGTCAGTTGTATTCATCCCAAACCAGGTCCTTAAATTTCTCAGCCATGAGATTCTCGGTCGCTCAACTCCTCTCTTTCCAAGTACTTTTCCCTGTAGCGTGGACTGCAATAAGTAAAATCTCTGTTCATTTCTCATGAGATGTCCCAGATACTGAAGCATTCTTATCTTCACTGTGTTAATAACTTCCCTTTCTTTCTTCATCTTTCTTAGAACTTCCAACATTAGTTATATGTGCTGACCATGAAATGCTCAGTATCTACGCTAAAGCCACATTTCGAAAGATTCAAATTTTTTATTTGTGGCTTCAGTCAAAGTCCAAGAGAGGACCTAGAATACCGTAGCAGCGTAAAAGTCACATCTTTGTGTTTATTGTCAAACCATGACTTTTGAATACACTGCACATTCTAGTGTACACTGCTCTTGCCTTTTCAGTTCTGCTCTTTATTTATTTATTTCTGCTCTTTAGAATAAATAATCATTAAATATGGGGTCGTGACAGTTTGTGGCTCAGTTTGGATATCAATCTATAAATTAAAGTCATAATACGGTGGCACCTCGATACAACGAACCTCAGTAACACGAATTTTGTAAAATACCCTAGAATATCCCTTAACAATACCCTAGAATATCCCTTAACAATACCCTAGAATATCCCTTAACACTAAATGTTAAAAATACCTCTATAACCCGAAATTCCTTACTTAAAAACCGAAGGTTCCTTACGTAATTCCGAAGGTTTTTTTACTTAAAAATCTTGATAAACCGAATTTTCGTTGATTTGAGATCAAAATACTGTACTAATTTACCTTCATAACACGAATTTTTACTCAACAGAACCTCTACAGCACAGATTTGACCTCTATAAGACGAATTACCCACGGCAGCGAGCTCAGTAACCCAAATGTTATGAAGCAGTACCTCGATAATACGCAATTTTGTTATCTTAACCTCAATAACACGAACCTCGTTTTGACGAATTTTTTATAATCCCCTTGAGATTCGTGTTAACGAGTTTCCACTGTAGTAACTTATGATATGTCACACTGGCGTATCTAGAATTTGGCTTGGGGGGGGTCCAAGGTCAGGTTGGTTTCATGCAAAACAAATAACAAATTAAGACTAACCAACATCACTATCTTTCAAGTGGCTGAAGTCACTCCCAATAAAGTAAACGGTAATAATACAATAAAAATACGCGTTATTGAAGTATTGTTTACAAGATTCTTATTGATTGAATTAATTTTCCTATATTTCATATTTCAACCGTATACACTAATGCTGTATAATAAACCTGTTTGTACGTTTAAAAAATAATTACCACTATATTAGCATACACAGCTGAAAAAAAAACACCGCCTAAAAATTAAGTGATTAACAAAATTCTAAAAATTTTTGCGACCCTCTGGAGTGGGGATTCAGGTTCCGTTCCCCCCGTAAATACGCCCCTGGTATGTCAGTGTATTTGGATAGTAAACAAATCATCCATTAAATTTTAACAGACAGGTATTTTCATGAATAGGGCCTACTGCTCGGTTAACGCAATGCTTTCTTCCAAATACAAGATTACGATAATTCGTAGACATGAAGATGAAAATATCATTAGAACAATTAAAATATCTAAGTACACATCAGAAAAATGTTTTCCAAATTTCTGTCAGCAATAAAACTGAATTTATTTCTGTCAGCAATTCATAATAAAGTTTTGAAAACATTTTGTAGACAAAATCCGACTACAGGTCTGTAGATATTATTATTTGTGTATTAATTCAGGATCCCTTCTTCCGACTTCCTTCAAATATGGATTTACCAAATAAAGGTGGAAAACCTGCTGTTCTCAAACGAAATTGTAATTTATATAAATAAACAAAAGCTGGGGGGCAGAATATTCACGGATGTTTCTTTTTACTGTTTGGACGCTGGAACATAAGTTGCTGCGGCGCGCATGACCATCTTCATCCCGGACATAAAGATCACTGAAGATGATAGCGCCCGTGACGCCATACCATCTGTTCCTACTGGTTTAAGTAATCGGTAGCAAATGCGAAAATATTGGTTCACTTCTTTGCGAAGTCAGCGAAAACTACCCACAGACTTCGTGCGTTTAACGCCTTTGATCTCAGTAATTTACATGACTTAATTCCTATACAATTTTGGTGTATCGTCAACGTTTATCGGCAAATGTTGAAACAATTTCTTAAAATCTACATTGACAAAACAGTTTTCTAGCGATAAATATATTCTGTGTTCTAACAGATGACACATTTCATTATTAACGATGAAAAACGTTTCAAAAATGTCCAGCTGACTTGACAAAGGTGATAATGAAGTAAAGGCAGGAGCAGGAACAGCGACGGCAGCATGCGTAGCGCGCTGTCTTATAAGTGTGTCACGTGACCCAACCGGTTGGCTAAGGTAGGTCCAGACCCTCTCCGTTCTTTGACCTCGACAGAGCAGCAAACTTCTATCTCTACAAGATGGCTGTCCACAACCACCACGCTGCAGCGCTGCCTAGCGGATGACCCTCACATCTGAGCACAACAAGGCGTGGCCCCTACACAACGTGTTCTTAATAACCTTTCCTTACACAAACACACACACACACACACACACACATATAATATTATTATTATAGGTGCTGCCGTTGCTGCTGAGGTTGTTACGTTGGGTGCGGCTTTTTATAATAACTTTCAACTCTCTCGCTCTCCTGCCGCAGAAGAACAAGGAGAAGAAGCTAGGCTCTAATTATAAGCAACTCGATAGCTAGACTAAATTTCGTTTTGTTGTTTTTCTCCCTACCTAACTACTACTAAAAAAATAATAATAATAACAATAATGGTCCCCCCACCACCAATACTACTAGCACGAAACTCCATAAAAGCTAATGAAAAAATCGTCCGAATAGCGTGAACACGCATCCTTCTCCTCCTGTGTGTCTTCATTTTTTTTTGTCTACATTGTACATTGTTTTTTCACGAATTAATAACAGTTCGAAGATAAATTGGTTTTTAATTTATTACTATTGGTCGGTTCGATAACGACGGACGATGGCTTTGTAATTTTCACCTGAACAACGTAATTACTTTTAATTACGGAAAAAATTGAACGCAACGTCAGTCGGGCTCGGCATTTATCGACGGACGCTCTTCCGCTGTACGAACCCATATTACTTTTGAATACCTGGAGAGTCATATACCAGGATACGGTATGAGTACGGTAAACTAGACAAGATTTGTTCTGGCGAGAAATAATGGGGGAGGCATTCTTACCGTTCACGATGACGATAATGATACGAACACGCAAGCGCATATACACATATATCATTAACTGTACATCTGTTAATTGTCGACTGTGACAGAATTTACAATTTTCTACCTCATTAACGGATAGTAGAGGCTTGTCCTTAGAGGACGAACGTAAATTCAGCACTTACTTTGGTATTCACAAATGTGACATTAAGTTGTCGGTAGACCGAGAAGGAGATGGGTTCCGCTACGGGTCTAAGACCTAGTCCTTGACGTTAAGTTTCGGTCTTGCCGATCAATATGCCCACATCGCGAAATAAGACTACCAAAATACGTCGACCGTCGCCTGGGAAGGACCTGCTATTATTTAACGTTCTGAATACACGTTTGCGTTTAAAATTAAATTTAATTGTTTAGTGAAAAGCGGCCGAGCAGGACTATGATGATGATGATGATGATGATTATAATAGATATATATGTATTCAGTGAAGAACGTCAACATAAAATATAATATCTAACGAATAAGAACGGTACGTCACTCTTTGATATGACTGGCATAAAAACAATGTGCAGGCCTACTGAAGATAAAGAACCTGGGCCTACGGCATAGGGAAATTGAACTGGTCATGATAAAGAGCTGTGGCAGCTATCACTATTATCCTGCCAATCACACTGACAGACTGTTAATATCGGTCAAATTGTAATTATAGAGTCAAAACTGAAACCTGTAATCAGCAAGCATTTAGCAAAACGCTTTGCTGCTGGAAATATTCACTAATAATGTTCACGATTAACGGAAATATTTCATTTTGAATGTTCATCGTATTTTGGCAGACAGATGATTAACACCGAAGACCGCATTACGTATTTTGCGACAAGTACTCAGCGTTCGAAATATACTCAGTGGCTGCGCAAGTCTAGACCGCAATAACTTCCGACCCGGTAATTAAGTTGTGTCTGCACGTTCTGAATGGTGATATAATTGTAAAAGGGGTATAAAAATACACCGTTTAGGTGTCACGCCTAACTCGTTTTACAACTAATGGCTATAAACAAGAGAGGATCAGAATTTTACATGAAAAATGTAAATAGTATTGTCTCGAATCTGGTGGTCTTCACTGAACTGGATTAAGGAACACTCGCCTCAGACGTCCCAGTTTTCACGTGACATATCTAAATTGTGATTAATGAGGAAGCTGATCATAAAAAATGACCTTGATTGCTGTAAAATGATTGATAACGATGTAGTGTCGACGACAAAGGAGAAGAGGCGTGACAGATGGATGGTGAGACATACAGTACAAGAGGTCAAGAGTCACCGAGGGGGTTGCAGAGTCAGAAGAAGAAGAAAGTAATAATTACTTGGAATTCCGTAACGGTGAACTTTTCTAGAAGACGAAGAACGATATTAAACCTCTCTAGTCCCCCTACTCACGTTTTTAATCTATGGAGAACTATAAAACTAACAGTCATAGTAGGTATATTTGTATGCAGGTTATCCGAGTAAAAATATGAATTACATGAAGAGATACAGAAGTACAACACATGAAGGGAAAGCCTCAACCGTCTCATCAAAAATCTTGCCAAGAATAATGAAAAGATATTTATCTTTCTCTTCTTCTAAAGCCATCTCTTCCTTGGTCTTCCTATATCACGTCTTCCCTGAGGTGTGTATCGTATTACTTGTTTAGGTAGCATCATGTCTTCCACTCTCTCGATATGCTGCCTCCATTTTATTTGTCCTTCCCTTATTCTGCTGCCCATAGAATATAAATTTAGCTCAGTTCTTATACCTTCATTTCGTATTTGATAAGATACCGTAATGAAAAGATACCTTGTAAAATATACAAGGACCGTGAAAAATGAAAAGTATGAAGGACCGTGAAAAATTAAGATAATATCGTACTTGCGATTTTCACGAAGACTCAGAACGTGTTTAAAAAACTGTTAACTTTTGAACAAATCAAGAACTTTTTTCTATGCACTAGCAACAGTTTCAGTGGTTACGAGGGTGAAGAAGTTTGAAATCAAAGTAAGGAACGTTAAAAGAACAAAACCACCCCTTGGCGAAGCAAGACGTCTGCTGTGAAACCGTACACCGCCATGTGTGCGACGCATATGGCTAACGTGTGTGTCTAGCAGACAAAACCACACTAGGAGAAAACATCAAGTTACTCAAGTTCAACGTGTTTCAGGCAAAATTGCGTTTTGTCTATGTTCAGATCGCCTAAATTGCGAGATAAATGTTAATTACTTTATAAACCTACAGGCGTATAAAATATATTGTTCATGCTGTCAAACTGTAATTAGTACATCCTTAAATTCCAAGCAGAATTATCACTGTTCCACACCACTATATAAAAATTATTCCGATTAGCGCTTTCAAGCTTCACAGCTCATTGTCAGATCGGAAAATGTTATCGTCCGACCTGACGATGAGCTGTGAAGCTTGAAAGCGCTAATCGGAATAATTTTTATATAGTGGTGTGCAACAGTGATAATTCTGCTGTGATTTTAACCACTAACACAACTTTCTTCATTATCCTTAAATTCGTAATGACCGTCAATCAATTAATTTTTCCGGTGAAAGGTTTGTGAGGATCGGTAAAAAAATATAACACAAATTTTAACTTATTTGTGTCGACGTTTCGACAATGTTTATTGTCATCATCAGAACCTGTGTATGAATACAACAGAAATGTTAAACACAACAAAATAATTATTTGAGTGAACGTGTTTGTGTATGTGAGTGTGTGTGCGCGCGGTGTGTAATTAGTAAGTTTTCCTCCAGTTTTTATAAAATAATAATGAAAATATTATTTACTTCTTATGCAAGTAATAAACTAAAATATAGCCTTGCGTACCTTTCACAGACTCGATCAGACCAGATTTTTGAGAGAAAATAATTATTTTCTTGAATTATCATACAGTCAATGGCTGTTCCAGAGCTTCTAATGCAGTAGAGACCACCTTAGTAGAGGAGATAATTAAAGATAAAATGCATTAAAGAGGAGGGCTATGGTACATGGGAATAACAACAATCATGATATATTAAAAAATAATTTGCAATTAGACATAATAACAAAAACTACATACTCTATATAACAGTGATTCCCAAACTTTTCAGTCCACGCACCCCCCCAAAATTTAAAATTTCACAGACCCCGTCTGAGTTCTGAAATAAAACAAACAGTAAATATGATACAAACTCTTAAATTTTAATTAAAATTTATTAAAATCAAAATTCTCTTAACTTGCAAAATTATAATATTAATGGTATGAAATATAGTTTAACGTGAACAATGAAGCTGCTTTTGAACAATTAGCTCTGCGATATTGGGTTTAATGTCTGATAATTTCAATATTAAATCTTCAAGTTCCGGTTGCGTAACCAGCGTTCCCAACCTCGGGTCTATCTTTCCAGCCACACGTGTCGAAATCCAGCTACTTAGGCATAAAACCAGCTACATAGAAAAACGTTTTGCTTAGATACAGTGCTTATACGTGGACTAAAATAGCGCGATCAGTTCTGCGTTGATGCGTCGCTCCAGTTAGTTCGGCTGACAAACAGATCTGCTACACAACATAATTTAAAGACATTATTAAAGCTATTACTTTCAAATTACTTTTACAATTACTATTAGTTTGAATAAAAAAAAAATACTGGAATCTTCTACTAATTGTTTTAAGATTCTAAAATTTAGATTTTAGAGCATACAAAATCGGAGAAAATTACGGTATATTCTATTTTTTATTAAAAGTGTCTGCGGACCCCGTGAAACATTGTCGCGTACCCCACTTTGGGAACCACTGGTATATAGCAGTATTATATATATATATATATATATATATATATATACTGAAATACTAAATTTTTTTAAATTTAGAAAAAAAAACACTTCGATTTCTTGGGCGTCTGGACCTCCCAGCAACAGGCTAGAATCGCCATTGGATCCAGTATATTCAACATCATTTAAAAAGTTGACTGATTCAATAGATTTAAAAAAAAAATTAAAGTTTACTCCTTCTGCGAGGTTTTATCATTTTGCATACAAGACAGAAAAAATAATGAATGGTATCGTGTCTTCAGAAGAGAGATGTTGATGTAGAAAAATATATGAAGAAATTGTAAATGGAACGTGGGTAAAACTAATACGCTATAACATACACATTTTTATTAGAATGTAAATTAAAAAAAAAAAAAGGAAAAGCGTATTTGCGGCAATAAAAAAAACGTGTGCATTTGTGTATATACGATTGCGCGCGTGTATGTCCATTAATACACAAATATATGTCTTCACACACAAATTAATCTACGTAAAATTGCTGGCGATTAAAAATGACATAATTGTGAAGTTCCGAAGTGCAAACAATCAAAACAAACACAAATACACGTTTATTTAGAAGGCTCTCACTCGAGTCGCTCTTTGCAACCAGTATTTTCCATCTCTACTCAAAAGGCTCCGGGTTTCCATGGTTTCGATCTACTTCCTTCTCTTCAACCTCCAACGTCCGCCTTTCTTCTAGTCTTACTTCTTTTCTTCTTCTCCTTTTTCTTCTTTTAAGACTCCAATCCGTTGATTTAGATAACCACATATTTGTGCTTGCTATTCCGCCATGTCTGTAGGATGTTGGCCTTGTTTTAATGGATGTTATCTATTGTATTTCAACAATACACCTACAATATGTTTGAAAATGATCCAGGTGGTTAAACCGACTGGTCTGATTTTATCAAAATGAAATGTAAGTACAGTATATTATAAAAAATATTGCGTTAAAATCATCATCGCTGTCGCCGTACTCTCTCCTGCATGGTTTACTTTTGATTTGTATTTGAAAGCACGTTTATCTGTACTTGCGTGATTTGTTCTTGGATTTTGTTGTCCATGACGTGTCCGTTGATTAACTAATTATAGCCTAAGTATAATACTACTGACTCGGAACACTGTAAGTTTCTTATTGGTAAAAATGTAAAATTTCCTAAGTATAATACTACTGACTTGGAACACTATAAGTTTCTTATTGGTAAAAATGTAAAATTTATATTTTTACATTTTTACCAATAAAAAACTTAGTGTTCTGAGTCAGTAGTATTATACTTATGATTTGTATCCGAGAGGAAGGCTGCGTTACCCATCCTTTCCAAGTCCTCTATCGATTTCTGCCTAATATCACGTGTTACTATTATAATAGTATTCGAATCTCAATTTAATAGATCATTATTAGAATTGTGTTTTATCAAAAGCGTGTACCAAAAATGGACTACCTATCGAAAGAAACCATTTTATAATTCATTTTCTAATTTCTTTTATCGTGGCTTTGGTTCGTAACAATCACTAAGTTTGTTGCAATCACAGACAATTAACCAACACTGGCAATGGCGGTGTGAACAGACTGTAATGACGCCAACATACACATGATGTTACCATTACAGAAACGTTTCCTCTCCCAGTAACAAGTGATATTTACTTTTTTTCACACACACAAACGCGCGAAGATGGTCGGTCAGCTTCCTCTAGTTGGCATACAAACACAACAGTCTGAGCTGCCAAACAGCTTAAAAACTACAAGCGTTCTCAGCTAGCGCGTCCGTGGTGGAACGCCGGTGTTGTGTGTGCGATGTAATTTAAATGATTAAATTTCTGCGCTTTGCATACTTATGATGCACGAAGCGTGCGTGGCATGGCACGGCTGTGGCGTTGGCAACGCTTCAAGGTCGGTTTGGGCTGTGGGAGATTAACCAACACACGCGCGCGCGTGTGGCTGGTGACAATGATGAGAGCCCTTATAGACACGGCAATAATTAATCTCAGCCGCCATGTTTGTGCGTAGGCAGGCAGCTCGTTGTGATCTTACTCACCGATCAGCAAAAAACTGTGAGCAGCAGCAGCAGCAGCTACTGAAGTAGTCTGACAAACCCGGAGTTGACCAGTTTGCCAGAATCGACATTAAATGTTGACACCTTCGTTCTTACTGCGCGTTAAAATCTCTTAGCGGCCGTGAAAAATGAAGCATAGAAAATCTGCTGACAACAATTATTTATCACACACACACACACACACACACACACACACACACACACACACACACACACACACACACACACACACACACAAGCTGGCTTAATTAGCTGTCACTTTTGCTTAAGTACTTATAGTTTAGACACAAGCTTGAATAAGCTCGTCCGACGAAGACTGTAAAGCGGAGGTTATTTCACACGTTTTTTGTTACTAGAAAAATGTTTTTGTAACTCACTTCTTATGGTTATTTTGTTGGACAGGCGTATACCAAAGTGAAGAACTAAACTAGGAAATTAACTATCGACACTTTCAGTATTTTATTTTGTCAGTATATTGACGTTTCCTCGATCCCTTGCCGGCGCTTGAATGGATTAACAGTTCTGAGAAAGACTATTTCTGTTGCAACATTTTGGCTCAATTCCACGACTCCTCCCGTAGTTGATGAGTCTTCTTCGATCCAGAATGAACTGCCACTGAAGAGATGCCTCACAGATGAACGTGCGAAACACGTTTGGCGTTAATGAAAACAAATCGCAAGAAGCCTAAAAACAGTGTTGTTTTTAATTATTGTGAGGTCCTCGAAGCTAACCAGTGACATACGCACGTTAGATATCTTTGTTGGTCGATTCCTCGAGTTCCTCATCAGCGAGTTTTTCGGACATATTCCCGTTCTTTATGTTTTTAAAGTCTTCTTCCGGTATGGACCGCGTCAAAAATGTCTTGTATGACAACGTTTCACTCATATCGCAATGAGTATCCGTAGGTCTGGTCTAAGTGACCTGAGGTCTATCCTCACTTACACCTGAGGATACTCACTGTAATATGAGTGAAACGTTGTCATACAAGACATTTTTGACACGGTCCATACCGGAAGAAGACTTCACAAACATAATGGACACAGGCCGCGGTAGCCTACGTGTGAATTCCTGTTCTCGCTAACCAATCTTGTTTTCTACATTGCCTGTAGCGGATCTCATCTCCGTACCTCATTAGATGGCGTTCTACGGTTTAAGATAGGCCTATTAACAGAGAGAGTGTAATAGTGTTTAGTATTATTAAAATACTGTATCATTGGAGAGTCTGTCTGCCCATTTGAGCATATTTCGGTATACACACATTTTAGGCTTGAAGTTCTCTCCGATGTGACGTCCATGTTTTGCGTCCATTTACATAATACATACTATACCTTCATGCGTTTATGTGTAAAAAATAAAATAAAATAAAAATAGTCGAGATGTGTACAGAAACAAAACGTTTGTTTGGAAATGCTTATATAGGCTATCATATTACTTCTCACGAAACTTTCTTACACTCACCAATCTAAAGTAATATTTACTTTACCTGTTCGGTGACGTTTCTTGGAACAACAACTCAATGCGAGAGGAATACACAGTATAAATTCGCCAACAGAACGCACAGCCATATGAAGTTCTCACATGTCCTTTGAATAGCAGCGAGTGGGGGGGGGGGAGACGAACGTGCCCGTTGAAATAAGAGAAATCATTGCACACTACAATGAGCATTTTGTGACGGTGCACGGGGCAATGAGGGTGAAAACGAGGCGTGCTGCACTGAACAATGGGCGACGGGGACTCCTGGGGTCTTTTCTGAACGTCACGGACCGTGCAACGGCGCGGCTCCTGTCAACACGCCAATTTGGAGTCCAACCAACTGTTCACTGCTAATGCTTTGTTGTTTTTGTTATGTGCAAGTGTGTGTTTTTTTGTATTCTTCGGAATCATAAAAGTTCTCTGCCATTATTGAACTGTTATACGACTGGTCGGAAGAGTACAAATCTCTTAAAAGCTCTTATAATTTACATATGCGTCATAAATAATATATGACAGAACATGCAATAATAGTAATAACATTTTGTCCGTTAGAGTGCAGTGGTTCCCAACCGGTGGTACGCGGAGGGATCAAAGGTGGTACGCAAGAAGATCTACCTAGAAAAAGCATTTACTTAAAATAAATAAATAAAAATGTATGTTCAAAACAACAATAAATTTTCATCGGACACGATTTAAGATGATTATCCTTATAAAAACACAACCTAAACACTTTGCGGTGCTAAATACTTTTTTTTTATTTGCATCGGCCATCTGAGGACCACATGCAAATTTCAATATTTTTTATTCCTTGTTCTTTTTTTTCTCCAATATTCTTTCATCTTTTCACTTTGTCTCTTCTTCCTGTTTTCAGTCCACTTTGAACCTGCGTTTTTTTCTCTCCTAGCCTGGACTTCTTCCATTTCTACACTTTTGCCCGAAAAACTTCGCTTTTAATTGCTTCTGCTGCGTTTATATTATCTTTTTCTAAATCCTTTTTGACTTCTTTCCCCACAGATATTTTGAAGATCAGTTTGTTTTTGTTAACCTAAAATTTTAAAAATCAGTTCCTGTTTTGTAAATATTATGTATTAGGTTTAAATAATTATACATAACTAGGAATAATAAGATATAGACTACTATTCACGTTGTATCAAGTGTTTTATTGAGAAAACCCCAATAACCTTTCGTTAAGCTCCGTTGGTACTCAAAATGAACGCGGAAGACCAAAGTGGTACACGGCGGGTCCGGAAAGGTTGGGAATCACTGCGTTGTAGTTTCTAATTTCAAGTTTGTTGCCTGTAATTTGTTTCACAAATAACTAATAAGAGTTTGGTTACATCTAAAAAAGTAAATAAAAAAAAGGTACTAGTTTGAAGATGGTTGGCACAAGCTTTCATATTTTCTTGGATTTCGTTGTCCATGACGTGTCCGTTACTTAACTAAATATAATTATTTCACTACTGACTCGGAACACAAAACTTTTTATGGGTAAAAACGTAAAAGTTTTACCTTACAACCTGAACCGGTTTTCACTTTTAAAAAGCTTCTTCAGAGGTTGCCGCTGGTAGCATTGTCCATCTTGTTGTTGGCGACGGAATCGATTTTCGAAAGATCGATGTTGTGTGTGTGGGGTGTGATATGTTCGAATAATGCGTGTGATTAGAATTGTGTCTGTTCGTTTAGGATGTCGTTTTTATTTGTTTTCGTGTGTTTGTATATTTCCAATTGTTCTAGAGTGTCTAGTTTTCGGGCTTTTGTGTGTTCGTGTAGTTCATGTTATTGTCGATGTTTTTGTATGTGTGGTTTGCTTCAATGAGGTGGTTTGCAAAAGTGGATTCTGTAGTGGAGTGGAGATTCTTTCATATTTATTAACATATTTAGTAATAACAAGTACAAACGCCACAAGCGAAAATACTCTCCTCCAATAATGAAATTTATTTGCTCCACGACGTTTTTACAAGACTGTTACATTTACATACTTCTTCTTATCTTCAAGGATTAGGTTGTATAAACCTGTTTCGGCACCGGCAATGCACAATTTAAAGTATTTCGAAGAAACTGCATTTCAGCACTCTGAATCTTGCCGCATTCCTTTTTTGTTATGACCCACGCCTCACTCCCATACGTCAATGTGGGTATTGGCATTGTCTTATAAAATTTAATCCTTGTGCTGTGTTTTCTTTTATTTCTAAGATTTCTATGAATCGTACCACAAATATTCCTAAATTTATTTTTATCTTCTATTTTATATCATATTCAGATTCATACCTTACTGCACAGCCGAGAAATTTAAAATGGCTCACTTATTCTAAAGTGCTGTTGTTTATATCTGTCTTAGTCCTCACTGGATATTTACCTTCAAAGGCCATGGTTTCGGTCTTTCTTACTGAAATTGTCGGTGAGTACTCTCTTGCCACTTCTTATAATTGAAACATAGCTCTTTGTAAATCATCATCATTTTCTTGAATAAGAACTATATCGTCCGCGTGTAGCACGGAACCCATACAAATATTTAATGTATATACATTAACTAGACTGTTAGATTTAATTAACTACATTTAATAGACTGTTACATACATGTATTTAATTTCTCGTACGATCTTAAGAGCCTGAGAAGACTACAGGGTTTATACTACAGTAATGAGGCATTTAAAATGGAAGCCCTTTTAAAGAGATGTCACTAATTTGATACGGTTGTCATTAACCAGAATAACGTACTTCTATTAAGCGTATATGCCTATATACGTCAAACACAGCAGTCTCAATGAACTATATTAACCTCACGTCGGCTGTATAGGCGACATCGTACAATGTTTATACATTTTCCGGAACCAAAGATTACAGATGTGATTTAATTCTCATCTTCCACTGCTGCTTGTCCATCCAAATATCTTCTTTCTATTTCTCGTTCCCTCAATATAGTCTGAATTTCTTCTGTCCAGGTGGTCTTCCTTCCTAGTGGGGTCCATTCCATAACTCTCTTTGGCAATCCTTCCAGTGCCTTTCTTTTTGTGCCTCCATAGCATTGTAATTTCTTTGTTTGAATAAAATCAACAATTTAATTTTTCACATTCATTCTATCTTTATCTGTAATTTACTTTCTGTATAACTGTCAGATTATAGATACAAATCGTACGCCAATGAATTTGTATTGCACAGAAAACACGTAATGATAATGAAGGTAGTGCACGTGTCTTACATTTGACAGCAATGAGTACTCAGATTTTTACACACATTAAAGGCACTTGTTCGATAGCTGACACTTTCTCAGGTAACATACCTAACTTTACTACGGCACATAAATTATGGGAGACTTTTTTTATAGGAGAAATTGTAGGCTCTTACATAATCATATTATTTTTTTCCCAAACAAGGACACCAGGCTTATCATTCTGTTCCAGCTTCAGTTGCTCCCATCGATTTGTTAGTCTTCCAACTCTTCTTCTAGCAGAGGGCCTTTATTTATAAATTATCCTGCGTATTCTATCGCCCGGCGTCCTTATTTAGACGGTGTCAGTGGCGTATCTAGTATTGGGGATGTCCGGGGTCGGCCTAATAGAAAAAATAAAACGAGTTAATACCAATCAACATTACTATCTTTAAAGTTGCTGAAATCAGTCCCATTAAAATAAACGGTAATAACACAATAAAAATACGCGTTATTGAAACATTGTTTACAAGACACTTATATAATTAAGAAAGTTGTGTAAGTGGTTATAATCACAAACAGAATTATCGGACGATAATTTTGTTTGTGATTTATCGGATCGGATTAATCACAGACGATCGGAATTCGAGTTATTTCCGATCTGACGATGAGCTGAGAAGCTTGAAAGCGCTAATCGGAATAATTTTTCTTAAGTGGTGTGCAACAGTGATAATTCTGTTTAAGATGCTTACTGATTTTCATATATTTCATATTTCAAACGTGTACGCTAATAAACCTGTTTTGTATATTTAAAAAAGAGTTAGTAATATATTAGCATACATAGCTGAAAAAATAACAAAACAGCCTAAAAATTAAGGGATTAACAAAACTCTTTGGGGGGGATTAACAACTTTTTCAACCTTTGGGGGGATCTTTTCCTGTTCGCCCCCCCCCCGTAAATACGTCCTGGACGGCCTCTCCTGTTAGATCAGTATTCACTTATTTGTCAATAATCATGCTTACGAAAACAACATTATGAGGTGGCGACACTATACTGTTATATGCAAAAAAGAGTAAACACATGTAAGTAGAAGGCGGAGTTTAATTTGACACCTTGTCTTCGAAAATTAAACTCGACCGCGAAGAATATGTGTTCTACACGCAGGAAAGAAGAACAAACGAGAATAAGATAAATGCTACGGCTAACAAGATTGTTGTCACTTGGCAACTGAATTCAAGACGTTGCAAAAAACAATAGTATTGATTGCTCCGTGAAATCGGAACACGAACTTGATTAATCCTGGTGGGAAAAAGTAGCCGCACTGAATGGGTTTGGAGAATTTCCAGAATTTTTATTAACATTTATATGACTTATAACAAGATGTTTGATGTTAATTAAACAGACTATTAATAATCTTATCGCAGTGAAAAAAACTCGCCGAGATTAAACACGACGCGACGGAAGCAAACGATTGTTAGAAAAGAGAATATGTTCAATCTGCGACAATACGTTTTATAATTAATGAGTTCTCTTTGTCCTACGTATCGAACCCCCCCCCCCCAAATATTTCCGTTGGACGCACAATCATCCAGCTTTGAAGGAAAATAAATTACATTTTTTGAAGCCACGACATGAGACAGTTAAGTGACCAGAGGTGATGAGGGAACAAATGGTTTAAACGTGTTCACAACAAAGCAAGCTTAAGCACGTCTCAAGAACACTGTACTGCGAATAATAGTACATGTCTATGATAAAGAATTAATTGAATACGTTTTAAAAATGTCTTCTTTTGAAACGAAATGTTTAAATTCTGAATATTTTCAAAAACACATGGACAGTTGAGAGTAAAACCTCTAAAGTCTGAAACTGTCTGGCTGTTGTACATTTTGAACCACAACCCACTGTCCCTTCTCCAGTGACGTATCTAGAATTCAGCTTTGGGGGCGGAGTCCGAGGTCGGGACGGCTTCATAGAAAGGAATAAACAAGTTAAGACTAATCAATATTCCTATCTTTAAAATGGGTGAAAAACGCGTGATTAACATCCTCAAATCAGTTCCATTAAAGTAAACGGTAATAACACAATAAAAATGTGCAACATTGTTTACGTTGCAACGACGGGAGGAATCCTTGTTTGCTGGAATGGTGAGTATTGTTTTATTATTATTTTAGCAGTATAGTCGTATAACTAAGATTTGGAGTTTTGACGATACGTATTTGATAGTGATAGATTTATCTTTGTATTATTTTTGGTTCGCCTGAAGAAGACCTCTGAGTCTATAGATGTCGAAACGTCGTGTTTATTAATTTTAACTTACGATGGCTAATGTCCGAAATTTTATAATTTGTAATGAGTGTATTGCGCCATCGATTAATAATAATTTTACGAATCGTAAAAATCTGCGTTCTTGAAACACTGTTAAAAATACTTATCGATTGAATTGATTTTCCTATCTTTCATATTTCAAACGTATACTGTAATGCTGTGTAATAAATTTGTATATTTAAAAAAGTCCTAATACTCTATTAGCTTACACGTCTGAAAAAATAAAACAGACTAAAAATTTAGAGATTAACAGAAATTCGTCAATCGGTCCTCTGGGGGGGGGGGGGTCTCGTACCCCCCCCGTAAATACGTCCCAGCCCTTCTCCCCTTATACATCACTGTTTTCATCCCGCAAACGCTGCCCTGCTTTAAGGTAGAAAATTTCTGGTCACGTCACTTACAATACCCGCGGAGACACGAAAGTCACAGACTCATTAAAGTCATCGGGTGTATCCAGGCGAGGGAACTATATGCGAGAATAGTTTGCAATGCACTGCTTTCGCATTGGCCTAGGTTTTTATAAAAACAGATTACAGATTATACAACAAGTAATATATAGTATAATGGCACTGGGGGGGGGGGGGGTCGTAGACAAGAGGTGTAAAGACAACAACTATAGTAGCGACAGTGCGTATCACTTTGATGTCTGATCACGCTTTATGATTTGACTTTGGCTGAAAAAGAGAAGTCGACTTACAACGACAAGTCATTTCCTTTGTACGCTTGTTTTGAATATCATCGAGTCTTGGCGTTTCTCAGAAGCTACAGAATAACGTTCGTGGAATCGAGGAGCAAACGGTATGCGCGCTGTCTGACAAAACATACGTACGTTAACTTTTACAATTCAAACGACTAGACATGTAAGATACAAAGTCTCTAGTCACTCGCACTTATCACAGTTTATTTTAATTAACTATTAATTATCACATCACAAAAGTAAAACGATCGCGTAAACGTGAATATTCTCTAACACTAACATTAACTATATTAATTCACGCGCAAATATATACATGTACGTATATTCGGCCTATAAGCCTATTCGGTTTTATATAAATATACATGGTCAGAGTATGGTATTTCACAAAGGCTCTGATAAGGTCAAAATGTCACACACGATCCAACACACACAGTCTAGCGCTAGCGTTATTACGGAGGGGCGGCCGCTGTGTTTTCCGTGCCAATTACGATCACAGCTTGCACTCCACATTACAAACAAACAAACATATTGTATGGGTGTGATATGAAAACTATAATATAGAATCGTAATAATAGATAGGGCGCGATGAATGATTTATGGCCGTATCTCGCAAAACATGCAATGTACAGGTAGTAATGTGTACGAGAGCACATGTAGAGCACGCGCGCACACATAGAACGAGAGAGAGAGAGAGAGAGAGAGAGAGAGAGAGAGAGAGAGAGAGAGAGAGAGAGAGAGAGAGAGAGAGAGAGACAGACAGACAAGACAGGCAGAGGGCATAAATTATTATTTTAGTTCATCTGGGGGTTCAAACTTAGTAATCAAACTGCATACATTTTGTGGCAGGGACAGAGGTAGTAGACAGTAGTTAGATTGGTTGAGGACGGACGCGGCCAGCTCAAACATGATTGCGGTACCCAGGCACAATAATTTCACAGGTCGGCCAGCGTCACCACAGCTGAGAGTACCCAGCGTTAGGTGATATCTGCTCTTCTGTACAAACACCGGCAGCTGATGCTTTGCCGACTCAAGATTTAGACGTAGGCACAGCCTGGCCGCCCGCAGGCAGAGATTGCCACTGGGGCGTATTTACGGGGGGGGGGGAGGCCGGACCCCTCCCCAGAGGGTCGAAAACGTTTGAGAAAAATTTTGTTGCTCTCTTAATTTGTAGGCTATTTTATTGTTTTTTCTCCAGCAGGGCATGCTAATATAGGAGTTAACTATTTTAAATATACAAACAGGTTTATTACTCAACGCTCCCGTTGAAATTAATTGATGGGAACATTGATTAGTCTAAACTTGTTTTTCTTTTGTATGAACCCGACTCGACCCCCGTCCCCAATTCTAGATACGCCACTGCATTACCATCACGCACACGCCCTCCCTCCCTTAGTATCTACATATCAATAAAACTTTTCTCCTAATCTACGAGATTTAAAAAAAATAATCGGAGGTTATCGTCGATAGAATATTCGATCCACGTCGGAAGGTGTACAAATTTCCTTGCAACATACCCTATCGTAATCAGTGTATACTTTGGGGGGGGGGGGGGCAAAACGGACTGCAGGAAACGATCCAACGGAAAAAAAGCTGTCTCACTTGCACATACATTTCTTCTGTTCGTGTTTGACAAAGTATCGAGTAGAACGTTTCACGTCAAAGCGGAAGAGTAATGCGATCGTCATGTTCTGACAACTATGCGCAGTCCGCAGCTGACTTGATCTTCTTTGTGTATAAAATTATATCGACGACAAGTGGGGCTGTGCGGAACGAAGAGCACCCCCGTCGCCCGCTCGTGTGCCGCGTCCCGAGCTTCAAATAGACCTCCTGCCGCAGGGACCACAGATGTACTGGATGTTAGGGGTGTGGCCTGCTACCGGCCGTGGGTGTTCAATTAGTTACCCAGATTACAAGATTCATCTGGCCCAGATTGGTGGCAACCGAGGGCGCAAATAAGGTGGTTGTCCTGGAAGCGGGCGGTGCGTCGATAGAATTTCCGAGACAGTGTCCATATAGTTAAATTTATATCCTCTCCCTCAGAGGCGTCGTGGTTTCTCCGAAGAGAAATAATCTGATTGGTCTCCTTCTTCTTTTTAGTTTTTATCCTATTTATTTAGAAAAATCCAGTGTGGTCGTTGTAGCAAACTGTCTTTTCCTTTTTTCATCTCCGATAAAATCTTTCTCCAACTCGGCTTTCTTCGAGGACTGTCGGCTTCTGTTCCCTGATGCAGTAATTGCTTGCAGACTGTACGGCATGTGATCGTTTACTAGAGTGTACACAACAGGTAGTAGAATAAAGGGAAAGGAGTAAGAAGGAGATTATGTGAAAGAGCACACACACACACACGCGCGCGCGCGCAGTGGCGTATCTAGAATTTCGACTTCGGGGGGGGGGGTCTGGGGGGCTTCATACAAAAGAAAAACCAAGTTAAGACTAATCAACATTACTATCTTTAAAGTGGCTGAAATCAAAATCCCATTAAAGTAAACGGTAATAACACAATAAAAATACGCGTTATTGAAACACTGTTTACAAGATACTTATTGACTGAATTGATTTTCCTATATTTCATATTTCAAACGTATACGCTAATTCTGTGCAATAAACCTGTTTGTATACTTAAAAAAGTGTTACTAATATATTAGCTTACACAGCTGAAAAAATAATCAAACAGCCTAAAAATTAAGAGATTAACAAAATTCGTCAACTTTTTCAACCCTCTGGGGAGGGGGTCTTGTCCTGTTCGTCCCCTCCGTAAATACCCACCCCTAGACACACAGGCAGACATAGTTGCCAACAAGTAGACAGAGATATGGTGGAAAAATAAAAAAAGATAATACGTATACAAGAGTATAGTCGATCGCAGATAGAGGGAAGGCGAAGAAAGTGAGAGGGGAGGGACAGAGAGATAGAATAAGAGAGCGTGTGAGCGTGTGTGAGTTCACGCTAAAAGGTAGTGCCCTAAATAGATAAGCAATTATAACTCTTTCATAATAAATATAATAATGAAAGCGATGGGCGGACGGTAGGGAAACTTATTATTCCCTCAGGAAAACAAAAACTCTGGTGGCTTAGTGTTTTCTGCCGTTAATTCCATCATCAGTTACCGGTGTAAAGCTGCTTGCACACGGCTGTTACACTCATTATCACACGGTGTAATACATGAGTGCAGGTAGCATTATCAGAAGTAGCGAGAAACCTCTCTCTCTCTCTCTCTGTGTGTGTGTGTGTGTGTGTGTGTGTGTGTGTGTGTGTGTGTGTGTGTGTGTGTGTGTGTGTGTGTGTGTGTGTGTGTGTGTGTGTGTGTGTGTGCAGCGGATGTAAATCAGAAGGAAAACTAAATAATTACATAAAACTAAAGATTCACTAACGATGTGATATTAATAATAAAAATAATAATAATAGTAACGCGATGTTGAAATATAAATAAGAATGAACAACATTTTTAGTAATATTAACAACGGTATTATGTAGCTAGCTTTGTCTGATGCATTAATTACACACATGAGCGCGCGCGTGCCAGCGGATACACGCACAATCGAGGCCAATGGACCGTACTGGAGGCGCGCGCGCGCACACACACACACACACACACTCGCCCCACCGTGAACTCGAGGGACCTACTTTACAACCGGTATTGTCAGACCTCTCGACACAACAACTGCCAACCAAATATTTCTACAACATTATTCGGCTTTTCGGTGTTCGTTTTTTCCTTCTTTTTTATTTTACGGCCGTTTTGATAACGGATCTTCTAATCCCTTGGTCGCTGGTGTCCCTTTGGCCATCAGATCTCATCGCGTCGTATGATATGTCTGTTATAACGACGAACAACACGGCTGTTTTAAGAATTTGAATATTTCTTACACGCTTTAATAATACGACTGAATCCGAGAGATAGAACCGGTGCCGCGATCGGTCGCTTCCAAAGACATTTAATTCGGAAAGCATGTTAGGCGCATAGTATGCGACTTAAAATTGAATATTTATTCACGTGGTTGTGCAATTTTATCGAGATGCGTGTTTACAGAATTAACAAATATTGTTAGGGAAAAATATTTTATTTTATTTACGGCTTCCTGCAGCGGACTCGGATTCATTAAATACTACATTTTACGACTGTATTTTAATGAAAATCTTGTCGTTAGTTGGATTTTGTATTAACCAGCTATTATCGAACCGATAAAAATGAATAAAAACTTTCAGGACATTATAAAATATCGTTCTATAACCATGTGCATTTTGTTGTTACTATTAACGATTAAAAGTAAAAATTACGTACTTTATCGTTTCCAGTCTTAAACGTATGGTTTTGAGGTCTTAAACTATCGAAAGTGACAAATCGATTATTACTTCAAGTATCTAATGATAAAAATTATTAAACATTAGTTGATTAAAATTTAAACTATCTGCCGGGCTGTTTGGCCGTGGTCCAAGGCTTTCATTAAAACCAAACGTTTCAGCAGCACCACTGGCTGCCATCTTCAGTGGAAGTATCGAGTCAAACCTAACGCGGGCTGTCGTACGTTAGGACCACAGTACTGTGGTTAGGGTTAAATCCTAACGTACGACACCCCGCGTTAGGTTTGACTCGTTGCATCCACTGAAGATGGCAACCAGTGGAGCAGCTGAAACGTCTGGTTTAATTGAAAACCTTGGACCACGGCCAAACAGCCCGGCAGATAGTTTAAGTTCAACTGACACCGGCCGTGAAAACCTTCGAACAATAATTTGTTGATTAATATAAACATGACAAACATACAAATAATAGGTATATTAATACATATTGTATGACTATAAACCAAATTAATCTTTTTAATGCAATCGTTAACTCATATTTTCCATAAAAAAAGAATGTCGTTCTCAAGGCGGTCAATCGCCAAGGAGGACAAATTTACACTTAATTTTTTAGACAGGTTTTGGAGCAATAGTGGGACTTTTTATCACTAAAAAAGTTATTTGTATGCCATAAATATTGACATATTTGAATATGTACTACATTAACTTTTCCATCGGTTATTTTTTTAAATAAAAAAAAATATCTATTCATGACCATGAGAATTTATAAAATTGGCCGTAGCAATTAGGCTGTTTGATTTCTATTTTAAGTGGAAATGCGTCACAGTACGAATAAAAGCCAGTATCAGCAAGTAAGACAATATTATTAGTACTACTCTCATTTCTCCTATTCGAATGTAGAGCTGCACTTTGGTAGCTTCAACATGGAAGTACTCACATTTGATTGTGGACTTATATGAAGTAATATCGCGCGCGCGCGCACACACACACACACGTATGTATTCTCTTCGGAAAACCAATTTTCTATAAAACTGGGTTAGAAAATATTGGTAACGATGAGGCCAGTCTCTCTCTCCTATATAGTGTCCTGACCCTGCTAATGCAGTGGACCAACTTGCATGTGACACCGTTTCATCCGTTCTTACTTATTATAAAATATTACTTTGTTCAATCATGAATGTTATATTTATTTTGCTGAAGATAAGGGTGTAGGTTTTCTTCATTTTTTTTTTTACTTCCATGTTTCATAAGGCAATGGAAGTATGGTGATGGCGAAAAAAATTGTGTTTTAGATGAGGGCTGATTCTGATTGTACTACCCTCAAAACATGAAGAAAAGTCATTTTCTGAAAAGTGCCTGTGTAGAATTTTGTCTATGGCGAACGATAACTGCCGCAAAAGCAAACGGAATCAAATACTTTTTTGCATATGTGCCTATCTTGTTGAGGACTCAAGGCCTATTGATTTTGATGAAGATCGGTTAAGGGTAAGGGGTAGTTTACCTGGAACGTTTCATGATTTAACAAGAGTAAAGTACTTAATTTTGATATATAAAGTATCCTGAAAAGGTCATAATAATCTACTGTAGAAAGGTAGATGAAATATCTATAAATGAAAAGGGTAGTTGAAGGGGGAGGGGTAATTTTCTATAAATGAAGATAATAGTTGAAGGGGGAGGGGATAATTTTTATATGTGTACTAAGTTATCGGCAACAAAGAAGTAGGTTGTTGTTAAAATTCATTCCCGGGCTGTTTGGTCGTGGTCCAATGTTTTCTGAAAAACCAGACGCTTCGGCAGTGGCATCTACTGCCATCATCAGTGAAAATCGAGCGCGCTAACTGGAGGTGGTATACGTTAGTGACCACAGTACTGGAGTTAAGGCTGAAGAAATAAGTAGTTTCTATGGAAATATTTCATTTCGAAAATGATTTTAAATATAAATCTTAGAACATGGAAGTCATGTATGGTTCTCCATACCGATATTTTAAATATACATACACATGTTAACGAAATAAACTATAAGGAAATAGGAATTACAATTATAGAGTGTAAGTTCCGTATAAGGGAATACCTGATACGGCAGGTGCCACATTGATCATACACTGAGATGCTTAAAGCTTTAACTATCAAGTATAATCAGCCAGAAAACTTACAAAGACAGTAATACGTTGTGGCGAACGATAATGAAGGGTTAGAACATGATCGTCTTACTGGAAGAACAAAAACAATTTACTTCAGTGGATAAATAAACAATCAAATAATCTTATCGTAAAATCCTCGAGCGCCAAACCGTCTCTACTCTCTATCTATTCGATTTAATTTAGTTGTATTTCGCGTGATGACCGACGAGGTTTTGTTGTTTTTAACGTTTAACCGTCTGTGGATATATTGCAGGTATTAAAGCGGGTCAAGAGATGGATGAGAGAGAGAGAGAGAGAGAGAGAGAGAGAGAGAGAGAGAGAGAGAGAGAGAGAGAGAGAGAGAGAGAGAGAGAGAGAGAGAGAGAGAGAGAGAGAACAATAAAACAAACAAAGAGAACGAATTCAACTGGGAATTGCCATTGAGACAGAAATCTGTACTGTACACTTTGCCAAGAAAGTTAACGTAAATAGATCGATAAAGCTTTACAAACATTGTACACAAACTATTACTGAGAATAGCAAATAGAGACAAAAAAAAGACGCACACTTAAGGGAATACTGTACAGAAAGTTTCTGAAATCAGTACTTGTGCTAGATCGTGTTATACGAGGTGCACTGATGACATTATTCATACGAAAATATTCATTAATTATTTTAAATATACTACGGATAGCTCAGGTGTTTTGAAACTTTCAGCTGTGCACCGGTTCAAATTCGAAATGAACTTCTGGTAACTTTTAAACGCTTTATGGCAGTCACCAAATTCTTCGTATATCCGTGACTCGTGCAGCAGGGCTGCTGCAGCCAGTGCTGTAAACAGTAGAACTGGACATCACTGTTTCAACGAGCATTTTGGAAGGAAAGCTGTCTTCTTCTGGCGTCCAGAAACGTGTCCCAGGAAATTCAGGAAAAAATTCATAAAAAGTTTCATTTGGAACACGATAATATTTTATTATGGGTCAGATACGTGGGCTCTGAGGAAACTAGAGAGGAGCCACCTTGAGGCTTTTGAGATGTGGTGTTTCGGGAGGATTTTTATAGCAAATATTTAACATCGCGAGGCCATTTTCAAATAACGAAAATTTTAAAAACGATTGGAAAGAACGAACTGGACACAACCAATTTCAAAATAAAAAAATGAAATATAAATAAGGAGGGGAGCAACAGAAAGAAGAGAATTCGAAAATAGAAAAATGAGGAAGAAGAGGAAGAAGTAAAAGGAAAGACGAGGAAGAAGAAGAAATAAAAACAGTTGTCACAATATTTTTACTGTAATAAAGATCAGTAGTACTGTAAACTGTTTTGACTTTGGCCCAATCCTTGATTACACCCGTGGAGTACAAAATCTACTGTACATTCGACGGTAACAAGTTGCAACGTTCATGGGGTTTAATCAAACTTCTGCAATCAGTTCGACGTATTATACAACTGGAACTGACTAGACACGTCTATAAGCTTCTACATTTATTTGCATCGACTAAAATCGGAATTAATTTCCGTTTATTTGCCGGCATAACGCAAACATCCGGGCATAAAGTCTGTGTTCTACTTACTGTATGTCGCCGCTCTACTCGTTTGTTAACACGTACCTGAAACAAGAAGGAAAACATAATTAGCTTGCCAGTCAATTCACAAACGTTATCACAATCCACTTAATGAGTACGACTAATTAGAAAACAATGTGTTTTAGCAACGGAAGAAAAGAAGAGACTTCTTTCTGATCTATACTGTATCACGTTTGCTTTTTGTGTCACCCGGTCGAATTCATGTAACAATGATTTCAATTGTGTAGTCTACGTTCTACCTTTGAAAGAACAATCTAAATTCATAAAAAAATGAGCACACTGCTAAATCGATCAGGCGCCAAGCCAATGTTCGACTAAACAAACACAAGTTTTTTATTGCTCGTGAGATCTTTTTATTTACATCCATCAAGATATACAACATCCGTGGACGGCAATTCATTCGCCTGGTAAACAGCACGTAGAAGTTCTGTACACTTGTTAAAATAAATACAGCATAAAGCGCGTTACTTGATCGAATCCGCGTACACAGAAAATTTACAAACTGCGCCGCGTCAGAATTTCGATGCCTCTTACGACTTAGGCCTACGCGGCGATTTGCTCAAGCGACGAATTCAGTTTTGTACGCAAAGAAATATTACGTTGTATTTGGCGGAAAGAACATAAAACGAAGGAGAAACCACACCAACATGTGCAACTTATTAGCAGTAAAAAGGAACAGAACAGAACAGAACACTTGCCGCGTGTGCAGAGAAAGCAAACAGTGAAAGCTGCAACAGCAGCAGTTTCGTTTTATTTTATAAACCGCGGAACCGATTCAAGACGAGATGCATGTGTTTTAAGTTAGGTTTAGTTTCCTCCGCTCTGCCACATCATTATTTACTTTGTGTACAACACTGGAGTTTGTTTGACTCCACTCCACTTACTACTACCGATGCAAACGCGGATTTACAAGTGAAATGTGCACACACATACACAAACACACACATAAATACTCACAATTCTCGTTGGTTCGTTTAATGCATCACTTACAGAACAAGTCGGTTACTGCCGACTTGCTCTGTGCAAACCTTTTCGTTATTTTACATTAAACACACACACACACACACACACACACACACACACACACACACACACACACACACACACACACACACACACACACACACCAAGCAGACAGCGCGCCAACAGGTCATATGTTAGTGTTGTCTGTTTATTTTAATAAACCACTTAAAACATTAGCGCACGCGCAGCCATGTTGTGTGGAAAAATTAAATATACGTATTCAGAATCACTTTAGCGTTCCCATTATACAAACAGGTCTATTATGTTCTATTTCTGTTCTCTCGTAAGGCGTCTGTTGTCTGTTAGTTTCGATTATGTACACTGACTTTCTTGAGTCTGTCCCAGATCTGTTAGGTGAGGAAAATCGGAAATCTGTCTTCCACCACACGGCAACTTCAGTGTTAGTTACAGTACGTTAGTTTCGGTTATGTACACTGACTCTCTGACTGTCCCAGGTCTGTTAGGTGAGGAAAATCGGAACTCTGTCTTCCACCACACGGCAACCTCAGTGTTAGTTACAGTACGTTAGTTTCGGTTATGTACACTGATTCTCTGACTGTCCCAGGTCTGTCAGGTGAGGGAAATTGGAAATCTGTCTTCCACTACACGGCAACTTCAGTGTTAGTCGCAGTACCGATACTTATCATTGCATAGTTTTAGTCTAGATAGGCCTACTTGTTTTGGAGAAATTCTAGGTTTTGTCCGATTCTACACATGTTTGAATGTAACAATTTCTTTATTTTCTTTATTCTGTCGTATCGTTACCTACAAACGTACATATATACACATATTTCTTGTTTAATTATTAAAGACGTGTTAGTGGTTATAATCACAAACAGAATTAATACTGCTGCACACCACTATAGAAAATTATTCCGATTAGCACTTTCAAGTTTCACAGCTCATCATCAGATCGGAAATAACCTTATTTATTTTGTTTCCGATGTGATGTGAACCTAGAAAGCGGTAATCGGAATAATTTTTCTATAGTGGTGTGCAACAGTGTTAATTCTGTTTGTCATATTTCGTTTCACACAATTATTGACAATAAACGCATGATAACATCCTGAAATCAGTCCCTTTAAATCAAATGGCAATAACACAATTAAAATACGCGTTATTGAAACACTGTTGAAAGATACTTATTGACTGAATTGATTTTCCTATATTTCATATTTCAAACGTATACCGCAACGCTGTGTAATAAACCTGTATGTATATTTAAATAAAAAAGGGCTACTACTGTAGGCTTATTAGCATACACAGACGGCAAAAAGGGCTACTACTGTAGGCTTATTAGCATACACAGACGGCAAAAAAATAAAGTAAAACAGCCTAAAAATTAAGAGATTAACAACTTTTTCGACCCTCTGGAGATGGGGGGGGGGGGTCCGATCCCGTTCGTCCTCCCCGTAAACGCCCCTGATTGTATACGATCGGAAACAACGCCGTATCGTCGAAAAAGAAGAAATAAACAAGAAAAACTCAAGTAGGACATAATATACTGTAGGCTGTATGACAGACAAGGAGTTTGTGGGAACAGGGTTTACGCTGGCGGAAGTCGTCGGCTTGACTCGCAGGTGGACCGGAAATCAACGAGGCAGTGGTGGGGCGCTACAAGTGTATGGCGTCCTTTTTCTCTGCGGTCATTATCGTTATAATAATTATAATCAGTATCATTATAGTAGCAGCATATAACCCAGTTCTTTCTCGAGTTACTACAAAGACCCCGCCTCCAAAGACATGTCGTGCCTGTTACTAATTTGTGGGAAGAAGTTCACTATTTGGCTGACCGACTCTGCGAGAACTGTTGATAAAATAATCGTTTTAGAGGTTTGGTGTTCGTATATGCCGGACGTAGACCTATAATTGGAATAACTGGGGAATTTGTAGTATTCAGAATGGTGACACCGGCACTGGTATATTTCTAACCAAACCGTGCATTATGCCGGTTTCCGCAAAGCTTTGACATCCGTCGCAGGTTGTCACTCAGCAGCGCTTTCTTGTGATAGGGCGATGCACAATCGGCAAGCAGTGTTCTATCAGTCGCTCGGCATGGAATTATATTTTTATAAAACACACACACGTTTACAAAAACCCAGATATAATCTTATGAGTATACTCAACAGGATTGCCCAGTATCGGGTGAATTGGTGGGATCATCTTTGCCGAATGGATGACTGCCGCATCCCCAAACAACTATTTTGAACTATAAGCCGAGGGGACGGAGAGGTGTGGGACGTCCGAGGAAGCGCTGGAGCGACCAGCTCTAATCTTTGTCTATTGAGACGGGAACAAACCATCCTTGGTTTAATCCTTGCAGACGATGATCACACACACGTGCGCGTGCGCCGACACACACAACGGAATCGTACAACGGGTGCGTATATCTAGGATCTTCTAGGATTCTAGAACGGGCTGCACATCTTCTAGGATTTCTTCAATCCATCGTAGTCTGGGTCTTCCACGTCCTCTCTTTCCTTCTGGTGTGCATTTCATAATCCTCTTAAGAACATCCTCCTCATTCATGTCAGAATATCATGATATTTTTTGGAACTGATCCAGCAACATGTTAAGAGTTCTTGGCTTAAATAGAGACAGGACATTCCACGTACAGAGCCGCAAATTACCCTTTATCAGTTTTCCAGGCCGTCATCGATTAATCCGTCCGGTTTCTTTTCCTTTAGGCTTCTCAACAATGAAGGATTTTATAGGATTGAGTCGTTAGCACCACGCCCAACCTGGGGCTTATTTTCGGAGTTGCAACTCCTCGGTAACGGCTAAAGAGCCCCTTCTACCCTTTCGCAGTAAGCCGCCTAACTTGGTCCCTCGGTCGATACCTTTTACTCGGATGAAAAAAAAGCTGTCCAGGTTGAACAACAGTAGCCAGATTTCTGAGGCTCCTAATGATAAACCCTTACCAAAGGCATCAACACACGAGCCTACGGATACTGTTTTTATGTCAACAGCGCGCGCTGTAGACTGCATATTACAACTCGTACACATACATATAGGATATTCGCAGTTTATGTTATTGCTAGCGGGAAGTACACAGTAGTAATCTGCATTCGTTCACTCATATTTCATAATACTGTGAACCAACAACAGTATCGTATTGTAAAGCTACTATTCCATACGTACGTTACGTGTAATACAAAATATGTACCACACAATGCAGACGCACACACGCGCGCGCCTCTCTGTAATAAGCTTTCATTTTAAAACTAATACAAACTAAAAGCTCTGGCGGTACAAACAACAATAAATGTGCAACAGCGTCGTTCCTGTGGCGTCCACTGTTTTAATACGAAGCATTATCTCCAGGCAATATGTAGTTCATCTTTATTTTTAATTTTATTTGTTCGTAAAACACATATACACATACACAATAATGGCGGCGGAAAGTGCTGGCTTAAATTTTTGTTTATTACACAATACACTTCTGTTTTAATTTCATAACAATAATCGTAAATAACTGAAGAACAATATATTTCTATTCAGTTTATTTGTTCAGTAAAATGTGTCCACTGCCTTCTCTATTTTTTTCTCCACTTGTGCTTTTTCTGTGCGTTTTACTTCGCGTGCCGTGAGTACGAAAACCTTGTTTAGAAGTGCCGCCACACAGTGACAAGTTTTGTATTCTCGTAACGTTTGGACTTTGTGTGTGTGAAAACGAGACCGACATTTTTGCGCCCCCGTGACGAGTCTACGTGTTAAACAGGCCCGAGGCCAACTTCGTGTCAAGTACAAAGTGAATTAACAACGGTTATTGTCGTAATTTAAACGCCGCGGATTCGAGTCTTACACTGCATAGAGTTCATAACAAGTCCTTACATGTCGTACGGTGGCCGTGAGCAATAACACGAATTAAATTTTCGACGTTTTTAATACGCTTTTGTTTAATTTATTATTGATTTGATTCAATGTTAAAAATAAACACGAAAATAAAAGAGACGACGACTCGTAAACATCTATGTTTATTGTTCAACAGACATTTTTTTTTCAAATCTAAACGATTTAATTTATTAATAATGAAAGCTAAAAATATTTGTCATTTATGTTTATCTGCTTGCTTGCTTGCTTTCCAAAAAGAAATATTGGATATAGAAGGGACAGGCTTACTAAACATTTCATTCTGTTAGCAGCGGATTTACATATGACAATAATAAGTTTATGCATTTCCAATAAACGAAGCTTCTGCCTCGCCTCGCACACACATAGGCTATACAATATAGTACAGACTAGACTCCTATATCCTATTCAATTAAAACGGCCGTACCCAATATTACTCTTATAAAATACGTATGCTACTATCGCGGCGTTTTTCGTATGTTTTTTTTAAGTACTACGTATTTCAACAACGTTAATTAAAAATGTTTAAACACACACACACACACACACACACACACACACACACACACACACACACACACACACACACACACACACACACACACACACACACACACACACACACACACACACACATTAATTTTCTACCGTTAACCAATCGAACAAAAACTTTTTACAATGGCAAAAGAATAGCGACTATAATAGATAACAAATGAAATTTAATTAAAATTTTGTTGGGTAGTAACAAAAACCGGTTAAATATTGTATACAACACTGCAGGGCCCCGGCTTTACTTGAAACATTTATATCAGATAGGGGTTGAATTTGCCTCGTACATAGTGAACAACCCTATCTATTCAAAGACGAAAAGACTAAGTGAGGGTACGGTTACAATTAACGGACACAATTTTAATAGGCCTATATGTGTATCGATGTTTCTACAAAATTTTTGATATCATCAACATGATTATTGGAACTGATCCCGTACGGGCGAAAATTGTTATAGATGGTACTGCCCTGGAAATTAGCAATTTTGAATACCTGGGCAAGCGACGACGTTGTGAATAAGTTGCATAAGTTCAATCTTATGTGCGGGACCATTAGGCGAACCCTTAAGTCAGTAATTAAAGAACACGCCTAAAATTCTACAAGGTGTAAAAGAAACACAGATATATTATGAGTATACTCGACAGGATCGCCCAGTATCGGCTGAATTGGTGGACACATCTTTGCCGAATGGATGACTGCCGCATCCCCAAACAACTATGGAACTATAAGCCGAGGGGACGGAGAGGTGTGGGACGCCCGAGGAAGCGCTGGAACGACCAGCTCTAATCTATGCTTATTTGAGACCGGAACAAACCATCCTTGGTTTAATCCTTGAAGATGATGATGATAATGATGATCAACATGATTATTAGACGAGCCACTGCGACGCTCGACTCAGAACCCTTGTCTCAACGAATCGTCCTCAAGGTGACAAACTTTGTCGAATCGTAACAAACAGCGATAGCCTGTGTTTATATCTAATGGTCTCATTTTCTAAACAGAGAACTTGGGTCGAAGCAAACTGAAATTAAAGCACCAAAAGCAAGAGCTAACAATCCAGACTCTGTTAGTCCGACTGGAACAGACAACTCACACAACACCAGCCCGGAAACCTAAAACAATTTCTATAACTATTCCGTGCCAAAGGTGAATCACGGTGTCTATATTAAAGATTTCGCTAAAACTCATTAAACCCGGATTAGTTGAATCACTGGCCGGCCCTTACCAGGTACATAATTCCTGGTAACTGACGTTTTACAAGCGAACCCGTGGTAACAGTACAGTGTAAGGATAGTACCGGGCAATAGGATTAGGTACGCAAATCCTAGGTTCATTTACAGTTATAACGCAGACCTGTGGCAGCGGTAGTAATTTGCGACAAGGAATCAACGGACGGCCGGTTAAGTTTACAGATTCGGCACACAGAGAGCGTGGCGAGCGCTCTTCTCTCGCAATCCTCAATAATTAGTTTTTTAATTCCCCGGATTGTGTATGTATACGAATGTATCTAAGCAATGCACAATATTGCGTATACACAACTACGCTGTCTACGTGAAATTAAAATGTCACTACGCTGTAATCGCCGCTACGCTAAGCCACCATTACAAAGAATATCAACATTTTAAACCCGCCGCGGATAATATACGTATCTGACTGTACTCATTTCCATTATGTGTCCGAGTTCTGTGCTATACATCGTTGTGCGTTCGCTTCTCATAATATATTATATCAACAGAACCTAGACTGATATAATCATTATATTTTATCACCAAGATAAAATTCTATAAAGTAATGGCAACACCTGTTTTAACTTATGGAAGTGAAACTTGGACGATCACGAGAAATGATGAGCGAAGAATACAAACAAGTGAAATGAAGTTCTTGAGAAAACCAAAGGCTACACCCTTGGAGATCAAATAGATAAAAGAACCGAGTTAAATTATTCTATGGTCAGCAGAATAAAGGAAGGACAAATAAAATGGAGGCAGCATATCGAGAGAATGGAAGGTATGAGAGACTACCTAAACAAGTAATAAGATACAGACCTCAAGGAAGACAAGAAATAGGTAGACCAAAGAAGAGAGAGATTCAGTGAAGGCGGAATCAGGCTGTAAGCCTATTTCATCATCACTAAACATTTCGTAGCCTACATCCGGTAACTCTATTTCATACCAATTTTTAACGTTGTCTTCATTCAAACTGTTAAATGCTGGTAGGGATATCTAACAATTCCAAGGTGAGGTCAAGACCTGGTTCTGTAGACACTGGATGTAATTCAGACGGCCATAACTTATTCCAAGAAGGTTTTAAAGTGTTTTCCGGAATTCTTTGCCAGACATCAGCAATCCGACTGAATTTTTGGAAACGTATTACCCTGTAACAACCCAAGCCAACACGACACAACACTTATTGCGCTGTGTACACAAATACGAAATACCCACTCTCGGAACCAATACCTGCCGCAATCCATTCTCCTGGCTATTATGAGAACCCCGGCCACAATCAGCACGTTTCTGGTTAGCCCGGCTACAATGAAAGCGTACGAGTTATATGTTACTCGCTTGTTAATAAAGAAAAAAAAAAGAAAAGCTTGAGTGGGCGACGAATTACAGCGGGAGACGAATTAGTAAGGTTCCACTGTAATTTATTTGTTTATGTTATTGAAAAACCATATATTTTATTGTTATAATACATACACTTTTATTACAGAAGTTACCAACAGGGTGAAGGAAATTTTTTTTTTTTTTTTTTTGGCATTTGCTACTTTTACAACGGTTCACCATTTACAAAACTGTATTTACTTCCTTTTCATACTGTACTGCTCTGTTGACTATTCATGTTGGAGATACCACCTTTTACCACATAAAAATATAAACAACAAGAAATTATAATATGTCATTATCTTGATTTTAATAAAAATTAGAGTTACGAACCTCTGAGGTGCTGATATTTAGTAATAAAAATAAATAGCTACAAACAAAACGTAAACTGAAAAACCTTTTCCAGAGTTCATTAAGTCTGTACAATTACGTTTAATCTTCTGTTCTGTTCTGTTTACGTTATTTGTTTAAATCTGTTCTGTATGGACCAATCGATCGTTTTGTATTCTCGAGAACACACGTTTTGTGTGCACATAATCATCAAATGTACCACCGCGAAGTTCAAACGACGACGTAATGATTCAAACAGACCACACGACCGGGCGCCGCTTCAAATGGTTCTAAATAGATTCGCCATACACCGTTCTCTCCTCCCTCCGTCTCTCCCTTTGTTTCATTTACATGTCGATTGTGCCGAATAATCCACGACCTATTCTCCTTGTACAGAGAGGGAGACTCGCTTTGACTACGAGCAAACCAAAATAACCATAATTAGTAATCACACGGAATTAGTTACAGAAATCACTGTAACGCTGAAAAGTAATGTTAATCATGTTTACAAAGAGAAATAAATAAAACAAAACAAAATAAAAAACAAAACAAGACTTTTTAATTAACCAACACAATGAAACAAATACTGTTCACATGATTATTTACCTCTTTGTGTTCTTCGCTCGCCCACCACCTCTCTTTTCATGTAACGAATGAAATGTGTGGTTTTATTTAAAAAGACTGTTACAATTTACAAAAAGACACTCGCGGCAAAATGTGGGATGATGTTGTTTTGTGACTATGGATCGTGTGCGTTGTAATATACTTTTTTTTAATGTTTTTATATTCTATTATCGCCGCGCCTTTTGCGAATATAAATTTTAAAACGGTATCTACAGAGGGGGGGGGGGCGATAACTCCCCAAAGTAAAATGTGTGTACAGCGTTTCACTTAACAAGAATGAATTGGGGGAATAAACGAAACACGAGGACAGTCTTGTCTGCGTGATAAGCGCATTTATTATCGCCGTACACAAACCGTTTGTGTGTGTGTGTGTGTGTGATATCCATTTTTATTGTGCAAACATTTGCTAGGCGAGAGAGCGCCAAACCGGCTTAGGGCCCACCAACACCGACAGTGTCCCTTATCTCGCGTTAAGTATATTACTACGGGCAGACCAGGCCGCACACATACACACAGGACTCAAACAAAGTTTAAACATTTGGCTTACGGCCAGTGTGTACGTTCGTGTGTGTGAAAGCTCACTCTTTAAGCCCCTCCGACTCTCTGCGGTGTTATAACGAGCGACGCTCAACAAAGCAGCGGATAAAAATCTACATACATATATATACACGTACATCTTGTACAAACGACTTTTTCTTTTTTGTACTTAATATGCCCCTCTACCAGTTAGCCGGTTTTCATCACTCTGGAAATGAAAAAAAGGTTGCGCCGGTCCCACAATGAATTTCCACAAATGTGAGGACAATTTAAAAGTAGAAAAAAATTACTGTGAAAAATCTGAATATGTTAAAAAGTAATAATTCTAAAATTGTAAGGAAGGGTCGGCCCTGAAACGATGGGTGGATGATATTGAGGACGACCTGCGCAGGATAGGTGTAAGAAGATGAGACTGAGAGTACAGGATCGAGACGACTGGAGGCGGGTTGCCCAGGAGGGCAAGGCTCTCCAAGATCTGTAGCGCCAATCAAGAAGAATAATAATTCTGAAATTGTAATAAAAATACGCTGTGACAGAAATTAAATACAGGAAGCGATTGAAGCGTACCATAGTGCTGGCCACTTTGCATACGGACTGTACTAGTGGTTTAGCCTGTCTCTCTAACAACCCTTACCCGATACAAAATGAGTTTATAAATCTTTTCTAGGTCCTGGCTTGGATGGATAGTGTGCTCGGCAGCAGGATGTGTGGGGGAGGAGGAGCAACGGCTGCACAGAAGGCCTCAGTTAGATAGCCTATTGCGACCGAATAGGGAACGCTCGTGAGCCGAGGTTTTCGGCATATAAACTCTAAACTGCTTGGTTCGAATAATAGAAAAAATCTACAAAATGTTATCCTTCTAGTTGGGATTTTACCCTTGACTCTACTTTGCTTAATAGTTAAGGTTTTTTTTTTCATTTTGCGAAACATCCAAAGGAAGACGTTTTATTTATTTTTTTACAGCGTGTAGCGATTAACGACCTTAATTCACTATTCATGGTTCTAATAGTTTGTTACGTTGGGTTTTCTACGGTATTTTCAAAATCCCATTGAAGCCCGTCTTTTAAGTACCGTACCTCAAATCGAGTTACTGAGTCGATCTTCAAGGTCCAAACTTTCTTCGAAACGTATCTTTGCTAGACTTTGAAACGGAGATGGTATTTAGATGTTCAACAAAAGAACACTCGGTGCACAATCAGCCACCATAACACATACGGTATTCAGTAACTTTCCAGCGTAGACCTTTGTCTATTAATATACCCTTCTCTATCATTAATGCTGTATTGATCAGAAGGTTTTTCTTATTTATTCGGGCAAGATTGAAGTCCCTTGATTTTATTTTTGTCTGTCGTTTAATGTACATCTAAAACACCGTGTGTTGCTCGTCTTCCACGAGGACTTGGTCTAGTGGTGGATACGAAAAGAATCTGCATTCAAGAAGGCAGTGGAGAAAACGTACACGCGTCTGAGACCTCGCGGAAAGAATAAGATAAAACTTCAGAAAGACAGTGGAGAAAACGTCCATGCGTGCGTCTGGGACCTCGCGGAAAGAACAATATTAAAATAACGTTACTTAGGGAATGAACGCAGACTCAAATTCTGGTCCTTGATATTCGAGAACTGCTCGGTAAGCCGACACGAATAAAGCGGTCCTACTCAAACGGATGCTGCTTCCAGTCAGAACAAAAGAATTTTACAGAATAAAGCAGTGACAACGATAAACTGTTTTCCAGCCTTTGTTTCGCCATAGAGAACTAATATACATAATTTATACACAAAGGGCATTCCTCCGCTCCACCACTCAGTAGACTACCTACTACGTCACGATTTACATAATCCTGTCGTAATTTGAACGTAATAAATAAGCAGAATAACTTATATTGAAATTTGTTAAATATTTAAAAAAAAAGAAGTATAAAAGAAAGGGAAAAGAGGGACAAGACGCGGGTTCGTTTGAAGTAAAAATCTTCTTTTTAAATAAAACAGGTAATAACAGAAGGAGGGAGAGAAGAAAGCCTTTTGAGTTTCTCAGTTTTAAGCAACTTTATTATCACTTTTAATTATCTTTCTTCTTCAAAGGACTGAAAGTCCAAGTCTAATGTACTTTACAGTCTTTATTTATTTTGAAAGTCCACAGTTTGTTACACATAATTTGACACAAAATTGTTTTGAAACGTCTTTCTTTCATTTTGTTTTTGTTTTTAATAAATGAAATTTATTTACACATCTGACATAACAGGCCTGAGGGATGCAGAAATTACAATCGATTCAACTCAGTTGAATTATACACAGCTGCCAGAAATGGAATGCATATTTTATTACAAAATCCACACTATATTACGTATGAATATACTGTAGGCTACAGCGCGCAAATACGTCGTGAGTTTTAATACCACAATCAAAACCTATATATTTTATATACGAATACCGAACCAGGTAATAATAATAATAATAATAACAATAAAATATTTAATACGTCGGGGATGATTGTATGCATTAAATTCGGGAAATTCGCTACATATTAAATTAACGAATATTACTATTGCAATTCTCTCTTTCTCTACATTATATTGCCGCAGCGCTGACCAGAACAGTCCGCAGGAAGAGTGAGAGGGTGGATTGTTCCAACCCTTTTTGCTGGATCGGTTTGCAATTTGACCGCAGGGTTGAGAACTGCTTAAAGCCCGCCAATGTTAACTCACTGAAGTTGCAAATTCGGTTTCTGTAACCGGGAATTTTAAAGTTTTCACTCCATTACGTATTTCCAGGCAACAGACAATTATTTACGTCCAACTCCTCACAATCATCATCAAGATGCAAACCAATACTTTGCTCTGATCAAACCTGTATGTAGTGGCTATACAGTTGTATACTTAATGTATTTTGGCAATAGTAACAGAGTTATTCTATAATATACAGATTTTAATTACTTATATATTTATTACATTCATATTTTCTCACATTACTATTGTATATTTTTTTGTACTATCATTAATAATAAATAAAACTTGTCTTACAAGAATATATTCGAAACAGTGTAAAGTATTCAAAAAATACAAAAAGTATATTCTTGTAAGAAAAATTTTATTTATAATCACACACACTTATATATATATATATATATTAACGAATAACAGATTTCTTTATTGGTTACGTAAAAACATGTGGTTGAAGTTGTCTGATAATAATATGAAAATTAATGAAGGAACTGTTTCTGATGCAGTATATATTTTTTGAAATTTACTTCTTGTTCGAAAAAGGCACATATCCAAATATTTTTCTTTGAAAATGCGGTTTGAAAATTTTGTTTCGAAAACAACTGAGGGATTTTTGTTTCTCCCATGTAATATAGGTAAAGAGAAAAAAATCACTGTTGATGTGCATGGAATGCATAATTTATGGCATTCAAATCTATACAATGAAATCTATACGACTATTTAAGGACAATTTTTTTTAAGATATTACCAAAAGTCATTGAAGTGGAAAGCTTTGTGCAGTATATGTACGCCTGGGGTGGCAACAAACCATCCCCTGTATTGTTAGCCCGCCTTTAACTATTGACGAGGGTCGTCTTTACAGCCAACAACAATAAATGGTTATTTTTTTTCTCGACCCATGCATTTTCTTTCTCATCTGATTCTTATAAAGAAATAGACCTGACCTGTTCGATCGACAATAGACGGCACTGCTGGACGAGAGGGATTGTGTTTCCAGATGGCCTGCCTGCCATTCTACCCCACATTCTTACTTACCCTCGCCAGCCGGCCTTGTCAAGAAACTCAATTCCAGCGCTATTGATGAGGTACGCCGAGTCTTTAATTTGTTTTCAACGAATTTCTAATGGCGTACCAAAGAAAAGCAGCGAACCGTCCCATCGGCTAGCCACCCTGATTTTTCTACCACCGGTCATAAATTTCGCCCTCGTTATTTATTAGCAATCTAGCTTTACTCTTTGTCATTTCGCTCATTGGGCGTTGACAGAATTAGTCATACTCCAACGTTTTTGCTCTGCTGTTTAAATTAAACGGGCGCGCACTCACACTAGCTCGGAACTTTAGATATAGTCCAATCGTACATTATTACATGTGGGCTTTATTTCTCTAACGTGTCCGGCCATACGTTGTAACATTCCTTTAACCTAACTGACTTATGATTTGTGTATTCGCTTTTTGTCGGTCGACTTTATTTGCTTCCACCTCTTGTTTCTTCTTTGTTCTGTTTGCCCCTTGTTTTATTCCTTCCTTCGGTTTGTTAACATTTTCTATAAAATTCAATTACTATCACATCGTTCTTCTCTTTACTTTATATATATATATATATATATATATATATATACATATACACACACATATAATAACTTTAACTCAAGATGTTTTTTCCCTTATTTGGAACATGTTTCGGGAAACTTATTGTTCCCATCCTCAGCCTTCTTAATTTTTCCCAACCTCAGCCATTAAAATTAAGAATGCTGAGGATGGGAACAATAAGTTTCCTGAAACATGTTCCAAATAAAGAAAAAACATCTTGAGGTAACGTTATTCTAAATATTCAATATATTATATGCATAAAAAAATTGACTGTAGCAAAAAGTGTTTGAATATATATTAGGCCTATTCCTTTGTATGTACCTCGTTGAGTTTCCTGCAGTCTGCTAAGTAATATCTCAAATAAATACACTGCAAGTAGGTTTATTTTCACCTGACGCACGTTTCACACAAATTATTTTGGATCTTCAGAGGTTTGTTTGAATTGTAATTATAGGCTATATAAGAATATTATTTATCGACCGTGTTAATTATGGTTTCAAATATCGAGTTTCGGTCACTGTTAATATCATACAACGTATATATTATAATTATAACTCTCATTACAATTATATTACTTTACATTTTATGTTGTAGGCATGAATATGAGATAAAATAAATCTCGAAACGTTACATAAAAACTGCATTTTATTACGACTGAAACTCGATATCAATTTGAAAGTATGTATATATTTCATATAGGAGAGTATAATGCCGTCTCTCACAACTCGCCCGCCAAATATTTTTATCTGTTCATTCTCTTAGTTGTAGTCTTGATTTCCATTTCGTCCTTCCAAGACCTTCGAGGTCTATATTCCTCGTCTGGGGACCTGTTTAGCAGCCACTTAGGCTATCACTCGATATTCATTCACTCGGTAATCGCCTCGTCCCGGACACGATCGATTCCAGACACCCTACCTGCGCCTGAGTAATTTCTTCCGTAATTTCAATATGAAGCTATTTACCTATTCTGTGCAGGTGGTCGTTTGCCCTTATGGACATGTAACCTGATCCCCTTAGCACAGGGAATCTAACGAACACTCTTCGTTTAATTAAAACATTTTCCATTGATCTGTTTGAATAATAATAAAATATACACATAAGACCGATTTATCGATAATTATACAACAGTACACACTGACTTTACAAATAAACAAATGTATTCACACACACACACACACACACACACACACACACACACACACACACACACACACACACACACACACACACACACACACACACACACACACACACACACACACACACAGAGATGAGAGATGCACTACAGGATAAGATGTACGTTTGAAATGTTGAACACCGAATGCAACTGTAGTACTTTCAAAGTGTTGTGCAGAGTGAATAAATTATATACAGTACAGTGGAGTAGAGACAAACGAACCGCACACGCGCGCGCGCGCACTCACACAGTGCTAAGTACATTTACTTAACTAAAAGCACATCGTCTGTAGCGACACACACACTCCCCCAACCCGTATATAGCGTACAACTTGCCATTACTTTGCATGCTTTATGTTCTTCTTTGCAAGTCGTATAAATTAGCAACTATTCGCTAAAAGAGATATGTAGTTTGACTAAAAAAAAGAATGACTAATATTTCATTTATTCATCTTGTTATTTGAATTAGCAGTCTCTGAAATCCCAACTTTGCCGTGCTACTTGCCAAATTGCTACATCCCATGCGCCGGATGAGGCCTTTCAGTGACTCCACCATTAATCGTGGTTTAGGACTTGATAATAGTCGGGACACTGAATGGCCAGGACCTCCCATGCATTCGGTCGGACTCGGAGTTGGTCTGTGGTTTCGGCTGGGGGGTTCCGTCTCTGCTCCGCCTTGACCAGTGGAGTCGGATGCTGCTTTGTGCTGTTAAATCATAGATAGTCAATACTTCCATAACCGCGGAGGGTTAGAGCCGACTTCTATAACTCAACTGACTGACCACAACATCGTCAGACGCTTTGTCAGCGTTCAAAACAACAGACGACCCCCAACTCATTGGAGAGCCGGGATGGTATAAGCAGAGACTTCGCACATCTCCGTTATCCTTTGAGTTTCTGTTCTTCCTCTATAGTTTTGCCTGCACTCTGCCCGGTCGTAGTAGGCTATCTAGCTAAGCCCTTACGTGTTAAATGATAAGAATGATATGTCACAGCAAGAAAGAAACAAAATTCTGGAGCGTAGCAGGGTAGCACTCTATTCGGTCAAATTCTATACAGGCTCCCCAGCTGATCCGCCGCTAATCAAAACTCATGATGCAGGGCGACCCATAATTACATACAGGTGCGAAACTTGGACTCTTACAAAGCAGACTGAAAATTTGTATATGAGCGCAAATTAACGAGGAAAATTTGTCGTCCAGTCAGAGACAATGGTGAATGGCGCATAAGGTTCTATAAAGAACTGCAATAAGTACACAAAGAACCCAGAATCTTTTAGTACATTAGGCTACAATGTCAAAGTTGAGTAGGACATATATAGGCCTACAGCAAATGAGTGACATTCGAATATCCAAGAAACTAATTAAGGGACAGATTCTGGGTACCGGACGACAGGGGAGACCACGAACAGCTGAGCTGCTCGTGGCTGACCCTTCAGGGGGGGGGGTGAAACAGGCGAGCGACCGCAGAGATCGGGATCGTAGGAGGAAAAGAAGAAGATTAGATGAGCTCAAGGTTCAGCACAGCTGTGAAACTACGGCAAGAAGAAGAATTTCAAGCAGATTATGGCAAAGAAAACATTTTAGTTTTAGTTTGTATACAACAAAACAGGAGTATACAAATTAAACTGCAGTGATTGCAACCATTTCTACATAGGCCAGACGGGAAGATCTTTTTCTTCAAGATTTTCCGAACACTTAAAAGCCTTTTCTAATAACTATATACACTCCGCATTCGCCACACACATACAGACTGAAAACCACAGCTACACCAACATAGAAAACAACCTCGAAATTACTACACTATTTACCAAAAAGTAGGAAACAACACAGCTGAACAGTATGAAATATATAAACACCACAAACTACAACCAAACAACATATTAAATGACCAACTACACTTTAAATCACACGTAGGCTACTATTTGACACAATCATACACAAACCAAACTATACTTTGAATCCCAGCGCCAACCCCCTCCCACCAAAACCCCCCCACACATCCCACCAACCTGTGAAAAACCGTTACATTTGTTCACGACATTCTGTATTCAAACCTCGCTGAGGAAGGTGTACACCACACCGAAACGTTCGAGGGCAAGAAACGTAAGTTTTCACAAGTGAAAGTACAGTTAATCACTAATTTTGTTCTGTTTTGGAGATAGCCTAGTATTTAAATTTTGTTTAGATCGAACAAAGCCTGTTCTGTGTACAAATATTGTTAAATGTAGACCTATTGTACCACTGGTTATTTGAATGTAGAATAGAAGGAGAAAGGACGACCGAGGACAATGTAAAGAACGTAAAGAAAAGAAGATAATATTGATAAAATATTTAAAAATAATAAATATATCAAAAAAAGAAGTAACAGTGAGATGTAGAAAAGAAGTAGAAAGTGGAGTAAAGAATAAAAACAAAAGAAATATAAAAAAGAAATAAAATCAAAGAAGAAGAAAAATGAAGACAGAAGAGGGAAACGAAAAAGAAGAACGTTTAAGGTTAATGTAGTAAGCAGACAGCTGATCCGGCGAGACAGTGCATCATAACAGTACTGACATGCCTCTTTCCGTCCGAATTCCCAGCTGGGAATGTTGCGGTCTTGTGTTTACCACTTTCAGGGTTATGTGTATTACAACTCGGTTATCAGCATGTGAAGTGGCTTCCCGGCCAACTCCGTAGTCCCCGGGCCATTTTCCCCCGGTCCTCGTGGATCTTACCACCTGCCTATTTTTGAATTATTAGTTTTTCACGTTATCTCCACTTGTGTCTTAGTAGGCCTATACTCAGAGTAGACTACCTGAAAACTCGTAATCGAACGATGCTGAACTGTAATTGCCCTCTAACACTGGACATTTAACACTGTTCTCTAACAAAACACAAAGGACCGTGGTACTTTGTTGTGAAGCTGTGAAGCCGTATGCAAACGCAAGTTACTTATACGAGAAGCAGGTAAACTCATTTCAACCATTCGTATTCATCACGTTTCTTATGGTGAACTGAAGCTTCTCTTCTCTTCACTTCGGCTCTCAATGTATTTATGTTATTTATTAATAATAGATCCGTTGATCGATCGCCTCAAAAAGTTCGGCTACAGTCTGTCCAAAATAGGCCTATACGTAATTTTAGTTTTGGATGTGTTCGGCTCGAGACCCGATCAAATCGCTCCTCCGTTTCAACTGCTCGTAACGATTGTTGTAGTTTTTTGTTTCCCGGTGGCAGTATGTTGTTAAGTATTAACAATTTTATCAAATAAAAATGTTGAAACTTTGGGTTCGGTTTACACTTTCCAAACGATAGCCATGCTGTTGACACAGTTAACTCTTCGTTCCAACAATATATCTCCGTACATATTTCCAACAACATACCCAGTCTTATTTGTATTTACCGTTAAGCCGCATTTCTGGTACTCTTCATCTAACTTCCGAAGCATAAAACAGATGTCATCCTTATCTTCAGCTATAATTACTTGACCGTCCGCGAAATGCAAAGTGGAGAGCTTTTCGTCATTGATAGCTAGCCCTATGTTGCAACAGGTGCGTCTACATGGACTATATCTTAACCGTAATATTTTCCAGATTTCAGACCATCTGCGCATTTCTTCATCGCGGGCCTCTTCTGCTCAGCTTGTATACCAGCCTCTATACATCTGTCCTCTACCTTCTACAATCGTTCAAGAGTATAACTCCAGAGCTATAGAGTATTTTTATTAAAGAGCTATAAAAAATCGAATCCAGTAGCAATGTATTAGTCACGTCCTCCTAACCACAATGACAGGAAATGTTGCACAAGATAGTTAAAATGATACAAGATAGTTAAAATGATAAACTGCAACAGTTATCTCACTGTTTATCACAATTACGGATTACATAATTTCCTATCCTGATTACACCTGATTGGATTAAGTTCTTACTAATATCAACAGCTGAGTCAGTTACATGATTTGTAATCACTGATAACGTTCTCTATTCGATTAAATCTACGGTAAAGAAAATACACGTAGGCCTATCATTCAAACTTTTATAAGTTACACAAATTAATAAACAATGGGCAGTTGGATATCTCTTTTTTTCAATAGAGCTTCGATCATAATAAATCAAACAAAATTTAATAACTGAGTTCTATTTCAAAAAAAAAAAAATCAATGAGACGATATTAATAACATTTATGAGAAAAACCGTTCGTGAGGGAATGTTCACTTTGCAGTTTAATATCATCAAAGGCAAACCAGGAAGGAAGGGGGCTGCAACTATTGAGGGTGGTGCCGATGAAATAAATCATTCTCAGTTTTACTACAAAGGGTTGAAAATTTTCTTGAATACCATTCTACTAATACAGTAGCCAACATGTAACCGAAAAGCAGTTTTTTTTATTTGGTTAATTCAAAACACACACACAGACACAAATAAAATTTATGTACTTGAGTGTATCACAGAACAGTAGGCCTATTGCGTTCGCGCGTGTCGACATTCCGAATAACAAAAATATATCTACTACTCGTTTGCATAAGAATTTACTGATAGAGTTTATTTTTGGAAAATTATTACTGTGTACAACACAAAACTCGGAAATCTCAGCCCACTCTTTCTTCAAGAATTATATCGCAATACATTTCCTTATTCACGTACACGCAAATCGCATCTTTTGTGTTTGAAAAATTTTAAACGCTCGTACACGTTGCTATAGAAAATGGTATTGTAAGTATACTTAATAAGAAATATGCCTATTATCTCGAAATGTACGGAAAGAACTTCTTGCGCTGTCAATCCAATAGATTGCCTACATTTTTTATCTTTAGAATTTCTCTCAGATTGTCATATTTTTTATTACCGTACGCTATAAGCTTCAGATCTGTCTACATTAAGTCACTCGATGAATAGTATTCTAGGTCTTCCTCGAGCATGTTTTCTTTATTCAATTTAACCTTTTATTGAATCTAATTTGTAATCATTGTATTTTACCCCGCGCCGTATCCGCAAATTCCTTATATCTTATTAATTGTTTACGTAATGTTCTTTCTTCTTCTTGTGAGTTTTTATATTAGCTCAGTCTTATATTTTCTCTCGTGCATACAATAAACGTTTTCCCCACATTCGCCCCCCCCCCCCACAAACAGTTACGTTAAAACATTTTAGAAGCTTTATATACACGCAAAAGAGGATTTCATTATTACAAAAGTTTACTTAAACCTACGAAATGAAAGAAATATATTGCTTTGAGAAAATGGCTTAAAAACCCTAACGTTTCATTCATTCAAGATTGTAAACACACAATACACGTAAAACGAACACAATAGTAAGTTAACTTCTGTTACAGTTTTCCTTACATCTTTATGTTCCTCAAAAGGAATCCTGCGACCCGCTGTCGGTCGCGTACGCGGAAATAAAGGGTTGTACTCCCCGCGGAAACTTCGGATAACGGTTTAAATACAGACCTATGTTTACGATTTTCGAACGTCGTTTTGCGCATCCTAGCTTCCAAACTTTACGGTCTTTCCAATCATAAAGTGCGTTTTTTTTTCAGATCTCTCTGTGCCGTTGCATTCCTTATGCCTTCCACCCATATCTCTCACGGTTTCCCTCTGTTTGTCTTCTTTCAGGAGGGTGTCAATTCTAGTACTCTCTTTGGCTATCTGTCACTACACATGCCCGTGCCATCTTAATCTTTTAGCAACAATTGTGTCATTTATACTGGCACATATATATATTCATTATTTCCCTTATTTTTTTCATTTTCTAACCTATCTACCAATGTTACGTCTACAGTACCTTCTCGATCTTTCCAATCATCATCCTTCAGATTTCTGTGTGCCATTGCTTTCATTATACCTTCCATCCAAGCCTCCCTATTTTCTTCTTTCAGGAGGGGTTCATTACAGTAATTTCATTGGCCATCTGTCATTGCCCATACGGCACACATGTCCATACCATCTTAATCCTCTTCCATCAACTGTGTCATTATACTGGTACGTATGTTCATTCTTTCCCTTATTTATTCATTTTTTACCCTATCCAGCAATGTAAGTCTACAGCACCTTCTCCAGTATCCCATTTCCATGGCTCGTAATCTCTTCCTCATATGTTCTGTAGTTTCCCACACTTCAGCCCCATATGTTACAATACTTTCCACTATTGTCTTACGTATTTTGATTTTTGTTTCGGGCCTTAGTTGATTGCTCCATAAAGTGGAGTGTAACCGTTTCGACACTTGTTTCCCTTGTCCTATACGATTTATTATTTCTGTCAAATTTGCGCCGTCTTTTGTAATCGTGACACCAAGGTATTTGCATGAATCTATTCCCACTCAACAATTCCCCGTTCCAACAATATATCTTTGTAATATATTTCCAACAACAATAATATATTCAGTCTTATTTGTATGGACAGATTTAATATTTAAAAAAAGAGATTTTAAATTAACTAAATAGTTTTTATAAAAACAATTTTATATTTTATAGAAATATTTCTTATAACATTTGCGTTTACGCGCGCGCGTGGAAATATACCTTTTGCTGTCCAGTACTGCTCACATGAAATAAGACGGTTCATTTGTTTTATAATAGTCCATTTACACATTCGTAAGAATAATATTTTACTTGCTAGGTTTTCGACGGATAATTTAATGTTACATCTGATTACATTTGCAGCTTCTTCTTCTTCTACGGGGTCACAGTTCGAAGTCGAACCTTAGCGTCTATAATCATCCGGCTCCATTTTTCCCTGTCCTTGGCGATCGATGTCCATCGTTTCATTTTAAGTAAAGTATCAGCATCCCTCGCCACTGCATCAATCCAGAGTCTCTTGGGTCTTCCGACAGGCCTTCTACCCTCGATATGACTAGAGAGTACCTTCCTAGGTATTCGGTTACCTTCCATCCTAGTGATGTGTGGTGCCCATTGGAATCTATGCAGTCGGATGGTGGTGGCCAGATCATTGTCTTTATATAGCTTGTATAGTTACTCACTGTGACGCATTCTCCACATCCCATTGTCTTGGATTTGTCCATATATTCTCCTTTCAAAAGTACTGATTATGTTAGCGGCTTGTTTGTCCAGAGTCGAAGTCACGCTGCCATATGTTATCACCGGTCTAATCATAACTTTATATAATGTGACCTTGGGCTGATTGTGGATATTCCTAGTCTTGAATATAGATGTCAACGAAGCATACGCTCTATTTGCGGCCTGTAACCTTTTCCTTATTTCGTTTATTTCTTCATTGTCTTCTGCTATCCAACATCCCAAATATTTAACCCTTCGGTAGGAACATGTTTTCATTTTGCATTTAAAGGAACACCCTGCCCCACAGGCATATACAATAGGCTACATACATTATGAGGAACACCCTGCTTCCTAGGCAGGTACTCATATTTTCATAAAAATGCCAAAATAACTACTTTAGAAAATAAAATTAACCATTTATTCTTTGCCAATTTACTTCATTGTAATAATTTCAAATTGATATGTATTTTTTTGCAGACTTGGTATATGTTTGGTACTATACACCTCCCAGTGGAACATCTGCCTGACCCCCCCCCCCTTATAAGGAACATATGCCTAATAAGCATGCACAACTACGTACGGTTAGAGGATCATATGCCTGGAAGGCATGAAATCAGACGTACATTTAGAGGAATACATGCCTGACAGGCAGGGTAACTTTTAGAAAGAGGTAACTTACGGTCAACGGAGGAGAGCTATGAGATGACGACACTTTCGCCGTCACACACAACTGATTGAGGAATTCTAGGAGAGGGACTTGCCCAGCAGCACGCAGGAGGCTTCTAGTAGCAAAAACGTAAACCATACATGCCTGGCAGGCATATGTTCCTACCGAAGGGTTAAACTGATTAACTATTAACTAATCGAACAATTAGTGGTTCGATTTCAAACTGTTCAGGTTTCCTGACTTTCTTTCGAGTGGTGATCATGATTACATTTGCAGCTACCAACCCAAAATAAAATCGTGCATATACTCCTTTTGACGGCTCTGTCTTCATTATTTTCCATGGAATATCAAAAACCAATCTTTGCAGTTGCCTTTTCTTCTGCTTCGTAAATACGTGTACTCGTCAATTTTCATATCTTTTCTCTCACTATGTATATAGTCTTATACTATAAATCGTTTTTTCCAACAGTTTAGCAAAGTTTAGTATTGGAAAGTTTTTTTTCTAGTATTATCCACCACTTACCACGAATTTTCAACATTTCCAGCAGACTTCTTCAAACACAAAAGATCGGAAACCATTCAAACAAACGCATGGAGTTACGCATTTTCAATTTCGCAGATGAACAGAGGGACGTAGCTGTGTGTGTGTGTGTGTGTGTGTTAATACTTTCGCTGTAGACGAGCGCACGCACGCACGCCCAACGTCAGTCACAACACACTCTGTCAAACAAACAACAAAAGCATTATTTCACACGCAGAATGAACCGCCACAGTTTGCGGTCGGCCGATGTCATAATTCATCAAAGCGCAAACAGCTTTCATCGTCGATGTTTTGTGTGTGTGTGTGTGTGTGTGTGTGTGTGTGTGTGTGTGTGTGTGTGTGTGTTGACCAAACAAAGCCGCACATATTGCGTACACACAGCCCAGTTGGCTATTTAAATTCCTTTTTCTATCTAACCTGTGTTTTAATTCTAACTGGTTTGCGAGCGCACACGGGCGCGCGCGTTTCAACTACTACAATCAGTGATTGCGCGTATTTCTGAGAGCCTTTGTGCCAATACAATTCAATTTACATAAAACCGATTTACCATTACTGCAATGTCTGTGGTGGCTTCATTACAACTTCATGACGCGTTTATAAACGCCTGCGAGTTATGTAACCGTACCGACAACGACAACAACGCTTGGCTAACCGGTCGCGGCTGCGACACCCGCCCACTCTCTACTATGTAGCCTACAAGACAAAGGCACAATTAGGACTCATTGTGAGTCCGTGAGGCTACTAAGAACTCGGGGAAGTTGTACTAATTGTGGAACTAATGTGCCTTTTGAGAGCCAAACGGATGATAAACGGCGTGTTTCAGAAATTCTTTGGTTGCCGCACCAAGTGATTATTATGCGCATACTTAGCAGCGTGTTTATACGTCGTCAGGCGTGACGTATATAAACTCAGTATATACGTACCTATACAACTAATTCAAAATAAGGAATCGCCAGTCAGATGCTGACATCAATTTTTCGCGCGGATTGACGTCTGGAATGAATCACGTTGTACTTTTGAAGTGTTTATCGAAAACTTTTACCAAATAATTCCAGTTCAAACAAGACTATTTTTAGTCTCGAAACGAACTTTATTTAATACGACCACGGCCATGTAAAGGAGGGCCCTCTTTTCACAACTAATTTTACTTGTTTGCGTAGTCGCATAGAGTAAAAAACTGGACCTAGTTTGATGAATCAGGTATCAAATGATTCAGTTTCGTGTTCTGTGTACCACTAGTTGTTACGGTACTTTAAGAGTTTTGTTACCAAACTTGCGCATAAGCAAAGAGAATAACACTTTTCAACTTGGATATGATCGTTTCAACTTCTATGTCTTCGAAATCACTTGACAATTTTTAATGAAACGAAAATAAATGTTTATTTTTATTCACGAAATGGTACGGAATACATATTTTGGAAAAAATAACAAAAGAATAAAACCTCTTATACTATATAGTTATATTGAAAATACCCATATTTTGTATATAATATTTTCAAAATTGTATTAATTATTATTCATATTATTCCATTTTTTCTAATAAAAATGATGATGATGATTACTATTTGCTATTGAATTTAGAACAAATTAGTAATACAAAATTCTCAATAAAAACCAAGGGAAGTTATTTTTCAACCCTCTTACAGTCTAGAATGAGACAGAGACGTGCTTAGCCTGAGGCCATGTACTGTGTCCTTGGTCTTGGCCTAGCCACCACTAAGATGACACTCCTCAGACGTACCATTGTGTTCATCGAAATAAAACGTACAACGGACGTAAAAATAGTTTTGTTCATCATCATCATCATCATCATCACTCCAAGGACTAAGCCTTAGACCTGTTCCAGAATCCATCTCCTCCTCGGTCTATCGACACCTCTCTTCCCAGTAGGGTGATAACCCAAGGCAGTCACAGGTAGACAGATATCAGGCATGCGGTTCAAGTGTGCACACCATCTCCTTCTGTGGTCTTCAAACTTCTGTTGCAATGACACAATGTTTAAATCGCGTCTAATATCCTCTTCGTTTCTTCTCCGATCCAAGAGAGAACAACCTTGTGTCCCTCTTAGAAATTTCATTTCGGCTGTCTGAATCCTCTGCATGTCCCTTTTACCAAGAGTCCATGTCTCACTAGCATACAGAATGTAAGGACAGCCACAGTTTTATAAAATTTCATTCGGGTAACCTTCCGTGTTTTATTTTTCAGGTATATATGAATCGTTCCACAGATGCGTCTAAATTTTGTTAGCTTACTATCCCAATAAATAGTTTTGTTTCATCATCATCATCATCATCTTCAAGGATTAAACCAAGGATGGTTTGTTCCGGTCTCAAATAGGCAAAGATTAGGGCTGGTCACTCCAGCGCTTCCTCGGACGTCCCACACCTCTCCGTCCCCTCGGCTTATAGTTCTATAGTTGTTTGGGGATGCGGCAGTCATCTATTCAGCAAAGACGTTCCCACCAATTCAGCCGATCCTGGGTAATCCTATCGAGTATTCTCATAATATCCAGTTCCTGCCGTATATCTGTGTTTCTTCTATGATCATGGAGAGTAGGCCTATAGCCCGCCACGTGCCTGAGAAATCTCAATTCAGCCGCTTGGATGCGACTGGCCTGGCCTTTCGTAAAGTCCAATTCTCAGACCCATATGAAGTGTGGGAAGAGCCATCACCTTGTAAAATTTTAGGGGTGTTCCTTTGCTTGCTGACTTAAGGGTTCGCCTAATGGCCTCGCACATAAGGTTGAACTTATGCAACTTATTCACAACGTCGTTGCTTGCATTGTAAGACACTCTGTAGCCCAGGTATTCAAAATTGCTATATAGTTTTGTTTTAACTGGGAATTCTTCGCAACGCAATCCGTAAGAGTTCAGCGACTCTGCACATGCAAGCAATCGTTCGTACTTACCGTAGAAAGCTATTCTTAGAAACCTGTACGTGCTCTGTTCGTTGTGAGTACAGAATATGACTACAATGAATGTATATTTCTCTCTCTCTCTCTCTAGAAGAAACATAAGGAGGCGTAGAGAGAAGTTAGAGTGAAGAACACATTTCTCACGGTGTTTTACGCGGAAACGATCTTCATCGTGTTACATCAGGGTGCCCCTATGTTGCCAACGAGACAACGTGACCGCCAAACAATAACGCAACGGAACCCGCACAAGCAGCAATATGAACTTTTACATATTATTGAAAACAGTATACGACTCAAGAAAGTGTAAGCAACGGAAAAACGTTGATGACGTCGTAGAACGCTAAACAATTCTTAAACGATGCAGATGGAGTTTTCACAATTTCCATTGAGCTTTCCTTGTAAAGATCCTTCTGCAACAACTATAATTTGACTCATCTGTTTTCAATTTTTGGTACCCACCCTAATACAGCAGAGGTGTTGCGACAAGTACGTCTACTTTACGCAATCGACAAAGCAGTGGACGAGTAGAAAGGTGTAATTGTATAATTTTCAAAACGATTCAGCTGTGTATCTCAGCTCCTATGACCTGTCAATCGGAAAATGCACTGCATACTGCATTGCATCATACAAGACATTCAAATAGTCTATCTACTTGGGTTCTGTAAACATAGAAAAGCGTCAAATAGAATCAAATGAACAAAAAAAAGTAGTAAACAACACCATTCTTAATAATCCCAGTAAGGAATAACACAGACTCCTAAGTACCTGCTGATTACGTTTAAAACTAAGTGGGAGTGAACGTGGTGATAAAATGGTATAATACCTCTATGCGTTCATTGCTATTAACGTAAGTCCCTATTGTTGTACATGATTTTATTTTTGTCACTCTGACAATTGCGAAAGTCATTCATTTATGTCATTATTCTGTGTTCATTACAGCCTTTTTAGATTTAAACGATGCGGCGAACGAACGTATACCCTATCAGTCTTACAAGAAATAAATACTGGAGCAAACTTATGCAAAGTCGAAGAGTTAAAAAATAACATTGATATCTTAGGCCGGCGTCGACTCTGTTAATATTATGACGATTCACCGGGCTGTTAGGCCGTGGTCCGATGTTGCCGCTTAAAACATACGTGTCGGCCCCACCACTGGAGGCCATCTTCAATGTTACGCGACTTGAGACAAGCAACTGGTACGCTGTTCACCGGTTTCCACAGTACTGTGACAAATGATTAAGTCATCTTTTAAGATTAAGCATTGTAGTACAGTATCCACAGTAGGCCTACTGTGGAAACTGGTACAAGCGTACCGGTTGCGTGTGTTTTCTATACTTTGATATATTTCTTCATTATTTATTATTTATTATTAACGAATATTTACGTATATTATTATTATAATGAGGACCCATAACTTATTATTAGCCGGTATGAAAATGTTTTATTCTAGACCAGTGGTTCCCAAAGTGGGGTCCGCGGACACTTTACAGAAAAAATAGAATTTACCGTAATTTTCTCTGTTTTTTTCTTTTATGCTCTAAAATCTCTCTCTCTCCTATGGCGCTACAGCCCAAGTCGGGCCCTGGCCTCCACCAATCTCCGCCTCCAATCCACTCTATCCACTGCAACCCTCCTCCAGTTTTTTATCCCCATGTCTCTCGCGTCCTCTGCAACGCCATCTTCCCACCTCTTCCTCGGTCTACCTCTAGGTCTCGTTCCCTCCCATGTACCCAGCAAAGCCCTCTTAGGGGTCCTGCCATCCTCCATTCTCATAACATGTCCGGCCCAAAACAATCTTTGAATTCTTATAAATTTTGAGACTGGTATCTCTTTATATATTTGATACAGTCGTTGTTGTATCTCAGTCTCCATGAGCCATTTTCTTGTATTGGGCCTATAATGCGTCTGAGGATTTTCCTTTCAAAGGTGTCTACTATGTCGACTGTTTTCTGTGTGATTGTCCATGCTTCACACCCGTAGCATAGCACCGGTCTCATGACAGTCCTATATATTTTCATTTTTGTTTCCCTGTGCACATCCCCAGACCTAAATGATGGCAGCAATGCGAAGTACGCCTTGTTAGCCATGGTGGTCCGTCTTTGGATCTCCGGCTCCTCTGATCCAGTCTTTGCTAGATTCACTCCGAGATACGTGAAATCTAAATTTTAGAATCTCAAAACAATGAGTTAGATTCCAGTATTTTTTTTTTTTTTTTGCTCAAACTAATAGTAATTGTAAAATTAATTTGAAACTAATGGCTTTAATAATGTCTTTAAATCATGCTTTGTAGCAGATTAAAATATATATTTGATACCATTAATATTATAATTTTGCAAGTTAAGAGAATTTTGAGTTTAATAAATTTTAATTAAAATTTAAGAGTTTGTATCACATTTAATACTTGTTTTATTTCAGAACTCACACGGGGTCCGTAACATTTTTAATTTTTTGGTGCGTCCGCGGACTGCAAAGTTTGGGAACCACTGTTCTAGACCATTTAAAAATTTACTGCTTTCTAGCGTCTGACACCTTTGTCTGCAAGGAATGTAACTTTTACGTTTGTTTTCAATGTCGTCTAATATAATATTTAATTGGTTAGTGTTTTAAACCTGTAGGCGACGATAATTCGAAGTACCCAAAAACTTTTATTGTTCAGCATTTATTGCGCTTCGATTATTGACATGAAATTCAGTGCGAATACTTAGTGAACGTAGAGAACGCTGTTTCTCTGTCGTGGGCCATTTTGTTGTAATGCGATGTGTTTATGTTTTCACCATCTACACAAATGATTTTCTAACGAGTATTACTGGTATTATTGTTAATCATAATAATGTTAACAACAATAATAATATACTAACTGTTACTGTTGTTGTTAATATATTTAAAAATTTGAGCGTACGTTATTTAAATAAAGTAATGTTTATGCAAATTACGTTCGGTGTTGATGTTGTTAATATAATTGACAATTCTCTGTAGAGGTTGGTTGGTTTGCCCCGTTGTTATTTATTATGGAAGTCGCGTTGGTTTTTGGACTCCCCCCCCCCCGCCCACGGCGTCGAACGTGCAATGTCAAATTAATTTAAATGCGTTGTTTGTGTGCGGTTTACCACCGGCGTGCGTGCGTGCGTGCGTGCGCGAGAGCCAATAATGATTATGTTACTGTTACCGCAGCGTTGATTAATTATTTATTTGTTGGTTGTCGTCGGTGTAGTGTTGCTAATCACTCGAATTGATCCGGCAATGATGCACAAGTTATACCCTGATTAACGAAAGAAAGTGACTGGCGGAGCGGCCGCGCGGCGACCGAGTTTGTAGTAAAAACATTCCACTTTATAACCTCGTGGAAACGTAAAATACAGGGCGAGAAATGTCTAATGAACTGTATTTTAATCATCAATTAAAGACGTTTTTAACAAACTTTTCTAATTTTTAAAATCTCTTTTCAATAAATTTACATTGTGAGTTAAAGAAAAAAATACACGAATTTGAATTAAAAAATTAGGGTTTATCGTTTTTATTACGTAAGAACTCAGAGGTTAAGCATCGGAAAAAAATTTCTTGTAGACAAATGGTAGTCCACCTTCTTTAGTACAATATATCAAAAATTGAGATTCCTACGATTAAAATTAACGACGTTATTAATTTTTTTCTAATGTCCTGTTAACTCAGTTGTTAAAAGTTGTACACGAATGAGATTTGCGTGACGCTCTCTTTAGATAACTAAATGTAGAAGACATATACAACTTACACCTTGTACGTGATAGGAATACTACAATGGATTAATATATAAAGTGAATTTCACAGAGAGCAATGCGTGGCGCTCTGCGGCGGAAGTACAGTCAGAACCTATTGGACCCATTTTATTCGCGCGCTACCGTCATTCCCGTACAGCGTCTCGGCCTCTCCTTTATAACAAATAGCACACGCTTCCAGGAAAACTGAACCGTTATACGCACACTAAGGGTAAGGGAAATTTCCAGCTTTCAGTTTAGTTGATGTGGTGGTTGAGTGATGTCCGGTTGTTGGTTATCTTGATTTTAAGTGTTAGTTTCTTGTGCTTTCATTATAAATTGACGTGTTTTTAAGTTATTTTGTGTGAATATACTTCGGTGGCTGAGCATGGAGCAACGTAACGAGGCTGAACCAAGGAAACATAGGGGAAGACCTAGGACTCGAACTCCAAAGAAAAGACAAACTTCGGGCCGAGGCGTACCTATGAAAGGACAGTCAAGAGAAATTGTGTGCAAAGTGCGGGAATATTTTGATAGAGAAAAGGCGAACAAAGGTCCTTTGATTCCGGTTAATAATGCAATACAGCGAACTGCAGATGCTCTGAAAATACATAAAAATACAGTTCTGCGAGTTTGCAAGGAAAAAGAATTGAAAGAAATACAAGATGACAGTAATAGCCAACTTTCAACTCCGGGCAAACAGAGGAAACGGGAGAAAACTGTGACAAAACGTGACACTTTTCAGGAAGACGCTATACGAAGACATGTATATCAATATTACATAAGAAAAGAATATCCCACTTTGAAAAAACTTTTATCATCGTTGGAAAATGAAGAGCTGTTTAATGGCAGTCTGTCTTCGCTTAGAAACGTGCTAAAAGGTTTAGGATTTACGTGGAGAAAATTTTCGGGCAGAAAAGTGATTATGGAGAGAAGCGATGTCGCTGCCTGGAGGTGTCGTTTTCTTCGCCAAATCAAAGACGAGAATTTCGATAATATAATTTGGCTCGATGAGACCTGGGTCAATGCTGGGCATTGTTTGAAACAAGGATGGACTGATGAGTCACTTCAGGGGACAATGTTAACACCTATAGGGAAAGGTGAACGATTAATAATATGTCATGCAGGTTCTTCAAAAGGGTTTGTTCCAAATTCCCTTCTACTATTTAAATCGAAAAAAACCGGTGACTACCATGAAGATATGGATCACGACAAATTCTTCGGTTGGTGTTCTGAAACTTTGCTAAATAACCTAGAAGAGCCTGCAGTAATAGTCATGGACAATGCTCCCTACCATTCTAAGCAAATTGATAAAGCTCCCACAAGCAAAGATAAAAAAGCTGACATACTTGCATGGCTGGATAGGAAAAATATTCAATCTACAACCGACTTGAAAAAATCAGAACTTTTGGAATTAGTGAAATGGTACAAGCCCCAGAACAAAAGGTATTTTGTTGATGAATTGATAGAGAGCAGAGGTCACAAAGTGATAAGGCTACCACCTTACCATTGCCATCTTAACGCCATTGAGCTTATATGGGCTCAGGTTAAGGGGTATGTTGCCGAAAACAACAAAATGTTTACTTTAAAAGAAGTTGAACGACTGACTAAAGACGGATTTAATCGAATTACTGCTGAGAGGTGGGAGCAAGTAGGTGGACCACACCAAAAAAGTTATTATCGATGCATGGAATAACGAAGGACTAATGGAAGAAGCTGTGGAGGAAATGATTATATCCGTGGAAGACAGCAGTAGCTCCGAGGATGATAATTGTTCAGAAGATGATAATAGTGATGACGATCCAATGGAGGGTATCAGAGAACTTTCGTTTGAAGACTACTAACTCACAGCTATAAGTGTTTTTTATAGAGTGTTTTAATAGTGTATTTTTATGATTTATACACATATTTTATGAGCGGATTCCATAAAAGCTGAAGAACACTACAATACTTGTAAGTACCGTACTGTATTTATTATTTATTTGTCAATGCTAATAACAAGTAATTTACTAATTGTTTTTACATTTCAATTACATTATAACAGTAAAATACTGTTATAATTATGCAATATCTGGTAGACCGAGCTTTGCTCGGTAGTTTTAAACTGTAAACTATATTTCATAGTTAAATAATTAGTTATTGAGAAATTTGAATGGCATTAACAATTTCCCAGTAATTACATTGCACTTCAATTAGTAGTATTAAAGCTGATCACAAAACAAAAACAGTTTATTAACAAGAAAACAATAAATACCGTACCGCAAAAGAGTAATAAACAATCATTCAAGACTGTTATAAAAAGCATGTAGTTCAACTAAACCACAAAAGTCTGGTCAGATGTACGTTTTTGACAGATCTCCAGGTAGAAGATTAGATTAAATAAGTAGACAGATAACTAAGTATATACTTATGAGAGATTGGTGACTCGTAGTAAGTTGGCTGTGTCAATGTGTGAGCCGTGAGCGTATGCACCACTTTCTTTGGGCTGTTACTGTACCTTGACTCGATCGCGCGCCGTTGAGCGATGTTAGTTCTAATTTTCCTATATTAACTGATTGCGGTTATATTTCGTAATATTTGAAGGTTACATACCACTTTGTATTGATGAATACAATTTTGTTATGTTTATTGTGAAAAAACACAATGAAAAAAATTATTAATAACGGAGTTAACAGTACATTCGGAAAAAATTAATAACGTCGTTAATATTAATCGTAGGAATCTCAATTTTTGATATATTGTACTAAAGAAGGTGGACTACCATTTGTCTACAAGAAATTTTTTTCCGATGCTTAACCTCTGAGTTCTTACGTAATAAAAACGATAAACCCTAATTTTTTAATTCAAATTCGTGTATTTTTTTCTTTAACTCACAATGTAAATTTATTGAAAAGAGATTTTAAAAATTAGAAAAGTTTGTTAAAAACGTCTTTAATTGATGATTAAAATACAGTTCATTAGACATTTCTCGCCCTGTATTTTACGTTTCCACGAGGTTATAAAGTGGAATGTTTTTACTACAAACTCGGTCGCCGCGCGGCCGCTCCGCCAGTCACTTTCTTTCGTTAATCAGGGTATAAGCGAGTAACGTCAGCGTCAAAACGTGTTATTTATGTAACTGTGAAAGTTTTACGCCTTTAGAGACACTACTAGTCAAGAAGACCTTGACTTCGTGAACATGTAAAGCAGAGATTCAGACCAAACTTTCTGTGTGATGAAGCCAATTTGCTCTCTTATTGTATTTATCGGACGAAACTCATAGACCTCGACTGATGCCGTAAGCCCTCACGGCCGGCGTCGTGACTATTTTAAGGGCTATCAGGCCGTGGTCCTATGTTGGTAAAACAGACGTTTCCACCACTCCATTGGCGGCCATATTCACCGGCTGATGGGCTAAAAGTACTGATAACGGTCCCAGTCAGTAACACCACAGTACTGTGGCTAAGGCATTCTAGCGTACGGAGAGTCGACTGCTTTATTTGAGCCATTCGGCAGGTACTGCTTTATTACCTACCATAAGGAAGGTAGTGTGACCCATATTACATTCCAACCGCCCACATTGCCACAAGGTCTTATCTAAGGTAGTTATTTACAAAGGGTTAAGTCGACCTAGAGCTGTGGTCTGAAAAAAAAACAGCCTAAAAACGCACTACAACGAGCTCGTTTCACTGAAGATCGGAAACTCTACACGTTACGTTCTATACGGGGGGGGGGGGGGTACAAAATAGATTAAGCGAAGAATAGAGTGCGAACAGACTTTGTACTTTCAATCCCATATATTTTGAAAAAATCTGTCCGCGGCCTCCACCTTCTCGGTTAAGGAATACTGCACCCACGGCAGCAGAACTGACAAAGGATACGGAATGGTGTAGTCTGGGAAACGACGATATTGTAGTCGCAGTGGTCCAATGCATTGTCGTAATGTGTGTGTTGTGATAATACAATAACGATGACTATTAATATTGTTGTTGTTGAATTCATTGTAGTTATTATCATCTCAAACGTTTATTATTATTGATGGTAATTATATTATTAATATTAACAACATTACAAAATGGTAATGATGACCATTAACGGAGAGAGAAAGAGCGAATGAATATATTACAAGATATAATGTAAAGTTTAATATGCAGGCTATGCGTGTGTGTATGCTGTTCGTTCGTACGCATATAGTGTACCACATACAGTACAACGAGTATAAATTATTAGACAACGGGTGACACTGACAGCAGACCCGCGACCCCCCGCGTTAGAGTGTACTGCCTTGGCTTGATCTCTATGTGGGCTCCCTCCTCTCTAACCCTTTGTCGCGAGGGGTACTCCTCTGTTCCTCTTTTGCGTTAATTAAAATCGAACAGACGGTAATTCGTATTGTACTAATAATATTATATAATATTAGCAATAATAATATTATTATTACTGCTACAACGTAAATATGTCATGTTTCGTTAATACAGTTATGCTGCGTTACGATTTTGTTGTGTTATTTCAAAACAGAGGCGATTGTGTTGTGCGATATCATTTGCGTTGTTTTCATTTAATTAAGTCACCAGGGTTAACTCTGCCAGGACTATTATGTTGTCTTTTTTTGACACTACACGATTATTTTTATCCGTTTCTTTATCAGCAGCGTACTGTTTCTTATTTCCATGTTCCGTAAGGAAATGGGAAGTATGGTGATCGCGAAAAAATCATGTTCGAGATAAGGGCTGATTCTGATTCTGATACCCTCAAAACATGAAGAAAAGTCATTTTACGAAAGTGTTTGTGTGTAGAACTTTCTCTATGGCGAACGATAACCGCCGCAAATTCAAACAGAATTAAATAATTTTTTTGCACATGTGCCCGAGTTGTAGAGGACTCAAGGCCTATTGGTTTTGGTGAAGATCGGTTAAGGGGTAGGAATAGTTTACCTACAAAAAGGTTTACGTTTCAACAAGAGTTGCAGTATTATTCTCAGGCGTTTCGGCTTCACATCTAGCGGGAAAGAACATTCTTACTTCAGTACGGTGGTTACTGACCCACACCGTGTCAGTTGTGTTAAAACCCGTTTACCGGTGCAGATGGCCTCCAGAGGTGAGGCCGAAACGTCTGATAATAACATCTTTCACAATAATAACTATAGTAGACCACGGCCCAAATAGCCCGGATTTTAATTTCAACAATGCTTACTCGGTGGACTTGGAGTAGTATACTTGCTTCAGATTATACACATGTCGAGTGACACAGTTGTTTACATCCCCGATTAAATTATCATTAACGTCGAAACAGTTAAATGAATTTACTTCTTAGGCTTGCACGGCCGGAGCCACAACTGTTGTTAAAATTCCTTCCCTGGCTGTTTGGCCGTGGTCCATTGGGTTTTTACAAAAACAGACGTTTCGGTAGTGCCATCGACTGCTATCTTCAGTGTAAATGGAGTTTACGCTAACGTGACGTGGTATACGTTAGTGACCACAGTACTGTATAACGTATACCACATCCGAATCGTCTGCCGAAACGTCTGTTTTTGTAAAAAGCAACGAACCACAGCCAAACAGCCCGGGAAGGAATTTTAACAACAGTTAAATGAATTATGTCAACACACGTCAGTTATGTAATACGCGTATAGTGATAATATTATATAATGGCAAGGAAAGACTATTTTTTTAATTTTTTGAGCGATAAACCCAACGATTTCGTCTACACACTTTCGTTGGAAAGATGAATATTCTTTCTACACAGCGAACAAATTTACATCAGACAACCTACGACATCGCTACTACAATTTGATATTCTCTGTCTGAGAAGAAAGTGTAATATAACACGATCGATTTTTATGATTTAATTTTTTCTTTTTTTCTTTGTTTAAATAAACACAAAAAGACGGTTGAGAAGAATTCTAAATTTAGCCGACCTTCTTCAATTACTCCACCATGTTGACAGAACACGTACTCATGAGAGAGAGAGAGAGAGAGAGAGAGAGAGAGAGAGAGAGAGAGAGAGAGAGAGAGAGAGAGAGAGAGAGAGAGAGAGGGGGGGGTGAAAGCAATCCAAACTAAACCAACAGAAACAAGTACTGTCGAAGAATATTAAATACAAGCAACCGACGACTGAGTGACTATTGCTAGGAATTTTTCCTGCGGTGATTGGCATTCGTGGTGCGTCGTCCGTCCTTTGAATGTTTGTTCATTCCTTCTCTCGTTCGGCTTATAAATTACCGTCTACGCTGTTCTGCTGCTGTACTTCGTCGTCGTCGGCGATCTTCTTTCTGTCTCTATTCTAAATCACAAAGTCGTCTCGGGCCGTTGTCCGGTTTCTTCGTCGTAACGCGTATCTGCGTTCCGTTTGGTTTCTACGCACGTTTCTTCTGTAGTCTTCTCTCGTCATCGTGTTGGTTGGTGTGAACAAACTCGTAACTGAACCGAAAACGAAAGCTGAATAGTTGTTTCCCACAAGTGAATCCGCATTATGGTGTGTTACCGGACAATACAATTGATCGAATTTCGTGCCATAGGCCGGTCAATATGAAAAAATATGTTTCTGCTTTAAAAATTAGAAATAACACAGATAATATACTTTTTAATCAAACAAAACCTAAAACTAAATCCAACGTTCACAATAAAAATGGAATATACAAAATATAATGTCCGGATTGCAATAAAATTTACATATATGCCAGACAAAGAAAAAATACTCGATATATTTCTTCAACACCGGAATGTATTTTTAAAACAAAATATTTATAAATCTAATTTAGCCATGCATTGTCTAAGTAATAACCACTAGCTTCCACAGATTTAAAACATGAAGTTAATTAAAACTTACAAAAAGGCCAAAAAATGAATATTTCGGAAAACCTTAATATTTACAAACACAATAGCATATTAGTATATATGTATTTAATATATGTAATGTATATGTAATGTTATTAGTTATGTCTATACGTCAAGTGAACTGAAACGATAAAAATACAATAAACTACTTGCAGACGAAATTATATAATAATTTGTATATATGCGCTTATATAGCCTATATATAGCGTGGTATGTCTATGTAGTTATTAAATATAAAATACATTGTTTATAAGCGATGTAGGGCTACGTGTTTACAAAAAGCCAAGATATTCCGCCCGGAGAGGCGGTGGTGACAGGCGGGCAGTGGTTGGTTGGTTAATTCCCAGGACCGCTGTCGCATGTTACGAATATCGATGTTACCCTACACCGCTCGCCGATACTCGATCCCGTGAGATGACTAAAGCCTTGTGCACGCTTGGTGGAGCAACCTTGGGGTTGACTTTCAACCGAACCCGACGACGATATGAAAATGTTTATTATATTTGGCCGGCGACAATAAATCTGTGCCCGCCTCGCGCTAAACAAACGAAACCAATGCGTTATCGGCCGCTCTATCTTATCTTATCGGCGGTGCGACCCTCTCGCGCTCACAACCCAGTTTATAGTGGTTTTCCTCCCTTTGTGTTCATTATATTGTACAGTTTTATGTAACAACGTATTCAGAAGGAAGCGAGCGTTGTTAGCGCGCGTGTCGTTAGGTGTTTCACTCCTTATCGCGACCGCTCCTTTTCAAGAATATTGTGGTCTCTGTTTACAGAACCATTTATGTTGTTCACACAGTGGGAAAGAAATAAAGGAAGCGAAGAATTATCTCCGCTTAATTTACGAAGATCTTTTACAACTGAACGTACTTTATCTTCCCTACTAATACCAATGTCACGATTAATTACAGAGGGAACGGAAGTGTAGGAAGAGACGTTAGATGTTTCGGACTCGAAGAATAGGATCGAAATGACTTCCACTAAAACCTCTAAAACAAAGTACGACTTGTTTTGACGATCTTTATATAAAACATTTCTTGCAGGGGCGAAAGGAAAACCCGATTGAACATTTCTGAGAGGAAAATGGATTACTGACTATGGTTTTTGAGGAAACGTGGAAAGACACAAGAGGTAAGAAGACTGTAGCACTCTGATGACATACAATGCCAGGTTTAGCATGATGAGGTGAACCCTCAAGCCTAGAGTATGTACGAATGGACACTTCCCGAGACAATGATCTCAAACGTCCGATACGAGCGTGAGATGAAGGAGTAGGTGTATTATCCAGGATTCTTCGATCCTGGAGTAGGTGTAGCCACCTGTTCCGGTTTCAAATGTCTTAGATAGGCCTACATTCTGAATTTAAATTGTTATTGTTGTTAAAATTCATTCCCGGGCTGTTTGGCCGTGGTCCAGTGTTTTCAACTAAAACAGACGTTTCGACAGTACCATCGACTGCCGAAAAATTCGATTTTTACTAACGCAGGTTGGTAGACGTTAGAGACCACAGTACTTAACCTTGTCGCGGGAATGAGTTTTAACAACATTGACTTCGGCCGTGTAAGCCTACGAAGTATATTAAATTGTTATTATTATACATATTTTAATCTGAATTAAAAATCAGACTATCGTTTCCTGTGGAGCAACTACCCTTTGGAGGATAAAAATACGCGGCCTTGATAAAGAGTCGTTTTCCATGCGAAGAATATGTTTTCTTCACCTATCCTCATATTCATAAACTTTTTTCAAACAATGGGAACTCCTTAATCTCACTCCGTACATTCTCATTCCAGCGCATGTCCAATCGTGAGTACAGTATGCCCATTCTTAAAAACCTCATTTCTGCCTGAGGGTCACCGATTTTATTTACTCAGAGTAAAGCCTTTGTCAGCGTTCACGAGTTCTCCGCACCATAGAGCAGAGGTGATACCGCCAATAACCTTATAAAATTTAATTTAATTTAATTTAATTTTGAAAATTTAAACGCTGTACTTTGTTAAGTGATAAGAAACAACGAGGACATTCACCGCTTCCCGGACCGACGTTATCACGGCGAATTCGGCGCCACCACAGGAAGGAAACAGACAACGCGTACGATAAATTACTTATTATTCAAACAAAAAATATTATAATTATTATTACCATTATATGCAAATTGAACGGATACGGATATTTCTCACTGCACGAGAAAAGTCGTTCCCGTGGAGACCAGTCTGACCTAACTGTACACCACTTAAGTGTTACATAATGTGTTATACAGTAGCATTATGATGGAAACAGTGTCGACTACTGAATGAGCCACCCGTACGTACGCACCCGCGTGCGCTCGACAACGATGTGAAGTAACTTAATTCCCACAAACGACTGGAATTATTATTTTCCATGTACCTGCCTGTCTTTCCCATATTTTCTTTGTGTGTATGTATACGTGTGTGAAAGGGAGATAAGGACACTGGTTGGTACATATACAATTACAAAGGGAAGTGACGCTTAGGGGGGGGGGAGAGAGAGAGAGAGAGAGAGAGAGAGAGAGAGAGAGAGAGAGAGAGAGAGAGAGAGAGAGAGAGAGAGAGAGAGAGAGAGAGAGAGAGAGAGAGAGAGAGAGAGAGAGAGAGAGAGAGAGAGAGAGAGAGAGAGTATGAAGTTAGGCAGCAACGTTTGTGATACTAATGATGACAACCACTGAAGAGAGATCGTAATGAAGATGAATAAAGTTACCGAATATCGAAACATCAGTAGTTGACAGATTTTGACTTTAAGCCGTCGTGACTGCGCTGGAAAATCAAGGGCGAGGTGCTAACGTTACAAAGCACTGAGCGAGAAGTTGGAAGTTGAAAGCCGAGTCAACGCAAATTTCATTTTGAAGAACATACAATATTAAGACGTGACCATTGATTTTCTTGTCATTTTTCAAGGTACAAAACCTACCTACTCTTCAAGCAAATTTCGATAGGCCACTCTTGCAAGATCTTCAAAAGTCTGTGCTGATACTAGAGAAGATTATGTAAATGGCACTATACATGGCACACAGTGATACAAACTATAAATATTGTTACGACGGTCTAGTGATCTCGTATGGTACAGTGGAAAACAAAATACAAGACACCAATTAAGTCACTGATCAACATCTTTAATTATCACAATTAAACAGTTTGTAATCAACAAGATTGTCTCTTACAACAAATCAAACAAAAATTGTTCACACGCAATAATAATGTCAATTAATACAGTCTATTAATAATTATAATTAATTATAATTATGTGTTTTATAATTAATACAATTATAAAACACATAACACTTCGCTACAATACTTCGAACCGTACTGGAACATATCGCAACTCAACCTGACTGAGGGTTGCTGAGTACTTGTATTTATACCCCGCCGAAATACCAGAATATTCCATACTACTCGTCAAGAACGCTACCAGAAAACACCAGAACGTAATTGCAGTTATATAAATGACACTGTAGTACATGCTACACAGTGGTACAAACTATGAATATTATAAAGCTTTTATACAGAAAATGATGATGATGGTGATGATGATAATAATAATAATAATAACGTATACCTCTTTGCATATATTTTAAGACTAATTATTCAAAGCTTCAATAATAATGACAGCAACATCATAAGAGCATATCAGAAACTTTAAAAACTCAATCCTCCTTTTGTTACAAAAGTTTCTGATACGAAATATTACTAATGAAGCAACTGACATAATTAATGTATCTTTGAACGGTTTCCCACGTTTAAAGTACTCGTAGCCAAGTAGAAAATTACATTAATATTATTTATAATAAAATTTTGATTACACTGATAGTTCTATCCAGTGGCGGCTGGTGGTTGAAACATTTAGGGGTTTGTAGTTGGGTTGGATGGTATTACATTGTTTTATTCTCTGAATAGAAAATGTCAAAGTCTCCTCCCCTCCAAACAATACACAAGGAAAGCAAAATAATGCAATTTTAGTGTCACATCTACGTAACCACGAATATTTATTCTATAAATCTTTTTTTTTAATTTACGATTAAATATTCTGTTACCTGATTTTACACTTTGATTAAAATTTTAAAGGTCTGGTGTAGGCCTATCTACTCTCTTTAATTTCAATTTTTCTTTAATAGGACGTAAACTGAACAGCGTTTTTGTTAAGTTTACAACAGAATTAATTGCGTCCTACCAGTTAAATATAATAAATATCTTACATTATGACACCTTAATTCTTTATATGTCCACTATTATTTATATTTAACGATGAACTGGGCTGACACTTAACTAACACTAACAACGAACTTCCAACCTGGCGTACCACGTGTTATTTACCAACAAACAGACTGGTGGCGCCGTGACGTACAAGCGGGGTTTGCAGTCCCTAATCACACCAAGCGAGCTTATACACTGTTATAGGAACACCCGAGTCTAACCAGCCAGAACACTATTCCATTGTATTTCCCCATATACAAAGCGCGTAACAGTTAGTGCATACTTGCCAAGTACACCGCGGCAAGAGCGTGTACGGTTTTTAGTAATTGCTCTGCGCTTTTAAATCGGCAAATGATTAATTACGATGATTTGGCTTGAAAACACTATTATTAGTTATTGTTTTATTCATAATTCTATAATTTAAAATACAATTCGGGATTTAATGGGGGTTGTGCAACCTAAGCACGGGCCGCCACTGGTTCTATCTATAGCCTATGAAACTCTCTTTTTATTCGTTTCTGCAGGTCTAATTTAAGCACGAATTACACTTCTGAAGATTTTTTACCCGAGTACTATATCACAATACTGTACTTGTAAAGTGCGGCAAGGAAAGATTTTTATTTCATGACTATTTAAAAAATTAAATTACCCAGAAATTAAATAAAATAAATACCCCATAAATTATTATAAATTAACTTTTTCGCCTAACTAAGAAAAGTTTTGGGAAAAGTAAATATTTTGAAATAAAAGATTTAAACTTCAAAACGGTAAATCGCAGACGACGCGATGTCATTCGCTGGAATTGTGAAAGAAAGCAAGAGAACTTTGACATAGGGAATATAGTACTCGAAGCGAACGTAACGAAGAACTAATAAACAAAACTAAAGCTATGCTTACAGAAGAAGAAAAGAAATACATGAAAGTGTGAAACTGATGGAACGGTGTTGGAGCAAGTGGAATGTTTCAGTGTTTGGAAGCGACAATGGGCTAAAAAAAAGAAATGGAAGCCAAAGGTAGAATGGGAAAAAACTGTCTTATGAAAAGCACATAACGTTTGTAAACATGCAGGAAAATACAAAATAAGATGAAAATATTTAACATCTTTACCAACATTCTGGAGTGAATCGTGAGTTAAAAACAAAAAACCAAATTACAGGCTACAGTGATGTCGTATCTCAGAACAATTTATAGACGTCTCACGGGCAACTAGAATGAGAAATGCAGAAAAAGGAGAGGTTTTGAAATGCAGTCTACAGTGGAATTTTTAGAAGGAAAACCACCGAGTGGGGGGGGGAACACAGTTTACGTAATTGGTGAGGGGACAAATTTCGAAAGCACAAGCACAAGGGTAAAAATGTCTTCAACACGTTGCATCAAGAATCAGGCCTCTTATCGTCGCCAAAGAGAAACCGGTCTTCATTGCCGTTCTATTTGCTGTGACTATATTAACGGTGAGGTGGGCCGATATACCTATAACAGGTATTTTGGAACGATTATTTTTGTGGAACGGATATAACAGTGACTGCAAAGTTGAAACACCTGTTCCGATTCAACGAGAACTGAAAAGTCGAAGTACCCGTTCCGATTACTCGCGGCCTCACGGTTCCGAGTCAAGGGACCCCAGTACAAAGTCACAGTCATTGGTGCTGAATACTTGATTCTGCGCATGTGCCGATTGCCATGCAAGTACACGAAACGAAGCAAAACAACCGGGTTCACAATATCTCTATGCCAAAGAGACGAAACTGTTTTTGATAACTGAAAAAAAATTCATACTGATGTTACATTTATTCTCATGTGCTATGCAGATATATAATACAGATTATAATAACAAATTATATATTATACTTGTCACCAACTTGGAAAAATTTTGAAAAAGCGAATTATATTGTGTTATAACCTACAGAGTGGCTGATAGCCTTTATGTTGATGTGATTTCGGACATGGATAACTTCACTGCACATCTCACGTAATTTTTTTTTGACATTCTTTGTTGCGCTATTACGTGCACTCTAAATTCCAATGCCTGAGTTTCACAACTGATTTGTCTAACCAAAATGTAATGAATAATTTGATATTAAATCTATGTCGGTTTGTTTATTTCTACTGAAAACTTAAATTAGTATGTAACCCAAAGAGAGTAGGCCTATATATATCTCTTGTTTCTTATTTTCCTTTAAACAGTAACAGCTTAATAAAGTCACAGTGTACAGTAACACTGTTAATACTTTTAGTTTCAATTTATTTCTTATAACAAATTATATAATACAGGGATATGTATAATAGGTATATAATAACAGGTATTTGTACGTGTTATTTTTTTGGAACAGTTTCGTTCGTACCTGTTATTTTCAAATACTAATTTAGCACACCTCTAGTTTACGATATGTATTGGGAGAGGTGGGCTGATATACCTGTAACAAGTATTTTGGAACGATATTTTTGTGGAACGGATGTAACAGTGACTGAAAAGTTGAAATACCTGTTATCCGCGGCGACGCTGTTCCGAGTAGAGACACGCCCCCTACGCTACTATACAGACAGACACACACAAAAAGTACGCAAGTAACAAGTAAACGAATACGCCAAGGCCAAATACTAGGCGTACAAAAATATCGCTGGTACGCAAGGAACAACCAGTACACGAGTATTTCAAATACTAGGTATTTCAAATACTAGGGGTATCACCGATACACAAGGAACAACAAGTAAACGCGTATTACAAATACTAAGCGTATCAGAGGAACAGTAGTATTTTAGGAACACCTAGTATTTTAGGAACAAGTAGTATCAAGCGTATTTCGAGTAGGAACTGGTACGAAGCCACTTTTTCGTCCTGAATACTTCATTCTGCGCAAAGAGACGAAGCTGTTTTTAATAAAGGAAAAAATTCATCCTGATGTTGCATTTATTCTCGTGTGATATGCAGATATATAATACAGATTATATGCTAATAAATTATATATTATACTAGTCACCAACTTGTAACTAAAACCGGTTCAGGTTGTAAGGTAAAACTTTATGTTTTTACTCATAAAAAACTTTGTGTTCCGAGTCGTTAGTGAAATAGTTGTATTTAATTATATTGTGTTATAACCTATAGAGTGGCTGTTGTTGAAAGGCTATATTATAGTTTTTATTAATGGGATTGTTGTAATGGATATTTATGCACTTTATCTAGTCCTGTTCCTTAAATATCTGAACGAAAACACGATACAGTACATTAGTGAATGAATCTGAAGATTATCCAGGTATGTAATGCATTTAATTTACTTTTGTTGTCGCTTATTATTTATACGTTTTATTTATTTATTTATATTTATTTTATTACAGTTTTTTTATTTTTATTTGTAAAATTTTGTTTATTCTCACTCACTCTTGTTGCTTACTGTTATGTTTTTATTATATGTTTCTGATGTTTTTTCACATTATTTGTTGTGGTATTACGTGTAGGCCTACTCTAAATTATTTAATTGCCCCGAGTTTCGCAACTGATTTCTCTAACCAATGTTAGTTTTACTTCTAGTGAAAACTTAAATTGGTATTCCCAAAGGGAGACAGGCCTATAAATTCTCTTGTTTCTTATTGTCTTTTAAACAGTAATAGTTTAATAAAGTCACAGTGTAAAGTAACACTGTTAATACTTTTAGTTCAATTTATTTCTTAAAACAAATTATATAGTGTAGGTTATATAATATCTTCAAATAAATACACAGCAAGTAGGTTTATTAATATATTAATAGGTTTATCTAGGTGAAAATAAACCTACTTGCAGTGTATTTATTGGAAGATATTACATAGGAGACCTGCAGGCATCTCAAAACGAGTTACTTACAAAGGATAATATAGGTTATGTATAAGTAGTATGTAATAACAGGTATTTGTACCTGTTATTTTTTTGGAACGGTATTTTCATACCTATTATTTAAAAATAACAGTTTAGCCCACCTCTAATTTGTATTGATTGGAAGAACAAAGTATGTTACAAAAACCACAGATGGGAACATGTGAGTGGGGGAGGACGAGAGAGAGAGTGAGAGAGAGGTAAGGAGGGAGATACTCTCAGAGACTAATGTTAATTTAATTGCAGCGCTTATCTCAGCAAGGAACACAACAGACAGACACACAAGGTAGTATAATGTAGAATTGATGTTTACACGGTTGACTGACTGTCTGACAGTTCGTAGACGTCGTCGTCGTTTTGTGTATCGGCGCGCAGCAGCAGCATCAGCATCCTATACTATCTTAGTACTTAGTGCCTAGTACCGTATGTAGGACGGCGGCTGCCAACGTTATTGATTTCAGTTAATTATAATACTGTACTGTGTTGCAGTTGCTCCAACCAGAGGTTACCGTCGACACACACACACACACACAAAGCACTGTTGTGGTACTCATTTTAGTGGTCTCTGTTTGAAAGGCGTTTGCACCCATTGCCATACACTCGAGGATGTTCTGGCTGGCGAACAACACCTACACCTTCGCGCGTAGTTTCCTATCTATGTTCTAGACCTGATTATTGTTGTCTTGTCACCGATACAGTTGGTAGATATGACGATTTTGACATCATGTTCAGCACGAGCTAACAACTTAACAGACTGTTATTAATATAGAGCTTTTCTTCAATAGAATTAACAGAACTGGATACTCACAATTACCGACGAAAACAAAATAAAAGTGGGAATATATTGTTACGACGGTAACAACCCGTCCCCTCCGATGTAGTATGGATAAATTAGATAATCTCAAACCGATGGGTTGCGAAAGTAGCGGACTGGGTCTCACGAGCAGGAGGAGAGAGAGAGGGGGAAGGCCCAGGAGATCTCGGAGAAACGAAGTTGAGGGGACAGAAAGGACTCAACTAGAAACAAAAACCCTTCAACTAGAATTAAAGAAACCCTTATTTATATATTATTAATGCGCTAACAATTTCGATACATATTGTAATCAAATATCATACCCAACATATCTCAGACATTGAGATTTCTCTCACCTCTACACCGAAAACTGCCAGACAGAACTTAAAAACTGGACAGAGGTGACCATACAAGGAAGGTAGTTAATACAAATGTTTGAAATGCCATTTACTTAAACACAAACTTTTTATTTTTATTTTATACAGTCTTTAATAGAAGTTTCGTTAAGATTAGAAACACTTGTGTGCCAATGTTTTAAAGTTGCTTTAACATTGCGTAAACACTATCTTTTATTTTTATTTTATACAGTCTTTGGAAGAAGTCTCGTTAAAATTAGAAACACTTGTGTGCCAATGTTTTAAAGTTGCTTTAAGATTACGCAAATACTATCTTTAATTTACTTTGCCAGTACTTTGCGAGCCGTGGGTTCGCAAGTGCAATTACATTACTGTACCGCAATCGCAAGTGCAATTACAAAGTGTACAGATTTTCATACGGCATCGGAGCTAACACAATCAAAAGTATCGGACAACTCTTCCCCGCCGCCGCCGCTCCTTTCTATCTCTTCTCGATTTGCGTGAAGACGAACAGGAAATGGAAAATAAATTTACTTTCCTAAATCCTTTCCTAAAGAGGAGACAGAGGGCGGCAGTGGAGACGGCGGGCAGAGGATTACTCGTTACAAATTAAATTTATTTCAAATAAAGTTTGTCATCCTGTGGAGTAGAGCGACGTGGCTGATTGAGACCGATCGTATTTACAGAGGCACCTGATGCTGCTTCAAAAGAAAAAATGTTTATATATAAACACACACAGAAAATACGCTCACGCAAACAAAGTTTTTATACCAGAATTACTACTTGTTTTATTGCATCAAATATAAATAATCTCACAAATTTAGAACTGAATGAATAGTTTCTTATTTTCTAACCCGAGATTTATTACATCCCAGGAGCGTTTATTTTTAGTTGTCTTTGTTCTGTTGCAACTCGCGAGCTTCATCCGTTTTGTAGGATATACTGTAGATTAAATAAGATATAAGGGATATTTTCTAAAAACAATAAGGGACCGCTACAACTTGAAGCAATACTGCGTTAGACATCGCGTCTCTTGGAAACGGCACATTTCCCTACGTTGTGTAACAGTAGTAGATGAAATTCTGCCCCCCCCCCCCCAATAACGGAAGCAATAACAAAACCATCATTATCATCTTCACGGATTAAACCAAAGACGGTTTGTTCCGATCTCAAATAGGCAAAGATTAGAGCTGGTCACTTCAGAGCTTCCTCGGACGTCTCGCACCTCTCCTCTCCGTCCCCTCGGTTTATAGTTCCATAGTTGTTTGGGGATGCGGCAGTCATCCATTCGGCAAAGATGTTCCCACCAATTCAGTCGATACTGGGCGATCCTGTCGAGCATACTCACAATATTCAGTTCTTGACGTACATCTGTGCTTCTTCTGTGATCAAGGAGAATATATCCTGCCACGTGCCTGAGAAATCTCATTTCAGCCGCTTGGATGCGACTGACATGGCCTTTCGTTAAAGTCCAATTCTCAGGTCCATAAAGAAGTGTGGGAAACAAAACCATTAAAAGACTAATAAGAACTGGTTCCACCAATCACTAACGACAGACACTACATTGTATATATCGTGTCTTCATTATCTGAGCGGTATCTGACACCGCATATGAGAGATCTGAGCGTTTGTACGATACTGAACCGAATGGACCCACTTAGAATAGCCTAGAGAGTCCTCCGCCCCGTCCTCCGACTATACTCCGGGAAGCTACTGTGGGAGGTGTTGCCTCAGTCAAGGCCGCGTTCAAGTACGTTCCAGAGTAATCTACAGAACACATGAATAACATTAAGTTGCGTGCACATTGAGGATGGAAGATTTCTATAAGGCGTACGCTACCTATAAAAACTCTTAGCAGCCGGCTTGTTAGTTCAGTGTTCTTGAGCGATTTCTTTAGCGCAGATCGAGTGTTTGAAGCGAAGTGTTGTGCGAAATTCTTTATAGTTGACATTATTATTGTGTGTGGAGAAATTTAATTTGAATTATTGTACAAGTACAATCTTGTTGAATAATTTGTTGATTGCAAACTGTTGTGATAATTAAAGCTGGGTTTTAGTGACTTCATTGATGTCTTCTATTTTGTTTTCCACTGTAGCATACGACGATCAAGGAGACCGTCGTAACAATATTATCACACAACAATTTATTTAGTTTCTGCAGCTCTTTAGTGAACAAAGGGTCCCGATCAGGGACTGCCACATCGTTTGACAATTATTTGGTTTCTCCAGAACCTCGGACTTAGGTTTGACTATGTGTCTGACAACAACCACTATCGGACTGTACCTGACTGCAAAGTTATTGGCTCCCTGCACCTATTGTGGGAGGGAGGGGCTTTGGCTGAAGCTTTGAAGACGGAGTGTCTTGTGGCGCAGCTCGTTTCCTAAATTCTGCATATCATTCCCATCCGTCTACAGATCGACTTTCCTCCTGTTTTCTGCATGGTTTCGTATAAGTGATCGTTCAAAATCTGGCCGTCTTGAGCAGCGCCATAACTTCGCTGCCTTGTCTTTGTCATTACGTCATGATAAATTCTCTTTCAAAATTGTAGGTTACCAACGTTAGAAGTAGAAATACAAATACACAGACAACATCAAAATATCCATATAATATAAGACAATATTTATTAAGGCTGCTGCACACTTTATATTATATTTATATTATATTATACCTATATTAGCACAAATATTTGGATTTTTCCTTTTAGTTTAAAAAATAAATCTGTGGTCTACTTACTCGGTCGGTATTAAACGAACGTGGGGCGGACATGTGATGGTTAATACGTACCTGAAACAAGAAAAGAAGAAATTATGTGTAAATATAAAAGCCAATAAATCGAACAAATCAAAACATGACGGTGAGGACACAGACGATCATCATGATTGCCATATAGGCCTACGTTTACGTCATATCATGTATGTTTTTGTGTTATACTGCCTTTACTTCATACTAGAGCGCTTGGGCATTTTACCAGGCGCCCCACCTCTGCACAATTACTAGACTATCAATTAATAAAATCATGACATAAGTCCGACGGGAAAAATGTTATTAAAATGTTGATATAAAAACCGAAAAGGTTGGTTGATCTTTTAGTTGGAATTCAAAACACGTATTCGTATACATAACTATTACGAACGATTAACTAAGTCACGACACACGAGTAGGCCTAAACTCCTCGAAGAATACGATGTGGTTAATGTAGTAAGGGCACAAGACGGAACTGAGGTATAAATAAAAAAAAGTGGATACAGTAATAAAAAATATTACGAAGTGAAAGAAGAAGGAAGAGGATAACGAGGTAGGCCAAAAATAAAACAGGAAGATCAGGACATTAAAACAAAATTTAAGAATAACGGCGCGAAAAGAAAAATGAAGGGAATGGAAGAGGATAGCAGACGAAGCAACAACCTGAGAAGATATGAAGGGACGCGGATACGGAGCGGAGTGACTCACCACCAAAGTTAAATGGATCAGAAGAGCTTAATCGAGCGGTGGCTCTAATTCCGCTCGGAACGTAGTAGCCATGTTCCTTTGACTTCGTACGATAATTCCTTTTCTTGACGTATTGAATTATCGTTATTTATGACGCTCAAGCCAACACGTATTCAACTTACGAGAGACGGCTATACAAGTGAAATATGCTTTCTGGCGCTAATTTGTATGGCCCATCGTCGGCCGTGTTTGTTCGTAGTCTGAACGAAGCAATTTCTTCGTATACCAAATTAGCTCCTGAAAGATGGCGTCTCAAGTGCACCGCGACTTGTTAACAACAACAACAACAATAATAATACGTGTGTGTGTGTGTGTGTGTGTGTGTAACACATAAGAAGCACAGAAGCGAAAGGGCTACGTCAACAACTTTTAAAGAGAAAAAAAGAGATCGAAGAAGACCATAGGTGGCAACTGTAGGTGGCTTAACCTATAGATCGTTACTCAAGTGACTGACTAAAACTGAAATTTTTGTATTTATTTGTTGACCAATCTATACAGGAGAACATGGCCATTTAAATCTGTAGACTACAACAGTCAACGTGTATAACAGCCAATGTGAGCTGGACAACTTAATGTTACGTTAGTCATCTTGTGGGGCGTACACATTCGAGATTACTTTCCCTTCTCATACATCCTACGAGATTATTAGCTAAAAATTTCTCCTCCAAAATCACAAACAGTCTCATTTAAAGGTAAACATTCTATTAGAATAAAAACAGTTATAGACAATCACATTTTAATTTGACAGAGTGGTCATTTTAATTACTTGGGACGTGAAATCTCATATAAAAGTGATTGGGAAGATAAGTTAGCGAAGTTCAGAGGCATCTGTGGAACGATCCTGTATGCCAGTGAAACATGGAGCCTTGGGAAAAAATCAATCGGATGAAATGAAATTTTTTAGAAACACGCGGGGATGTTCTCTCCTGGATAAGAAGAGGCACGAAGATGTTAGGCAAGAACTAAAAAATGACTCTTTGCACAAGAAGATTGAAGACAATAATAAGTGATGGTGCTAACACTTGGACCGCATGCCGAATAACTGATTATCAGTGGCAGCTTTGAAGTATGAACCTCAGGGGAAAAAGATGTTGTTAGACCGACGAGGAGGAGGAGGAGGCGGAGCAGAGGAAGAAGAAGAAGGAAAGAAGAAGACAACGACGGCAATAACAACAACAACAACAACTTGTTTTCTATAGTTAATTGTGACTGTTGACTAAAACTCGAAGAAGGAAAATACAAACCTCAAATGAAGGAAGTGAAGTAATGGATATTCTGGATATTCAAAATATAGAACTTTATCATCATTCCCCTAGGATTAAGCCCTAGTTGACCTGTTCCGAAACCCGTCTCCTCCTCGGTCTCCAACAGACTCGCACGGTCTCTTCCTCTCTTTCCAGTAAGCTGACATCTCAATCAAGGCTGCTACTCCAAATGCGGACCTTACTCCAACCATCTTCCTCTACAAAGATCAGATTTTTTAATTCTCTTCTAATGTCTTAAATTCTTTTTCGATTTAAGAGGAGAGAAAGGATATCCTTCTGTACTTCTTAAAAATTAAATTTCAGCGCCTAAACTTTCCTATTCTTCCTTTACCGAAGGTTCATGTTTCACTTGCATTCAACAATGTGGTAGTAGCCACTGTTTTGTAAACGTCATGCTGAAATCTTTCCTTGTTTTACTTTTTAGGCTTCTATACCTTGTCCAACTAAAGCTTTTAAATTCTGCTACCTTATTAACCCAGTCAGTGACAGTTTCATTACATCCCAGACAATGAGGATAACAAATCTGCAGTTTCGAATGACATATTACATCCCAGACAATGAGGATAACAAATCTGCTGCAAAATTTGATTATCCACGACTGTCTTCGTTCTAATCGCATGTTTACCTAGGAATGTTACAGGTTTTGATTTTTGCAGAAAAAATGTTTTCAAAATTTAGAAAAACACATACAAAAGAAAGAACAAAAAATCTTCGTTTTCTTCTTCTCCAAGGTATAGGCTTATAGCCTGTTCCACCTTCACTGAAGCCATCTCTGTCTTGGTCTACCTTGAGGTCTGTACCTTATTACTTTTTAGGTAGTCTCTCATACCTTCCATTCTATCAATATGCTCCCTCCATTTTATTTGTACTTCCCTTATTCTGCTGGCTATAGAATATACACTTAGCTCGGTTTTATATCTTCATTTCGTATCTGATCCCTAAAGGTGCAACCTTTGGTTCTTCTCAAGAACTTTATTTCACTTGTTTGTATTCTTCGCTCACCATTTCTCGTCATCGTCCAAGTTTCACTTCCATAAGTTAAAAACAAAACAAACAAAAAAATCGATATTCAAAATTTGTGTAATACAAGTAGGCCTACTTTCATAAAACTGGTATGTGAGATGTGATAATTGCACTTGCACTTGTACCGACTCGGACACACTTTTAAGTATTACTTTCTAAGCGGTCACTATTAACTTTTTAACCCCAATTTGTAGAGGACTGCGGCTACGCATCACACGTACCCCCCTTCACACCCACATTTATTAAGCATACCTCGCTCTCAGTGTTGTTAATTAATTGAGATTAATATGAAGAAGAAGAAGAAGAGAGGCCTCGGTTTCTTTATTCACGAGCTGACGCTGCTGCCGAAGGGCGATGGAGGAGACATTATGAAGTCCGTACAACAGCAACAAAGACAAAAAACTCTGAACTGTTATCAGCTGACGTAATAAACATTTAGACCACGACCGCCCCAAATGCGGGACGCTCAATGAATATAAACGTCGAATTTTAACTTTATCCAACCGCCAGATCATTTAATTAATTTTACTCCTCTTACACTGCCCCTTCTCACGCTCTCTCTCTCTCTCTCTTATCCGCAACACTACACTTCATTTCGTCTTCTACTATCTTCCCCCTCCTCGCTTTTCTCACTTTCCACAAACACATCGTTTACTCGTCTAGTTTCTATTCTTAAAAAAAAAAAAGGTTTCACTCGTTCTCCCATCAGCAGCAGCGCGATTCTCTCATACATACCACTGCTGTACTATTTACACCGCCATCGATCAATCTTTGTCTCTACACCCTATCACGACGTCCGTCCACTAAACCCCTCACCCTCACCGCAACTTGTCTATCTTTCCGCGCACGAAATTTCGATTTTCATAACCTCTCCTCCATTCCATTTCATCCGACATAACACCACACATATCCTCCGCCACCCTCTGCTGAGCGTTGTTTTTCAATTCAACACGCGCGCGCGCGCGCGCGCGCGCGCACACACACACACAGAACCAATAACGGTCTTTCCATTTCAATGTCAATTAATCTTAACTGTCCAACACCCGACACGCAACGATAAACGAGTGCCGAATATAACGTTCTCGCCTATTGATTACACTGACTACGACGGTAACATCACAATTAAAAGTTAGTTTTTTGTTTAATCCAGTTAAGTATTCAGATTTTTTTCTAAACAATCAACGTCAGCCGCTCATCATGGGGGGGAGGGGAGAGCGACGCCGGTTGATTCAATCGTATTTAACTATAGCGTATGACACACCGCTCCACATCGGTTGCGTCCGGATAAAAACCATCAGTTTGGAGATTTTTGTTTTGTTTGTAACGAGAGGGGTCGCGCGCGTTGTTGTTGTGGTCACTTTCAATTGATATCCAATCGTTGGTTTAATCCTATGAATTTACGTGACAAACAGCCCCCCCCCCAGCTGCTGCCGCCGTTTCGTCCACCGGCGCCGTCACCTTATCTAATTTATACGTTTGTGGTGGAAAATAACATTGCAAACGCACACGCACGTGTTCGCTAAAATCAACATTACAAGCTATTACTGAAATATAATGAACAACGGTAAAATACAATTACTTCAACTGACTGCGGTTTCATGAGTACGTACGCTCCAGTAAGATTCAATAATTTTTTTCAAACTGAAAACAGGTTTTAATATCGGTAAAGTCTGTTAGTCGATATTAAATATCAATATTAGTTGAAAAGTGGTCCACTGAACGTTGCCAGGTCGATTACCATTAAATCCATCAATACTCCGAGGCCCATACGGCAGATTCGCAGCAAAAGTCTTTTTCCGGGCAGACCAGAGCAGCAGTTAACAGCACGCCCAACCCCCGACCTGGAGGTTTTGAGTTTTATATCAGACATATGGCCCAATAATGGAAGCAGGAGAGTGGAGATGCCTTCGAAACGATGAAACTGATGAAACATTGCTGCGGGAAGATATAATGCGCTTCGTAAAGGCAAGACGGATAAGCTAGTTGGGACTTGTGGAGAGAATGCCACAGAAGACACTGCCCAAGCACGTGCTAAATGGAAACATGGAAGGAACAAGAAGAAAAGGCAGATCCGGAAGGCGCTGGATACATGAGGTGGAGGAAGACTTAAGAAGAATGCACGTAAAACCTGGAGGAACGTTGGAACAGAAAGAGAGAGAGGGAGGTAGACAGACAGACAGAGATCTGGAAGCGAGTGATGGCGGGACATCCGCAGACTATATATAGGCAACAGCGGCCGGCTAAGTTACAGTGGGCGATTTATTTAGTGGGGATCAAGTGGCTGTTACGAAAAATTACTATTGTGTTATAATTAGTGGAGAACTCTTAATAGTTGACATTATTATTGCGTGTGGACAAATTTAGCTTGAATTATTGTATGAGAGTACCTTGTTGATTTCACATTGTGACTAATTACAGCTGGTAGTTGGTGACTTCATTGCTGTCTGTGTTTTGTTTCCACTGTACCATACGACGATCAGTGAGACCGTCGTAACAATATTAAAAACTATAAACAATATGAACAAAAATTAAAACAAGTTTTCCAAATTTATTTATCGCACTGCTAGACGTATTACCACGGCACCACGGTCGGTTTTAAATTTATTTTCATTTTTAATACAGTTTTACGATATTTTTTCTACATATACAACATACAACGACAACGACAAACGTTATGAAGTTTCGTGTTTTATAGTAATGTTGCTCAGATTGTTAAAAATAACTTTTAAAATAATATTATTGTACTCTTGAATTATTGCCATTATTATTAATACAACAATTGTTGGTAGAACGTAAAGGAATACTTCAATATTTGACTTTTATACAAGACAATAAATTATTCCACAAATTGATGTATTTGACAAACTTGTTTTCATTCAAATCACGCGAGGGATGACAAAGAAGAAGACACTTCAATTGTTTCCAACCGGTCCATTGTCGTTGAGTACATTGTTGATTCTGACTCTAAAACCTATTGTTTCCACTTGAAACATTCAGCTCAAATGTATGTGCAGAGAGGTTATTCAATATTTCATAGCGGTCGGGGGATCGAACACGTAGCATTCTGAATTCACTTTTTCCTCCTCCTCCTCCTTCTTCTTCTTCTGCTTCTTCTTCTTCCGCCTGTGGTCACGAAAATCTGTCTCTCTCCCGCCACGAATATTAAGCAAGCCGTGGAGAGGTTCGTGCCGAAGCCGCTGCCGCTAATCAGATTCTTATATTACATTAACAGCGGCTGTTAAAAGCAACAAGCAGCGCTCTTGCTGTTCCAGAAATGTCATTTGAATTAACGATTATTAAACTGAATGAAAGAAAAAAAGAGTCGAGAAAAGCACGCAACCAGATCTGATAGTGTGTATTATCGTTTAAACTGCGCATGTGCGTTGAAAATTCTGACGCATTACGCAGTGTTTTCGTTATCGCCCGAATGACTGAAAGTAAAACAAACAAATTTGTATGTGTCTAAAGATTTGGCTTTTGGGGTCGATATACGTACGCTTACTGTAAAATACTCGTCTGTAAAGCGTCGTCCTTACAAGATTCAATTTTTCTGCTCCGTCTGTGATATTTATAATATTCTGATTATTTTAGAAAGTCTTAATACAGACCGTAATGAGAGATGAGGACTGTCAATAAATCTAGAAAAGACCAAGTATTTATGCGTGGGAGGTACTGAAACCAACTTGCAATTGGAAAATAATGAAGAAATTTAAAATTACCAGGCATATTAGTATTTAGGAGAACAGATAAAGTAGGATGGCAGAGATACAGATGGAATAAAGTAGAGAGTAGGCATGAGACGGAGGGCTATGAAAAGGCTAAATAGTATATGGTGGCATGACCAGATAACTAGAGGAAGGAAAGTACAGATATATAATACTATCGTAAAGAGTATTCTGTTGTATGGTGCTGAGAGTTGGAGAATGACAGAAGGGGACAAAAGGAAAATACTAGCTGTAGAGATGGATGCACAAAGGAGATCATGCAGAGTATCCAGGAGAGATAAAATAAGAAATGAATAGATTAGAGAAATGATAAATGTGAAACATGCAGTAGTAGACGAAATAGAAAGAAGACAGTTAATTTGGTTTGGACATGTTAAACGGATGGGAGGAGAAAGGTTGCCAAAAAGGACAATGGAATGGTTACCCCCGGAGAAGAGGAAGAGGGGAAGACCCAAACGATCATGGGGACAGAATATCCAGAAAGCTCTAAGTGCGAGGAATCTGACAGAAGAACATTGTCAGGAAAAAAAATATTGGAGAGAAAGTCTGGAAATCGGACAGCGACGACAGACGCTATAAACCGAAGTATTATATGTATATAATACAGACCGCAGTGATCTTGGATACAATTTTGTTCACAGAAAAACGTGAGGTCCATTTTGCGTCCAGCTGAATGGAGTACCGTGATTTAGTGGGCACTATGTTTTCTTCCTAAAAGACGCGCCATGGTTTCGAGTCTGGCTCAGGATGAAAAGTTTTTACGATGCTTAGATGTATACAATGAGCCATAAGTTTTGCCATAAGCCTCATAAAGCGATGTAAGTCTAGTGTTAATCTCAAGTACTCTAATTATTGGTCATGTGCATATAAATAATCTATCCTCATCAAAGATGAAACAAATATTTTTTTTACAAGAATTTATGTTTTGTCTTATCACAAACTTTCGATACTTTATAGTTTTACATGCCTCGGTAGAAACTTCGAAACCTTTTAAAGGTAAAAAAAGATTTAGAGTTCGCATTACTGAAAGTAATTACAAGTAAAATGGGAGTGGCAACTCAGCGGAAGGAAACGACATTGACAGTTGTAATAGGGTTTCGAATGCAGTTTCCAGGCACTGAAACCGTTGGGGGCTTTTCTCAAAATGTATTAACTGCAATGTGTACAGACGTTTCTGGAATTCCCGAACAAACTGACTTCTATATTTGAAAATGACGCAATTATCGAAACGCACAGTCGGGACGTATAAAGATTACTGCCAAACACACATAGAATGAGTTTACGGAGCGATTAAGGACAAATTACACACCGTGCAAGTGTCTTATTGGTTTACTGTGCTGTTTGGTTTGGGATTGACCGCATATTTGACACAGATATTTTTATCCGAGTGAAAATTATTGTGGAAACGACAATACATACAAGATTTTCTCGCACCAATTTTTATTGATTGCTGGACACGACCGATGGGCAGGAAGACCGCAACATCTCTGCCACTTCAAAATAGAATTTAAAATACAATTGTCGATCATTTTTGTTTGTTTACTAGCATAATCAAATATTGGATGCAGACGGTTGTGGTCCACTGTATCGTGGGATACTGTTCGAAGCGTCGCACGAAGGGGAAAAATTGTCGAAAGCCGTTTAATTCAGAATATTCAATTAAATTATTATTATTGTATTACTGCCGTCCATAATTATGTAATAAAGTTAGGAGAATTATTAAATCAAATCGCGAGCAGAGCGCGGGGAGAAACTCCCCCGCGTCCGTCATTGCTTCATAACTTAATTACTGCTCTGCTGATTTTGATTATTAAATACTGGACGAACGCGCTCGGCTCTGCGGCTGTAAAGTTAGTATTTCGTTTAGAAAATCTACCGGTTTATCTAGAATTTGTAGTACACATATTCATAAAATAATACATTTTTTACTGTACATAGTTTTTTTATTAGCGCGGCTGCTTTGAAAGCGGTGACAGTGGGCTCGATTTCACTCAGACATAACATACTGTAGTAGCGATGTAACAAACTCGGTCAGCCATGTAAATCGTCTTAAATCATTCTAGTGAATACGCGAGGTAAGTACGACAAAGGAAACAAAAGTAGTTTTGAAAGGAGCGATGAAAAATCTATAGTCAAGGATAAAAAACAGCGTACGATTGGAGAGATTGGAGCTAGGAGCATGATATTTCCGGACATAAATTTCTCCCTGTGGCCAGTCTGGAATCTGACATTCTTTCTTTCTAAGTGCTCTTTCCACTGTTGTTTGTACAACTTTTAATTTTTAATTCAAGTTAAAAACTAGTGTAATTCTTCTTTAATGACTTCATTCTTTATATGTTCAAGTTTACAACAACTTTTAATTTCTCTTAACGTCATTACCTAGATCTGTATTTTATTTTCTTGTTTCTTGGTTGTTGTCCATAATTCACACCCATAGGACAGTGCTGGGACCGCCATAACTTTGTAAAACTTTAATTTTGTAAAACAAAAATGTACAAGAGGTGACCCTGTTGACGCAGAACAGTGCGGATCTAGACCGGAAGGTCGGCGATATTCCTGGTAGAGGGCTGCAGGGGCCACCAGTAAATACTAAGTTAGGGGGTAAGGGAAATGATCCTGGACTGCCTTACCTTTGGAATATCACAAGCGGGAATCAAGTTGGATTTAGTCGAATGTAATATTGCGTCCTATTGTTATAGATTATATTTTTCTGCTGCCTTGCAGTTGGGTGTTGGGGCCTCAAAGACTACGGAAAGACAACCCTGAATAAAAATTACCGGAAGTCATGGCCCGTAAGGAGGCAGCCCATCTATAGACTGGTACCCTATAATGGGGGAATTAATTTACACAGAACTTTCAGAGAACACAACCGGACTGAGATTAATGGTAAACGTTGCTGCCATGCAAAACTAAAATTTTAATTAACCAATTTTTATTTACAAAATCAATTTAATAAAGTATTTTTTACGGTTTTCTACACTGCTGGTTTCCGATAAAAAAAACTCATCGCTTACGTGTATGTATGTGTGTGTGTGTGTGTGTGTGTGTGTGTGTATTTGCATACCGTACACGAACATCTTTATATGTACTTTGCTCCCATCCCAGAGGAATTCGCGTTTCTTCATATCTACTTCTATCTGCCTGCGTTCCACAAATATTTGTTTCCGCTTCCTGCTTTTCCCTGCAGCGCAAACATACCTCTACAATATCGAACTGCCAGCATAAACACACACACACACACACATACACACACACTCGCGTATACTTTTTCGACATTTTACATATTCCAGTCTGGCTAGTTCGCTCGCCGACATCCAATATTCATTACACATTTTGTATGGAAACATTAAGAAAACATCACGTGACGTCACAGCAAATATATCCTCGACGGAATGACTCTTCCTGCCAGGCAAAAGCGCGCGGGCGCGCGAACGAGCAAAGTAAATTGAACAAAGAAAAAAATTACAAAAATAATACACTTGTAAATATAGCATTCAGCCATGAAATTACGTTAAAAAAATTTTTTTTTTCAATTCTGTTTAAAACGAGGTTCTTTTCAGAAGTTTAACTCTTTTCGTTTTTTAAAAAATACACTCTTTGAGTTTAACCATTGTTCATATCAACATTTCTTTGAAGTGCCAAGTAATTTTTGCTGCCACAGAAAATACAAAACGTTTTGTCCATTTTACATGAGTCGTCATAACTTTCTCCATAGTACGCATCAGGACGACCTTCTGTTGAGTGGGCGAAATATCAGTTCTGTCCGTACCGACAATATAACACGACAATATCAAGATTATCACTGCTGAACATGGCTACTCTTCGTCTTTGGATGAAGAACCGACTGTTCGACGTTCTTAACGTCAGTGACACACGGTTCTCAAGCGTCTCACTTAAGCACTTGATTCTCTTCTAATGGCAGAGAGCTTTTAAACTACAGTATGGCAAACACAGCCAATTTTCTTGAAGTACCAACGGACAGGGCAATGACTGAACCAAAGGAGATACATGTCAGAGAGCAGCAAACTGATATGCCCTCCTCCCCCTCTACGCGCATCTATATCCTACCGTGATTTTGTGCCCTAACTCCTCTGCTCCAATTATCTTTGGAATTATGAGCTACTGTTATCTTGTGTTATGGGAACCAGTGGTGCCCAGAAGAGGGGTGCATGGCGCAAGTTGCGCCATCAAAATTTTGGGGGGGCATGTTTTTACAGCATTTTTGATGATAAAGGGGGCAAATAAATAAAATCGGCTACGCAGTAGTATGGGTGATTTGTGGCTTTCTAATCTTTTAATTTTAGCTTCTGAAAAACACATTTTTAAAGCGATTCCAAATGAAGAAATAGTAAACAAATTTGCATTGACAACTTCTCGGAGAAAACAACTTTTATTATATCAGTCGTTCAGAGCATCAAAGTGACAACATCAAGTGAGAACAACGAAAAAATCTCTACAGAGATGTAAAATTTGCAATATTCTTTTTATTTATATTTTCACTTTCTGAATAAATTGTAAAAATATAGTTTTTATTGTATCTCAAAACACTTCTAGTTTTTTTTTGGTACCTTTATACCATCATTTAAATATCAAATGTGTGAGCACATGCACCGCCGGGCGCCGTTCAGGTGGCCTGAGGGGATAACTGAATTTGGGGGGGGGGGCATGCGCCATAGCCTTTGGGGGGGATGGTCACCCCTGATGGGAACGAAGCCTGAATTCTTACGTACACAACAGTAGATAAAATCAACTGATTTCAAAGAAAGCTTATAACACGCATTCAGAGACCAGTCAAACAAAACGGAAGGGTTCAGATAATGAGGAACCCCAAGAGTCAGAATATACAACATACACATATCGAAATGGGGTGTACGCGTAGTCTGCTAGGACGGAAGTAGGATTTTTATAATGGTTTTGCGATCACAATGGGGGACGAAGACGATACCAAACGAAAGCCTTGAGAAAGGTGGTACGGGTAGCGTATACGAAGATGCAAATATTTCGTGAAAAGAATTGCTACAGATTAAGAAAGATGAAGTTTGAATCTGAAGGAGATCTGAGGCCCGATATGGAAGGGAGTTTGGCCCCGATCTGAGCCATAGACGAAGAAGAAGAATATCGGTATGGTGAACCATGACTTTCATGTTCTAAGATTTATATTTTAAATCATTTACTTCAATTCGGTTAGATAATTTATAACAAGTTAGGTGTGTTCCTTTTAATTTATAGATATTTCATCTACCTTTCTACAGCGGATTATTATGACCTTCTTTTCAGGATACTTTATTTATCAAAATTAAGTATTTTACTCTTGTTAAAACGTGAAATGTCGCAGGTAACCTACCCCTTCTCCTTAACCGATCTTCACCAAAATCAATAGCCCTTGAGTCCTCTACAACTCGGGCACATATGCAAAAATTATTTGATTCTGTTTGAATTTGCGGCAGCTATCGTCCGCCATAGAAAAAATTCTACACACAGACAGACACACACAGAGACACATTTCGGAAAATTACTTTTATTCATGTTTTGAGGGTAGTCCAATCAGAATCAGCCCTTATCTCGAACACGATTTTTTTCGCGATCACCATACTTCCATTTCCTTACGGAACATGGAAGTAAAAAAAAGGAGAAAATGGAGGAGGGAGGAGAAGAAGAAGAAGAAGTAACGTTAGACGCAGGCAGACGACTGTTAATGCCATTAAATTGATGACATTAACCATTTCACGAAGTCACCCCCTCATTAGAAGTTTAAATGCAAGGACGAAAGGGAAAACGACACCCTTTCACAAAAAGAATTGCTTTATTTGACAATTTTTTAAAGAAAAGACTCCATTCGATATAATAATACTAAACAAAAAATCAGTTGGTAGCGATTCTAGTCGCGGCCGGAGGGGTGCAACATAAAACTTCCGCAGGTTAACGCCAACTCGGTCGAGAAGACTTTCACACGGCAAACTCTGTCTCAACCTCGCTGTTGTCTCTATCCGCTGACGATATTTCACTACTGTTATTATTGTTAATTTTGTTTTTAAAACAATTTTGGTCGTCGTCGGTCACTTTGTGCGTGGGTGCGATAACGTCCCCGTGATTTTCCGCTTGAATTCCGACCGGCCGGCGGAACAAAACTCAACTGAACACATCGGAAACAAATTTCTGGCAATTTTACCGTCTGACGAGGTAACGCAGTGTCTGGTTCGGCGACATACACTCTCTCTCTCTCTCTCTCTCTCTCTCTCTCTCTCTCTCTCTCGTAAAACGTTGTACGTTGTATAGTACAGTGTCTTGTATATTACATTTTGTTAAACGTAAGCCGATTATGTTTCCTTCTCTTCATAAAGAATCACTTCTAAGAACTTGAATTCATTAAAAAAAATAAAATAAAATAAAGAAGAGTTGTATAAAGGCATTAGCGGTGCATCGCCAAAGGGAATAGGCGTAAGTTTTAATACTTTTGATGTAACAGAGAGAGAGAGAGAGAGAGAGAGAGAGAGAGAGAGAGAGAGAGAGAGAGAGAGAGAGAGAGAGAGAGAGAGAGGGGAGAGGGGGAGAGGGGAGAGAGGGAGAGAGAGGAGAGAGAGAGAGAGAGAGAGAGAGAGAGAGAGAGAGAGAGAGAGAGAGAGAGAGAGAGAGAGAGAGAGAGAGAGAGAGAGAGAGAGAGAGAGAGAAAGAGAGAGAGAGGGAGGGAGACTAGACAGAAGAAGATACACTCTGCGTATAGAATCGCTTCGTTGTGGAAATGTGTTTTTTTGCTTTTCATAACGAATACGTCTTTAGCAGTGACTTCCCGGAAGCCGCACCGTCCGTAATGCGGTCTCCTATAAACCAAAGAAGGAACAAAAAACTACCCGCTATAGATTTTTTTTTATATACGAACAATATTAACTGATAATTATATGCACGAGGTTCTTAGGAAGATGAAGAAAGATAGGGAAGTTATTAACACAGTGAAGATAAGAAAGCTTCAGTATCTGGGACATCTGATGAGAAACGAACAGAGATTTTATTATTGCAGTCCATACTACAGGGAAAAGTAGTTGGAAAGAGAAGAGTTGGGCGACCGAGAATATCATGGCTGAGAAATTTAAGGACCTGGTTTGGCATGACTTATTCCGTGCAGCAGTACAGAAAGTTAAAATAGCCTGTATGGATGTATATATCCAACATCCGAAATGGATAGGAACTATCAGAAGAAGATATGCACGAGAATAATTTTTGTTTATGCTGTAGCGTAATGTTACTGTCAAGAAAGAACGTCGGTACTCCTGGTCTGGGCAAACTGTAGCCCTCGATGCTGCAACGACGAAATGTCTCGGACTATGGAGAGTGTCGTTCTACGTGTTTCTCCCAACGCCGCCCTCAAGTGTCCTGTGCCTGTTGACATGTATTATTTTGGGACACTTGTGGTACGTATTTAAACAACGACAGCTGCCGCTTAGAGGTCAGTTTATGTTGGGCGATTTGTCAAGTGATATCGAGTGGTTGTGTGTTATTACTTGACAATTCGTGTGGAATATTGTTACTTGACAATGTTATTAGTGCGGAGAATTCTTTATAGTTGACATTATTATTGCGTTTGGGCAAATTTTACTTGAATTGTTGTAAGAGACTATCTTCTTGATTACAATCTGTTTATTTGTGATAATTAAAGCTGGTGATTAGTGATTTTATTGGTGTCTGTATCTTGTTTACCACTGTACCATACGACGATCAGTGAGACCGTCGTAACATATTCTACAAGCCGGTTCATGAGACATAACCGCGTTGCGTTTCTGTAAAGGCATGACTTGTTTTTTTCTTTTTTTTTTGGTAATAGCACACCGTTTCCCTTTTATATCTCATAGTCACTTTATTTGGGGTCCTATAGCCTGTACTGACCGGACGAATAGGATTCTGAGTACACTTTCAAAGCATCAGATCCAGTGGCGTATTTAGAATTTGGCTTTTAGGGGGAAGGTCCGGGATCGGGCCGGGTTTTAAAAATGTCTGAAAGACGAGTTATAACATCCTGAAATCAGTCCCATTAAAGTAAACGGTAATAACACAATAAAAATACGTGTTATTGAAACATTGCTTAGAAGATACTTATTGACTGAACTGATCTTCTTCTTCTTCTTCTTCTTCACTCCATGGCTTGGGCTGTAACCTGCTCCGACTTCACAGAGTCTCTGACAGTTTTTCCAGGGTCTTCCACGATCTCTGTCGTCCCTACTGGCCTACATTCAAACGCTTGTTTGGGAATACGCGTGTCTACCATGCGCTTCATATGGGACTTCCAATTCTGCCTGTATTCCTTTCTTCTCTCGACAACCGACTTTAACTTCAGGTATTTTTCCTTATGTCGTCGTTTCGTAGACGATCTCTTAAACTACATCCCTTAACTGCTCTTAACAATTTCACTTAAGAACAAGTCTGTAGACACCATTTAACCTCTACTGTCAAATTTCTTGTGTTCACGTATCCATCGACATACACACTAGACACTAAGCGCTAAGATTTTCACCCGTAATTTTTTTATACCCGTTTACTCGACAAAATGTGATCCAATTTCTTTTTGTAATTTGTGTATTCAAAGGAAAAATTCAGCAAATTTTTAAGAGTGAAAAAAAAGCATTTTAATTTGAAATGAAAGCCGACGAGAGATTCCGTGTTCTTTGTCGTGACTTGGTGTGATGTAGGCGGAAAAAAAACGAAGAAGGCAGAACCTACAGCCGGACCCCTAACAAAAGCTGTATAATGACAGGACGCGCGGAACACAAGTGAATACTAATGAAATATGAAAGATGAAATAAAGAAACAAACAAGTCTCGTGACACGACAGGACTGAGGAGCGTATACGGCGCGAGTACAGCGTTATATGTACGTATAAATTATACGTTACAAGGCTGGAATGCAATAAAACAAAGATTAATGTACTGATTAGGGGCAGCGCCAGTCTTGGGGGGGGGGGGGGTAGAAGAAGAAAAGGGTGGACTGGACGGGGGGATGATGAAAGGAAAAGCTGGTCTTGGATTATCAGATAATGTTAGCTGTCAACACAGTATACGCGCTCCGGCGTTATATAGGCCTACTTTGAAATCCCGAGGGCTTACAGTTTCAGCCCCATCTCAGCAGCGCACCTCCCCCCACCCCCACATCACCACCCCACGCAGTCACTGTACAAAGTGTTACAAAAATTATAAGCATGCTAAAAAAAAATTATTAAAAATCACAGTTTTAACAGAGAGAAACAAAGTAGAGAATATTTTCAGAGCGCAGAGTTAGCATCGGTCTTGTTATTATTATAATAACTATCACAAAAGGTCACAGTTGAGTGCGTGCGTGCGTGCGTGTGCGCCAGGGATGTGCGTGTCAGTTAGGGGTTGAACAGTAGATATTATTTATGGTGTTGTTGCTGCGACCGACCAGGGTTGTTGCATTTCCTTTGTCGGCTTCGGCGGAGTGATTTTTTTTTCTGCCTGTCAGAACGAGGTGGCTGCGCCTGTGTTATATGTTATGAAATTCAATTCTGAATAATGTTTTTGTTTGGTATTGACTTTCCGGCCTAGCAGCGTCATGTGGAAAATGTAACTTTGTGCGCCCAAAACACAAAATATTCTCTCTCTCCCTCTCTGTCTTTATTCCCTTTATCCTGTTTTACACTTACGCGTACCATCATCGTGTGTCTGTAATGTGGTTTCACGTATCCGTAAAAACTCATAAACACCTCTAACGACATCCATTACGGTCCGGATGGGCGGACACCAACCATGAGTAACGACTGTCTACCCGGGTCCACTCACTTTCTAATACTCTTGACTTTATCGTAACTTTGACTTTTGTAACAAGGCCAAGTATCTTATGAACTTTTTCAATAAGATGTACTATATAAGATAAGATTATATCCAATAAGATTTATCACTATATAAGATAAATAGTGAGACTATTTTGAATGCTTTATTATATGCAGATAACCACCTCACTATGCAAGAAACAGAAGATAATTTACAGACAGCCATTCACAAACTGAGCCATCACATTGCTCAATATGATTTTAATGTATCTATTAACAAAACAAAAGTAATGGCTTTCAAAGGCAAACATAAGATAAAAAAAATTACGATCAATGATAAAGTGCTGTAGCAAATATCCCACTTTCAATACCTAGGATGTAATATTGCACGTCAATTTGACGAGGACATCGAGAGAAAGATAAACAGATTATAGACGATTTGTGGCACAATTAAGAGAACTTTAGGGATAAAAACAAGAAAGAAAACTCAATGAAGTTCTATAAGGTTATGGCAGTCCCCACACTTTTATACGGTTCCGAAACCTGGGTATTATCTAAAAAAGATTCAAGTCGTATACAAGTTGCAGATATGAATTTCTTGAGCTACGTAAAGGGATGTACATGAAATCGATAGAATTAGAAACGATGTGATAAAACATGAATTGGGTATATTCTTTGTAAATGCAAGACCCGAGGAATGTAAGCTGAGACGGATTGAACATATAGGTAGAATGGAAGCGAAAAGGCTACCTCAACAAGTTTAACAATATGCGCCAAAAGGTAAAAGAGATGTGCGAAGACCACGCAAAAGATGGCTTGAAAATAGAGACCAGAACAGCTGATGTCGCCTAATCCTGGAATGAAAAAGAAGAAGAAGACCAAGACACAATAGGTTGTGCTTAAAACTCCGATAAGCACATCGAACGTATAGACGACGAACCGAGCAGAGAATCGCATTCTGAATGTATGACTAGGAAGCTGCAGGTTGAAGAAATATTAATTTTAAATCTGCATAATCTTGAGTTACCGTACTACAACGTCCAATTAGTACCTACCAGCTTTTGCCAATTAAATAATGGCTTATAAATCTCTAATGATTCTCCTGTCTCGCGCATCCTCATCCTTCACCGTTGTTTTAATTTTACTTGAGAAGCTTGATCTTTCAAAGGCAAAAATTTATAATCGCCAACTTGTTAAACAGATCATGTTTTTAACAAAGCAGACGCTTCTAACGCTGGCCACTCTGCAAGATAAGGAACGACACACTTCACTGCATAACGAGCAACTTTCAACAATTGTTTTTCTTTTAGAATTTAATACACTTTCTGTTAATTTCAGTTACCACTTGAGGAAAAAGGAACAAAACGAGTTACGCAGTCCTGACTGGAAGGTTGGAATACAAATATAGATACCATCTTTATGTAGTGGAAAACCGAGAATACGAGATATTTCTTCCGGAGAGAAGGGAAGAACGCTCGTCTGTTGTTTTCTCCACCGCGGGGGAATATTGAAAACGTTACAAATATTTTATACGCTCTGATTTGTGACGACGCTCCGCTGAGAAAATGTATATTCAGAAACCATTTATGAACACACGGGCGTATGACGCGAACACAGGAAACGATACTGAAAAGGAAGTCGTATAAAATTTATAAAAACTCCATTATTCGGGATCGAAACCTCGACCTTTCGCACAAATTTGTTGCCGCCGCCGATCTAGACGGTTGTCGTTGCAAATAAATTTTTGTTAATAACCGTATCGATCAGCTGATTCGTCTTGCGGTAAATATAGCTTCCCACGTGCGAGACGCCTACACGCACATACATTTTTAATACTAATTATATTATGTTGAACAAATATCACTTGGGGAAGTGGTCGGGCGATCAATACGGCTGTTATTTAATTTGTTACGCAGTATGAATGTACTGTTGTCATACACAGCTTTTTTTTCTGTTCATCCCTCCGCTTGTTTTACGTTGGGCGGAACCACTACATCGTCAACTGCTGGCGTAGGAGTAGTGCTTGTTTCGCCTACATATATAATGTAACGAGACGCCGTGACATTTTTTAAATACCACATATTTTGGTCCTCCTTGTTGCGGAATGTACAGGAGACGAAAACGCACGCACGCACACGCGCGCGCGCGCGCACACACACACACACACACACACACACAAACTGTGTTTAGTGTTTTCTTCTTCTGATAGTTCCTATCCGTTTCGGATGTAGGATATCATGCAGACTATTTTAATTTTCTGTACTACTGCACGGGATAAGTCAGTTGTATTCATGCCAAACCAGCTCCTTAAATTTCTCAGCCAAGACATTCTCGGTCGCCCAACTCTTCTCTTTCCAAATACTTTTACCCGTAATATGCACTGCAATAATAAAATCTCTGTTCATTTCTCATGAGGTGTCCAAGATACTGAAGCTTTCTTCTTCACTATGTTAATAACTTCCCTTTCTTTCTTCATCTTTCTAAGAATCTAAGAACATCAACCTTTCTAAGAAATCGGCCCCGAAGACGGATGAACTAGTTACTATAAAACGACAATGGGATGTAGAAGGCAACGAAAAACCACTACATTAAACTATTTCTTTTATGAATTCGCTTTATCAAACCAAGGTTGTTTAAGACCTGAAGATGTCAGTAATGACGAAAAGCTTAGTCGAACAATAAAAATTATAGCAGTTAGCAAATTCATAAAAGAAATAGTGAGGATGGCTGCTAATTTAAACAATACGAAGAACACTACATTAAAGATTGTTTATATCTCTACTAATATCATCATGGCTATGTTTAGTGTTTATACAATATTAATTACACATATATGTTCCTTTCTTTACGTTGATGATATTTCTGATTTCTATTCACAACGATACGACCACCACCAATACATAATCACAATCATTATCACCATCATTATCTTCATCATCACTACCATGGCTGTTGTCTGACAGATGATAAGCAAATAATTGCTCAGTTATCCTCAACTAATTTCTGTCGAGCCCCGGTAAGATAGCTTTACGATCATAACGATATTTTTGAATAATATTGTTACGTAATGCGGAAAAGTGTTACGCCATTACAGAACATTTTACGTGTTTCTCGGCTATTCCAGTGGAATCCGGCTGTAACGTTGTGTGCGTACGTGATTCTCAACATGCGTTAGCGAGGTAGTTCCAGACTCACCGGTCCGCGCGCGCTGTGTGCAAGGCCGCAACCAATTACGTTCTGGTGTTTTCTAGTAGCGCTGACGCGTAGTATGGATGATTCTGGAATTTCAGCGGGGCATAAATATAGGCATTCAACGGCGCTTAGTTCAGTGGTTTGAGTGGCGATTTATTCCACTACGGTTCGAAGTATTGTGGCGAAGTGTTACGTGTTTTATAATTGTGCGAGACGCGTTGATTTATTGGGTGTGAACAATTTTTATTTGATTTGTTGTAACTGTGTTAATTGTGATAATTAAAGCTGGCGATTAGTGACTTAATTGGTGTCTTCTATTTTGCTCTCCACTGTACCATACGACGATCAGTACACCGTCGTAACAATATCTTTTATACGAACAACGAGTGCATGATGAATCTCCAGAAATTGATAAAGGTTTAATTTTTCCGATATTTTAGTCTCAAAAGGCTAGACTGAAATAAAAATTTAAATCCTTCAGAAAGAAAGTTACACACTTCAGAAATACACATCGAAATAATTTAAACGCGTCCGTGGGAAATACAAACTAAAAAATGTTTAATTATTTTTAAAAACCGTGTAGGTCTCATGTAGAATCATTCGAAATTTATACAGAAATATCTGAAGATGCAGGCTGGTTCGAAACTTCGAAAGATTTGTGTTTCTGTATGGTTAAAAAATTTCATCTTCAATTGTTCAAAAATCTGAGATTGAAGGAAAGTATGCCTATATTTCTACGTGTCCTTTGAACATGTGAGACGTAGGCTATGTATTAACGAACATTAATATTTTCAATTTATAAGGCCTACTGATTAAAAACCGGGACGGTGCAACAAAAGTGGGTCTTTCTCGGTCCGGTCATTCAAAAAACTCGAACCGGACAACAACCCGGAGAAAACTGCAATTCATATTTCACCCGGGAAAACCTTCGGACTAGTGTCTCTCTCACTCTCTCTCTCACTTTCGTGCGCGCAAGCACACACCACACACGCACATTTGTAAAATTTTGCTGTAAAGTAGTGTGTATACTGTGGTTACACGCGCGCGCGCGTACGCAAGTTGAAACCGAAAGAATCAAACGGTTTATTAAAAAAAAAAAATAAAAAGAAATAGAGAGAAAATTAGTCTGATGTGCTGCATAGGCATGTCTATAAAAGCGTGTTATAAAAGACTTTTAATAGGGGAGGAAACTGAAATACTTTAGATAAACTGCTTTACGTATTTCTGTTGGATAATAAATAATATATTTTTCCTGAGGCGCGCGCAGCAACACGAGCCCTCTGTGTAGCCTACCTCGCATCGCTTACTATATAGGGTTCCAATTGGCAGGTTTTCAGAAGTGTTTTACTTGGAATTTATTTTATTTTTCTAATTTTTTTACGGTACCGGTAGAGGAGGAGAATTTTAAAATCTAATACCGTAAATATATATACACATATTACGCAACATAAAAAAATAGAGATGAAGATAAATAATAAAAATATATAAGAATTTTTTCTAGCCTACCCAGCCTTTTTCAGATCTGTTGGAAGTAACGTGTACCGCATCAACGGTAAATTACATCACACGCGCACTTCGCAGTGTGGCGTTCGGTAAATATTAAAAAGACGTTCTTCTTTTCGGTCGTGTACTTACGCGCTCGCGCGGGTCTGCGGTTACGCTTTCTTTCATCGTTGTTCTTTTATTTAATGCTTTTCCTCTATCGTGTGTTGTTTTTTTTTTTTTGTTCGCTCGGGTAATTTTATTAGGATGCATTTTCTTTCACTTTAATGTATATGTTGAGTGAACGACTGTGGGCTCCCCTGTGCATACGATAGACACAAACAAAGCAACAACGTGTGCTACTGTTTGTATACGAAACGTTCCATTTGTTTAACGATGTTTTGCCTTTAAAGTTGCACAAATCAGCGACATCTGACTCTTTACATACCCCCGCGCAACTTCCTCGATCCTCGAGTGGGAGGGATCGAGTCGGAGATTTTACAACAGACACGAGAAGCGCTAGCGCGGTTGTCCTCAGGTGTGGTGGACTGTGGTGGGGCTTAGCGTTTTTTTCTATTTTCAGTCTGGGTATTTCACACGTTTTCCTACAATGTAAATGGTATCGTCTCTATCAGTAAATTTTCTTAATCCTTAGACTGGAACCTGATGTAAACAAATCAGCGTGTTTGTACTTGAACGGGATCGGTTAGCTGAGTGGTCGCATCACTAAATCCTCCACTAGAAATAAAGTAGTTTTCAAGTGATTCATGTTTAATATAGCAATAAACATTTCTTAACATAACGGGGTTAACACAACTAAAAATAAGGTAGGGTAAATGATTTTTATAGTTCTTCAAGTTAGGTACATTTTCTCTGCCACCTGACAGGGCAGAGTCTTGAAATTTTTGCAGGCGAATTTTGCATATGTTCTTTGTGTACTGAAGCAGAAGTTTTTAATTGTCATGTCTAAAAGAAGATTTATATTTATTTTTTATTCAAACACTTTTTGCTAGAGTCCGTTTCTTGATGTATATAATATATTTAATATTTCTAATGAATTTACCTCAAGATATTTTTTTCCTTATTAGGTACATGTTTCGGGAACCATTGTGTTCCCATCCTCAATCCCGAGGATGGGAACACAATGGTTCCCGAAACATGTACCTAATAAGGTAAAAAATATCTTGAGGTAAATTCATTAGAAATATTAAATATAGTACTTTTTATTTTATAACCTTTTTTCAGGGAAAATGTTTAAACACATATTTCTGCAGCGCCAAAAGTATACACTTTAGCTAATTAATTCTGTTCAAGAGGTAGCCAATGGTGACTTAAATCAGCTCTGAACATTTCATTATCCTACATAGCATAGTTTCTGAGATAAATGTACCTAAGTGTTGAAAAATATGGTTTTTCATAAAACGCGTTTAAAGTTGTCAGTGAGGACTAATAACAACTGAAATTCATAACCAAACACTATTTTCACGCACAAAGCCAAAACATGTATGTAGTCATGTTGGTAACTTCTGATTTGCCAACATAAAGTACAAAATACCCCCTTTTTAGAAAGTGAAAACCACATCATTTTCAGTTAAACTGTTTATCAAAAATGAACTATTGAATAGAATCGTGTAGAAAATTGTAATAACTTTTCTGTTGGCAGACGTACTTTATAAGGGAAAATTTTTTGCTTACAGCTCCCCTTAAAAAAATTTCTTCAGCAGCTGCTAACTTTTTAAGAAACGTTTTTCTAAATAAGTCTTCACCAGTGTACGTGTACGATGGAATAAAAATATTACCACATCAAGCACTGATCCAGAACGACAGGGAATTGAAAAAAAACGATCAGATATCAAAAAACTGATAAACATTTCGGTTTGCTGAGCAGTGGATACGCTGACAATAACAGTAGCCTAATGACAAGTGGATTATCTCTAACCAACCACGTAGCTACTGTACACAGCAGCAGCAGTTTATAAAATATCACACAACATACGGGGTTTGAATCGAACACTGTGCCGGTGTAGTTAATGTGGTTGTACGTAGGTAGTAGGTGTAGCGGCGGTAGTTTGCTGTTATTGTTGGTGTCAGGATTTGTCTGACACACCAAACCGCACACGCACGCTCATGCCGCCGCGGCTTCAATCCCTACCGCACACACGCCAACGAGGAATTCAATTTGTCACTCATTACGAAACTACAGTAATTAACTCTTTGTATTACGAACGCTATTATTTATACGTTCCACAGCAAGTTCTGCTGCTACTGCTTAGCAGTCAATATCACAGCTGTTTGTTGTTCCATGTTGAATTGGTATTAAATAATAGTACACAAGAATACAACACTACATAAGTCTCGGTTAGCTGTGACGAAACAACGTTTTTACCTATTACTACGCGGTCAGTTGCGCCCAGTACTTTCACTTGCTGACCGAATCTGTCATTTACAAACGTTGGTATTCTGAATTTCGATGAGATTTCAATTCTGCGTCTTTTCATTTGCGCTAGTAACCTCTTTCTTCCAATATTTTTGTTACGTTAGGTTAGGTAAGGTTAGGCTGGGAATGAACAGAATTATAACAGTAATTTCTGTATTATTATAATAATAACATGAAAATACAATTGATCGCAATTGACCGGGTTCAAATTTCTACCTCAGTCGCAACTGACCGGGTTTTATACGATTTGGTCGCAACTGACCACGGTCTCCAATGTTATGCTTAACCTGCAGGAATAATTTTCATGTTGCACCGGTCCCGCGGCGCGAAGTTAGGCTTAATTTCCTTAACAAACTTTGTTTTTATTTCAAATTCGCAAACACACAGTTAAATGGGATGTATGATCACGTGGCTCGACAGAATTCGATTTGTAGCTGAGCGGAACACAACGCTGTCCCTCCGGAGCCTAGACATATTCCAAGCCCAATTACCGAGGTTAGTTATTCGTTGCGGTCCCGCGCAATATTCAGTCTCATGCTCTATGGATTCTAACGCGTGTACTGTACTTGGTCGTCGACTGAAGGACAAGTTTTAAACCTTTTTGATATCAAATTAATTTTGGGCTACTCTTAAAAGTGGAACCGACTGAATAGGCCTACTCATTTTGTAGTCATTCTCTCCAGCCGATCATCTCGAAGAAACGCTTCCTTTGCCCTCCCCCACAATTAGGCTAACAAGCCTGCTTTACTAGAATTACATATTCTGAAGACGACACCGAAATTCTAACATTTCCAGCCATGTCAAACATGAGATCATCGGAATCTACCATCCCGAGTATTTATCTCTCCGGCTATGTACAAGCTCAATAGTAGCCACCCCTACTCCAGAATCAGATGATTTCAGCAGTTTCAGTTTCCGCAAACCATTTTCCCCATTCAGACTTTTTCTTTTCTGTTTTTGGGCCTCACTTCCTGATGACCTATGCTGCATCGGATGCTCAGTTATTTCAATTTCGTTCCAATTTCCTCCACCCCTCTCTGAAACCTGGTATATCTCTTAATTCATCTGCCTAGTTTTCTCTCGCTTCTCATAAATTTCTTGTATCCTTTGCAACCATCGCTTCGTTTCTCTGTCTCCCTTAAATTTTCTCCTCTTTTTTGAGTTCATATTTCAAAACTTGTTGTTGTGACATCCTGTGTTCTTCCAGCAGTCTACCAACACGTTCAACCCATTACATTCCTGCTTTCTTCATGTAATGTGCCATTTATTGTCGTCCACTGTTTCACACTCACTTCTCGAGGCTCTCGTTTCTTCACCTGCGATACTTAAAAATCAGATTCAATCCAGATTTTTCAGAGTAGAATAGAGACACTGTAGTATTGGCCTAATATCCCGAACGTACAGCACCGCTAAAATGTGGCTCTACCGTAGAATACTGAACATTTCATGGACAGCGCAATATGGGTATTGTTGAAGTTCTTAGAAAGATGAAGAATAAAAGGGAAGTTATTAACAAAGTGAAGATAAGAAAGCTTCAGTATATGGGACATCTCATGAGAAATGAACAGAGATTTTACTTATTCCAGTCCATACTATAGGAAAAAGTACTTGGAAAGAGAGGAGTTGGGAGACCGAGAATCTCATGGGTGAGAAATTTAAGGACCTGGTTTGGCATGAATACAACTGACTTATTCCGTGCAGCAGTACAGAAAGTTAAAGTAGTCTGTATGATATCCAACATCCGAAACGGATAGGAAACTACCAGAAGAAGAAAGCACCGCTGCCTGTACGAATGGCGACCCCATTACTGGCCCTCGTTAATGTTGCTTTTGGTTCGGTACACTTCTTTAAACTCCCACACTGCTGGACAGCCGTGTTGACGTTTCAGACGAAACGTCTTTTCACATTTTCCACTATTTTTTTTACCTTTCAACTTCGTTTCAGCGTTATAGAGCAGCGAGCTGTATAAACTCGGATTTATAAAGAAAATGCATACAACCGCGTCGGTATATGCATGACGTATGTTGGTACAGTACAAGTAATGTAATCGAAACCCAACTTGGTCGTCAAGACTCGTATATCTCTTCTTCTTCTTCTTCCGCTTCAAGAGAACACACACACACACACACACACACACACACACACGACGTCAACACACAAAGGGTATGCGGTGTCGTTTACTGTACATTTTCTTCACTTGACGTCACTTACAGTCGGTCGCCGCAAAAACGAAAACAACGATTAATGGCTTGAGTTTCTCCCAAGGAATACAGAGTACACACAAAGTATGTCACCCATAAGGAGTAAAACTTACAGCTTAATCATAAAGTCATGAGTATTACATGTTCAGAGAAATCCATTACGGAAATAAACTTCAAGATAGTTAACCAAAGATATGCAGTTTTCTTTTTTGATATAGAATTTATCCAACAGAGAAAAATATAATAAGATTGTTATTATTATTATTATTATTATTATTACTACAGAAAAAAATATTTTAACAATAGTGTTAAGGCTTAGGAAAATTCATGGAGCCATTAGAGAAGGTGGAGAGTGGAGAATACGGTGCAACAGAGACCTGTATGAGTATATAGATTTGCCTGATATTGTGACATCAATTAGGATAGTTAGGCTGAGATGGGCAGGACATGTATAGAGAATGAACGAGGAGGATGTTCTTAAGAGAATTATAAAATATACACCAGAAAGCTGTGGAAAGAGAGGAAATACACACCAAGGAGAGTACGTGAAAGATCTAGACTACAATGGATTGACGGAATCCTAGAAGATGTGAAAGTACTTGGAGTGAAAAATTGGTATATCCATCTATCCTCTTTAAAACCCTGAAGTCCAGAAATCTCTCTCCCCCCCCACACACACACACACACAGTGCATTCAAGTGAGACTAACACAGAAGTGGGCAAAATACTCGAGAAACCGCATGTCAGCAGCTACGACCTCAGAATATTCGGGTACGTCACTCATATCAAATGAAAAACTTAAAAATATACAAACGCTATGTATGTTTTTAGTTCCAAAATTTTTGCGCCAGTAGAATAAGATTTTAACAAGCTGTATATATCTCCACACGATGGCACAAACAACACGCAGAACATATTAATTTTGTAATCAGAATCGATGATCCAATACAATAAATAAGAAGAAATGGATGCTAATAGAATGGTGGTGGAAACTTTCCAACACAATTTTTTACACGAATTCCAGCAGGGAAAAGAGACAAAAGGCGCGCTTAAAAACGATTGACAGGTTATGTGTAAAGTCAGGACAGCCCAATTCGTGGAGCGCACATGAAGAAAAAAAACAAGAAAAAGAAGAAGAAGAAGAAGAAGAAAACCAAGATGGAGAAGAAAAAGGCGAAGAAGAAAAAGAAAAAGAAGAAAATCACAACAAATTGTGGAAAAAACTAGGAGTGAGTGAGTGAGTGAGTGAGTGAGAGAGAGAGAGAGAGAGAGAGAGAGAGAGAGAGAGAGAGAGAGAGAGAGAGAGAGAGAGAGAGAGAGAGACGAAGAACACGGACAGAAAACGAGAGAATAAGGAGTGACGTTTTACATTTAGTGTTCCCTTGCGTCTTCACGGCAGAAGAGGCTTACAACATTTTATTGCCCTTATCAGTGCTGGCGTGAATTCTCAGCGGATTTTGCCTGCCAAGAATGTGTTTTACAAGACACTCTGATACATAACGACATCTCTGTTTGAGTATACACACTTGTCGATTACATTCATCACGTCACGGGCTTGTCATCCCCCACCCCCGCCTTTCCGGATTATCTGCTTATACGGAATTGAAAGTCGTATACACGCTTTGTAGATCCTAAGCAATATCACATTAAAAGACGACTTAAAATTAATTTACATAAAACGTTTTAATATCATCTGAAGGTAAACTTAGTTTAACAACTAAATACAAATTTATAGTAAATCTTTAAATTAAAAAGCAAACTAACTAAATAATCACAGTAATAATCGAAGTGATCACAGTATGTCTTCTAAACCTTGGTGTCATGGGCTCGACCCCATCTCAAGTGGGACTGCGACCGCCGACCATCTAAAGGATACTTATCTTCGTCAGTTGGAGAAGTTACAAACTATTTCGACGTAACGAGGCGTAATTTTAACTAAACTTTATTGACAAAGTATATTATTTATTAGTATTCATTAGCTATTCATCTGTGGCGCGTTATACTTTAAAAAACCGATATTCAAAAAATATGCGGAACGATTATATTAAAAGAAAATTTTAGGTCTATACCTATGTTTATAAACCGGAGGCTATAGATTCTGCTAGTGTCGATGTGAAATTGGTTTAACGAAAAACGAAAAAGTAAAATCAAGTTACCAACATAACCGAACAGAGTTGCCAATAGGAACATTTAATTTTTTTTAATAAACCATCTGTTCGCTGCCACGCCAACACAGTTTTCAGAATATATTTACACTATGTATAATTGCGTACACACAGGTTCGATTCACACTTCGTTAGGCAATTTATCGCTTCGCGTTTTTAACACACGCACGCGCGCATGCGCGCGCACACACACACACACACAGAGTAGTTTTAAACTGGCAATAAATGGCACTGTTTTACAATATTAAAAAAAAACACGACTAACATGTACTGTTAACGAACAAAAATTAATGTCTTTCATTAGAACTTGCCACAGGTTCGATGTTTTCATCTGTGTAAATTATTTTTAAACTCTTTGGCGGCCTCTGCATTTTGTGGGAAACTTTCAACTCCATGACATGTTTTAAAGCGCGTTAAGTTTTCTAAATCCATCGACGTCACGGGTTCACGTCCACTTACAAACAACAATACGGTTTGTTTCTGCATAACCGCATAAATCCTGATACTTGATTTTCCTCAACCAACGTGTACCAGGAGACGTTCCAACTACCAAGGGACCACCACACTTCTAGTTGCATCGTCTGTGGATTCACCTTAGAAATGAAATGGTGCGGTAAGTTTGCCCGACGTAACAGTGTGAAAGATAATCAGTTGGGCCATGAAGATGAGAGAACAGAAAGGACGTTAAACTTTGGAGAAGAAACGTGTGAAACTTCTAGTTGCATCGTCTGTGGATTCACCTTAGAAATGAAAAGGTGCGGTAAGTTTGCCCGACGTAACAGTGTGAAAGATAATCAGTTGGGCCATGAAGATGAGAGAACAGAAAGGACGTTAAACTTTGGAGAAGAAACGTGTGAATCTATAGTAATGGCTGATGTATATAGGCCTACTTCCAAAGTAGATTAGGAATTAGGCAGGGTGTGTTGCTAGCTTGAGCCGTGCTTTATACAAAACAAACAATGTGGCCAGCACTAAGCTGAAGCCGCACATTATTACTCCACGATGTAATTTCGTACTCGCTTCCACAAGCTGAACCGAACTGGGGGCTGAAAAAGCACAAATCGTTTACGGCGCGCCCGTAAACGTGGCAACGTTGCGTCTGAGGCCTACAAGCATAGTGTAATAAAATAACTAAAGTGAACATGTTATATTTTGATTGAATTTCACACCATTACTAAAATCACGAGTACCCCCTATTTATAGCTAAATCTAAATTATAGGTCCGTGCGCACTTATGCTCTGTATGATGGTGGTTGGCGTGTGGACCCTTGGCCTACCTGCTACCTCTCCCCCATTCTAATACTTCCGCCCGGGCTCGACAGCAGCTAATTGCCGCGTGAGTCACCTCACTGTGCGTCCAGTATGAAACAATTTTTTTTTGCCTCGCCCAATACTGGTAAAATTTTGTTATATTTGAAATCAGCGAAATAATACGATGAAAATGACACCAAACACGACTAAAAAATATTAAATTTTAAGGTCAGTAAGTCATTGTAATTATTCAGTCATTGTTACTTTATAACACCCAATTTTTAATATTCCTTAGTCATGTTTGGTGTCATTTTAATCGTATTATTTAGCTGATTTCAAATATAACAAAATTTTACCAAGTATTGGGCGAGGCAAAAAAAAATTGTTTCATACTGGACGCACAGTGAGGTGACTCACGCGGCAATTAGCTGCTGTAGAGCCCAGGCGGAAGTATTAGAATGGGGGAGAGGTAGCAGGTAGGCCAAGGGTCCACACGCCAACCACCACCATACAGAGCATAGTACTATACGTTTAAATTGAAGAAATTAGTGAATTAGTGTTAGGCCTAATGAATTAAGTTTTTTTGTTCGAATTATTGAATTCGTATCATATGAATGAGTTAATTATTATATTTCTGAAATAATATAACAGTATTTTACATAATAAACTTTTAATTTGCAAAAAATGAAGAGTGATAAAACTGGTGTTAAGCGCCAATTAAAACATGACGCGATTTGATTATTGAAATACATAAATTAAGAGATCGTCTAGTAAGCCTCTAATATCAGCTGTTGCCATGTTTAATATTCCGGCCTTCTACTAGAGTTGGCCATGGCCATACCCATTGGTCTACTAGAGTATGCACATACATTCTAAATATTTCCTGTCTCTCTGAACATGACTTATACCGTACGTCACAAACGAGAGATGCGACGAAATCGCTCACTGATGTAGTCGTCAGCGTTCACGGAACTCTATAATCTTTCCTCTCGCTGTGAAGTCTTGTAACTTCGTTTGCCGTTTTTTCCGCCTGCATCGAGTCATTCATCTTTGATCTGCACAAATCTATTCTGATTACTCCTTGCTTTCCACCCCTCCAAAATATTAAGGGATCCGAGAGGGTAGGGGGATTATTTACTTGTCATCACTGTATTATCTTTCCTCTGTACTTCATTTCTGTGCGTCAGTTCCAGCCAGCCGATGGACATTCTTTAGCTGATCAATAGAGTATGACAGTTGGGTGCATCGACTGAAATGTCTTTGACTGAACTCAGAGAAAGAATAATCGAACACAGAAGCGTAGCTGGTCGTTAACACACGAGAGAGAGAGAAAGAGAGAGAGAGAGAGAGAGAAAGAGAGAGAGAGCGTTTGGCATCTATTTGTTCTTCAAAACTCCTAAACGGTGGATAATTTTTATCTCATAAATCCTCATGCTCGCACTGACTCCATCGTAATATTTTTACATTTGACAAAGACGCTGTCAACGGGATCTTTCAACCGCCACTACCAGCTTCTGAAAACCCAATTTTCACGTCAAGTGTGAAAATATTACGATAAAATCAATCCAGATGTAGGACTGATACCGGTTGCGCCTGATCTATCTTTTTGGGGAATATCTTACGAGAACTTTTTTTAACTCCATCAACCTATTAACGTGAAAAGCAGCATGCGTGTCCTTACTTTACCACATAGAGCCCACTTGTTTTGAGATTGATCCTGCCCAAAATTTGGGGCGGGGGAGGTGTAAAAAAATGTGAGGGGTCAACATTCAGGGAACGGGACTGTGATCTGACAATTTCAAGAGATTTTAAGCCGCAATTAGAGTATACTGTTCGGTTTTCAAAATTTCAAAACTTGCGTGATACCGGGGCCCAAAAAGTCGATCGAAGTTTCGAAAAAAAAATGGTAGCAATCCATATCGGCTATCCAGATATCAAGGTTAAAGGGGAATTTTAATCCAGATCTTGAAACATTAACATGTTTACGTTGATTTTTTTTAAGTTTAGAAATACCTCGGGCCAAAAACGGAAGTCAAAATTTTGAAAAAAAAATTGGGACCTATTACTTGCAACTCTTCATTTGTACACATATACAAGAACGAATAAACAGTAAAAACAAATTAAAAAAACAATAACATTAAAAATTAAGGAACGACCATATATTTTATGGTCGTTTTGTAATCTCTTCGTGATTTCTCGGCTAAAACGATACATTACGAACACTCTCGTTTTCCCCTCACTAGCAGTATCATGGACAGCACGTATAACTAATGTTGAAGTTCTTAGAAAGATGAAGAAAGATAGGGAAGTTATTAACACAGTGAAAATAAGAAAGCTTCAGTATCTGGGACACCTCATGATAAATGAACAGAGATTTTACTTATTGCAGTCCATACTACAGGGGAAAGTACTTGGAAAGAGAGAAGTTGGGCGACCGAGAATATCATGGCTGAGAAATTTAAGGACCCGGTTTGGCATGAATACAACTGACTTATTCCGTACAGCAGTGCAGAAAGTTAAAATAGCCTGTATGATAATCCAGCATCCGAAACGGCTAGGAAATATCAGAAGAAGCAGTATCATCTCCTTAAAACATTTCTAGTCAGGGTGAGAAATTTTCCGCGTTTCGACAATATCGTCATTGTTGATTCTTGTTTTACCAGCGAACAAACGGTACGTTAAATTAAATGGATAGTTTTATTTCGTGACGAACTTCAAAATACTGCCGTTCTGAGAAATAAAATTTCCGTTTCTCCAACAAAAGTCTACAGCCATCGAGTTGTATATGGTAAGTTAAATATATCAGACAGCTTGCACTTATACATTAAATTTATAAAGCCAGAGTACATAATTCGCTTATAACTTAATTTCGCGCCTATACAAGTAAATGAAAAGCCGACACTTTAAAGTCCTTGAATCGCATCATCAATATTATCACCATTATATTTAAAGCCGGCGTTGCTGCTAATACGGTTAGGTATTAAGAAGGTTGCGAAGGAGCGCGCTCACACCATCAACCCCCTCTGTTTCTTATCAAGCGACGTCAGCGTTGAGTTAGTCAATTAATCTTGACTGCTATACAAAAAACTGAAACTGTGTGTGTGTGTGTGTGTGTGTGTGTGTGTGTGTGTGTGTGTGTGTATGTGTGTTTATTACGACGCCATGTTTTGTTTCGTTAGCGTTGTCGTTAGCGTCGCCTGATGATGGTCATCAGTCAACGGCGACTAAATGGAAAAAACGGCAACAATAAGTCGACGGGCCGCTGCCGTGGCGGTGAAGATCCCGCACGCCGGTTTTTGTGAAGATTAACAGCTGTAAGTAACGCGAACACACTTTATCTTTTTTATTTACTTTACTTTGAGCTCTGGAAAAACCGAAGTGAAATGGTGACCACACCTTCGATTTCCTACGACAGTTTTGGTCAGCTGCTAAACGACACCTTCTTGTGTGCGAAATGTTTGTCGACGTTGACATTTATACGATGCACAACGAAACAGAAAAATCATCGTACGTATAATAGTTCATTTTTATTTTTCCGGCATTCGAAAATGATATTTACAAGTTTTCACGAAAATAAATTACAAACTATAAAAGAAAATAAATTTTCAGAAACCAGACGTTGAGTCTGCTTGACGTGCAACAAAGAGGTAACCTACTGGCTGGAATTGAAACCATGGATACCGGATGTCTGCCTGGCCTCTGGTATGTTCGTTTAATGACAATGAAATTTCAAGTTGTGCGCGTCGAAGCAACAAGGAAAGTTTACATGCATTTCAAAACGGTTTTTACCGTCTGCTGACACGGATCGTTGGAATAATTCATAATGACGCAGATTTTAATTCTACAAACTCGCGGAACATGTGGCCGCCGACGACGCCTTCATTGTTACGAAACCACGGAATCGCTGAGAATGTTGTTCGGGAAGAACGTAGCGAATCGGATACGCGGTTTACCGAGATTGAAACGGCAGTGGAAATTATTCATTCAAAAAATAATAATAATAATAATAATAATAACAGAAAACAATTCAACAGAGGGAGGGATCAGAGGTTCGTTTCACAGTCCCAGAGCGTAACGATTAATATGACGATTTGTACCACGTTATTTCACGACAAGTTTTAATACAGGAAAACGTTACCGTATGATTATGAATCAATCCCCATTAAACACGCTTTAATGTGTTTGACCTGGAATTTTCAGATTTTAATCAAACACATTCGTACGTAATTTGTATTTCACTCTACGCCATTAGTGCAAGCAATATAATAACAATAGTCATCATCACCTCCAACACCCCCACCACAGCCATCATCATCGTGTAACTACTGTCACTGCCAACAAGGAACCTTTACTACGAAGCTCAAATCCAATATAAATATCCAATAACAATTACCATCAATAAATTTAAGATTTCAATTTCTAACGTTAATAATGGCTTTAATAAATTAAAATACTTAACTAAATCAAATTCCTAATTACTTCGCTTAATCAAGTTAAATTTCAATTGCTAATCGATTTTATCAGCAATGAACAATTTTGGCGTACAATGAACAATGAACGCACACACCCAGTACATTAATTATTAAATGACCCAAGGACACAACGATATTTTAGACGTCACAAATTTTTTAAGACTCTAAGAACTTACACTATTAAATAGTGTAATACGGTAAGCTCAAACTATAAAATTCTGTTATAAAATACGTTTATTATGGTAAGGCTTGGAGTATTTGAGGTTGGTGAGAGAAAGCGGTCGCGATGTCGAGTCTCGCCGAGAGCATTCAGTCATATCTTGTACACTCCACAATCTTTATCGAGGAGCTTAAGTAAAAAGGAGAAACGGTTGTATGAAATCGTTGATAAACTATTCAATAAAAAAAAAAGTCCGCCTTGTCATGTGCCGCAATATACAGGAGGCCCGAGGCCCGTTCCTTAAAGCGAAGAAGAAGAAAAAAATGTCCGAGTTGATCATGAAACTGTTGCTACAATACAATTGTATCCATAGCGTATGTGATAAAATATGTTTTTATTTTCTACTTCACTATCGTTAATAAAAATATGTTGTCTCCATACGCTATTTCTACACTGCTGTTAGTTAACACAGTTTAATGAATCTAAATCCACAGTTCTTTGCTCTGACTTCCAAACAAAACGTATTTGTTACACTTCGTTCACAAGGAGAACGTGCGAACTATTATATACGTACGGTTATAAAACAACGCTTCGCGCCCGCCATGGGATTGTTACCCGGTTACACAATACAAAAATGTATATATATATATATATATATATATATATATTTATGTGACGAGAATATGTTTCAGTTCTCAAAAGAATATCTCAAAATTAATTATTTTCTTTATCGCGTGTGAACTGTAATCTATTTTGGATTCAAAGGGAAAACAACAAACCAACGGTCAAGTCTAAAAATAAAAATGTAATTAACTGTAGATAAATGTATTCTAATTATCGATTCTGAGAAAACAATCTGCGCGACTGTATATCGAGTTACTATACGGCTTCATGCACAGAAGTCTGAAATTCGATTCCGCCGTCAAGTTGTACGTACAAAGGAAAAGAAACTGATTTCTTTTCAACACTGTGACGCAAAACACCTGGTAAAGCAATCAACACAATTTTTTTTCTGTATATATACAGAAGACGAAAACCAGATGCTCGATCAGTTGCGATAGATACAGTTCGAGATTTGTTCGCCACCCTAACGGAATAAAACTGTTTGTGCGTGAAACAGAGAAAGATAGGAAACTTTCTACAAGAGTTGCGGCTATATTTCTTCTTCTTATTCTTCTTCTTCTCACACAATATGAAATTCTACGAAAAAGTTTTTTCATGAATACAAATAGAATTACGGTCGCCGGTCCTAGTCTCGTACTGTGTTAATTTAATTAGTACGGATTTAGACAAAGCACTGCTATTTTCTTCTTCTTTTTTGTTCATAATGGCGAAATTACTTAGGATTTAAAAAAAAAGAGAAAAAACAGACTGTTTTAATAATTTAAACAAAGTGTTGGGAGAAATATAATGATACTTGACGCGTAAGAGAATAAAAAAAAACTAACACCACTTTTCATTTTTATATATTATTATTTAAAGCGACTGAAGTATGTTGTTTGCACACTCCTATAAAAATATAATAATATTATGAACGGATCAGCTGAACCGTAGTGTGTATTGGTGGGAAAAAGTAACCCCGTAGAGAATAAATTTTAAATAATGGGGCAAATACAGTGTGGAGTGAGAGGTACTACACTTAAGAAAGTCTGAACGCGTTTACAGTAGATAGATACATAAAATATGTAACACGTCAACGAGCAAATTGATCTAGAAGGACACGACGACACTTTCTGAAGCCATTCCACCGCCACAGTATCTAAAAGGCACTGACAACTATAGATAGAACTCGAAACCACGACGCGTTTTAGCGACGAAGAAGAAAATTGCCGTATGAAAGCAACGCTTCAACAAAAGCGGATGTATTCATCAATCCTGCGGTTCACTTTTATTGGAAACTTATTAACCTTAATGTCACTGACATTTTCTACTCTGCCTGACTTCGTATATAATTTACTGTTCATATTTATTGCATTAATCCAAGTATTTCCTCAATTAAATTTATTTTATTTATTGATTTTTTTTAACCGTATAAGTTATTGGCAAAACAAGAAAAACTAACTACAACTCTGTTGCTCTTAGATTGAATTAGATCAATTAATTATTATTCAAAGAATGCACTTGAAGTGTTTTGCCCACGCTGAATATTTTCAATGTACCTAACGCCAAACAAAAAAAAACATGTTTTTCAAACAACTATGATAAGTGTTTCCGTTAGGTTCGAGGCGAGGTTAAAACACTTGAATTTTAACAACGATGACTATATAAAAAACAACACTTGTGCTGGGCCCACGTGTTTCAGACAGGAAACGGGTGATGATGGGCTTGCAGTAGTAACTCACCTACTCTCCGAGAGCTTCTTCTTCACTTCTTGTCAAGTACACGAACTGACAACTGGTGTTTAATCATAAACTCTTATAAACGAATTTTAAAAACGAGCTTGTCTTCTGACTTGCACTGGAGTTTGTAACTTCGTCACAATCTTTCGCCTGATTTCTTTACTTTAAAGACGATACAGTTAGGAAAACGAAATAATAAAAAATTACCGACTAGAACAGCCATCAGTCCAGCATTACACTCGACGCGAACAGTCCAAAATTTACATTACTTGTAAAACGTTTAGGATAGCCTAATTCCTTGCATTTAACCTGGTACCCGGAAACTTACCCAAATCCAGTTTCCCGAATGGATAATAGAAACGAAAAATATAAATCATCATCATCATCTTCAAGGATTAAACCAAGGATGGTTTGTTCCGGTCTCAAACAGGGAAAGATTAGAGCTGGTCACTCCAGCGCTTCCTCGGACGTATCACACATCTCCGTCCCTTCGGCTTATAGTTCCATAGTTGTTTGGGGATGCGGAAGTCATCCATTCGGCAAAGATGTTCTCACTAATTCAGCCGATACTGGGCGATCCTGTCGAGTATACTCATAATATTCAGTTCCTGCCGTATATCTGTGTTTCTTCTATGATCAAGGAGAGTATACCCTGCCACGTGCCTGAGAAATCTAATTTCAGCCGCTTGGATGAGACTGGCCTGGCCTTTCGTTAAAGTCCAAACAAATATAAATTTACAACGAATTCACGACAATACGTTATTACAATGATTTTTCACAAAATTGTTATATACCTTGTAAATTATGGTCACCATGGTCACGAATATATTATTTGGAAAAATACTATTCGAGAACCAGGTATTTTGATTTCCGTTTAATTAAATAAATCTTTTTGGGAAACAGGGTGTTCGGGAAAATGGATTCGGAAAAAAGTATTCAGACAAAATGATTTCGGGTATTTCGTCATTCGGGAAAATGACCGGAAATCGTTTAACCTACTGTTTGCTCTCTCTCTCTCTCTCTCGTCATACACACACCCACAGTGATAAGGGTGGTGGGAAGCTGGACTGCGACAGTATAAGTTGGCCGCACAGATATTATAGATTACTCGCGGAACCACAAACTTTACACAGGAGATTAGTACACTCCTTAGTATACGTAGTATACAAGTAACATAACACATGTATTACATGTAGAGTACATACAGTAGGTACACGATAACGACAATGTATAGAATACGGTACTGTACACTACATCGGAATTGTAAATAACGGTAGCCATGCATTATGTAACGTGTGATCTTGTAATAACACATCCTATTATCTCGTACAAACACCACACAGATAGTAGCGCCTCGGACCCCACTTCCTAGGGGGGGGGGGCTCCAGATTTGGAAACTTAAAAAGTTTTTTTTTGTAATATTTTTTAATTTGTTTGCAAATGTTCTACTATCAAGTACTGACACGCAACACTAAGAGAGTCCAGGATTTAATCGAGCGATTCCAAAGATTTTGTCATATTACTTTGAAATTTAGCTTACAACCGTACCTCATAAAGTTAAAAAAAACTTGTAAGTTTATTATTAGAAATATATTCATACTATAAAAGAAGCGTCAGTTGTACCTGGGGTCAATGCCTCACCACGCAGTCGGAAGTTGCAAATTGAACCCCTAACAGCACGGACGACAACGGTAGCGGCAGCGACTCAAGAAGGCCGTGCCTCGGTCCGAAAATGTAAACCGGGAGTTAACATGTAGGCCTACGCTAAAAGAGATTACTCCCGTGAACAATATTTAACATTTCAGGTCACCAACAATTTTTTTAAAATCTCTCATCAGAATTTTTACCGAACAGTGGATAACTCAGAGTGCGGAAATCGGGTCAGTTACTCCAAGGAACGAAACTTTTCCGAGGTCAAAACTAGAAAACGGCCAGTTTAGACAGTTCACCTTATTTTCACTAAAACTGCTAACTGACTTGAAAAAAAAAAATTGCCAAGTATTGTTTGCAGCAACGATAAATTTGTTTTCCAATATATAAGTTTATTGTATATTATAAAGTATTGTAATAAACTAAGTCCAGTCTATAAATAGGACTACTTCTATTATTTCTTTAAACTTTGTATTTACAATATGAAAGTGGATTTTATTTCGAACATTACAAATTAAGTTTCAAATATATAAAGCTTCTTATAAAATTATAGCTATGCTTTACTTATTGGATTATAAACACCCGTCTTATGGGAGGTGGGGCTTCAAAAAGAAATCCGCCCCGGGCCTCCAGTGGCCTAGGTACACCACTGCCGTGTTATGTTTCTGTGAATGTAGGACCTCGATGTTCTGTCAATAGGACCCTTGATCCGTCCAAATACAAAAAAGCACACAGTAGACTTTTCTGCCAGCTTATGTAAAAAAAAAAACAATTGATTTTACTGACCAATATTGTGAACGCTCAATACGAGAATACGAGCAGAACAAAATAATATGCACACTGACACGCGCGCGCGCGCGCACACACACACACACACGCACACACACACACACACACACACACACACACACGGAAAATGCATTCAAATCTGGTATGCACGTTTGAAACGAAACACATTTATTCCATGAATATCTGACAGGCACAAATTCGTGGAGCTATATCCACTTAGACAATCACCCAGCTCGAACACGATCATACATAATAATATGTGTGTGTAAACCGAACGCGCTCGCTCGCTCACATGCTCATATACTACGTGGAGGAAAAGAAACACTTCAGCACGATAAAAATAATTAATTATTATGTTTAGTAATACAATTTTACAAAGTACAAGATTACAGAATACTAATTAGTCTGGATATATAAACCTCGGCCTCCTTAATACAACATACATATTTTTTTGTGATCCCGGCTCTGGAAAGAATAATCCTGTGTTCCACGCACAAATGCGCGTTCCTAGAACCGACAAGTGCTCGTCTAAAAGATCAAAGCACACTTATTTCAATGGTAACTGAATTTCGTACAAAATTCGCGGAAATTTACTTTTGATTCCGAGTTAAAACGTCCGACAAAACAATAATTCGAGATTTGATGCGAGTTTCGCTGCACTTTAATCAATTTATAAACTTAATTAACTACCTGATTTAATATGCTCTGTTGCCTCTCCCATTTTTACTTATTTCCGAGAAAATCCGGCCAGCCGCGTTGTTTTAATGTCGTTGTTTCAATTGCTAGTTTATCATGTAGGCCAGCGCATATTTTACAACACACAATGGTTATTTCCTCATCATCATCATCAATCTCTCAAGGATTAGGCTCAACCTGAACCTGTTCCGGGACCCACTTCGCTCTCGGCCGTCCTGCATCTCTCTTCCCGACCGGTCTATTCCACAGCTAGCACTGGAATCCTGTTACCCTCCATTCTTCACGAATGTTCACACCACCTTCTTTTGTTGCTCCTTAGCCGTTCCAACAATGTGTCGACCTCTAGTTCCGTCCCTATATCCACATTCATCTTTCTATCGAGAATGGTACAGCCCAGAGTACTCCTCATAAACTTCATCTCCGCTACTTGAATCTTTGCTTTGTTTCTTCCTGTTATAACTCTGGCCTCATCCCCACACATCAAACCTGGTACCGCTACAGTGTTAAAAAACCTTATTCTTGTTTCCTTCTTTATCTTATTTTTAAGGTATCTGTGATTTGTTCCGCAGATAGGCCTATTCTTAAATTTGTTTAATTTTTCATCCAGATCAATTTCTGTCCCATATGTAACGTAACATCCCAAGTAATTGAAATGCTGTATTCGTTCCATAATATTTCCACCTAAAACTACCTTAGTTCTTACCGGATGCATCCCTCTGAATACCAAAGACTTTCTAGTTTTGTCAGTTGATATTTTAAGTTATATTCATCTGCTATTCGATTTAGTATGTACATTGATTGTTTTTAGTTTATCTTCGCTGTGTTAAATTATTATCATACCGTCTGCGTACAAAATGGAGTTTAAAACATTCTTTTAGAAAAATCCCTGGGTCAAGATAAGATTATGGCTATTTTTAAATATTTAATATTACTCATCATCGAGTTTTATGCAGCCAAAGTTAGTAGTTTTCCACCTGAGCCAAATATGCAAATAATATAATCTTAGATTATTAAACCCAGAAAACAAAAGTTATAACCTTCAGAGGAAAGCATTCGATATGTTCCAAGATAATTATAAACAATCAGGCTATACAACAGGTAGGCCTATCTCATTTCAATTTTCTAGGGTGCGATGTAACTTATGAGAATGAGAGCGACATCGATATAAAAAAAATTTTTTTAAATGATTTGTGGTACTATACACAGAACACTTGGAAATAAGACAAGGTAAGACACCAAGATAAAACTCTATAAAATTTTATAGCAACACCTGTTTTTAACTTATGGAAGTGAAAGTTGGAGACGATGTCGAGAAATGATGAACGAAGACTACAAACAAGTGAAACGAAGTTCTTGAAGAAAACCACAGGTTACACCCTTAGAGATAAAATACGAAATGAAGATACAAGAACTGAGCTAAATGTATATTCTATGGCCAGCAGAATAAGGGAAGGACAAATAAAATGGAGGCAGCATATCGAGAGAACGGAAGATATGAGGCTACCTAACAAGTAATACGATACAGACCTCAAGGAAGACGAGATGTAGGTAGACCAAGGAAGAGATGACTTCAGTGAAGTCGGAACAGGCTGTGAGCCTAAACCTTGACGTTGGGAAGAAGAAGAAGAAGAAGAAGAAGAAGAAGACGACTAATCATCGATGGAGTAAAACAAAATGGAATTCCGTCCTTTGAATATGCTAAAAATCTTCTTGTGTTAAATTCTGTCTGAGGCTTTCACGGGCAGCTTCAATGTTATGAGAACTTCGGCTTGGCGGGGTGTAAGGGCGTGGTCCAATGTTGTTTGCTGCAAACGTTTCGGCCGTGCCTTCGACACCCTTAAGCCGTAGTGGTCATTGACTACGAAACCTCTGTCAGTGTGTTGCACCCTTCTGCACTGAAGATGACGGTCGAAGGCACGGCCGAAACGTTGGTAACAAACAACACTGGTCCACGGCGTTATAGCCCGGCAAGCCGGAGTTCTCATAATCTTCTTGTGTGTTAGGCGTGCTGAAACAATCTTGTGTGGAAAAGTGATGGGAAGAGAGATGGGAGATGGGGTGATAGACAGACAGATCAAGAGAGACATTTGAATATTAAAAGTGAGTGAAATGCTGTGGCACGCTACAATTGTAGCTTTGTGTGTGTGTGTGTGTGTGTGTGTGTGTGTGTGTGTGTGTGTGTGTGTGTGTGTGTGTGTGTGTGTGTGTGTGTGTGTGTGTGTGTGTGTGTGTGTGTGTGTGTGTGTGTGTGTGTGTGTGTGTGTGTGTGTGTGTGTGTGTGTGTGTGTGTGTGTGTGTGTGTGTGTTAAAGAAAAACTGTTTTCTACATTCTGACCGTATTTCAAAAACAAACGGGGACGGCGAGTCATGCAAAAGATTCATCTTCGCCGTTTAACAGAGTTTAGAGCGGAATAAATATACCCCCTGCTGTAGGGCTACACAGTATGCGTATCTCACCGAGGCGAGATGTTATCGGGGCGCGCGCAGGCCTCGACAGCGTTGACGTTCACTAACTTACTGGCGATGACAACTGATAACGGAGAGGAGAGCCACCTTTTTTTCTTGTTTTACTATAGAACTGGTAGTGTGGTGGTAGCTTTTAGAAAACGTAAGACATTATTTCAAGTCGTCGGTGCGCGCGCCAACAGCGGTAGTCACGGAGCTTCAACTAGATTAGCATCTCAGCGCTCTGAATACGTTGACTGCCTCCTACTACTACTCCTCCTCCTCCTGGCTCGCTCACTTTAATTATGGACGTCCTATTTCATTAGAGCCTAGTTACAGCGTGTAACATATGTTTCTCGGCGCAATGAACATTCATATTATTTGTTTATGTGTGTGTGTGTGTGTGTGTGTGTGTATGTGAGTTGAAGGGGGAGACGCAGAGACGTCGAGTAAGTAATGCGGGTGATGGAATGCTTTCCTTAATGTTTGTTTGTCCCCGTGTCCGTCGTCTGGCGCACCGAGCGCTTTAACTGATGACGTACGTGGTGGAATTTAATTTGAAACTGCTGCTGCGACGCGACATGGCGTTCGTTAACACACGGTTTTCTTTAATTCTTTTCTTCCCCTTCTTCTCGCCCGATTAATAATACGCCGGTACCTCGTATCGGGACGGGGATTCGCGCGTAGAATCCCGCCTTGCCTTACGTGTCCAGTCTGTTGGCCGAAGCAAACATTAATACGATGTGAGGTATGTATATCGTTCCTAGGTCGGAAATAACGTAGACACAGCATACGGAAGTGAGGTCATATAATTCGTATCGAAAGGTGAATCCAAAATACGGAAGTAATACAACTCTCCCCCCGTAACAAGAGAAGTCCACTTGACAACTGAATGTCGTCATCAAGGAGTGACGTCACTGAAGTCAGTTACTTATCAAAAGTCCACTGAACCACGGCTGGCTAGATTCTCTACAGGGCCGTGACTGAACCCCCAACCAGGTCGGTAGCAGTGACTGAAGATGATCGCAGTGGGCAGCTGTGCATGTAGTATTGAAGTTACAAAGCAAACCGCATTAGTATAGACCCGACAGTCGTTTCTGAGTTGGGCCGACCCAATGCATGAATTACCACCACATACAAGTATAACTAAGCTCTACAGAGAAGACGACACAATAACAGTCCACTGTCTTACTTCCATATTATCTCCCTCTCTGCCACACTCATGCTTCCACTGTTCTTGCCAGTCTTGTTGCAGCCGATGTTCACACTACGAAACACTGTACAAGACTGTTGTGCACACGTGCTAAATAAATGAAAATTTTGTTAGCCTAGCAACGACGTGTTTGTACACTGCGCATCTCTAAAGCCACTGTTCAATTTCTATTGTCAGGTCTCTAAGTTCACTGAGGTGCAAGACTTGCTTACTATTTTTAACAAAACATTGGTGTCTATAATAGGCGTCAATCTGTTGTTAATCATTTTGGAATACATTTTATATGCTGCACTGAGGAAGCTAATGCCCCTGTAGTTCTCACACTGTGTTCGTGAACCTTTTTTCAAAATAGGAACTATCAAACCAATAATTTGATGATATAATTATTTGTCTCCAACACTGGTTGACAATGGCCAGAAACCTATATTTTGCTTGCATTGGGAGATATTTATACAGCTCTGTATTTATATTTTCTGCTCCTGCAGCTTATATTATTTATATAATATAGCTCTTAAAAATATAGTTATTATTAAATAAAATAAAAATATAAATAATTTTAATGTTTTAAGGCTGCGAATAAAGTTATTCATACGTATGATTCTTAGCATCAGCCGTGGAACCTCACAAGGAGGTGGGAGCATCAGCCGTGGAACCTCACAAGGAGGTGGGAGCATCAGCCGTGGAACCTCACAAGGAGGTGGCGACAAAACACCGTTCCTCTTATTTTGGTTTTTTATTTTTATTTTTACTTTTGATCTGTTTTTGTACATACATTGGCCTATACAAACGGAGAGGTTACAAATAATCAAAGTTAATGTACTCTACATACAAAATAAAAAAATCTTTCGGTGCTGTAATGAACTACAATCGTCTTATAAATACTCTACATAGAATCTTATACTCTACATAGAATCTTACACTTTTTTCAGTTTTCGACTTTCATTTTTGGTTCACGATGGTCCTGAAGTTAAATAAATTTTCAAAGTAAACACTATATCCGGGTTTGGGTTGAAATTTCCCTTGGTCTGATGGTACCTAGCATGGATTTTTAAAATTTTTTTTGAAATGTTTGTCCCCTCACATTTGTCTCCCCAGCCCTTATATTTTTTGGGGGGTGACGGGGGGGGATCAATCGCAACATGCACACTAAGTTTTACGAAAATCGGTTTCTTCTTTCAAGAGTTATCATGAGACATGCCTCAAGCAGGTAACCGTGGCGATAAAACTGAAGAAGACTCCCTTCGTTTGTTGAAAAATAATTATACGTGATTTGAAAATGAAAAATCTGGAGGCAAGGATATCCAGCGTTCGCCATGTAATTACTATTGTTGCGAGTACTGAACCCACTGTGCGTCAGCAGACATTGACCGTTTGTTTATTTTTTAGATTAACTATAGGCAAACACTTTTGTTAATAAACTTTATGATTCCTTTTTTTTCATTTGTCGAAATGATTGATTGTCGTTCATTTTGCGAATTAAATTTGTAGGCTACAAACGGAATCCCACAGTTATTTGTTCACTATTATGGTGTATTTTTATATAGAATTGTGCCGTACAAATATTTTAAAAAAAAGGAAAAAAGGTTGATTGGTAATCAATTTGAAGCAATTACCGTTTGATTATCTCACAATGTAAACAAACCGACCAAATATGAAAAAAAGGAAGTTTAATATATGAATAAAATTAATATATTTGGGCACTCTTTAGTGTTAGGTTATGTAGACGGCGTTGTCGTACTAATTAAAAACGATAACAACTGAAAAAAAAAATAAAATAAAAAATAGGTGCCTGACGTTAGAGTTCAGTTGAAACGGCGAGATTATTTTTAATGATGATATCTGACGATAATTTTGATCAGATCCAGTCAGTTGTGTGTTTGGTGTCAGCAACAATTGTCCCGATGATGACAATAAACACTGTTGAAACGTCGACTCAAATAAGTTAAAATTTATTGTATTTTTTGACCGATCCTCACAAACCTTTCACCGGAAAAATTCATTGATTGACGGTCACTACGAGTTTAAGGAGTAAAATTGTAAAGTTTAGCGCGCGTTGACACTGTAATGTAATATTTACCAGCGGTGGCTCTCCGTCTAGGAATTTATGTTTACCGCGGCAAGGTGTGTGTGGTGTGGACAGTGAGCGCAGTCCCACAGGAGCGATGGCTCCCGTCCCGTCGCACTGGACCTATTCAGACCACGTAACACTTACTGCTGCTACTCCTTTTGGCAGTGCGTACCATCAATCCAACTTAACCTCTCCCCAACTTCTCACACATTATCTGGCTTTCTGTTTAATCCTCTTCTTTTTGCCCCCGCCCCCGGTTTTCTTGTATACTCATTTTTTCTACTTTCTCCGCCAGCCAGTGTTGCCAATATATTTCCCTTTACGATCCCTGTCTGTATGGAGGCGCACAAACGAGCTTAGGGCCAACGTGTTTGTGCTGCTTCGGAAGTCGTAATACGGAATCTGTTGGCTATCTCAGTTACGCTACACACATTCCGTAAAGACTAAACGTCATACCAATGAGGACTGTTCATTGACCAATTATGAATATACTAGGCTGCGATTTATATCCTGGGACCAGTTAATGACGTACACGGCTGGAGAATAATATATAACTTTGAATTGTATCAAATGTATAAAGAACCACCGCTAACACAATACATAAAACTACAGGGTCTAAGGTGGGCTGGCCTTGTAGCCAGGATGGGGGAAGACAGAATACCACGAAAAAATTGAATACCAGAATCCAAGGAAAAAGACCAGTGGGAAGACCGAGGAGGACGCGGTGGATGAGGATGCGAAAGAAATACTGAAAGAGGAGGATGACTACCGACAGAAGAGAATGGGGGGAAAATTGAAGTAGGCCAGGGCCCAACAAAGGCTGTAGTGCCATATGAGAGAGAGACAGAGAGTTTTTATACTGCTATGCTGTTTGATTCTAGCATATATTAATAGTGTAACATTAAGTTTTTTATGAGAATTTACAATAATAAATATAGGAGAATAAAACATAGATCAATAAGACAACCCAACAAGCTCAAAATATAGGCGCTCGTCAATTGTCTTGAAGCGTAGAGTATTGAAACTACAGTGTGTAATCCAGTGCCAGTGCGTTTTGTTACATGCAATTTTAAGCGATAAATTGAACAGCAAGATGGATTTTAATTAAAACAAAAACAAAAAACAAACAAACAACTAAACTAAAAAAAAAATTAAAAACCTAAAAACAAAAAATCTAAAACTAAAAACCTAAAATCTAAAAAAAATTGCATTACGTCTACATTTTGTAATATATTGTCGCTATTATATATCTGTCATGTAGACAGAAGACGAGGGCTTCTCTGGCCGCTTTTGCTAAATGAGGAAGATATTGTTAAAATAATCAGTATCTTTCCATATTATCTTAAGCGGCTAGAGACAGATTCTACAGGCGGTTAACAAAAATATATGGTAAGTACTTAAAGACATTAGTCTTATTTTGTTATGACAAACAGTAACAGAATAGTTACTGTTCAATATGAGTATGCTCATTTTATTCTAAAATCAACCTCAAACAATTTCACGGGGCCATACTAAATTTTACCTGAAGTTTAATTAAGAAAGTGTGTTAGTGGTTATAATCACAAACAGAATTATCACTGTTGCACACCACTATAGAAAAATTATTCCGATTAGCGCTTTCAAGCTTCCCAGCTCATCGTCAGATCGGAAATGAGTGGTGTGCAACAGTGATAATTCTGTTTGTAAATTTTACCAATACTTGTAGTCACTGTATTTTGTGGAACACTAAGCGACTTATGCTGCACTAAACTTTCAAAATATTACATTAGAGATCAGAGATGAATATAGTTTTTAAATAATATATTATATGCAAATAAAAATAGTACCGCGTAATACCTTTTGCTAGTTTGTGAATACTATTCTAATATAAAAAACCATTGTTCATTATTTTGCTACTTCGTATTCTCTCCCTCAAAAAAAAAATCAAATTGTAAAAAATTAAAAAGTACTGTAGAATAATTAAATTTTAGAAAGCAGATAAGACAGTAGAACTGTAATGTAAAGTAGTGGAAACAAATTGGAAATTGAAATATAAATCTATACAATTTTTATTATTATTAATAATAAATTAAACTTTTCTTACAAGAAAATAATTTTTGCCTATTACTAAAATTTTACAGTGTTTTGATTGTTTAAACAATCATCATCAGAAATTACAAATAAACTTATTATTTACAGATTAATGGAATTGTTTACGACTAAAGCAGGGGGTCTGACCAGACGGGCCCCATCAGGTTTCCATAACCCGACATAGATCAACAGGACAACCCAACAACCTCAGAATATAGGCACTCATCAATCCTCGATTGAGGTTGCAAGTAGAAGTCTGACGACCGTCATCTTCAGTGTCATCTAAAAGTCCAGGCTGTTCTTTATTGAAGATATAGCCAGGGTCGTTCAACAAATAGAACTTCACAAGCATAACCCGTTCCTTAAATGTTTACCGTGTCCTTACGTGTGTTTTATTTCATCCGTTTTTTTTCAGACGTTTTGTCCATCTGTGACACGATTTACGAAATACATATCTAACCCGCCTACGAAGCACGGAATTACATGAGACTCGTTATTATTAATCAGTAATGACTATATATATGCGCCGAGTTGGGAATATTTATAGGTAGCCTATGAATACGAGCTCACAGAAATGGGAACGTATTGAAAAGAAGAAGAGGAGACAGCTTAATAAAGCAAAAATAAATTAGGCCTATAGGGCCGAGGGAAACACATATGTGGTCCTGAAGCTGACGCGGCAGGACAAAGATGGAACAAGTGGCGTATCTAAAATGGCTTTGGAGGGGGGTCCGGGATCGGGCCGGCTTTATACAAAAGAAAAACAATTTAAGACTAATCAACATTACTATCCTTAAAGTGGCTGAAAAACGCCTGAAATCAGTCACATTAAAGTAAACGGTAATAACACAATAAAAATACGCGTTATTGAAACACTGCTAAAAAATACTTATTGACTGAATTGATTTTCCTATATTTCATAATATTTCAAACGTATAAGCTAATGTTGTGTAATAAATCTGTTGGTATATTTAAAAAAAAAAAGAGCTACTAATATATTAGCGTACAGAGCTGAAAAAATAAAATAAAGCAGACTAAAAATTAAGAGATTACAAAATTCGTCAACTTTTTCTACGGTCCCATTCGCCCCCCCCCCCCTTAAATACGCCCCTGGACCTGAACACACACGTGAGAGGGTCAGGTGACACTGACTTTCTACGGAAAAATTTTAACCGCTTTACCTGAGACTTCACGCAACAATGGGAGAGAAATCGCGGAACAACTCGGTCCTAGACAACAACAACAACAGACATCTGTTGACGTTGGATTCTGCATGCGTAGGGCGCGAAACCAGAGACATACGTGTACCTCTCTGTTTATGGCGTACAACCACAAACCTGTTTCTGTCAATATGGAAACCCAACCAGCGAATGCTCTGCCCATTTTGGGCAACACAACGCATAGGTCTGCCTGCATGTCATATGTATGAGATGATGAAGTATTTTCTGGTAAACGTTTGGGCTGAAGACGAGTTGGAAGCTGCACCGCATTCTGCCACACTAATGAAGAAGAGGTAGCAGCCTTTGTTACGCGAGCGCGTGTGTGTGCCGAGACGCGAGATAAAAGAAGCCACCACTATTATACACTGTAGTAAGAAATTTTAGAAAACACTGCGAACAAAAGTGAAACAAACGACATTTCTTCTGCTGGAGATGTCGCTACGTTATTACTTGCGGTCGTTATTAGTATCGACAGCAGTAGCAGCGTCTGTTAGCGTCGCTTTGTGTAATTATCCTGTCCTTTTGTGTACACAAACAGAGTTCTGGCGGCGTGTGCACGCGCGCGCGCGGTAGTTGACGCTGTCCGTTTCCCAGACAAACGTTTATTAACGGCTCATTACTTCGGCAACGTGCTACCTCTTTGGAAATACGATGTTGCTTCTTCTTATTCATATTGTTCGTGTCTGAACGTATATAAGCACGGTCCGTTTGATGAAAACACAGAGCACTGAACTCGCCGTACACGGTACTACATTAAAATATCACAAAATGTGGCGTCAGGATTGTCCGGGTCGGAAATAGTCTCGATCAGGGGTCTCCAAACTTTTTCACTTGAGGCCCGAATTGAAAAAACTTGGAAGTCAGGCGGGTCAACAACATATACGTGTGTGTGTGTGTGTGTGTGTGTGTGTGTTGTAAACTTTTCTTTTTTCAAGTTTACGAAATAATCAAATCAATAAAATAGGTATTCATATAAAAATTAAGCAGACTTAACCAAAGAAAACAAATTTGTTTATTCACCATAACGTAAATAAAAGTAAGGAAAAAAAAGTCGAGGGCACGGGGGGAATAGGAATCTTCGGTTTAGGTTGATGCGAGTGAAAAGCGTGATTCATTCCAGGCAGCCAGACGAACAAACACATTGACCACGTAAATGTTTTAAACTTGTACAAAATATTATAACATTTTACTGAACTTGTTTAGTTATTTAGTAAAATGTTATAATATTTGAAGTATTCTGACGATCTATTTTAAAACTGCACGCAGCATCGGCCGTGGTGTTGCCGCGGGCTGGACAATGACCCTTCGCGGGCCGTAGTTTGGAGACCCCTGGTCTAGATGCATGAAAATTCATCTGTCTGTAAAACGTCTGAACACAGTGCCCAGACACAAGGAAGGCCTGACAATCGAAGTTATTGCTTTTGTCCCATTTCCTATTTATTCTTGAATCAGTAGTAGAGTACTGAACGTTTTATGGCTGGATAATTTGGTTTTTGGTTTCATCAAGAGCAAAACTTCAAAGATTTGATCTCCAACCTCAAATAAGATTAATCTCCTTCGTATTCCTTCTCCTCTTCCTAAGAGTCCCGTCTTCTTCTCCTTCTTCTTTTTCACCAGCTTCATTGCTTGTTTTATGACCTCCTTTCCGCAATCTTTATAATATTTCTCACAGCAGTAGACTACGAGATAAACGTTTGACCCATAAAGAAAGGAAGCGACGGATGCGAACGAAGCTGGGCTAGAACGATATCAGATATAGGGCAAGATGTCAGCAGACGTTCCGTAACTGATTTATATCGGGAGCAGGATTCGGTTCTCGGTCTTAAGGATAAAGGATATGGGGCAGTTAATTATTTACTGTAGCAAATACTCTGTATACTTTTGGACAAATAAGACTTCATAATGTGGTAGAAACGATAGTACTTTACAGTCTCTTTTATAACAGTTAACAACAAAATAATAAGAATAAATGATAAGCGTTCTCCAAATTACGTTACGGTATAGAAAAAAATACGTGAAGAACAAACATGGCCGTGATTTGCTGCAAGTAATATTGCAAGTACATAAGAGGCGACAGATCAGTATTCGATCGATAAACACGTATATGAACATGTCGGATTACATAACCGCAAGTTGCCGATCACGCACTGAATTTACGGCTAACTTTTAAAGGGAAAGGGAAGAGTCTTCAATGAACACAGATAAATTCGTTTTATTATAAACAGTTCAGCATGAGTTATATTACTTGTTGTGGGTCTGATAACAGAGACATGATTTGTAGACATACTTCGCATGTGCATTAGCGGAGACGACTATGGGTTCATGCTGTCAGGATTGGGAACGAGGGGCTGAGATTGGCTGGCTATTGACACGTTTTCATGTTTGCTCCTCGCCTACCGTCAGGTGACTCTGACGTTGCGGAACAATTAATGGAACTAGGATGATGCAGCGCGTTTTACGAGTGCTGGCGGAGCAGACGGTGGATGCATAAAGTGGGCGTGGGTGCAACACAGAGAGAGACACGCGTGGGGGCTCGTGTGGGCTCCTCCGCGTACAAGGATCTTGGGCCGCCTCCGCACCGACAGGAAATAATTTGTTACACTTTAGAAACATTAATTATGAATCTTCGTACGAGCTGTTTAAAACGCGGACCCTTGAGAGACTCCTTATTCGTCAGTCTTTTGTTCCGAGTGCAGCGCGACAAACATGGGCGTTACACCAAATAATAATAATAACTGTTATAAAAATGCAAAACAGGGCTTCGCACTCGTCACGTTTCGCATTTTGTGTCGGCACTCGTGATATCTTTGCTTTCAGTGACAGACAGTCTGTTTTTGCACATTCCAATAACCTTTTTTTTTAAAAAAAAGTAATAGTCGTTAAAATCTATTTAATATCGTGACAAATTTCTAAAGATTTTTATAATTACGTATAGTGATTGTTTTAAAGTTATGGACGAACATTCAGTCTATTCTAAATGTGTAATTCTTCCAGTCCCATCTTCCTAGTCCTTGCAGCAGTGTCATATCGATCTACAACTGGTCAGAATTACTGTAGGCTGCTCTGCTCTGGATCATTATTCTTCCTTCTCCAGTACCCTTCACATCAATCCCGCTAGGTTATATAGCAGCGTTTCCCAAACTGTGTGCCGCGAAATTTTGGAAAATAATGAAAAAATAAAATAAAATAAAAGCCTAACTCGGGAAAAATAGTTGTTTGCTTACTGAGTTAATAGTCCTGTCTTAAAGCCAACTTTGGAAATTAATTTAATAAAGAGCCGAAAAGGTGTTATTTTGTGTTTTTCATTATTTTGTAAATTAAGAAAATGCAAATAAAAGTTATGTGAGAAAATGGGTTTCAATGGCTTTTTGTAATTTTATAAATCGCAAAAATCTAAGTTTGCTGATATACAGTATTTGCTTTACAGTTGGAGTAGTTCACTGAAAACCACAACTGGGAAACCACAAGTAGTACTGAGGTAAGTGTCATTCATTATTATGGTATATTAGGCTGCAGTGAGGGGTCTCAGCCTTTGGTTCAAAATGTACGCAAAAACCTTGTAGGAGGTGCACAGCAACGAAATGCCTCTGTAATTTCTACATTGAAGTTTGTCGCCTTTTTTATAAATGGGGCATATAATGCACTTATTCCATTCCATGGGGATTCGCTCCGTTTGCCATATGTCGGTAAAACAGATACTAAGATGCGGATGGGAACGTGATATTGATGTGTACCAGATCTTTGTGGACTTCAGGCAAGCGTACGACTCTATTAATAGAGACAAACTCTACACCATAATGCATGAATTTGGAATACCAGGCAAGCTGGTAAGATTAACGCAAGTTACTATGCAGCGGACTGAAGCCCAAGTAAAGGTGGATAGCCAACTAACTGAACCCATAAATATTACACGAGGACTAAAGCAAGGAGATGGATTAGCCCCAACACAATTTTAATATTGCATTGGAATATTTAATTAGAGGCTTATCAATAAATAGCTCCAATCTGTTAACAAATAAAACTGTACAGATAGCCGCATATGCAGATGACATTAACATCATGTCAAGACGGATCACGGCAACTAAAGAAATATTTATAGAGCTTAAAAACAAAGCCAAGGAAGTTGGGCTAGCCATAAATACGGATAAAACAAAAGTGCTTATCCAAACAAGAAGAGACCAGGTTCATAACAACATCGAGATAGAGGAGGACACAATTGAAGTGGTGGACAATTTCACGTATCTCGGAGTGAATCTAGCAAAGACTGGATCAGAGGAGCCGGAGATCCAAAGACGGGCCACCATGGCTAACAAGGCGTACTTCGCATTGCTGCCATCATTTAGGTCTGGGGATGTGCACAGGGAAACAAAAATGAAAATATATAGGACTGTCATCAGACCGGTGCTATGCTACGGGTGTGAGGCATGGACAATCACACAGAAAACAGTCGACATAGTAGACACCTTTGAAAGGAAAATCCTCAGACGCATTATAGGCCCAATACAAGAAAATGGCTCATGGAGACTGAGATACAACAACGAACTGTATCAAATATATAAAGAGATACCAATCTCAAAATTTATAAGAATTCAAAGATTGCGTTGGGCCGGACATGTTATGAGAATGGAGGATGGCAGGAACCCTAAGGTGGCTTTGTTGGGTACATGGGAGGGAACGAGACCTAGAGGTAGACCGAGGAAGAGGTGGGAAGATGGCGTTGCAGAGGACGCGAGAGACATGGGGATAAGAAACTGGAGGAGGGTTGCAGTGGATAGAGTGGATTGGAGGCGGAGATTGGTGGAGGCCAGGGCCCGACTTGGGCTGTAGCGCCATAGGAGAGGGAGAGGCTGCAGTGTGATTTTAAAGACGTAGCGGAAAGGTACTGTGCCGTGGTTATATCGAAAAGTAAACACCACGGCCACTTTAATTTTATTTTCCGTGCGTTCGGCGCACTATCGCGGCTTGTTCGATGCCCGTGTTGATATCGAGATGCAAGTTGTTCGCTGCTACCGTGAGTGGTGACGTCATTGGGCAGGCTGTGGTTTTCGCTTATTAATGAAATTTAGTCAGCAACGTCGGAGTTTCTATAAGTTAACGTCGAGCCGTGCGTCGTTCTCTTTTCTCGTTCAACCTCGGGGGCGGCTGGATTGTGATGGCGTAAATTGTTACTCCACTATGCATAGATAACTTTTCATAGAGCTTCAGGTTTCTCCGCTTAGTCGCGGGGAAAGGGGTCCAGGTGATGGGCACGCTACATCTACGCCCAGCCGCAGAGCCTGCGTGAGACACCCCAACGCCGTCACGCCATTCGGCATCGTCCTTCACACACCACGAAAATGCAGGAACGTCTTTAGTGCCCGCCGAAAGATCAGGTGGGAAAATTCCATTATTTAATAAACATCACACTCGAAGTGCTCAGCAGGTTGTCGGGCAACACACACGCTAAAATCTATACCTCGATATTAAACTCACGTTTAACATTACTGAACATGTTTAGTGAAAACATGCTGAAGTGTGGAGATTTCTGACTGGGTTATAAGTAACTTATAAGTATTTGTGCTTTGATTTGTATAGAGCCATGGGTTACCTTTCAATTATTTAAATATTTAATTCTATTCCTGTGAAAAGACAAAACAGTTTAAAACTCTTTTTGACAATATTCAGAACTTAAGAAAATGTAATACTCGCAGAGTGCTTGCATCTGTCTGCCATATGACCGGTGATCCTGCACGTTTCTATTTGTTCTCTGATTTTTCTAAATTTAAAATTTTCTTTATTTGATTATTTTGCTGGTTCAGTTTAATTATTCAAAATTTATTTTATTCCGTAAATTCCTATACTTATTTAACTTAACACTTTATTTTAATTTAGTTAACTTAACACTTAACTTAATATGCGATACTTAATTTTTTATTTCAACAACTAATTTACTTTAATTGGATTCATTAACTGTTTAATTTAATTCAGTTACTTTTATTTAATGAACAAACTTAAACCTCGGTTACTGTGATCACGGTTTTCAGTTGATGTGATTAATCCTAGTGATGGGGAACAGGTAGATGCAAGTACTTGGGCACACTTGAGTAATGTTTCTTTGAATTTACTTATTAATCATTATTTTTCAATTATCGATTATTATTGTATTATTTAATTATCATGGATTTTGCTCCAGACACTTATAATTACTATGTGTTCATAAATGGTTCCTGCATTACTCATGCAATACAGACTGTTATAAAATATAGGAAGTAAAAGTCATAATTATAATACTAATAAACTCAGTAGGTTGGCATGCCATTATTAAATTTGTGGAAAATACTTTGACATATTTCATGTAATTAATCCACCAAGTGACTGTAAATACTGTGACACATTTTGTGTAATTAAACCATTATGTGAAATTTAAAGAAAGAGCTGAATGGAACTCTAGTATCAAGGAAAAAAAAACTATTGTTCAAAAAAAAAAGAAAGATTGTAAAACTATTGTTCAAAAAAAACTTAAAATAAAATCTTGTTACTGTTGATCGGCTATTTTCTTGCAAGACCTGTAACTATGGCTCAGCACATTTTATTTCCAATCTAGGCCACTTGGCTAGTCTTAAATATTAAGTTACGCCCCCCGGTGATTGGAAAAGGTGGGTGAAAAAACATTCTGGGTACAAGGGGGCGTTTCAGTACTGATTGGGGGGAATGCAGAGGGTCGGTGGTATGCGGAGGGAGATAGTGTGCCGCGGCTTCTGACTACTCATTTGTTGTGTGCCGTGGGCTAAAAAAGTTTGGAAAATGCTGCTATACACTATTTACTCATACTCATAATAAGGGGAACAGCCCCACTAAGTCATACTACTTACTCATTGTTACGCATGGCAAACTTCTGACAACTGAGCATTTTTACTTTCATTGATTGCAATTCTTGCTCTCTTTCCTAATCTGTAAACACTGGAATCTTCGTTTTTGTTTGTACAGGGAATAACCAGTTGTACAATAGACGTCATACTGTTCCAGACACCAAGATTTGCGTTTCCACAGCATTTTGTAGTCCAACACAACATGCTTAACTTGGGGGACAACATTTATGGACTACCAACTTTGTCGTGTTTACTTGCTGAACTGCTACTTGTCATGTTGTCATTGCCACGACAATGTTAAACCACAAGGTCGTGGTTTAGGACTTGAAAATGGTGGAAACACTGGAAGGCCTCGTCCGGAACATGAGAAGTAGCAGTTCAGCAAGTAAACACGACAAAGTTGGAATTACAGAGACTGCTAATTCAAATAACAAGATGAACAATTTATCTTATCATGAAGTATTACATACCTAGTAGATCAACTGGCCAGTCGTTATGCAACCTTTCAGACTGCTTCTTTCGAAAAGACAACAAATTGTGTTCTGTTCTTTACATACAGTAAAACTTGGACTTTTTCACCTTTTAACAGCGAAAACAGCACCCACGGATTACTCGGAAAATAGTGTTATCCGAAATGAGTCTACCCACTTAATTTCGGTTAAACGACGTTCTACTGATAATCCGAATAGAACAAATTTGCTTCCGATTAATCACGACTACATTCCAGCCTGGGGTTTATCATTACAACGAAACACTCAGTTGTTTATAAGGTTTAGTCATCGTGTCGCGTCTTGTTAATCCTCAAGTTACTGATATTAAACTAATAACTTTTTGAAATGTAATTATATTATAATTGAAATCTCTGTATTCATTACAACTCGTAATTATTTTTATACCTTTCTGACTTACACCTGCAACGCTGCTGGAAAGACTCACTCATAAGTGTATGGAATCTGCGGCTTATCTCTATAGATAATTGGCATCTGAAAATAATACAGCAACTCACCGATTACCACTACCTTGTGAGAGATGAGTGACCCGAAGAAAAGTCCTACTGTGGGCATCAAACTCACGTCTCCGATGTAGCAATCCAACGAAATTACCACTACTCCACGGCCACTCTGATTTGATAAACTGACAGTTGAGTTCGTGAAATTAAGACACCAGCAAACGAAATCTACTCGCAATGTCCGACGAAATAACGAAACACTAGTATATACAATAGTAAATATTAAATCTGATAGTTTAAATTATTTTTACGTATAAATTTAACGACACGAAATGTGAGCCAAGCGTATCAATAAGATTTAATTAACAGATTCGGCTAATTATTTTATTAAATTAATTTATTGTTTAGGTGTATCGCGGACGATGTATTCTTACCAAAAGCATTAATTATATCGCTTGCACTAACGCGGTGCCCGTATAATACGCTTTGTACTACACAAAAAAGTCATTATAAGTAACAACGCTTTCAGAATTAATCGCGATTCGTGTATCACAACTAACGTTATCTGAAATCTTCGTGTTTGTGCCCCTCCCCCTCCCTCACAAATCCAATAAATCACCTTCTTTACCTTTTTACCATGTTGCCCCTTACTCACGTTCTGAAATTACACACTAGCGGACCGCCGCGTATAAGGTTCGATAACAGATCTTATCGCCGCCACAGCCTATTAAATATTTATTACAAGTTGCTCTGTTGTGATCGTTTTCAAACTTACACCGTCCCCCCCCCTCAGACATAGGTGCAACGAATTCTTTTGTTTTCGTCGACCACACGAAGAGTATCCTAACTCTAATCACTTTGTTATCTGAGAAACAGCGACAACAATTGTGAATACAAAATAATTCTTTAAATTGAATTCAGAAGATACTGCTACTAGTATTCCCAGTGCGAAGTAATAAGAAATACGATAACACGAAAGTAACACTTCATACCAATCTCAGTCAACACTCGCAGTTTTCTGACGATTCCCTCACAGGCCACTATGTACACTGGTTTTTCGTTTGCCGTTTCGACCAATTGATCCACAGATCCATTAGACTAAAAAATACCAACACAGAACACTGTTATCTAAAGTAGTAAATTCCGAAGTCGAACTTTCCTCAGGATGGGTTGCTTATCGAACCTCGTTTCCGGCCTCTGGGTCCATCAACATCTGATGGATAAAACGTCCTTATCATCACCATTTAAGGGCGTGTTGATGATGAACTGTACAGTGCCATACATAAACTGACCTAAAAATAAGTAAATTAACTGCTATGTAAGAAAAACAAAGCCTCCTTCGTCAGGTACAATGAAACAGATCTTTAAGTGTGGGAAGATCGCATTGTATGGGATTTTCGGCGCCGCTTTTGATCTACGCATCACCAGAAAGAGATCGGCGATATGTTGAAGTTACAATGATTAAGTGTATAAGTTCGGTAGTTTGTAGTTTAATGTATAACTGTTTGCAGTTAACGAGATAAAATATAGGACTACAACCTCTACACACACACAGTTCCTTTTTCTATCCATAGGTTGTAAGGTTACATTAATTAATCTCTTTAATTCTTAATAAACGGCTTCCAGTACCTGCTATTTTGCCGAAGAAGTTCAGTTTATCATTGCTTCCAAACATTCATTCATTTTTTTCTAAACAGTTTTCTTCACACAGTTCGTTGCCGTACGTCTCCTTTGGCCTGCCTATCTTTTTGTTCCCTTGTATTCTTAAGTCCCAAATCCTGTTAAATATTTATTATGTTGTTCATTCTTGGTAAACGATCCCATCACCAAAGGTGTCTTTGTACGATAAAGTCTCGTATAGATCCAATTTTTAGTTCTCTGTACCAAAATAAATCAGGAAATCCGTTCTTATTGCTGATTAAAATAAATTTATAATATAGTACATCTATTGAGGTTTAATTGGATATAATGCCTAAACTCCAAAGTAAGAAGAAGAAGGCATACTAATAAGTCATAATCTCTTATGTACATATTCAGTCTACATAAAATATAAAACCAAAACAAACGAGTACGCCACTCTGTTATCAACAAACAGGGAATTCCGAAGTCGAACTTTCCTCAGGATGGGTTGCTTATCGAACCTCGTTTCCGGCCTCTGGGTCCATCAACATCTGATGGATAAAACGTCCTTATCATCACCATTTAAGGGCGTGTTGATGATGAACTGTACAGTGCCATACATAAACTGACCTAAAAATAAGTAAATTAACTGCTATGTAAGAAAAACAAAGCCTCCTTCGTCAGGTACAATGAAACAGATCTTTAAGTGTGGGAAGATCGCATTGTATGGGATTTTCGGCGCCGCTTTTGATCTACGCATCACCAGAAAGAGATCGGCGATATGTTGAAGTTACAATGATTAAGTGTATAAGTTCGGTAGTTTGTAGTTTAATGTATAACTGTTTGCAGTTAACGAGATAAAATATAGGACTACAACCTCTACACACACACAGTTCCTTTTTCTATCCATAGGTTGTAAGGTTACATTAATTAATCTCTTTAATTCTTAATAAACGGCTTCCAGTACCTGCTATTTTGCCGAAGAAGTTCAGTTTATCATTGCTTCCAAACATTCATTCATTTTTTTCTAAACAGTTTTCTTCACACAGTTCGTTGCCGTACGTCTCCTTTGGCCTGCCTATCTTTTTGTTCCCTTGTATTCTTAAGTCCCAAATCCTGTTAAATATTTATTATGTTGTTCATTCTTGGTAAACGATCCCATCACCAAAGGTGTCTTTGTACGATAAAGTCTCGTATAGATCCAATTTTTAGTTCTCTGTACCAAAATAAATCAGGAAATCCGTTCTTATTGCTGATTAAAATAAATTTATAATATAGTACATCTATTGAGGTTTAATTGGATATAATGCCTAAACTCCAAAGTAAGAAGAAGAAGGCATACTAATAAGTCATAATCTCTTATGTACATATTCAGTCTACATAAAATATAAAACCAAAACAAACGAGTACGCCACTCTGTTATCAACAAACAGGGGAGAGGGGGAAGCATATTGAACGCATACGAGCTCGACGACGTAAGAAGTTGTGGGACTCCGGATAACGCCGCATCAGCGTTATTCGAGTTGATTAATGTTCGTGAATAATTAGTTGTGAACCAAGGAACGAAAGGGGGGCCGGGGCCAGCGCCAGCCCATGCGGTGGAGTTTAATTATTTCTTACAGCCCGGACGTGCTTCACTGATACTACCCCCACCCCTATACCGTCGCGATACACGCACTCTCTCCCGAGTGGAGAGATTTCATCAACCATCCAATATCTGTTAATTGTTGTTGTGTGTGAGTAAGCACATTGTTTGGAATCTGTGTATGCTATTGTTTGTGATAATAAAAACCCAGCTATTGTTGAAGTACATCAATCGTATAGGGGACTGTTTTTTTTTGTTTTTTTGTTTACAGAAATACTAATCGGAATATTCTGGGATAGAGAGGCATTACTATACGAATTAAAATTCTCTGTAATTTATACATTTTTTTTTGGGTCGGAGACTACTAATTTGCCCAGTTAATTAAACATTAAACATGCTAATCTTGCGTTGGCTACACAAGTGTTAACGTGTCTACGATATGTAAATTTTCTGCCTTAATAGATGCTTGCCGAATACTTAATAGATTAGACTACCGAATATAAAACTGCAATTCTTTCCGATACAATTACTAAAATTCTTACACTATTATTAAAAACATTTCGACCAGAACTTAGGACATTATAGGTTCGTTATAGTTCATTCTTTTACTTTTCTCCTTCTTATGGTTCTTCAGTCAATCACTGTACCATACGAGGAATATCATTGGCAACCTTCGCTTCCATCTCGCTGCCAATTTCGTCCCTAAGGACCTCTCCTGAACTCTGCCCACCGACGAGTCCTTTGGTTCCACTTACGACTATTACCCAACAACCAACCATTCGAGCCCGATCCAACTATCTTTGTTTGATTTCACAGTTGTACCTAAACACTTCTTCTTCTTCGTTACGGCAGTCTGTTCCGGCTCCCAACTGGTTGGACCATCTCTTCTTGGGTCTCCCCAGGATCTCTTATTGGCTGATACAATAAGGCTATCTTGGGGATCTGTCACTGCCCATTCTGCTAATGTGTTGTTTCCAGCTTTCTCTATACCTATTGATGATTCCATTTACTTCTTAGACTTTCAGTTCCTCTCTTACCCGATTGTTTCTTTTCTGATTGTATCTAAACATGATGTTCACTTATTTCTTTTATAGGACCGTGTATCTTCCTCGGCACCTTACATACCAACACAGACAACATTTCGTTCCTTCCTCTGGTTAGTGCTCATGTTTCGAATATGTAGGTGACGACTTGTCGTATAAACTTTATGAAGCGAAGACGGGTACGTTTGCCGACCGCTGACTTTATCTGTATATAATGATATATTTGAAAGCGCATAGTTTATATTGCTACTCTAGATCTCCTGTGCAAGATTATTATCTGGCGTAAGATCGCCTTACTTTACAGGGAGGAAAACCGCTGCACAACCTCTACGCCAGCCATCGTTTCCAATATTCCAGCTTTGTTCTTGATTTCATAGTCGTCATTGTATCCACGTTTACTTCCATTCTTATGGGCTGCCCGTCGCCGTCTTTTCTTTCAGTTCTTTACATCTCTCGTCTCTCGCGCGTCAATAAATTCAGAACAAAAATTTGGGATATCGTGGGATCGACAGTAAACGTAAATACTGACTGTATTAATAATAATACCAAATGATCAAATATAAATAGATTATATGATTCGGCGGTGAATACGAACCACGAGTAACCCAGGGGATGGTTGGGTAACCAATCCCAGTGGGAATTTGGTCAGAGTGCAGGAAAGCCAATAGCTACCTTTCAGCCATACTTATTGGCGTAACTAAGCATAAAAGGCGGTAAGTGAGAATAATAATTGTACGTGGGAGTACTCGAGACACTAAGTTAGGTTATTCTGAAATAGAGACACTATGTCTGAAACAGTAGGTATGATTCGAGAATGGTCGACGGAAGACAACGAGGAGGAAACAAATCTTCAATAAAATTCACCGTCTAGAAAGTGGTATATCCCATACTTAATCGGTTTCAGTAAGTGGAAAACTGCTCTGGGGTTCTGGATTTAAAAGAAAGCAAGAAAAATCTGATCGACTTTTTTCCTAAAAAAACCTCACGATTTTGTAAGTAAAGCCTTCTTGATAAAGTGCAGACAGTTGCCGAATGGCTTTTTGAAAGAATATTAAATTATTTACCAAACAAATTGTAATTAATAGCAGTGACGAATAACAACAACAGAGGTAATAATACTGGCGCTATTTGTACCACCGAAGCAGTTTAAGAGATGTAAGGCAGGCTACTTTATGTGAACTGTTAGCATACACGGTACGTAGTAGCATAGCCAGACTAAGCTTCAGCCATCCACTTCTGTACTCGCTAAAGATGTTATCCCAGATACTAAATTCGACAGGACGAGTCGTCCTGAAGACTAAACTCAGTAGTTATACGCTCGTAGCCAAGAGTCATCATACCCAACCGCCTACTAACTACCAAATAAAATAATAATAATAATAAAACTTTTCTTACAAGAATACATTTTTTATTATTTTTTTAAATATACCACTGTTTCAATAGTATTAACTAGCATAATCAGATATGCAAATTATTAAATTTATTAATCTATATGTCTGATGATGATAGTTAATACTATTGAAAGAGTGTTATATTAAAAAGATAATAAAAAATATATTCTTGTATGAAAAGTTTCATTATTATTGATATTAATATAAAAAATATACACAAGAATAACTGAGCAAATATGAATGTAATGGGAAATTAAAACTGTTATGCAGGAATCACTCTGCAGGAACCAGGCTCACTTCAAGATTGTAATTTTCATTTCAACAGTATGACAATTTTCTTATTATCATTATCATCATAATCTTCAAGGATTAAACCAAGGACGGTTTGTTCCGGTCTCAAATAGGCCAAACATTAGAGCTGGTCACTCCAGCGCTTCCTCGGACGTCCCACACCTCTCCGCCCCCTCGGCTTGTAGTTCCAGAGTTGTTTGAGAATGCGGCAGTCATCCATTCGGCAAAGATGTTCCCACCAATTCAGCCGATACTGGGCAATCCTGTGGAGTATACTGATAACATTCAGTTCCTGCCGTATATATGTGTTTCTTCTATGATCATGGAGAGTATACCCTGCCACGTGCATGAGAAATCTCATTTCAGCCGCTTGGATGCGACTGTCTCTCTAGTCTGGTAAGACGGCCAGTTTATGGGACAACACCCAGACAGAAAATCGGGCTGGACGTTAAGCCTGAAGGTTGCAGCCCCACCTGCGACCTGAGACTATACGTCTTACCCTGCGATATGCTAGTAACATATCCAGGGGACACATTCACTACTATATTGCCTCAAATTTTCTTATTATAAGTTCAGTAATATTCTGGACAAACCGTTCCGAATAGTAATGTTTTTTCTCTGCAGTACATTACCAATTTAAACCACGTTCTTGTAAAAATTCGTCATTTACATATGTACTTCTAAGCATATCATCTTTCATCGCCAGAAAATAATCAAAACATCTATCTGCTGTTAACAGATTGGAGCGTTCGCCAATGGGAAACCTGATGAAGGTCCACCAACCCTGGGTAAACCGCGTGATAGAAATCGTTGCTATGAAAGGATTGTTTGTGTGTGTGTGTGTGTGTGTGTGTGTGTGTGTGTGTGTGTGTGTGTGTGTGTGATTGGTACAAGGCAACAGATGTGAGCGCGTTGGTGTTGTTTATTGGAAACCTTTTAAATCTACCACCACCGCCCTCGTTTTTCCGTCTCTTAATTGTGTAAAGATTGGAAACAAAAGCCAAGGCATTAGCTACCGCCGCGCGCGCGCGCGCACACACACACGCACACACACACACACACACACACACACACCTCACTTACTAACACAACACAACGCAAACACACCGGAGTTAACTCGTACAATAATACTTGTTTCAATTCTTAATGTCAGACGCTTAGTTTTAATCCCCTCGTCCGTTTTCTCTGTTGTTTTTTTTTTTTTACTTTTTTATTTTTATACCAGTCTCATCTTGCTGTTAGTAGAAGCATTACATTCCCCTGATGAATTGTAGAAGCGAAGTAATAAAAATTATGAATAACTTTGTACAGTGTTGAAAGTTTTTTTTAAAGCGTTTTATTTTTATAAAATGGAAAACGCAGGGATCATTACGCAAAAGTTAATTCAGAATAAATACAAGAAGGGGACAAGCAAGCAGAGCGAAACTTATTGTTATTTCAAGAAACTTTAAACAAAACGCTAGCGCGAGTGTAAAACATCTCTTGTGCTATTTAAAAAAAAATATACATCTGAAACAGTAGGTATGATTCGAGAATGGTCGACGGAAGACAACGAGGAGGAAACAAATCTATATACAGTATATATATATATATATATATATATATATATATATATATATATATATAATATACCTTTCAGTAGAATAGTGTTATTGTTTGGTTTTGTCTCAGTTATTAAACCTTTTCAATCATAATTATACTGTGCCTTCATTAAAGGGAAGTTATTGACGTAATCATCTAGTGCACTAAATGCTGTCATTGTTAGTATACTGACGTTCGGTTAGTGCCGGGGGGGGGGGGCTGAGAATAATCTCTGTGAAATTACTTCCGGCTGATTGGACCGTTATCTTCACTGGTGTTTCCCTGCCATCAGAGTATTTATTACTTTTTAGATTACCAGCGTGCACCGTACCAATGTTTTGTACCTAACGGGTTTCCAGGTATCTTGCTAACTCCGCTTTGGATTATTCTAAATACCTTTGTTCTTTATCTTTCTTCTGTCTATCTGAAGTATATCTTAAGGTCCTCGGTTCATCATCGTGTTCAGTGCTCTTGCACATTCAGTTGGTTCTTTTTTTCCTTTTGATATATAATGTACTATACACTTCAGAACATTAATCATCTTACGGACAAAATACGTAATAAAGCCCAGTTAATCATTTTAATCAAAAATCATGTTAGTCATTTTAATTACCTGAGTTGTAATACCTCATACAGAACTGATATTGATGGGGATAGTAAGCTAACAAAATTTAGACCCATCTGTGGAACGATTCATAGGTACCTGAATAATAAAACACGGAAGGATACCCGAATGAAATTTTATAAACCTGTGGCTGTGCCCGCATTCGTGTATGCTAGTAAGACATGGACTCTTGGTAAAAGCGACGTGCAGAGGATTCAGGCAGCCGATATGAAATTTCTAAGAGGGACGCAAGTTTGTTCTCCTTGGATCGGAGAAGGAATGAGGTTATTAGACGCGATTTAAACATTGTATCATTGCACCAGAAGATTGAAGACCACAAAAGGAGATAAAGTGAATACTTGAACGGCATGCCTGATATCTGTCTACACGTGGCTGCCTTGGGTTAACACCCTACTGGGAAGAGAGATGTCGGTAGACCGAGGAGGAGATGGGTTCTGGAACAGGTCTAAGGCCTAGTCCTTGGAGTGGTGATGATGATGATGAAGTCCGGGGTTTATCGGAGTCGATAGTTGGATCGTACCAACCGAATGACGACTCACAGTTTGCACAGCCAAAGGGAAGCGATCTCCCGGAAGACCGACGAAGAGAGATGACTTGACTTTACTGATCGCAATAGACGATATCAACCAAACCTTGTTGGGAGAAGAAGACTTAGAAAGCGCCTTTTAAAACTGGAAAACAACCACTACATACTGCGTCGATCACCGAGATGTGTGTACGCTTTCCTACGGACACGATCGCACGAGCGCAATACCAATTTTTGCTAATTAATATATTTCAAAGGAAACTCTTGTCTCTTGTTCTTTTCATTTATTTACGCTACGTTTTTCATTTTAAAACAAATCTGAAAACGTTAAGCCATACTTTGAGTGACGGACACATTGTAATGTAAATTGCACATTTTAATTAAAAAAATTTCACCAGACACTTAATTGACGTTTGAAACGGTAGACGAACCGTGTTATCTAACACAAGAGAAATACAAACAAAGAAAAACAGCTTTATATTTTATTTACCTTGGCGTTTCTTTTTTATAATAATAATAATGAAAACGCTCACACGGCGCGTATGTAGAACTGAAAATCACTTCTCTTGGATTTTAATTTTCAGCAGCTAAATTAACTGACAGCGAACAGCGGCAGCAGCGGGATCAAATTTATAACAAAACAAAACAAAATTTATCTGCTACTGGTGTACATTATCCACTAAATACCGACACAGGCTGCAGTGATTTTCACTAAATGCGGATAACAATCGATGCCGGACTGTTTTTTTGGTTTTGTTTCGCAGTCAACAATGCAGTTTCATTGTTGTTACAACAATACAGATCGAATTACTCGGGCGAGCACGGTATCCGACTTGTAATTACTGTAATTACAAATCAATCGATGTTGCGATTGTCTGTAACACGCGCGCGCACGCGAGACAGACAACTAGAATTAATTCGATAAAACACTACAGACACGCCGAACTTGTTATCTTGAACGCTATGTGCAAATCGAGATCATTATTTTTTATATAACGCTGGAAATTTTTTTTATTGCTAAACGTAGTTACCTTCTTGCGCCTCACGATAATAATATCAGACTGATGTCATTAATGTTAAGTACCTCAATCATAACGATCGTCAACTAGTATCTAATTGTATCGTGAATATTATAACAGCAAGATTCTAAGGACTCATCGCATATATTCATCTCAAACAAAAACCTTTCCAGTGATCGCGATTTCTGACTGCCTTCAAAGGGTATACATTAAAGATTCTCCTGATTTGTTTTACTAACGAAGGTACTGTATTATTCTACGCACAATGTACACAGCCACTTCGGTCAGACTCCAAGGCGTGGTCTGCTTTGTCTAGGACAAGACTGACGTTCACAGCTAACATGATCTCGTGTAAAAATGCTTGCGTCTGCCCCATTATGTTGGTAAACACGACACGCAATTATTTAAGAGATACGTTCGAAGATATCCTCGATTCTCCAGATTTTGTTAAATCTGTCAACTTACTCCAAGACAATATGTAGCTAAACTTTGACGTACTGTTTATCCCTCAGCCAGGACTCTCAGTACATCAGTCTATAAATGCGTATTAGACACCACAGCTACTACTACAGCTAGAAACGGAGCTTTCAAAAATTTTCTGTCGGCTATCGACTATCGAGATCGCGAGCTCTATCGCATATGTAGCCAAAACAGAAAGAGACCGGGACGACCAAGGAAAAGCTGGAGAGATGCCAAGAAAAGGACGTAAGAAGAGAGAGAGAGATCTTAGAGATGACTAATGGAAAGAAAAGAGATGGTGGGAACCGGAAACCATCGGAGAACTTTGAACAACTATCTAATGTTACGGAAAATATGGCGGTTATTTAATCCGATAACTGGTCGAATGTTAATCGTTCGGTTAGATTTAATCGTTTCTTGAAATTTCTGACAAATACTTCCGGTGATACTACAATTCTAAAACGGATATTGCTATTGTTGTTGTCATCATCATCATCGTTATCGTCTTCGTCATATATATACCCCAAAAGATTAGACCCTACTTGGCGTATTCCGGAACCCTCTCTTTCTCTGTATGCCTACATCTCTCTTCTCGGCCGGAATGTATTTAAGGCTGCTGCTAGCCACCCATCAGCTGACATAAGGATCAAATGTCCGACACCATCTGCTCCTACGCTATTTAGTTATCTCACTTAAGGACTGGATATTCATAAGTAGTGTCTGATGTCCTCATTTCTTTTCCTATCTAGTAGAGAGCAGCCCTGGGCACCTCTCGGGTAATTCATTTCATCAGCCTGAATATTCTTTCCCTCCCTTCTACATCGAGGATCCACATCTCGGTGGCGTAAAGCAATGTTGGCACAGTAATGTTTATAAAACTTTCTGCAGGTGTCCTTCCTGCTTTAGTTCGTCAGATTAGTAATAACTGTCCCGCAGAGCCTTCTAAATCTTGACGGTTTATGATCCCAATTTACTATTTACAGTCAAACGACACGTTGCACGTTCCCAAATAACTAAAATCACAAAGGTAATACAGAGTTATGTCACCAACAACTATTTTTGTCCCGAATCATGGTCTTTGATTTAGCAGTAGATACCCGTGACCCATATCCTTGCAACCTAATACTAAATACAAATACCCCCCTTCTGTTTCTTACACTATCGGTTTTTTTTTTTAATAATTTTTCAAGATGTTTGGTATTCCAAGTCTACGAACGTCTTCAGGACTGCACTGAGAACTAACTAATGATGCCAAACTCTCCATGTGCTCTACTGTCGTCCGCTGCTCTTTTGCAATTCTGAAGACGTCCTAGAGACTTTCTTGGGAAGGTCGAAATATCAAGAAAAGTTTTGTCAAAGACAATGGATTTTTGTTTTACAAAAACTCTTGCGTAGCTTTAATCGTTAGAAAAATTAACAGATTTACATATGCGACCGGCTGGTTAATACACTAATAACAAGAATTGTCTTTCATCGGTTCTTCTTATCACTTAATCCTTTACTAGTCTCTTCAGTTGCGCAAAGTGACGTTTATAATAAAATATTAGATTTGAGATTCAGTCGTACAATGTGCGGCTCGACTGTCGATAACGTGTCGACGACGACGACGACGATGTCCCGTTAGTTTTTATTACCGTACTGGTCTCAAAGTAACGTTTGCAACGAGACCAGTTGTTTGCAGGGAAGAAACGAACACAACAGAAAGGAATTAAAACTAAGCACCGCCGCCGCCCATGTGAAGTAGTCCATTACATTAAGAATTGAAACGAGCTCTTACGCGCGTGCGTGCGTGCGTGCGTGTGTGTGTGAGAGAGAGAGAGAGAGAGAGAGAGAGAGAGAGAGAGAGAGAGAGAGAGAGAGAGAGAGAGAGAGAGAGAGAACTTAACCGCCACACCACACCAACGGAATCCCGCTTTGGCTTTGGCTTTTGTTTCCAATCTTTACACAATTAAGTGACGGAAAAACAAGGGAGGCGGAGGATTTAAAGCTTTCCAATAAACAACACGTACACACACGCGCGCGCGCACGCAACAGTGACTTTTATCTCGACGATTTGCCGTGTGTTGCACGTTGCCTAACTGGCCCCCTTTCTCACTGCTTGTTTGGGTCTCAACAGCTTTATAAACAACCGTTGTTAACATTATCACCTATCAGTGATTACATCACGACTTTACGGGATTGTGGTTACGTATAAATTTAAAAAAAAACTTGATTACGTCAAACGTTCTTTTTGATTTGAGCACGTCTTCCCGAAGGTACAAATCACACTACCTGTTATATTGAAAAACGATACAAGATAGGTTAACTTATACAGAGTTTATATCAAGTGGCATATATAGAATTTAGCTGGGGGGGGGGGGGGCCGGCGTCGGGTCGGCTTCATACAAAGGAAAAAACAAGTTCAGACTAATCAACATTACTATCTTTAAAGTAGCTGAAAAACGCATGAGAACATCTTGAAATTGGTCCCATTAAAGTAAACGGTAATAACACAATAAAAATTCGAGTTATTGAAACATTGTTAAAAGATACTTTTTGACTGGACTGATTTTCCTCTATCTCATATTTCAAAGGTATACGGAAATGCTGTGTAATAAAAATGTTTATATATTTAAAAAGGCGTTACTACTTAATAGAGTACACAGCTGAAAAAATATTAAACCGCCTAAAAATAAGAGGTTAACAAAATTCAAAAATTCATTATCAACTCTATTGACCCTCTGTGGGGGACCGGTCCCGTTCGTCCACCCCCGTAATTATGACCTTGCTCTTATAACTCGTCAGCTTCCATAATCTTTCTACGAATTCCCAGACGCTACCGATAATGGATACGAAAGTTTAATTAACGATAATGGATACGAAAGTTTAATTAAAAAATAAATCTCTTTCTATGTAACAATTAAAATACACTACTTATTTGAACGTATATAGAAAAATAAAATAACGAACTTCAATATATAGAAAGGAAAACTAATAAATAGCAGAAGAAGATGATGAAAACCAAATATACTACATTTATTCCATGGTTTTCTTTTTCCTGCGTTACTATTCTTATACTTTTATTCTTATACTTTTCCTACTATTCTTATACTTTTAGTGCAATATGTTCTCTTCAACGTGTTTTAATTCAAGACATTCACATTTTATAATGTACACATTAAACTCTTGTATTTTATGGCTTCAGCTGCACAGAGAAAATCGTGTAACTTACCGACTTCTTTCTATATTAGTGCAAAAATAGTTACACGATAAGTTTATGTTTTCTGAAAAATCGTAATTAGACTACATTATTATTATTGGCAGCCTAGTATACGAGTGGGTTAGGACGTTTGGCAGCTGACTTAACAATCTCAAATTCAATTCCCGGGGAGCATCTAGGTGCGTTTATCGGCACCCGGATCGACTCCGCCTAATAATGTGGGCTAATATTGTAGGGCTACAAGCGACTATAGGAAACGAACAACGATTGAAAATTTTCCTTTTCAAACACAATGGCAGTTTGCTATATTTTATAAGATTGGGCAAACATACATTTAAATATATTGGATAAGTATTAATAAATATACGTACAGACAAACATTATATACTGTGTGAGAAACATTTCAGTACTAAGGACAAGTGTTAGTAGGAAAGGTGTTGGACACAGACGAATATGACTGAAATACTTGGGAAAGGTAACAGTTCATCATCTACAAGGATTAAACCAATTATGGTTTGTTCCAGTTTCAAACAGGCAAAGTCTAGAGCTGGTCACTTCAGCGCTTCCTCGGACGTCCCACACCTCTTCGTTCCTTATTTGAGGCAATTTAGTAATTGTAATATGTCCCCTGGATATGTTACTAGCATATCGCAGGGTAAGACGTATGGTGGGGCTGCCATCTTCAGGCTTAACGTCCAGCTCGATTTTCTATCTGGGTGATCTCCCATAAACTGGCTGTCTTCCCAGACTAAAGAGATCAGTTTTCCTGGTGAGATACCCATAATGATCTTTAATGTGGCGGTTTCTAAAGGTAACAGTCGTCATCGAAATTATATTACCAGACAGAAATGTTAAATTTAAGACGAGCGAGCGTGACGAATCGCTAACACTACGGCAAACTACTGTTTTCTGGACAGGATTACTTTATTTCGGAGCCCGACTTTTATTAGAACCTCCTCCCGACAGCAACAAGCAACGTTTCGCTGCCTCTAGACGGCGCAATTCATATTGCGTTCCTTATTTTGATTATCGAAGTTTAACGAATTATCTTTAGTCTTACATTTTGAGAGTCTTTTTAAATGATTACTCCCTCAACGACACTAATAGAGCCACGAACTTGAGAAAAATCGCTCCCCTAGAAACGTAACACTCAACATAGAATATTACATCAGGAGCAGCCACATATGTGTTCACAGTGGCCGCTAAACACACATACAGACGGACACAATACAGTGTGATTTTTTTGTTTTGTTTTTACTAAATATGGATTACAACAACAACAAAACGGTAGGTTTTTATTTCGGAATTGTGCAACACGAGGCGGATTAATATACTGCAAACAACAATGCGTTTCATTGTTGTAACAACAATACAGATTGGATTACCACGAGTAGTACCAGTAATTACTTCTGTAATTACAAATCAATCGTTGATGTTCCGATTGTGTATGCCGTGTGTGTACGCTGTACGCGCGAGCCCCCCCCCCCCCGCGCACACACTGGCTGCCCCGCCTGTACAACACTACCACCGTCATGTGTCGCTCCGAACGTATGAATATGTATGTGATTAACGATATATGCACAGTGTTGTAACAGGCCTAAATCTTCAGATCGTTTGTCTATTTACAAGCTCTGGTAAAGTGGCGCACAGGAACCCACTTTACGTGACATGTGAACGCTAGGAGAGAGGTAAAGAGGAGACTTGAGTCATATAAAATATATTATGCTACAGGATATGAAGAGATTCTCCGCAGTGTACATAAAGAAACATAAATAATGTAAAGCGAAGAGGCGAACTTTTGGATCACATTATACAGCATGAGGGGATTACCAAATCAACAATCCAGGGTTACAATGAGGGGATGCGATAAGTAGGAAACCCAAGGTTCTGGAAAACAAATCAAATAATACGTAATGAAGGTAGCAATTTATACGAAGAAATGAAGCAGAGGCACCAAAACGACCCAGGTGAGAACAGCTACCATCCAATCCATGAAAAAGAAGAGAAGAAGAGAGCCCACTACTACCTTAAGTAACTCTTGATTCGAAGAAAGTAAAATTTCACGAAGTATTCTGTGTGGAAGAACTATAAAATCAACGAGGAAAGAATCAGGCCTGCAGTTTTACATAATGATGGCCCTTCCTACACTATCTGTGGGTCTGAAAATTGGACTTTAGCGAAGTCCCAGGGCAGTCGTATTCAAGCGACCGAAATGAGATTTCTCAGGCACGTGGCAGGATAGACTCTTCAAGATCGCAAAAGTACGGCAGGAGCTGAACATTGTCAGTATTCTAGATAGAATTGCCCAATATCGCCTAAGATGGTTGTAATAAACCTGTTTATATCTTTAGAAGAGTTACTATTATGTTACAGTGAAAAAATACTAAAATAGCCTAAAAATTATGAGATTTAACAAAATTCGTAAACTTTTTTCGACCCTCTGGGGGGGAGGGCGGTCCCTTTCGCCCCCCGTAAATACGCCCCTGCTGATCCCCCACCCCCAATAGATACACCACTGGTTCAATCCATAAAGGTAAAGGATATCCAAATCGAAAAAGTGAATAATGGTTTCAGGGTAGGCCTATTCCATGTGCTAATTCCCTCTCCCGAATTTCAGTAAGGATGAATTTTTAATATTTATTATAAGTCTTCGCTTTGAAGACTGTTCGATATTGTGCGTCTTTTGCTGACTCCAAAGATGTCATTTCGCGATCGCGAGGCTAGAACGCGTCACTTGATATTACTCTCCCTTCACTTCCGTAAGGAAGCAACGGCCTGCCTAGTAATCTGTAGGACTTCAGTCTTTCTAAGAAAAAGCGTGATTTCTCTTTACCTTTGTTCTGTTCAGAAATATGGAGTAATAATAAACGAGTTGGAGAAATAAATGTTGTTAATGCGTCCGGTATGTAAGTAACGGATCCGCGTGGGTGTGGAAACGTTTACTTAATAATTGAATTTATTATGAAACGTATGCAGTAAGCGCCGACCAGTAAAAGGTGAAAGGGAGCCGTAAGAACGCGGCGAGAGGGAAAGAGGTAGAAGGGAAAATGTTGTTCAAGATCGCAACCGATGCATACAGCTGGTCGGTATATACACTGCAGGCCTATAACTTGAACTTATACAAGGAGAGAGAGAGAGAGAGAGAGAGAGAGAGAGAGAGAGAGAGAGAGAGAGAGAGAGAGATACGCTAGGAGCAAACGGCTTTCACCGCCTCGCGGATTGCAGCAAGCAACACAACTTCGTGGGTACGAGTGAACTTGTGTGCAGAGATTGAAACAAAGCCAACCGTTTTACTTAACCGGTCGGTATTGCAATAAAGGAAGCATTGGCTTGGCTGCGACGGCCACTGTTTTGTAACTAACACGGAGACTTGCGTAACCGCAGAACCAATACTTACGTACACTTATTCTGCGCTGCTATATGGATTACTGGCTTGCGTACGATGAACAAAACGTTTTCCTCGACGAAACAGGACGGTAACCACTTTTTACCAGTTTCGCAACATTATACTAGAGGAGATGGACAGACGTTGCGGTAGGGACCACTCATGCTTTAACGGTTGTTCGAAGAATCAGTCATCTATGTGTCGAAGGCGATAATGAAATAAATCATTTCGCGGGCCGCTGTATGATCATGTATCAGATCATAACCAGCTGTACCGCCGAACAACTGTCGGTTTTACCGTTCGGTAACACGCGAACCTAATACCACTGTGTTTAAATGTACCGCTTCATCTGAAATAAAATAAAATAAACAAAGCAAGACGTGTATTTAAAATTCACATTCAGAAAATTAATCCTTCTGTTTCCAAATATTGCATTTTTGTCTTCAAGAATACAGAGGGGCGTATTTACGGAGGGAGGACGAGCGGGACACCCTTTATGAATCTTACAATGTTCTCATGATTCGGTAGCTCATCTATCTCCTGGTTATTTCTTATTCTCCATTCATCTTCCTTAACCGCGCCATAAACACGTGTTACGATCTTTCAAAACTTCTTAGTGTTACTTGTTCCTTTTTTGTCAATTCTCTTAATTCGTACATATTTTTCCGGACCAGTACAAGAGATTAGTATTATTTGGGCCACTTTCGCTACACATTTTTATTATGTTACAATTTGTTTTTAAAAATAACCAATAGTTGTGACTGTCACAGTTGTGTTATCCTACAGTACTCAGTGTCCGGCCGCGTATTAATTATCTGTATAGTTACGATATAGCCCAGTGGATCGCAACCTTTCCGGACCCGGGTACCACTTTGGTCTTCTGCGTTCATTTCGAGTACCACCGGAGATAAAGAAACGTTATTGGGGTTTTCTCAATAAAAAATTGATACAACATGAATACACATCTTATTATTCCTAATTATGTATAATTATTTAAATCTAATACATAGAATTTACAAAACGGGAACTGATTTTTAAAATTAATTTCAGGTTGCTTCCAGTGTTTACGCAAACGCGACTAAAGATAAACAAAAATAAGATGGAGCTGACACTTAACGAAATATTAAGATACTACAAAGTGTTTAGGCTGTATTTTTATAAGGGTAATCGTTTTAAATCATGTCTGATGAAAATTTATTGTTGTTTTGGACATACATTTTTATTTATTTATTTTTTTTAAGTGAATACTTTTTGCTAGTTTAGTCTTCTTTCGTACCACCGGTTGAGAACCACTGATACAGACTACCCTTTTGTATACTTTTCTAATTTTGATGGAGATTTAAAAAAAGTGGAACGCAAGGCGTTACTAGGTTTATGATTTTGATTTGGAAACCGTTCACGTTTTCCTCCCAATATTTGCAAAATATACTTAGTCACGGATACAGGGGCCGGCATAGAGTGACAACAGATGACGAAACATTTACATAATAGGCGCATTTGTAGGTAAACAGGGAGACGAGTCTGCGTCCAATTGTTGCTGCGTTGCACTTCCCAACTTCTTCCGTCTGTAGGAAAATAAAACCGACATAACGCGAAGCGAAACTGCAAATTGAATGTGACTGCAGCAGCAGCAGCGGGGCATCGGAAACGCGGCCGTATGCGGTGAATGCGTATTGCGTGTTTACGGCTTTTGTTTCAATACGGCCGGTGCGCCAAGTTCCCGGTAACGTATATATGCTACATGTAAAGCGTAGAGCAAAAAATAATGTACATAACAGCAAAACGTCGTATTAATGAAGTTTATCGTGGACTGGAAAAGTAAAGGCACGAAGGTGAAGAGGACAAAAGCAAGCTGCAGGACCGATTCTTTGCGAATTCCCAGAGTTTCCTAAGGCCGTTGTCTTTATTTTCGTTAGTTTCAGTTTTTTGCGTGGGAAAATAATTTTCTGCTTAGACTTATTTTTCTAAACAAATAAAACTTTTTTTTTTCTATACACTGACGACATGTTGAGAGCATGGAAATCCAGAGCGACTTCGGGAAAACAGCTTAACAAATCAATTTGTATGTGTTCCCTGCTGTATGCAGATGACATAGTTCTTATTCAAGAAAATTAGGATTATTTCCAAAGAGCTATGTTTCAATTACAAGAAGTAGCAAGAAAGTATTCACTGACAATTTCAGCGAGAATGACTAAAACCATGGCCTTCATCGGTAAATATCCAGTGAAGACTAAGAAACTTTAGAACAAATGAGACGTTTTAAATATCTCGGCTGTGCAGTAACCTATGACTATGAATATGGTATACAAAAGAATTTAAATAAATTTAGGAACATTTGTGGAACGGTTCACAGAAATCTTAAAAATAGAACAAGACACAGCACAGCAACGATTAAATTTTATAAGACAATTGCAATACCCTCATTGCCATATGCGAGTGAGGCGTGGGTCATGACAAAAAAGGAATGCTGCAAGATTCAGAGTGCGTAAATGAAGTTTCTTCGAAGCAATTTACACTATACATTGCAAGATTGAATAAGACATGAAGATATCAGACCAGGACTCGAAGTAAAAGAAAAAAATGAAATTACTTCAACTTACAGAAGACAATGGTGGGATCGTCTGCAAGGATGACAGAGGATCGATTGCCGAAAGCGGCACTGAACTATAAAGCCATTGGTAGAAGAGACGTGGGTCGTCCGAGGATGAGATGGGTACCGGAACAGGTTTATACAACCTAATCCTTGAAGAGAAGAAAAAGAAGAAGAGACTTATTTTTTTAAGGCAAAATCTAATTGTCTAATTGTCATGACTTCAAGTTCAAGTCTTATCATCGGATGTTGTAGTATATTTTCAAATGTAACATGCTAATCGATTATACGAATCTAAATGTGAACAAATTTTTTATTTAAAAATGAGGTGAATGTGTGGAGGATTTAAAAAAAAAACAAAAATAAACGAAGAGGAAGAGGACTTGATTGTCCTTCCTAAGGAAATAATATGTGGTGGAAATGACTTAAATTTATCATCTCTTCTGAAAAATGGTATTAATATATTTATAACCTCTTTCAGGAACCATTTTGAAGTGCACGCATGAATGGTTCAGATTTCTGTTATTGTACAAATTTGCAATAATCGTACGTGTCTGAAGCACTTTTTCAACAACAGAATAAATAACATAAACATATTCTTGTGTATTGCAATAGAACATTGCAGTAAAGAAAACTGTAGCTAGAACTACTGCTGATATATCATTTTACGACGTTATAGACATGTTAAAATTTGATTTTTGTTTGATTATGTTAATTAGATATAAGTTTTGAATTAAGAATTGGGTAAAAAACTATTATGTATCAAAATGCCCATACATTTATTGGTGATCATGTCATGTGAGAGCGTGCGTGTCATTTTATGAATAACTCTGTTATAAATGAACGTATTGAACTGAGATTTGGGCAGCGCAAGCATCTAAATAGCGCTATATTTCCTGGGTGTCAAGAGACCTGTTACATACTATTTTAATAGGGATTTGTTTAGTAAAAATCAACTTCTATAGATTCCTTATCTTTTAAAAGTCAGAAAATTTATAGATAAAATCTATACCTGCTTCCGCAGAAATCTGCCAATCTGTTCAAGAAGTTGTCTATCAGTTCTATCCATCAATCATGTGATAGGTGTTTCGACCAATCAGCGGCCCCAATTTTCATTAAGATTGGGTCTCCGACGACGAGTTAGTTCCATCCAGCAGCTCGAATATTACAGACGAGCTTTTCGAACAGAAACGTTTTTATGTAAGAGTTATCAAGGACAATTAAGCGACGAGTTACCCGTTAGCTAATACCTTCTATTGGTACGAACTCAATATTTTTCGAATAATAAAATATTTATATTTAAACAGTGCTAGTCTCGCGTGAGTCAAGATTTCCCCATAGGGGAGGTTTATCCATCCGGGATACTCCTGTATTAACGCGAGGACATCTCAAGACGCGGGAAGGTGCACGCTTAGAGCACCATAATAAATAAATATTAAATTACAGCCCAGTTCAGTACCTTGAGATAAAGAGTAAACTGTTATCGGGTGTGTCGGCGTGAATGCGAACAAGAGGAATGTTAGCGAAGCGTCAGTGTGCGGGAGAGTAGTAGACGACGAGGGAGCAGATTTCGACGGATCACAGGACCAGCAGTGAGACGAATCAACATATTTGGATACAACGTTCAAGTAACAATTGACATTTTAAACAGATCAGTTCTGATAATTCCAAAACAATTATTAAATTAAAATAAATTATTTGTGAATTACAGACCATTTTAAAATTTGTTTTAAAATATACAACCTTGCTCCAGATAACTGACTATATCGTTCAATTATTAGGCCTACTATGCCTAATATATGTTTTGTTGCAGTATTCAATGTTCTGGTTTTCTCTCTGTGCACCTACTCACAACAAGCATACTTGTCTCTTTTTTGTGTGTAAGGATTATATATTTAATTAATCAAAAAAGTACCTACAGATCCTGGTTATATAAGCACTTTAAAAATTAATTTCTAAAGGTAGCGGCAATCTGCAAAAATATCAACCCTTTAAAAAAGATTTTTCTCCGTATATGATAAAATCCACAGCTAACCAAATATAAGAAGAACACGGCACCCAACGTTGTCAAATTTGGTATTAGCGAGATACAGGTGGCATTGGACATAAATCGCGGATTCGATTACAAGAGCTGACATGGTGTTTCGTAGACCACGGACGTGACGCCCGTTAACGACATTAAAACACATTATTTTTACGTAAAACTGTATTAACCCGCCTATACTCGTCACTTACAGTACAATTATTTTTCAAACGACATTAATAGCCGAGACACTTATACGCTATGTTAACAGATGTACCCCTGACAACTGGAGCGTGTAACAAAAAAATCACCAGTTGTACAAAACGAAAAAAAAAAAGAAAAAATTGACGCCGAAAGTAATAAATAACTATCCAGTATAAAAAAAGGCAAACCGAACCCTAAAACGGATACAGAACACACACGCACACGCTCACACACACACACACACACACACACACACACACACACACACATTCACTTTACATCTACGTGGAGAACACTTTGCTGATAGATTTCGCACGAAGCATATAAAATAGCAGAACAGTAAAAAGAGAAGAGACCCTCGGCAGACACACACAAATTGTTCGACGAAAAGAACCAATCCCATGACCCGACCGGTGTGTGTAGTCGCTTAAATTGTGCTCTCGAGTGGAAATAACGAAAGCTTTTAAAAATAGAACGGCACGCTTAAAAAAATAAAAAAAGAGGAAAACCATATACAATGGGAATAAAATTTACAAAAGTAAGTCAATAAAAGAAATTACAATTATAATATACATTACATTATAAAAAAATACGGTTCTATTCGCAGAGCATGCAAGAAACTGTAATGAATAATATAACAAACTCATATATATATATATATATATATATATATATATATATATATATATATATATATAGCCACAAAAAAGTTTGAGAAAATATCTCTGTTTATTTTATTCCTGTTGGCTTATAAATAATTTTCTAACAGACATTCTTTTCTTGTCAAACGATGTACGAAAAACAAACTATCTGTTTTATATCGAGCCATAACGAACATAGTCTATAGTTCTTGTTCTCCTTATCAAAATTCGGGCTACAGGCTCGTTACTAAACATATTGATCAAATTGTCTCCTTATTTGACCTTGTCGGTTCAAGGCTAGAGGGTGGCCAATAAGGAATTCTCTTTGTGACAATGTTACAGTTTCCTAATTTGGATTGTCTTTATGTTTTGTGCTTTAAATAACGGACAAAACGATAAAGAAAAAAACTGTTTTGCAATCTTCGTGACACATTTAGTTTTTAATGATTTCTCTTTCATTAACGGGATTTCCTTTTTCAAGGTTTATCAGATTAATCCATGTAAAATAAACGTGCCCGGCTTACAATCTTAGTTCCAGTAAGCCGACCCCTTATTTCGTAGAACATAATGAGCTGTGTTTATTATTATACAACGAAGGTATCGGTTCTCGGTCAGCTGGGCGTTCAACGTTACCCTACTTAAATATCGTACGGCTGGGATAATTTAGCTCACCCTACCCTGTTTAACCTACACCCTAATACGTGTATTACAGGGGTTACTTGACATTATTATTACATCTATAACATAAAGAGATGATGTAAAGAACATAAAAAAATATTTTTCCGAAAAACTCTATCGTCATTAGGCCTGTCTTCAGTCATTCAGTATGTAATTTTCTTCAAATCGAATCTTGTCGAGTTCACTACAAGCCCACCATAATAATATTTAACCAAATCACGCCTTCAAGTTGACCCGTTTCTTTGTATTGATCTCCACGCTTAATATCTTTCATGACTATACACAATTTTTTAAATAATAAACTTGTGTTATTGGTTATATTTACTAACATAAATTAAACTGTTGTATTCTATTAAATAAATAATTCCTGATTAGCGCTTTCGATCCTTCCTTTCAGCTCATATCAGGAGATCGGAAAATGCGGATTACATAAAACGCAACACTTCCTTTATACCGCTTACTTTTTACATATTTTGTATATTTCGGAGACGTAAGTATAGTATAAAGATACTCTCTTCCTATTATTTTTATACATTTCCGATCTGATGATGAGCTGTGAGGCTTGAGAGCGCTAATCGGTAATTTTTCACATAGTGGTGTGCAACAGTGTAATTTCTGCGTGTGAAATTTTCTCGAACAATATTTAGAGGAGTACAAGAAAATGGAATGTGGTGTAGGCCCTATAATTATGAACTATACATCTTTACAAAGAGCCGGACATTGTCAGGATAATCACAATATACAGGCTAAGGTGGGTTGGATACATAGAGAGAATGGAGGAAGGACGTCTACGGAACATATTTTCTACCAGAAACTAATGGGCAGTAGAAAAAGTGGAAGACCCGGAAGTAGATTCAAAGACCAGACAGAGGAGGACCTCAGTAAGCTGAACATAAGAAACTGGAAAGCCAGGGCATGCAATAGGGAGGAATGTAATCGACTCTTGGAGCAGGCCAAGACCCACCAAGGGTTGTAGAGCCACGGCTGATGAGTGATGATGATGTAGGGAAGGAATGCTCGGTGGAGCGCCTTCCATTTGATACGTAATTTCTTTGCTTTCACTCATCAGTTTTGCTTAATATTACTGAGTGTTCTTGTAACAGACTGCAAAAAAACAACATTATAAATTGACCCGAGTGTTTCGCATCCCTAACCATAAATTTCATCTCTTAACCTATGCTTCAGCTTTATTTAAAACATTACGTTTGTATTTCTATATATTGTTTATATATATGTTTATAATATATAGTATTATTCATCTATTAGAATTCAAATCATCTGACAACGCTAAGAAGAGCTTTAGTGACACTGTGGTTTCGCCTAACCGTACACCGTTTTCTATTTCTATTTTATTTCATTACGTGTACAGTTTGGTTAAATCCCTCTTCCTCTACGAACACACACACAACAGATTAATTTTCATATTATCAGCGACGTGCAGACAACTATTAAATTACATCATAATCCGTGTACTCACTCGCTGGCTGGCTACGCGTAACAACACTGTCTGTTGAAGCCACTATCGATAGTACTCACCTGCAAAATAAAACAAAAGCACAGTTAGTATAGTTTCGACTTAATAATGCTGGTGTAAATGTTTGAATTATTGTCTTGTACTGAAGTCTACATTTTTCACTACAAACATAACGTTTGCCTTTAAATCTCAAAGCTAACTGATTAATAGTTTTATTTAATTTCTGAAATATAACTGAACACGAAACATTCTTAAAAGAAAACAATGTAACAATGGACGTTTCAAGTAAAAAATTGATATGATGTACGAGTAATTTAAGGAAAAATGTATGCAAAACCTGAAGAGATTTTATGAGGCTAAAAAAAAAGCGCGGAGAAATATGTTATATGTGGTATGTGGTAAATAGAACAGAAATGGTAAGGATTGTTGAATGTGTGGAAATACCAGGAGCTTATTTAGCGAGTTGAACGCGTTCTACCTACCCTCATAAATTTTGTATGCATAAAACAATTAAGATATAAAAACATACAAAATAATATATAATCAATAATGCTAAATGACGAAATCTCAAAGTCAACGCAAATGATAATTAAATAAGTGTAGACATTGTGAGTCGACAATATAAAGTTTTTTCGTTCTTATTCAGTTTTACGTTTTTGTAAGTAATCACAATGAACGTTGTTTTCCCGATTCCTCATGAAAAAAATAATTCTTAAAACGTTTCCTTGAACACGCACCTAAGCAACTAAAAAATCTTAACTCCATCAACATAAAGTCTAAGTATGCTTGCCACTTGGTCTCACAGTTACACGGATTTCAACAAATCTAACTTGGAACTACTGCACATTTGTCAAAAAGGGTCGAATCATGAACACCTTGGAGGAGTTTGAAATTTACAGAGCATACACAAACATAAGCAGTCGAGAGTTCGTATTGAGTGACCAGCTGAACTTTAAATTCAACACGCTATACGATACCGCCTTGAACCTGCTTCGTCAATAGAGACGAACAACCGCTCAGTGGCCCAACAAATGAGAATAGGCCCGCACATGTGTGACCAAATGTGAACTGACGCGTATACAGTACAAATGCTATTGAATTTTAACCGATGACGACCTCCTACGATGGATATTTCAAGATCTGATGATGATGCATATGCTTCGAAATACGTCATCAATATAAAAAAGAAGTCACAAGAAGGATTGGAAAAGGTTAAAATTCAAGCCCCCGAGAGAAAATTCTATATACGCCCTTGGGAAATACGTATTTGTTAAATGTAAAGAACTCATCATAAAGGGACAAAAAGTACTTATATATTTACTAAGCTTTTAATGTGATTTAATGCGTGCAGAATATTATATATTTTAGTGTTCTGTTATTACGACTGGAGGGTATTTCTGGTTGAAATAGTATTTTAGTCGGTTAATTCTGAATTGTAGTTCGCAATTCTTCACACGATAACGGACATGTCATCTCATATGCAGCAACTCTTTTCTTAATTTGAAAATCATTCTATCCGTTAAAAGAGTCCAGTTTATTCAGTTGTGTACACAAACGATAAAAAACTAGTAAATAATCAAAACTCGCTGCCTGAATCAAACACGTAACCCAATAACCGAACTATCCGAATCGAATTCCCCAGAATGTAGATTATATAACTGGCATGCTTGTCACCTCTCCGAGTTTCGTACACGTGCCAACGCGCAAACACGTGATGAAATTCAACTTTCGCATTACGTACTTTGGGCAAAGTTTTGCAGTCGTGTCAAAAAGTGCTGCTGTCAAAGTATTTTAACGTCGGCTCAACGTCTCGGGGCTGCTGCTGCGTACGTCAGAATTATACACTCGCTCGCTTAACACGGGGGCGGGGGTCGCTTACATAATGTCATTGTCACTAGTTTCAGTTCTTTGCAGGTTTATGACACGACACAACTGATTCGGTAATTAACTTCCAAACGGAAAATTAATCAAACTTTTTAATTACATTTTAAAAGCACCAGACACATACGTTGGAATACGAATACTCTATTTGTACGCATATGAGTAAGAGCATGTATAATATGGAACCATATGTTGTAGCACTTCACATCTGTTTATTAAGATATCAAAATGTTATTACTACAACTATTATTATTATGCTTTGCTTTGCTTTACAGTTTCGTATCGTACACTTTGGACAGTTTGACACTTACTTACAAAGTTTGTTAGTTTGTTCTTTACTATTTGATCTCTATGTTTTCCGATCTTCCACAGTGAATCTAACGTCTGCATCAGAGAATTACTGTGTACATATTTTTTTAATTTCCAGTAATTTTCACCAGTCCGAGTCGATCTGGACATTTACTGTCAAGGGTAACAGAGGGTCAGCCTTGCAAAACGCTATTGTCAAAATGCTATTATATGCTTCAGAGAAGGAAGAACATACGGGGAGGGGCCAATAAAAGGGAAGATATTTGGAACAAAAGAAGATAGAAGAGGACTGCAGGACTTCTTGGCTAAGAATGATTTGATTAAGAACTGTCATCATCTAAAGGCAATGCCTTGTCGTGTTAGCCACGTCTCTCTCTTCATCATTGTCCTCTTTAAGCCGCAGTACGTTAGGAAGTTCATCTCCTTTCTGCTCTTGGTCGTCCTCCTGGTTTTTCCCCTAACATCTTTCCCTCAAAAATGTTACTTAAGAATTGTTTGTGTCGTAACACATGCTCGATCGATGTTGCCGTTCTTCTTCCAATCATTTTTAAAAGTGATCTTCGTTCGCTTCTGCAAGGACTTGCTCATTACTCTTCTTATCCATCCAACTCGTCCTCGTCGTTCTCCTCCAGACCCATATTTCCATAGCTCGCAGCTTCCTCCTTTCTATTTTCCCGAGGGTGCACGCCTCACCGTGAGTTAAGACACTCCACACAAATGTTTTTGCGAACCTTTTCCTTACCTCCATACTTGAGTGATTATTTATAAATCAATTCCTTTTGTTCTGAAACGCCTGCTTTGCTAGAGCTATTCTTCTCTTAATCTCTGTTCCATATGTATTTTCAAAAGTGATGGTGCTTCCCAGGTAACAAAAATTTTCAACCCGTTCTAAAACTGTATTGTCCAATTTAATATCAAGTTTTACATTCTCTTTCTTCTTCCCTATAAAAAACCACTGTTTTTGTTTTCTTCTTGTAATCTTTAATTTAAGTTAAGCTCTGAAGAAAGGGTACTGAAAAATTTTAATACGGATGATAAAGATCATCATTACTGGTACTGATATTGAGTATGATCACAAGGAACGTTGGCGATAATGTGAAGAAAAGTGCAATAATGTCATGTTCTGTGCGCCGCAAAGGAGGCCAACGGATAACAAAAATTACTTTAGGCAAGAAACAATTTTATACATTTAGTACAGTACGGACGTTAGAGACCGGACGTGTGTTGCAACAGACCGAAATTTTGGGTACTTAACAGTAGGGCAGTATAACAGAGCGAAAGTAGGTATGTAGGTTACAGATGTGCCGCCGGTGGCTGCGAAATATATGCACAGCATCCGACTGTGTTTTTATCATCATACTATCAAGGGGAGGGTGGTGTGTGTTACGAGATTTATGTAATCTTGTGTTTTATGAATAGTACCCGCTGAGTAAAAAGCGTCATGTTTATGCCGGTCCGCCTTCCTTAATCTAACACAGCAACGCTCCCGCCATGTACAGTACTCGGCACACATAAGGATAAATTTTTTATGACAATTTGCCCCATTATTGACACAGGATAGGTTCTCCATGAGCTACAACAGACACTATAGACATTAAGTTTTTTTAAGATCACGCAGTTTAATTTTTATTAAGAGAATATTAGTATTAATAAATTAATTTACTTTCAATAATCCGCCGTGTGGCTTCGTATAAAACTCTTCTATTACGCGTTTCGGAGTCTATGCTCCATCTTCAGATAGTAAAATAAAAAATAAAACTAATAAAAATAAAACTTTATTTCAAAAAATAAAACTTATTTTACTATCTGAAGATGGAGCATACTCTCCGAAACGCGTAATAGAAGAGTTTAGAAGTCGCACGGCGGATTATTGAAGGTAAATTAATTTATTAATTCGATTAAGTGTCTTGGATACCAGATTAAACATGAATATTCAATTAGAATATTAGTACATGAGATTCCGAATTCTCATAGATAACGCGTTCACAAAAACGAGTAAGAGATTGTATTTGAATCGTTTTCACATCGAAGATCGTTATCTACGTTACTGTATGTTAAAATTTAAAATTCAATTTTGATTTTCTTCTTCTCTTCTTCTTTAACTTCCTTGTTAGGACTCTGCCTGTTCTATAACAACGGTCCTACGTCCTGCCACTCTACCTCTTCCTTGGCCGACCAATGCTCCTCTTGGTGTTTGGTTGGGTATCTCTTGCCTTTTTCACTAGCCTTGTGTCATCCATTCTTGATATGTGTTCATTCCATATCCTTCGTTTTCTGCAATCTAAGAATTAATATCTGTTACATCACATGTTTCTCTTATACTGTTGTTAAGAGACCTATCGTACCTTCTTTACTAGTACCCTCCGTAATGTAGTAATTTCTATAGTTTGTCGTTTTCTTTGAGTCGTTGCTGTATCTGGTCGGTCTTTAAAAATTTTGATTTTTTAAAATTAAAAATGTAAAAATTCGTAGGCTAGTTACAGAAGACTTGTTATTATAAATATAATTCCGTTTGCCGTCAAACACTAAGGTAGCTACCCCACTGAAGTCCGCATATGCTAAAACCCCATTAAGGACACAGGAATTACAAATATGTTATACTCTTGGAATTACGAGTCATCATCATCCAGCAGCGCATACCACAGGATGCAGTCATTAAGTTACAGGCTGAGATACAGAGTAGGAATAACAGGGCACAGAAATAATTTACCTCAACACACATCGATGAGAGGTTAACAGTTGGGAGTCGGCGAGCACTGCGCAGGGGTTCGTTCACAGCGCGATTGATCGAACGCTTCCGAGAAACTCGCCAGAAATACCAATGAGAATAAGATATGTAGGCCAGCAAACAGTCCGACTGACTGCCTGCGTTTGATAATGGAAATTCCTAGCGGAGCGAGCGCATGCAGCTTGGTTCCGACATTTAAGTGTTCATTTTGTTACCTACACATGTATATACAGTCTACCTATACTTCAGGTGCTTCGTACACTGCAGTGAGTGTTTCCAGGAAACGATATGCATATGCGGATAAGCAGCTAATATACGGTATAATTACAGTTGAGTACTATATCGACACAGTTTCCTAGAACGCAATTTGTACTTTCTCTCACTTGAACGTGCTAAAACACTCATGAAACCATCCATTTGAAACTCGCCCGAGATTTCCTTTTCACATGGTCTTGGCTTCGATTCCACTAGAGCACGATGAAACCAAAGAAGTATGTTTCTGTCAATACGCAGATCAATTCAGCCATGGCGGGTTCAATTGGAAGGCCGGAATATTACACGTGGCAACACTGGAACCAGTTGATATTTTGAGGCCGACTAGACGATCTCTTAATTTATGTATTTCAATAATCAAATCGCGTCATTTTTGATTGCCGGTTAACAGCAGTTTTATAATTCTTTGTTTTTTTTTTCAAATTAAAAGTTTATTATGTAAAAGTATAACCTTCCATCAGTGTGACTAAAAAACATGTTGAAACGTTTTTCGATGTGATGAAATGTGTGTTAAAATGAAAAATTTTTCCAAATGTGAAGAACTTATTCACAAGAAAATGACATAAGAACAGAACGCTTTTTTATGAATAATTACTAAGTTGCTAGGGGGTTAACGAGTCACTAATTACAAGATTAATTAGACACCAGGGTATTTAAAACTTAGTTGTGTTGGTGAAGAACCAGCAACCGCTGAACATATTTCTCGAAATCTAGAATAAATTATTCCCGATAGAGGACACTATTAATTGTTACAACGAATTATAACTTTTAATTCCAAAATAGTTCATCATATTTCGCTGATATTCAGTTTTACATCGGGGTGACCGGACACAACTCGCTTGTTCCTTACCTTCACCGCACCGTGAGCGCCTCCTCTGCGGCTTTCAGGCAATGAACACCAAACACTTGTACGACTGGCCACAATGCTTACGTTAAGGACTCCAGCCCGTCTTTACTGACCAAGTGTGGCCGTTGTCTAGTAACTAGGTCAAAAAGTCAAACCTCCGGCTCAACAGTCCCTGAAAGGACCAAGGCGTACCGGGCGGCTGTTGTTAGTAACTAGGTAAGGACCCCAAAATGTGTGTGCAAAGAAATATAGGCTATCTTCTAGAATTACGGATGGTAAAATACAACAAACACTAAGAAATAAAACAAGAACTGATACTATAATGAAGTTCTATAAAGTAATGGCAATACCTGTTCTTACATATGCTAGTGAAACATGGCCGATAACTGGGAAAGAAAACCAGTGTATAGAAACAGCTGAAATGAATTTTTCAAGACACGTTGAGTGGTTATCGCCTAAGGGATCGAATACATAATGCACACATAAGGGCCGAACTGGCTATATTTTCCATCAGTGATAAGATAGAAGAATGAAACCAGCAGTGGATGGAATACGTCTACACCACTAACGGCTAGTAAAGTGCGCTATAGACTTGGCAGAAGATCTGTGGGTAGGTCCTGGAAGAGATGGGTGCAGTGAAGACGGAACATACTCAGCCTACACCGTGAAATGACAACGACGAGCATTAGGGATGATTTTCTCTCTTTCTTTTAAAAAGCAATTAAGAGTTGTTCATTGTAATAACAACAAATTTGTTCATTTATAACCAATTTATAAAACGTTTTACATGAAAATTAATTGTTGGGGCAAGAAATAAAGATAATCTTAAAATAAGGAATTAATTTTAAAAATTTACCATAATTTAGGTCGTTGAAACCATAAAAGGGTATCAATGAGGAGACCAGCCGACCAGCGCTGACTAAATCCATATTTAAACGACATGAAGCAGGAACACGCCCTTCAGAAAAAGGAAAACATATCACATCAGTTGTAAAAACAAAGAAATGAATGTCTTCACAGATGCGAAATCCATTAGTAAGAAAGCATAACACACAACACATACCACAAACACCAGCTGTGCGGCAAACATTTCACTGGGCTGTCAACACACGTGCGAGGAAACAAGAAAGAAAGCCTTTATAATAAATTAATTTACAGTAGATAAATCACGCACAATATCATAAATTTATGCAAGCCTGCTGTCGTTTCCGCTTTCAGTAAAGGCGCCTTCGTCAATAGGCTGTAAATTATTTTTTTTTATACGGCAACAATGAGTGAAACGATACGTGTTTCCTTCATTTATTTGATTTTACTTTCTAGGAGACAATTGATTCAGCGGTGTCCAACTGGTTACAAAGTCCAATAATAGGAACGTTGTCGCGGGTTCGTACCTTGCGTGTTTATAGAAATGTAATAAGACATTATTACAATTATTACATTCTTTATAACAAATCAAAATAATATACACAAGGAAACTAAAATTTACTGTCATTTTACTTTTTAATTAAGAACAGGAAATTCGTTAAAAATTAGTCGACATAACTGAATAAAATGCAATATTCTAATATAATATTGTAATATGCTGCGTCTAGTTATTAGGCCTATATTTTGTTAACCGATTCAAATGGGTAAAAAAATCAGTACCTCTCGCTCCAAAGTTTTTTACCCATTATTGTGGTCGTTCCCTTCCGGTCTAGGCTTCATCTTTTCTTATTTTCTTGTCATTGCCAGTTGATGGACATTTTTGAAAATCGTCTGTCCTCCATGCTCATGAATATCCATAATATATCATTTGCGTTTTCTCTGTTCCCTGGATTATGTCCTGATTAATTAAACAAGGCACGTCGAAAGACAAAATAAAGTTTTACAAAGTTATGAAGGTCCCTGTAATATGGGTGTGAATTATGGACGACAACCAAGGAACAAGACAGTAAAATACAGGCCTCGGAAATGGCGTTCTAAAGAGAAGTAAAAAGATGTTCTATACTTGACCGTATAAAGAATGAGGTCATAAGAGAAGAATTACAAGTTTTCAACTTGAATGAAAGCTTAAGAGATTATAAACAACGGTGGAAAGAACACTTTAATGTCAGCATTAAGACTGGCCAAACAAGCCTGGAAATATAAACCTATAGGACACAGGTGTGTGGGTGAGAGGACCTTTGAAGGCGGAACAGGCAGCACGTCGCCTACGCCGTGATGATGATGATGTCCTGGTTAATAACTATCTGTTCGATACTCACTGTATACGGTCTGGATACTCCCGCCCACTTCTTACGAAATTTATTTTCATTCATTTTACTTTTCTGACGATCTAAAAGTTACCAGTTTCGCATCTATTCAACGCGATGCTTTGGACAACCGTTTTGTAAATTCTCATTTCTGTATTTTTCGTAGGTAATTATTTTGTCCAAATTATAGCACTGAAAGGTATAATTCAAGTATTCATTCAAGTATGATCAGCCTCCGTCCTCGATTTTCCCGATCAACTTCTGTTTCGTAGAAACATCATCATCATCACCACCACCACCATCACTCCCAGGATTAGCCCCTAGACCTCTTCCGAAACCCACCTCCTCTTCGGTCTACCGACCGTAGAAGCATAAACCCTTATTTTTACTCTTAAATACTGTCTTTTCTCTTTATTGCCTTCCCAGGTTCAGAGGTCAAACCATAATTTTTACTTCCTGAGTTTCTTTCAAATTCACTGTTTCGTGTAAACTATAGTCAAACCATAGTTAAGCCTCAATTGTCATGCGTATTTTACCTTTCCTCACACAGATATGCGGCAGGAACTGAATACTATGAGTACACTCGACAGGATCGCCCAGTATCGGCTGAATTGGTGGGAACATCTTTGCCGAATGGATGATTGCCGCATCTCCAAACAACTGTCGAACTATAAACCGAGGGGACGGAGAGGTGTGGGACGTCCGAGGAGGCGCTGGATTGACCAGCTGTAATATTTGCCTATTTGAGACCGGAACAAACCATTCTTGGTTTAATCCTTGAAGATGATGATGATTTTACCTTTCCTCGTCGTAAATTCCAGATCCTGATCCGTCTGTGGTATTAAAAAATCATTATTTATATTTAAACAAGCTGTCCACACGATATCCAACACTGAAGTACCGTTTTATTAAAAGGAAGGAAAATCGGTCATACGTAATCTCGCCTGTCAACAACACTGAAACATCATCATCATCATCACCACCACCACCACCACCACCACCACCACCACCACCACCATCACTCCCAGGATTAGCCCCTAGACCTCTTCCGAAACCCACCTCCTCCTCGGTCTACCGACCGTAGAAGCATAAACCCTTATTTTTACTCTTAAATACTGTCTTTTCTCTTTATTGCCTTCCCAGGTTCAGAGGTCAAACCATAATTTTTACTTCCTGAGTTTCATTCAAATTCACTGTTTCGTGTAAACTATAGTCAAACCATAATTAAGCCTCAATTGTCATGCGTATTTTACCTTTCCTCACACAGATATGCGGCAGGAACTGAATACTATGAGTATACTCGACAGGATCGCCCAGTATCGGCTGAATTGGTGGGAACATCTTTGCCGAATGGATGATTGCCGCATCTCCAAACAACTGTCGAACTATAAACCGAGGGGACGGAGAGGTGTGGGACGTCCGAGGAGGCGCTGGATTGACCAGCTGTAATATTTGCCTATTTGAGACCGGAACAAACCATTCTTGGTTTAATCCTTGAAGATGATGATGATTTTACCTTCCCTCGTCGTAAATTCCAGATCCTGATCCGTCTGTGGTATTAAAAAATCATTATTTATATTTAAACAAACTATCCACACGATATCCAACACTGAAGTACCGTTTTATTAAAAGGAAGGAAAATCGGTCATACGTAATCTCGCTTGTCAACAATGTTCACACACACGGTAACATAATACCGTGACCTTAAAAGGTTTGTACGTACAAACTATTCGCTGCAGGCAACAGATAAGACACACACGGCTTGAATGTAAGATGTACCACACGTACTACGTACATTCATGTATTTCCTGTACACGACACACTAAATGCTCTCTCGCAAAAGCACATCAATCTCCCGGCTGACTCGCTTGTCTTACGGTACCGTCATGGTAAATGTATGAAATTATTTTCCAACATATTCTTTCTAAAAAACAAGTTTGTTTGTTTAAAAAAAAATGGAAAAAATTACAAGCACAAGATAATGAATAATTCAATAAATGTAAATGTTGCGCATACGCTACAATTTTTACGGTTTCCTACTTATTAAGTCCCGAGTGAGACGCATAATATTTCCACAGACAGTAAAAACAACAGATTCTACTACGGGAAAAATGTATTACGTATCGAATTAGGGAATAAATTAACGGTTACTAGAAAGAAACGGTTACATCAGCTGATTACGGTGAACTGTACTGTATTATTATCAGACGACACTGGTAGTTATTCCACACAGAGTACGTGTTTTATACCGACGATTATTAAACGACGTGTCATTTGCGGAAGAAATATTCTTAACCCTGACTACTAACAACCATTGACCTTTGTCAAATCAAAACAAAATTACCGAAAGATTTATTTTATATCAACGACGGGCGCTACTATAGCCATTGTTTCGGTAGTTTAAACTCGTTGGTGGCGGTCATCTGAAATTTCATATTGGTTCCTCATTAACTTCCGAGAGTCCTGTCTTTTATTTACTAAATTAAAACGATTTTTAGTTTGACGTTACACACTGTACAAGTACGTACACTGCAAATGACATATACGTCTGTTATCCAAGGTGAAAAGTCAAGATTAGAGAGCCAATCAGGTGTCATCTTGTTTTGGCAATGAGCCAATCAGATAGCAGTAGGATTCAGCTATTGATGTCACGTATTCCAGCTGAGAGGGTGACATTTGTCAGTGTGCTATGTGACTGTTACGAAGGTGGTTGGGTTTTACTTGTTTTTTTATTTAGTGAGCTTGTAAAAAGCCATCTAGCGTCAGAAATACGGTTTTCCAAAAGGTTACCACAATTTTGGGCACGAGTGTGTACTTCAAATGCATTTACAAAGACTTGCAAAAAACAACATGTTGATTACTACAGATGGAAAAGTTAAGAATAAACAGAAAAAAAAGTTCTATATTTTCGATCTCGTACAGCAGGAGTAGCCTACACAGCTGAGACGGGCAAGACGAAAAACTGAAGGAAGAAGAGGCAAAGTCAAAATGAGAGGGAAAGCAAATAATGATAATGAGAATAAGGAACAACAGCGGACGACAGACACAACTAATCTCAGCGTTTAGTAATTTTGCATAATACACAGCTCTGACGATTATGGAAACAAAATTTACTGGAGGAGGAGACAAACATCATAAACGCTTCCTGACAAACAAACAAACGTCACGTCATTTCAGCGTCTAACAAAATTATACAGAGCGACAACAGTCTTCAACTTTCATAATAAATACCTAATACAATTCTGTCGTCTGCCTGAGTGTTCGTCCAAGTTTTTGTTCTAAGCGAACGTTTAACTGAGGATGGATGACAAACTTTGAAGATTGTTTCCGCTGACACTGTCGCAAAAGAAGAGACGACGAGAAGCGAACAAATTTAGTGGATGCGTTATGGCAAGCAAGAGCAATTCCTCTGCACAGTTAGCTGTTCTGGCGCTGTCTCCGTCCGGGTTAATGGTCACGGTACACTTCCGTTGACACCTGCACACACACACACGCGCGCGCGCGCGCAGTCGCACTCCAAGACGTCGTAATAGTAATAATAACAATGACGATAATAACTGTAACAACGCGACCCGACCCTCCGCCATGGCTCAGGAATGTCGTTTACATCGATTTCACCCCGCATACAGCAACCTTTTTTTTACAACAACCGTCGTTCGCATACTTTACCCGGCGTTGCAGTATATTACTGTACTCACTTCGCCCGTCGTAATCTGATTTTCATCTTTCATGAAAAGTGTTCCGCTAAAACGTTTTTTCCCTATTTTATAAACTACTCTCACCCCCACCCCCACTCTCGTCTCTTTCGTTATAACACTTTTTGTCGTGTATTTTTTAAGCGTTGTCACATCTACGTGCGACGACCAAAAAATTTCCGGTTTTAACTGAACCACGTTTAATAACTAACCACCACACTCTAGAAACCCATTACTCAACACTTCCGATTATCTGGGTTGCTGGAAAAAAAAACTTAACTGGCACCAATCAAAACACCTTTACAAAAACACGTTTATCGCCATAAATCTCGTCGTCTGCACGTTCGGTCTTCAGTTCTGCCATCTTCCTTTCAAACCTTCAATCACCTTTCATGATCTTAAGACGCGTTTATGGGTCGGTTAAAGAAGATGACGAGTGGAGAATCAGAAATAACCTTCAGATAGATGAGCTATTGAAACAGGAAGACACTGTAAGATTCATCAAGACTCAACGAATACAATGGTTATATCACGTACAGCGGATGGATGATCAGCGTATGCCAAAAAAAATTCTGAGGGCGCACACCTACGAAAGTAGGAAGACGGGCCGACCTAGGACAAGACAGTTGGATGAGGTGCTAATAGATCTCAAAAGAATGGATGTGAGGGGTTACACTGAGATGGCAATGGCAATGGACAGGAGACTTTGGAGAAGATTTGTGTGGAAGCCAAGGTTCACGTTGGGGTGTAGTTCTGAAGAAGAAGAACATTAGTAATCCCCAACTAATATCTTCACCACTAATTCCATCTGTTAGTATCAGACCTTTTACTCTCTTCAAGAATTTCATTTCAGCCGTTTATACACGATAATCAGTAATGTCCTTTTCATAATGTCCGCGTATTGTTCCTGTATGTTAGTACTATTACTAGACAAAATTTCAGTTTTGTTCTTTCGTCGTTTTGCTACATAATGTTCTATGTCTTCTTCTCCTCCTCCTCCAGACGTAGGTGGGCTTGCGATGTTTTTTTCCTGCCGACGACAGTCCTTCATTTATCGCATACCTTCTTCCTATTCTTATCTTATCCATCTATTCCTATCTGGGCCTCCCATAACACTACACCCCTCGACCATTCCATCAATCAGGGTGGCGAAATAGTTTGAATGGCGTAGCAGGTGGTTAACCATACAGCTGGTCCTTTCCACGATGGTTTCAATCAGAATCCTTCGCTCACCCGCTCTCTTCGAAAAACCTCATCATTAGGCACTCATTCCGTCCACGGTATTCTTAAGGCCCTCCTCCAGCACCACATCTTCAAAAGGTTCACGGTAACTCTTCTCAAATTTCCTAAGGATCCAAGTTTATTAATGCACATACTCCAAATGAAACATTTTATGAATATCTAAATAAATAAAAAGTGTGTATGTGTATTTGATTGGGGGGGGGGGGGGAGGGCTTAGAACGAGGTACTATGAAACGCATGACAGAGACTAAAATCTTACCCCTACATGTACAGTGGAACCTCGATGACACGAATCTCAAAGGTATTATAAAAATTTCGTGTTATCGAGGAATTTGTCAAAGCGAGTTACGTGTTATCAAGGTTAAGATAACAAAAGTTCGTGTTATCAAGGTCCTCCTTCATAACATTCGGCTTATTGAGCTCGCTGCCGTGAGTAATTCGTCTTATAGAGGTTAATTTCGTGCTATAGAGGTTCTGTTGAGTAAAAATTCGTGTTATAAAGGTTAATTAGTACAATATTTTTGATCTCGAATCAACGAAAATTCGGGTTTACAAGGTTTTTAACCAAGGACTTTCGGGTTATCGAGTTTTATCTTTAACACTGAGTGTTATGGGACATTCAAAGGTATTGAAAAAAATTCGTATTATTTTGAGGTTTGTGGTATCGAGGTGCCAGTGTATAACAAACAATCAGTATCCAGATAACAATTTGTTTTAATTGTAAACATACATAATATATAAAGTATGGTCTATATATGGATGACCGTGTATGTGTGTGTGTGGTATAAATGTGTGCGTCCACAGAACGAACGATCATTCCATAATGTCTCATGCTGCTCTGTTTTCAGGTCCTTATATATAGGCTAAACTTATACCGAATGAAAAATCGCTCCTAACGCTATCCGTATATTTTCCCCTCTTCATTTTGTTGCCCAATATCTTTTCTTGAAAAATATTTCTGATAAAATCACTGCGTCTTATTGCGCGGCCCAATCGCTACATCTTTACGTCGTGATAAACAAACTACCGCTCCTCCTTTTCTTCATATCGGTATTAATCTTCTGTCTTCCTACCAAAACCTCGAGGCTTTTCTTTCTTTTTCTCTTTACTCTCTTCACTTACATATGTCTCTGTCCTGTCTCTTATTCCTATATTATGTTTCTGACAAAAGCATGTATGCCTTCGCAATGGTAAACGACTTTTGAATGTCTACAACGATATTGCTTACACGTATGTAATGTATGTAAATGTGTGTAATTAAACAGAGAATATATATGCAATTCGTCAGCTGTTTTCCAATTAAATTTGTTATTTATCTTTTTTCCTGACAATGTTTCGACATCTTTGGTGTATTCTTCTGGACGTGCCCCATTATATATGTACGGCATCTAATTTTCTCCGAAGTTGTTTATTCCTAACAGGCTTCGTTTCATTTCAATGAACGTTATTTTAATTTTTGTTTAAGCTTACACGGCCTACACGACCGGTGTCAGTATTCTTAAAATTATTAAATACCCGGCTGTTAGGCCGTGGTCGGTTGCTGTGAATTCTCGACATCATCGGCAACGTTTCGTACCCCACCCTCAGGGATCTTCTTCAGGCCACAAAAAGCAACACAGTGTTACGAAAACAGTTACGGTAGATCTTAGATCGAACGATACGCGACACTTCTTTCCGGATAAAAGCAACAGGCGGCCGGAAACTCAGGGTTATCTACATAACCTCGGGGACCAGATCTCAGCCATTCACAGAGTCTACTATTGGGTCGCGCCCAATAGACTAGCTCAATACACTATGCTAAATCCTATTTAAAGCCAGGTTTTCGCCACACCAATTCACTTTTTGCTGCAGCCTCGACCTCATCCTTAGCTATCTATAGCCTGCGAACTATCAGCGCCTCAGAACCGCCACCGCCGATTCGAGTCAAGCGCCCTCGGTCCCTTCTTGATGACCCGCCATAAAGTCATCCTCGCATTTACATCAGCCCCCAACCTTAGAGTTCACAACTGAAAACAGTCCTTTCTTCCCACCTTGCCCACCTCCTGGCACGCTGAGCCAGCTGCTTGTTGCTGTTTTCTTGGTCACCGGCACGGGGGCTATCTGCCTCGCGGGGACCGACCGACGCCTCAAGGCGTCTGCTGGCTGGGCTAGAGACGTGCAACATCTGTTGCCTGAACCGGTTCCAGCGGCAGTGTCACAAAAGTACATCAAGTTTTCTTTCTCCCCCGTCTTCTGCGTTAACGCGTTAGCGGTTTCCTTTATCAGTTTTAGGCCACCTGTCGACTGAACCAGACTTAGTTTATCTTCTGGCAGCCATTGGGCACGGCCCAGATGCTGCAGTCAAGCCACGGGTGCATAGACGCCCAGCACACACAATGGAATGTAACGTCGATTCACTGACTGTCCGGAATGCCTACATATGTCAACCGACTCTCTATGCTGGCGAGGTGGATTCTTTTTCGGACGGAAGCTAGAACCCTCGAACAACACCCGAAGGTCAAAGAGCATGCTCGGCAACTGCGGACTTCTCCGGCTGGCGGCTGTGTTCACCCGCGCGGCTCCGGACGCTATGCTTCGTAGTGCCAATATAGACTTGGCACACAGTAGACGCTGCTCGACGACAGCGGTTCTCTTGTGTCCTTTACCGGCTTGAGAAAAAGCTGGATTTTCTTGGTCGACTTGTAGATCGCGCGGACGCCAAGCCTCGACAGCAATCTGCCTATGCGGTCCGTCACTCTCTTGTGTAACGTTATTTTGTTTATTTACGACAAAGTCACTTTACAGTTTACGACACGCGTATCAACACAAACGTATCCTTACAACAAGGAATATGAAATTATTGTACATCTGAATAATTATATGACTTTTCTTACACATACATTTTTTTATTTTATTGTAAAATGAAGCTCCCACGCAAATGGAAAATAAATAAAACGGCTTAATACACCCATAGCGGCCGTAGCCATGGAGATGAAGGGATCTGGAAGTTGACACAGATTATGGTCCACGTACTGCTATATGTATGGTCATACAAGACTCGAGAGATTTCACACTGGATAGTGGAATGGAAGGAGGAACAGGAAAGAAGCAGAACACTAAGACCATTCTGATTATTAAGAAGAGCCGCATGTTGGAACGACATAAGTAGTAGAGCCTAGAAAATACAGTATATCGTATCGTATCGCGGATTATATATCGTATTTATCTTATTTTAATTCCTAACGCACAGTTCATCTAACAATACGATTCTGTATTTACTGTGTACAGACGATGTTGAACAATGTGGCTCAACGAAATATAAATGGCAATTTAAATAAAAGACACACTTGTACGGAAACTTCCAATTACAAAAAAACTAAAAATTATTCTACCTACTTGTGTTATATTGGCAAGGTAAATAAAATAAATATTTTTCTTATTGTCATTAAAAAAGTGCTGTGTCTGTACAGTACTGTGACCTCGGTTATTTATCACAATCCTGCGTTACGTTTTTGTTCGATTGCTTACTCTTTTAAGAGATTTCCTCATATTGTCACTTTGACTTCGTTCAGAAAAGTGTTTGAGAAATAGTTTTTTATACGTATCTCATACCACGTAACGACCACGAAGACTAGTATACACGACAATAATAATAACAACTTTGATGATAATTATAATTGTCGCATTAATAGTAACGAGGATGAAATACGATACGGCGACAATGGTGCCAACATTGGAAAAATTAATATCTCAATAGAACGCGCCTAACAAAAGGCCTCGGTGAAGGGTTACAGAGATTCGTTTCATAAAAGCTGCAAAATGAATAGAATCACGGAGAGCGATTTTAAATGGTGTGAGATTTCTAATTTTTCCTCTCCGTCCACACAAACTGTTGCTGCTCCTGTCTCTTCTTGACAAAGAAGACTGTTTGCAGAAGACGAACAAGAAAGCGGATGAGCAGAAATGACTTATTGTTACCCCCAAGAAGACAAACAAAAAAGTTTTTTTGGTTATAAAGGCAAGAAGAGAAACTCCCTGTTGAACACGACTGCACTGTTTATTTTCTGGTGTGACACTTGCGCTGTGGCGTACGCGCGCGCTCGCCCTAGAAAGTTTGCTTTTGTCTGCTGGTATCAGTCATTGCTATGCAGCCCACACACTCGCAGCATCCGATGATACTCTCTCTCATTTCCCTCTGTCTCTGTCTGTCGTTCTCTTTCTCTCCCCCCCTCTCTCGCGACTCTATTATATTTCGCTTTTATAACGACGAAGAATAACCACCACCTACTCAGACCGCTTTTGCTCTTGCTGAATGTCAAAAGTTATTAATACCAAAAGCCGGACTCCGATATTAACTTCTTTAATTACGGTCCTGTTTTTAGAGGGAAGAAGAAGATTGGGGGGGGGGGCTTTCTCAATGACTTATTGCGCGACTTATTAAGAACTCACTTATCGAACTTCACTAGTTGGCCAAAACTTGAAGAAGATTACAGTATTTTACTGCTTTGTCAAGATAAGTTAACTTAAACGCGTATTCAAATTACGTGCGTAAACTTTCTGTAGGATTCTGATTACGTACTGGTATTATATTATACTACGAATAGCTTCGAGAAATGAAAATAAATTTCGTTTGTTTTGACGCACAGCTTCTGTACGAAAACTACTCGTTGATTATGGCCTTTTTAACGTCCAATGAGAGCGAAAATGGGTGTCGCTAACGGAACTTTAGAACGAGTTCGGCATTTTAATTACTCCAGACGTGACGTAATAATAAGATTAATACAGAGATTTCACCGATGATAATGATAAACTTTACGAGGCTACGTGCTTAGATTCACCAGAGTAATAAAATACACAGAGTAGAGAAATTGTATAAAGTTTAACAGAACAATGGTTAGTCCAGCAACCACGCACGCTGGCGAAACATGGGCGGTGCAAAAGAAAGAAAATTTACCAGGGTTTTCAATCCGTTGACTGGAGTTTTGCTTAATCATTTTCTTTCTTTTGCATCACCCATGTTTCACCAATGGGAGACTTCAATGGAAAAGTAGAACAAGGAAGGTCAGGACAATGTATTGGAACCAATCTGCAGTGGTTAGAGTAGATAAAGAGATACAGATTCTGCGTGGAGTAAGACAAGGATGTATACTATCTCCGCTTTCAATCAACATCTAGTCGGAAGGCAGATGTTTTAGAGAAGCTTCAGACGAATGTGATGTGGGAATCTCTCTGAACGGTGAAAGAATAAATAACATACGTTATGCGTATGATACCGTCATATTCGCAGATAGCTTAGAGGGGCTGCAACAACTAATGAATAGAGTGACGACAGAAAGCACCGTAGATATGGTCTAGAAATCAATGTTAATAAAACGAAACTAAGAGCAAGTTCGCAATCTGCACCCTTAATATACACCAAAGACCAGTTGAACGTGTAAGCAAAATTTACATATACTCAATGAACAATGGGACCACTCTCAAGAAATACAGAGCAGAATTGAAAAGGCAAGATTCGTTTTTTCCAAGTGTGTTTTTTTCATTATGTACACTTGAATGAGCAGTTTATTCAAAAGTCACGATTTAACAATAAACACAAAGATGAGACTTACGCTGCTAAGTATTCTCGGTCCTCTTCTATGGTGTAGAATCTTGGACTTTGAATGAAGCCACAACTAAAAAATTGGAATCTTTCGAAATGTGGTTTTACCGTGGAATACTTAGCATTCCATGGACAGCGCATATAACTAACGCTGAAGTTCTTAGAAAGATTAAGAAAGAAAGGGAAGTTATTAACACAGTGAAGATAAGAAAGCTTCAGTATCTGGGACATATCATGAGAAATGAATAGAGATTTTACTTATTGCAGTCCACACTACAAGGAAAAGTGCTTGGAAAGAGAGGAGTTGGGCGACCGAGAATCTCATGGCTGAGAACTTTAAGGACCTGGTTTGGCATGAATACAACTGACTTATTCCGTGCAGCAGTACAGAAAGTTAAAATAGTCTGCATGATATCCAACATCCGAAACGGATAGGAACTATTAGAAGAAGAATTAAGAAACGATACGTGTCGTGTTTTTCGAGTACAGTGTCTTATCAAGATCAAAGTCAATGAAAGGTTGAATTATATGTTCTCAGCAAGAAAGGCGGACAACAGTTTGTTCAGGAAAACGTGAACAGTCGACGTGGCCATCAGGGAAATATAAATTAGAAAAAAAAATAACTGTGAACATATTTTAAAAAAAATGTTAGACGCTGTGATGGAATGGAGAAGAAAAGCCAAATGAATGCAAGATTACCGATGACTCAGAGTACAAACCGTAAAGAAAATGGTTTCGCTTAGGTATTTCAGGTAAAAAAACACGAACACGCTTTTTGTGTATATTAAATAATATAATATATACAACACATAATCGAGTCAAAAAATTTGAAAATTTTCATTACATAAAAAGAACCACGGTATGTTCCAGCAGGATTCGAGTAACGATGATTTTCGGTCTTGTGTATTCATCGTTCACCACCACCGTGTACACAAAGCTTTTTTCGTTAAATTGCCTCCAGTAATGTATTTGAAGGAGATAATACATTTTTGATGTAAATACGTGCGTGCACAGAGAAACGTTCCATGTCACCAACAGTATATGCTGTTTGTTTTGTTATTGGGTAGCCGTGCTACAAGAAGTATCCGTGACCAATCGCTGTACAGCGCACGTAGCCCGGATTGATTCTCTCTCTCTCTCTCTCTCTCTCTCTCTCTCTCTCTCTCTCTCTCTCTCTCTCTCTCCGTGTGTTTTTTTCATTATTATTTGTTCAACAAATTGCTGTTTTGACAAAAGAGACGGTGGTGATGGTAATTTAAAAGTTCACTGGTTGCGTTTCCTCCGTCCCTGGCTATTCACGTCCTGCCCGCTTCTCACACTCTATTATCCGAAGCACTGATAGGTTACATTGGATATCTCTGAATAATAACTTATATATTTTATCATGAATATTGTAATCTAGTCAAAGCTTATGACTGTAGTTAAGTTCTGATGAGCACGTTCATCAAATTCAAGAATATACATTTTTAATTTACACAAAAAAAAGCATTCACAAATGACGTTTTATAAGAGTGGAAGAACTGTTTGCCATTTTATAATTTTTTTTTTACCGCTACAGCTCTCCCTGGACAATCCGCCTCCAGTCGTCTCGATCCTCTGCTCTCGGTCTCCATCTTGTTACACCGAGCCTGCGCAGGTCGTCCTCAAGATCATCCACCTATCGTTTTCTGGGCCGATCCCTTCTTCTTCTTCCGCCAGGTCTCCCAGTAAAAATTTTCTTCAAAGTGGATATCTCTACCATTCTTTGAACATGTCCTGCCCACCGGATTCTACTTTTCCTTTTTGTCAGTGACGATATCTGGATCTCCATACATTTGCCGGATTTCTGCATTCGTCCTTATTCTACATGCTCCTTGGACGTTCACTGCACCAAATGTCCTCCTGAGGAATTGTCTTTCCCACCTCGGCAATCACTCTTCCTCTGTCACTGTCATTGTCCACGTTTCGGACCCACGCATGACCACTGGCTTAAGAAGTGTTTTATAGAGACGAATCTTAGTTGCTCTGCTCATGTTTTTATACTTACATATTCCTTGTAGGGAGAAGTAACATCTGTTTCCAGCAACTACCCTTTCTTTCATTTCTTCGGCCATAATGTTGTACTCAGTAACTCGTGAGCCCTGGTATTTAAACATAAACATTTTACAATTGGGACTTATTAAAACACAGAATTTGTTCATTTAACTGTACAAATTAATCTTTCTTGTTTTCATCCTGTTTTGACAATCGGGTTCTCTTGTAACGGCGGTGGAAAATGTTCAATCAAATTGACACGAAGTGTGTTTAACTGATGTTTAGTCAAGTACTACAAAGCGGAATTATAACGAATACGAAGTTCACGCCCGACATGAAAGCAAGGTTAAATTTACTTTGATTAACTTGTTTAACCCATCAATAACGGAAAGTCTTCGAGTCGATTACAATTTTATCTCTGTGTAACTCGGTTATCGTTGTGTCAACGTAAACAAGGTCGCCCCTATACGTTTAGCAAGCAGCACTGCAGCAAAATACGCCGGCACGACGACGACGGAATTCCGTGCAAGACGACGCCGTCCGCCGTCCTTCCTTACGCTGTTTGTCGTTTACAAACGACCCTTTGGTACTTGTGTCGTGATTGCGTGTGATAATTGCGCCGCTGTCCTGATTAAAATGCACACGACTACTGTAACTCGGTTTGTTAACGAAGACTTCATAACAGGTCAGCCGCCCCTCACCTTAACCTCTGTCATACAAATAGGAGTGCGCGCGCGCGCACACACACACCTCTACACTTATTCGAACCGGGTTCCGGTTAACCGGCGCGACCGACCGTTTATTTGGGACAAACCTTAAAGAACATAATTAACCGGAAAAACAGCCCTAGTTTTCTTCGTTTAATTGGCACACAACGAAGTGCCGTTTACTTGGGGCAGCCAGACGTCAGTACAGTATTTTTCTTATTCTTCTTTATTCCAGGATTAGGCGACCTCACCTGTTCCGGTCTCTATTTTCAAGCCATCTTTTGCGTGTTATTTCCACATCTCTTTTCCCTTTATAGGCGCATATTGTAAACATGTTGAGGTAGCCTTTTGGCTTCCAATCCATCTATATGTTCGATCCATCTCAGTTTACATTCCTCGATTCTTGCATTTACAGAGAATAAACCCGATTAATGTCTTATCTCATCATTTCGTGTACATTCCTCTACGTATCTCAAGAAATTCATCTCGGCACCTTGTATACGACTTGTATCTTTTTTAGGTAATACCCGTGTTTCGGAACCGGATAAAATAGTGGGGACTGCCATAACCTTTGAGAATTTCATTTGAGTTTCCTTTTTTGTTTCTCTCCCTAAACTTCTTTCAATAGTGCCACAAATCGCCTGAAATCTGTTTATATTTTCTCGATGTCCTCGTCAAGTTTATACGTAATATCTCATCCTAGGTACTGAAAGTTGGATATTTGCTTCAGCACTTTTTGATGTCAGCATTATGTGAGATTATTCTCATTTCTTCCCGTATTTTTGGAGCTTGTATGTGAATGGTCGAACTAGCAGGAAGATTTGGTTTTCGTTATCGACCGTGGACGAGAGGTCTGCACGAACAGTACCTAGCCTATATACTTTTGTTATAATCTGTAACGTTTAGGATTTCTGAGAATAATTTTAACTGGATGCGTTTATTGTAACATAGAGTTTATAGACGTGGGAAAGTTATACGCGCAACTGCAGTTTTACTTCATTTGTTTCTTATTTTTTCTTAAATTTATTATTAGTCTGCACTCAGTAGTTTGTTCTATAACTTCTATGACTTTTCAATGAATGTAAAAAATGACATCGGTTTCCCCATTTGGAGACGAAATATACACACGAGATGAAAATGGGACCCGACAAGAAACATCACGAATTTGAATGTCTGACTGCTTTCCAGTGTCTGCCGAATTCGGTGCAGTTCCGTTTGTAATTAGCTTCACGACCAATTAGTTAGAATAAATTAAATTTGTTAACTTGAAGCAAATTAATATAGCCTATGTGGAAAATTTGGTTTAGGCCTATTAGCATTTTTTTACATTTATAGCTGTTCGTGGCGGAGGGTACATTTTTTTATTTATTCGAATTTTGGAGGGTACATTAGTGACTATCGCTGGCAACACTGACATTGTGTATACTGTGTTGGACATTGTAGACTACTGTATACAGAAATAAATACAGAAATTTATTTATTCAGAAATAAATAATTCAGTTCTGAATTTTTTTCCTGAAGTAGGACTGTTTTTTTATGAGGAGAGTATCATCATTTACATTTACTTTTATATCGTGAAATTATTCTTGATAACTACTGCACGGAGATAAAGTGGTGCAACTAGGAGCTGGTCCTGGGAGGGGGGGGCAGCTTGAATGCTGGACTCCCAGTTTTCCTTAAGGCAAATTGAGATAACGATATGGCCTTTAAAGGTAAATATTCAGTGAGGACTAACACAGTTATAAACAACAGCACTTTAGAACAAGTGAGCCGTTTCATAGATCTCGGCTGTGCAGTAAGCTATGAATCTGAATATGATACAAGAGAGAAGATAAATAAATTTAGGAATATTTGTCGTACGATTCATAGTAATTTTAGAAATAAAACAAGACACAGCACAAGGATTTAAATTTTGTAAGAGAATTGAAACACCCACGTTGATACTGTATATGCGAGTGAGGCGTGGGTCATGACAAAAAAAGGAATGCGACAAGATTCAGAGAGCTGAAATGCAGTTAGTTTTTTCGAAATACTTTAAATTATACATATCAAGACGGAATAAGGATATCGGATCAGAACTCGAAGTAAAGAACATAAATGAAATTATTTGAAATTTATCGAAGACAACGGTGCGATCATCTTCAAAGGATGACAAAGGATCGGTTGCCGAAAGCGGCACTGAACTATAAAGCCACTGGTAGAAGAGACGTGGGTTATCCGAGGTGCCGGTACAGGTTTATGTAACCTAATCCTTGAAGAGATGAAGAGAATAAGACAAGTGATATATTCAAGATTCTTCCCATTTAATTGTTCATACAATTATTTACAAACCTTATTTTAACAGACGCACCTGGCTTTAAATTACAATGATTATGGAATTTAAAATGGACCTACGTTACTTGATTATGGAATTTGTACTGAAATTTTAATAGCTGTGGGTTATCTTTTATTGTATTTTACACATATTAATCCCCCTGATCCCATCCCGCATTTACACCACTGAGCCACATATGGACTCATGAAACACGTGGTTCGCTCGCCTTAGAATTCCGTTTAGTTTCTGTATTAATCTGTTCGCTCGTGATAATGTGAAGGCGTGTGTAACCTTTCGGAAAATCATAGGTCCGACTAACACGCGCACGCGCACACACACATCACCGAGCGTTGCTTTCATTCCAGTAGATTTACATCAAGCTCTACCGCCCTCCCAGATGAGGTCAAATGTCATTGTTTGCATGCACAGCTAGTTATCGACAGTTTCATTAGAGACACGATATAACTTTGCGTTCGACGACGGCCGATACAGGCTGACAGCCGAGAGAACATGTTACCAACCGCGCTAACATTAATTTACCACAGTTTTCTATCTAGACGTTACACCATTGGTTTGGTAGTTTGAAATTTTTGTAATTGTTTTTGCGCAGCGGAAAAATAATTAGGAGCAGACCGACAACTAGTGGCGAGACGCATTTCTTGGATAACCGAAACGGATTCTGGATAAGAAATTATGTAGGCCTACATATCTTTACAAAAAAAAAACTTATGAAAAGTTTTTTTGTTGATTTAGAAAATACCCTCGACCATGTGTTTCGGAATTGCTGTGGATTGGATATGCAGTGAAAGTGATTAGAAACCTGACGATAGAAACTGGCTTAGAGATGCGCAGTGTACAAACACCACGTAGCGAGGCTAACAAAATTTTCATTGACTTCGCACACGCGCACAACAGTCTTGTACAGTGTTTCGTAGTGTGAACATCGGTTACAACAAGGCTGGAAGCATGTGTGTTACACAGAGGGAGATAATATGTAAGTGAGACAGTGAAATGTTACAGCGTCGTCTCCCCTCCCTTCTCTCTAGATAACTTAGCTATACTTGTAAGTGGGGGTAATTCATGCATAAGGTCGGCGCAGGTTACTGTCAGGTACGGCTGGCGGGCCTATAATACATGTGTGAAGGCACAAAAAATGACATTACGCATCCTACACACAATTCTCTCTCTCTCTCTCTCTCTGACTAACTGACTAGGAGACGGAAACAGAAGGTAAGACTTTAAGTACAGCTTTCCAGAACACACAATACAACACAATGCTCTTCACAAGGACGTGTTTGCAACTGAGGATGGAGTTTGCAAATTGAACCGTAATATTACGAAGTACATCAACTACGTTCCGTGCGCTGGTTGCGATACAAAAATCTCACATCCAAAACACTAAAATAACGTACACCTTTAGTCATATTCAAACAATATGTTTGGGCAGAAAGAAGACGTTTGTTTTGGAAGTACCAAATGGTCGAGCTGAAGAATCAGAACAATAACAGCAATAAGGACAAGAAGTAGGAGAGGATGAGGGAGAAGGAGGGAGGGAGGGAGGGAGGGAGGGAGGGAGGAGGAGGAGGAGGAGGAGGAGGAGGAGGAGGAGGAGGAGGAGGAGGAGGAGGAGGAGGAGGAGGAGGAGGAGAAGAAGAAGAAGAAGAAGAAGAAGAGTAGACGAGGAGAAGAATGAGAAAAAGAATGTGAAAAATGATAAAACACGATTTGGGCAAAAAAAGAGGACAATAGCTATACAAGAAGGAGAAGACATCATGATAGGTAGTGATAAGTTAGGATATATTGCAGGTAAGTGGTGCAGCCAACGATGTTACAGTTGGTAATGTTGCGAACTTTAGCTTACCGAGCTGAACTATTCACATTTCATCCGAATTATGCATATTTTAAGTAATTATACGTTTAATCTCGCAAGCCATACCACTGGCATAACCGTTGCGATTACCTTGCTGTGGCACATCGCTTATGTTCCTCGTTATTACACCCCTAATACACGCCATTAACGACAGTGTAACGATAATGTTAAGAAAATGTCTTAGTTTTTGTTTGATAAAGACGATTTGGAAAGAAAAAACTGATTGCCGGAAAAATGTCATTATAATAATTGGAATAATAATAGAACTCTCTGATTGTAGTCTGCGTGGGGGGTTAAATTATGCGCTCGGACACAACAAGTGTGTGTGTGTGTCTGTCGGAGCGAGACATGCAACAGCTATTAAACAGTTAACCTAATAATAATTTTGTAGCTGCCCGATCGCCATCTTCTTTTACCACTTTAAGCGGAAGTCATGAAAAAATTTAATATTTCCTACAGGAGAGCTAGCAAGCTGGCTAGTTAGCAAAATTATTAGTGGAATTATTATTAGACACATTCTCTCTCTCTCTCTCTCTGTCGTTTGCTGGACTGAAGCCAAAGTCGGCGTCGTGGCGCTGCTTGTACTGGTAAAATTTATGGTGTAAACACCCCTTAATTACTTCTTCTTACACCCTGTGTCGTTGTTGGAAATTGAATTTTAAATGTGAAATATTAACCATAATGATGGCGGTGGGTGGCGCTGTAGTTACAATGGTAATAATAGTGATAATTAGACTAATTTTATTACCGCGCTTTCGGTATTGTTGTCGGTGCGCCCCCCCCCCCATTGTTACTCTGCCCATTGTTGTCAAGTAAAATAGGCATTAGTTGAAATACTTTGTGATTCGTTGTCTTTGGAATTCAAGGGGAGCGTTTCAAACCTACATCTTCATAAGTATACCTCACCGTCTACCTAATCGTTTACTACTATATGCTTTATATTCTCGTAAACAATTATACATATAGTGTATTCTCAGAAGAGCATATAAACTATAGGGTAATGTGTTCCGTAAACATTTACGTCTTCTGGCATAAATACCTCTTTTTTTTGTTGACTGCACTAGACACAGAAACATGGCAGCCTGTGTCGTAGGCAAATTATAAACGTCTTTAATTATTATTTGACAGCCAATACTTGGAGAAGGAACTGCTGCCACCATTAAATAAATATTGACGAATCTTTGGAAAGAATAGACTTATAACGCGAAGGGTGTTTCGCTTAAGACATGGAGTTTAATTCTCGGTGTTCAAAGGTGGTACAAAGTCCTACGTTTTAGCTAGCCATCTCTCACAGTAACAAGCTGCTCGAGTTAAGGCAGTTGAATTTCCCGTCCCCGTCCTCGTCACGTCAGAACTATAAAGTCTTGTCTTTTTACACTTATCCAGAGATTAGGCGATTTGCTTGTTCCGACTTCAAATGTCACCTTTCCATTTCCTCCGAGTTTCGTAACATTTCTTCGCTCTACGGGCTTTATAACGCTACCTTTGAAATTCGTCCTATGGGTAGTACCGCCTTCTGTGAGCGCTGTTGTGGGCGAACAATTCCAATTCCTGCCTCCTAACCGAAAGGTCCTAAAAACTCTCTAAATTCAATTGCATACCTCTCCATAGTCCAAAGTTCGGAAACATCAAGTTTCCATCACTCCAAAAAATAAGGAGGTTCAACCCCTCCAAGCGCAAGAATGCTACTCTTAGTACCAATCAGCCTGCTGTCGCTAGTCACCTTGGACCTTGTCCTACGGGCATTCTCTTCACATGCGGTTTTCAATTCCCCCGACACGTGCTTATGTCATCCAAGACACTCCTGACTATCAGAGTTTTCTCGTAAAACTATGTTTTTTAATCTATCGAACAGACCTTTAAATATTTCGCAAAAAAAGACACCTCTGACGCCTCAGCTGATCTTCCCCTGCTTCCCCGTCAATGCCCAACTTTCACGTTCACACAGTAGGATAGGGGTTTGGTGATAGTCTTTTAAAATTTCAGCTTTAACTGTAGCGCCTCTCTCTTTTCTAGGTTAGCAACCCATAGGCTGGTGGCAGCAGCTAGCCATTCTTCACGCTTCCCTGCTTTCCTTTTCAACTCACAACATGATGTGCAGTTCATATCGACCATAAGCTGTTTCATGTAGTCTACACGGGGACGTCCTCTGTGATTCTTCCCTTCAACTGGTCTTTCTATTATTCTCTTAACCAACCCATTGTGTCGCAGTATATCCCCTATAAACTTAGCTCTTCTGCCTTTTAAATTTTGTAGAAAGCTCTTCTCCTCCTGAGATATTCTAATAACTTCCTCATTCGTTATCTTCTCCCTCCAGCTTATCTTCAATATTCTTCTGTAGCACCAGGTCCAAAATGCTTGGAGTCTTTTCTTGTCGCTTTCTCCAATTGTCCAAGATTCAGTCCCGTTTAGGGCAACACTCCATAACTTTACTAGATTCTTCCTTATTTTTAGGCTGACAGTGTTTGAAGTGAAGAGGTTTTTCTGTTTGTTGAAAGCAATATTAGCCTGGTTAATTCTGCTTACAATTTCCTTACTGCTTCCCAGTGAACACAAACTTTTACGTCAACATAGCAGGATAAGGGGGTTTGGTGATGGTCTTTTAAAATTTCAGCTTTAACTATAGGGGCTATAGGCATAAATTAAATCTCAGCGTAAATATTCGCTCCCAAACACACACACACACACACACACACACACACACACACACACACACACACACACACACACACACACACACACACACACACACACAGTGTGTACGTATAAAGTAGTAACATAGACTAATCAAAAACGAAAAATCTCAGTTTCACTTGAATGATTTTTTTAAAAAGCGAAGTGAAAAGCAGTATCTGAAAAGACTCCATATAAACAGAAACGCAAATCCAGTAATATACGTAGGATTCCAATAATATTTCATTTCGCCTTGGGGCATGGTGGTGTGTACTGTATGGTATGGTATTATTAGTATGACCCCGTTGTGATGGGGGATAGGCATCCATTGGAGTTGTTTCCGTTCCCTGGAGGGCCACAGCGCGCTCTTGCCCTTTGCACCAATCAGAACGTCACACTAGAATAGTAGATTGATTACTGCGAGTGTGCGCGCGCGCGAGAACACACACACAATTCCCGTTGTTTTCGCCGACACTATTCTCCACTTTGTGAATCAAGAGAATAATTTACTTCGGTTCTCATCTTGAAAAGTGATTAATCCCGTCTCTCCCCCACCCGCCTGCTAACTGAAATACCTATTGCTTCACCCCATCAACGTTTTCTCCTTTTTTTTCTATTGTCTCTTTTCGTCCAGCAGCTTTTACATACTCACTATACGCGCGCGCTCGTGAGTGTATATATGGCCAGTCTGGACATGTCGTCAAATGAGAATCACACTATATCTAAAATTGGCTTCACAAATATAAAAATACATAATATAAAATTTTTAATTACAATATGAAATTAAAATTTTTTTGATCTTAGGCTAATACGGCCTAAGTATCGTTAGCTGGGCTGTTAGGCCGCGTGGTCTATGGATGTTAAGTGCAGGCGTTTCGGCGTCGCTACCGGACGCCGTCTTCAGTGCAAAATTAATTTTGACAGTTGTTCGCCAAACAACCTCAATACTGAAGTAGACTGTGACAAACAAGTACTGAGGTACAACTGCAAAAGCAAAGGAGGAGGAGGAGGAGAGGAGAAGAACTTGACCAGTCTGTCTACGATTGCCAATGGTTTGTTCTGACGCTACAGGCGACTTTCCGTGCGAAGAACACTGTACAGAAGAGCGAATTATTTGCCGCAGCGTTTACCGGTTTCTGGTTTGTTTGCAGGACGCTCTCTGTGGTTACCGTTTCCCGAAATACACGTGTGGAACTATAAAGAGAAGCACACACGTAAACACACATCGTAACTCCGATGGGATTTCGCCTGGGTAGCTCAGTTAATCCACTGAGAGATTACTCTGTGACGTCATTACAGCGTGGCAATACTCGATTTACCTACGTCGCCTATATAGGCGCCTGTACTTATGTACGTGTACGGTATTAAGTTCCAAGAAACAGTTCGTAGATTATGTGTAAACAAAAACAAAAATGATCGTTTCTTCCTCAACGTTATTCACTTGCATTCTGTGATCGTTATAGTTCCCAAACACTTCAATGAGAATAAAAGCCAATGGCGATTAGCAGATAATATACCTGTAACAAAAGTGATAAGGCAGGGGGAACTCCCCAAGTCCCATACTCTTCAATGTAGTTATGGATATAATTATTAAGGAAGTAAAGCATATGAGAGGATATAGGATGGGTACAAGTGTGTTTAATATTATATACGTTATGCGGCGACGTTATACTAATAACGGAAAATGAAAATGACTTACAAAGACTTGTGTATAATTTTAACAAAGCATGACATAAATATAACATGAAGATAGCGGAAGAGAAAACAAAATCAATTACAATTTCACATGACCCATTAAGGTGTAAGCTTGAGATAAATGACAGAATAATAGAACAAGTAATGCAGATAGAACAAGGCTTACAAGTAATAATAGGGCAGATGAAGAACTATACATCAAATATTGATGAAAGCAATAAGAATTGCTGGATGCATGAATAACCTTATAAATACCTCACACAAGAAGCAAAAACTAGGGTTTACCAAAGCACAATACGTCCAGTAATATCCTATGGATCGGAGACCAAGCCAGAAAGAGTATAGAAATTGACTATATTACGGAGGGTACTAGGAAAGACAAGGTGCGATAGGTCGCCAGACAATACCATAAGAGAAACGTGTAATGGTAACAGATATTAATTCTTGGATTGCGGAAAGAAGAAGGATATGGAATGAACATATATCGAGGAGGAGGAGAAGAAGACTGTTACAGTTATTTGATATTTTATAAAACGACTGAATCGACCTGCGTTGTTATACGTGTGGCGTTGTGTGATTGTGAAATTAATTATTAGCAGTTTACTGTTAGGCAGCTCGGAGAGCTCTACTGCTGGTTGCAAACACGAGCCTCTTGACTATAATCAATCCGATGCCATTGGAATTAAAACTTTTGTAATATTTTATTTCGTTTCGTACACACGCTACAAAACAAAATTGAAATTACAAAACGATAAACACATACGCACACGCACAAGCACAGCTCGTTTGTTTATTATTTGTTTCCTGTTAATATTCAATTTAAGTATTTTTTTCTGTTGTTGAACAATAGTGTTGTTTTCAGTTGACTAATTTTTAACAAGTTTCGATGCTGGTTCGTTAAATGCATGAAAAAACGTCATGCATGCGTCGTCAAGTAGAAAGAAAAAACTTTTTTATCATCTACGTGGCGTTTACAAACTAAATTGTTCAGATTGCAACAAATTCTAAATAGGCCAGACGTTGCTTCAAACAAAGATACATTGAACACACAAAGACACTACACTCCAGTACCGAATCCACCTTTGCAAAGCACCTCGTTGAAGAAAACCACACATACACAAACATCGACATCAACATGGATATTCTACACGTAGTCTACACACAAAAGGCCGAAAACTAGACACTCTTGAACAACTGGACATATACAAAGACACAAAAACACATAAAAACGACATCCTAAATGAACAGACACAATTGAAATCGCACATATTATTCGAACATATCACACCCCACATGAACATACTACACGTACACACAAAAGGCCGAAAACTAGACACTCTAGAACAATTAGAAATATACAAACACACAAAAACAAATAAAAACGACATCCTAAACGAACAGGCACAATTCAAATCGCACGCATTATTCGAACACATCTCACCACACACACACAGCTTCAATCTTTCGAAACACTATCTCGTCGCCAACAACAAGACGAGCAGCGCTACTAACGATAGCCTCTGATGAAGCCTTCTATAGGTGAAAGCCGGTTTAGGCTGTAAGGTAAAACTTTACGTTTTTACTTATAAAAAACTTAGTGTTCCGAGTCGTCAATATTATAGTGATATTTAGTTAAGTAACGGACACGTCATGGACAACGATATCCAAGAATAAAACTTTTACATATTTACCAATATAAAACTTTGTGTTCCGAGTCGGTAGTGTTATACTTATAGGCCTATTTAGAAAAAAACTACATTAGAGAAAGTAGAAAAAACTGTAACACTACGTTTGAAGGTTCACAAGGTACATGGTAGTTGCAGCGTTAAACGGATCAAAAATCTCAAAACTGCAAAGAGGACACGCCCAAGTAAGATTCAAGCGTCTTGAAATGACGTTTCTCGGGAGGGAATACAAACGAGAAGATCGACAAGGAGTACATACGAAACTGACATTTTTGCGCAATTACAAGACTGCAAATTAAAGGATATGTCGCAGAAAGTACACTTCTTCAAGTGGTACTACTGTTTCATTTAGCTTACCCCTCTGTTTGCCGATATCTCGTCTCGAGCGATTGCAGTGTGTTCGGTTTTATATTAGATGTATCTTGCCATAGTGTTTTTAGTCATTCTTTCCATATGAGAGCCTTTGAATTCTGCAAATCTTAAACCCAATTATTGTTACATTTATGATTACACACAATTTTCTCCACCACACTTGGACACGTACACATTCCCTTTAAAATGCTAAGACAAATATTTCTTCAGATATTTTTATGATAATACACGCAGCCAAGATGGTGACACCTGCTATTATTAGAATTTTGTAGAATCAATTTTTATTTCCCTTCGAACTGACAATGACTTGAGGACTGTATGAAACGCATAAACTACCTTATTTTCCTTCATTATCTTATGTCATATTTCTTGAGCGATGGTTCCCTAAGCACCTGACGGATGAACTTTGCTCCCCAAAACTTGAATCTAGCCCAGCGAATCCGAATCCCAAATTTTCCAGCTCTGCTTCAGCGATTTGCTCTCTTTGTGTGCCCTATCCTTTGAAACATCTCACAACACTCGCGTACGCTTGTGGCAGACCTTCCGATCTTGACGATATCGTCTGTGACGCGATTATTTGTAGTCCTTCTAAATTATTTACTATTTTCTTTACCTTTCGGGGCTATGTATGCTAACACGAGATAATTCTGCTCTCGCTAAACATGGTGACTTGTTAGGGTTTGAAGGGTTTATCACACGACTAAATGACCACGATTCGATCTACTGGCCAGGAGATCGTACGAAGTGATCCAGCCTCTCCCTTCCGAAAAGAAGTGATCGAATAAAACCAGCTTCCGCCTGGAATCGAAACAAAGGCATACTCTGACCATTGCTTTACACACTGCTATCGATTTTAACATTATAAAATCCGATTAATGCAAAGAAAAAACGGGAAATAGACCCAGTACGAAACAAACGACTCTATTTAACCTCCCGCTAAAAAGATATTAGAATCCTCTAGTTACGTTTTTGTCAAATTTATTTCCTTATTATTTTTCTTACTGCACTACGTGTTTCGCGTTGCAAAATAAAATTCCGTGCCCATTATCACACCATCCTCAGCATCCATCGTTAAAGTGTTACGGTGATTTGACAACACCAAGAGAGTATTTATTATTAACAACGCCATCTCGTTGTAATCACGGAGGGGTGTACCGTTAGGTAAAACGACTTGCAAACGACAGATTGAAAATAAAACAATTCGGAGGTGGGAAAAAATATTAAATGCCACAATTTTCGCTTCGATATTGGAGCCGCTCCAACACCACGCGAAATCAAGAATACTTTTACACTTAAATGGGAGAAAAAACAGAGGTAAATTGCTTTGCGATGTGATCTCTCGAGCTCTCTGACCGACCTGTAGGACGGATCGTATCGTTTATGCATACAGTTATCAATATTACTTAGCAATCTGCGCAATGGCGTTTGGGTGCACACACACACACACACACACACACACACACACACACCTCTGCAGCACAATGTTTTACAAATCACCGGACGTGGGATGAATTCTACAGAAACCATTTTTTACACTTTTATTTTTTTTTACCGACACTACACCTTTTAATATTTTTTTCCAAACCCTTTAACTGTTTCTAAAGTGAAATATGCTTTCAATAAAAATATGTCGTGTTTCAGAAACAAATGACCGGACACACATGAAAACTGTTTAGGCTACATTTTAATCGAGTTCCCTGTGCACTTGGAAAATACTGTCTAAAACAGCATGTATGAAATTTCTATGTTAAAACTGTTCATCAGACCTTCTTTTACTAGCAAACGTATTTGTTTTAATTTTTCATTTTTAATTTAAAACCGTTTAAAATTTTCAGTCCACAAAGAAGTTTATCTAACCGCATTTAAAACAGTTTTTTAAGAAGCGGATCACAAGTTGAAATGTTATGTGTACGACCATGTTCCGTTAAACGATTTCTTATTTCCGTGTACCAAAATTTTGTACTGTGTTTTGCAATTAATTACTTTACCGTTTCAAGAGTTATGTTTACCGACTAGCATTATTTTTATCAATTTCTATGTATAACCTTCTTCTTCTTCTTAGTCACCTTCTTCTACCCGTCGGGTGTCGAAGTTTTCGAGAGAGCACTCCATCTCGTCCTGTCCAGTGCCAAAACCCGGGCCCAAATTGTTCCTCTGCCTTCTACACTCTTCTTGATGTTATCCTCCCATTCGTTCTGGACCCTCCTCTTCCTCTTCTGCTTTCTGGTTTTGCCTCCCACGCTCGTCTCGGGCACATTTCCTCATTCACCCTACACACGTGGCCAAACCAACGCAGTTGCGAGCTTTCAGTTTTATCATTTAAAGAGAATATCTTCAAATTCTTCCGGATGTTAACGTTTATCACCCTATCTCTATGCGTTTTCTTCTTAATTCTCCTTAGGAGTCTCATCTCCATTGCTCGTATTCTCTTTTTATGTCTGTCATTCAGAGTCCATGACTCGCAACTGTATGTCAATGTTGGAGCATTGTATACTGCCAGTTTGGTTTCTGTGACACTTCGCTTTTTCCCCAAAGCTTCCTGTTGATAGCACCGTAAATCTCGTTGCAGCTGGCATCCTCAAATCTAACTCTGACTCAGTTCTGCCATCGAAAATATATAATCGCAAACAGAAATCATGCTGTTGCATACCGATGCACAAAAGATTCCCGATTAGCGCTTTCGAGCCTCTCATCCCAGCAAAATTTCTCCCTTCAAACCGTTAATATTTTAATTTGCTATACACCATATTTTAAACGTTTTAAGGAAATTGTACAACCACTTCAGTTCGGACGTTTTCGCTTACAGACCATGTGCTTTTCAAAGTTTACAAAACACAATTTTATTTATTTAACACAATACACTACAAAAATTACTTTTATAATTTCTCCAAAAGTTGTGTACTTTTCAATTTAAAATATATCTTCCTTACGTTCATCATGGCAACTGTTCACAATTTTATTGTTTTGTTCCATCGATTTTGTTTTTAAACATCTCTAAAATTGTAGAACCGTTTGAAAATACATATTTCACCGTTACAAATTTCTGGCGACTTCAGTTAACGGGCTCAATTTCATCGCTACGTCGACGACGACGCCTCGGCCGATATCATTTGCACGAAATAAACAGCTCATGTTTCCCCTCCCCCCACACCCTCACCGCGGCCAGTAAAAACGTTTTATTGCAGAAAATGTGCCACCTTTATTTTTTTATGGACGTTTACGGTGTGCTGCCGGAGAGAGGTCTCGGATCGCGACCTTCTTCTTCTTCTTCTTCTTCTTCTTCTTCTTCGACACATTACGGCGTGTTGATTAAATCTTTACAACCCTTTAGCGGCGGCTCGGTAGCGCCTTCATTAGAGCGCGCGGTAAATAAATATAAAAGTTTTGTGTGCTTCGAGTGTGCGTGCGCGGCCGCTTAGATTAAAATCTTTACACATAAAATTATTAACTGTGTCAACAACACGCATACAACACTCGCACAACACACGAGGGGCACGGAGCCGCGAACGCACAAGTGTCGGCGCTCGGAAGTAATGCGAAGGGTGGTGGTCGCGAGAGAAATGCTATACGATTCGGCTGTTGGCGTGTTATATATAACTAACGGCTCTTTAACTCTACTCCGTGTCGATAATGCACACACACACACACACACACACACACAACGATGTGGTTAGGAGAAGAGGTGGCGGCGCGGGCTGTTTTTCGCACGTCAAAACCACATTATGTTGTGTTCCAATTGTGTTTGGGCCAGCGAGAGGAAGAGAAAGAGAACGAGCATAAAATGGACGGACGGCGGAGAACTGACGGACGTGGCTCGTTTATTTGCTTTAGTTAAGTTAATCGATGTTTTGTTTGTTTGCCTTTTATTATCGCTGTCAATTATTTTTCCGAGAAAAATGTGGCCATTACCTCTTTGTGTGTGTGTTTTGATTTTACTACCATTCAGACCCGAAATTGCGCTGCTAACCGCTTTGCTTGCGTTACCATAACAAGTAAGGGCCGTTGCAACCCCCCCCCCGCGTCAAACGCAATCATTTGCCACTAAAATTAAAAGAGAATTTTATACGCGCGTGTATAACGTACGACCCGGCCCAGCAGCGTTAAGATTTTATTTTCCTCTTGTTATTGCCGTCTTTATGTGCCCTTCTGCCAGTCATTAGGCGCATTCGTACACGTAATGTGCTTTACGACGTACAAGACGACATATACAGTTCTCCCCCGATGGTTATATAGGCTGGAAATGATCCTGACTTGTTTTTTTCCAGCAGACACACGGGTTAGAGCGTGATGTTGTCGACGACGATGTCTTTTGACGTGTTCTTGAAACCAAAAGTAGGTCATTATCTAAAGAGCTGATTCTATAAAATATTTGGCCATACACTTGGACAAAAAACTGACTTGGCGCAACCACATTTGGATGAACAGAAAACAACTGGACACCAAGTTTCGCAAGCATTATTGGCTCCTGGGCAGAAAATCATTACTGTCAATGCGAAACAAGCTGTCGGTGTACAACGCTGTCTTCAAGCCTGTGTGGACATACGGCTTACAGCTTTGGGAAACTGCATCTACATCCAATATCGCCATAATGGAAAGGTTTCAGTCCACGGTGTTACGTACCATAACCATCGCACCGTGGTTCATCAGCAACAGAGACATCTATAGAGACCTGGACCTGCCCTGAGTCAGTGAAATCATTGCGATGTTCAGCGAAAGATATGTGAAACGTCTTGAAGAGCACACTAATCCTGTAGCCATAAATCTACTAGAAAACAGCCTACAGAGAAGACGTTAAAGTTAAAATTTCATCTGGACTTACCTAGACTCTAACACTATAAATATACGCGTATTATACATAATCGGTTACTTTTAAATAAAAATTATCTAAAGGATGTTAAGTAAAGTCGCACATAGCATAAGGGTAAGACTACGGTATAAATTATACCAACAATTCCACCCTATAACTAACACCAGTGGTTGTGGGTTGGAAATGACCCTGTGTGTATGTTCTCTAGTAGCCACAGCCCATCTGCTACGCGTCTGAGGACATGTCTTAGCAAACGGTAACTCTGAAACTTGAAACAGCTCGTTCTGAAACAGCCGTACACGTCTGTTGCAACGCAGAGAAGATGTCCGCCTAATATCGCTTATTCTTCAGTTTTGATAGTTGCAGGACGAAATTTAATCAGTATTGTTACGTAATGCGGAAAAACTGTTACACTATTACAGAACTTTCTACGTGTTCTCGGCTATTCCAGTAGAATCCGGCTGTAATGTTGTGTGCGTACATGTTGCTGCTACTTTGAGATAAACGGTATCTCACCAGCTGATATTTGAGGCCGACTAGACGATCTGTTAATTTATGTATTTCAATAATCAAATCGCGTCATTTTTAATTGTCGGTTAACAGCAGTTTTATAATTCTTCACTTTTTGCAAATTAAAAATTTATTACGTAAAATACAGTTATATTATTTAAGAAATGTACTAATTAACTCATTCATGATACGAATTCAATAATTTGAACAAAATTAATTCATTAGGCCTAACACTAATTCACCAATTTCTTCAACTTAAACGTATAGGCCTAGTACTAAGTGCGCACAGACCTACAATTTAGATTTAGCTATAAATAGGCCTATTCATGATTTTAGTAATGATATGAAATTAAATCAAAATATAACATGTTCACTTTAGCTATTTTATTACAGTATGCTTATAGGCCTCAGACGCAATGTTGCCACGTTTTATATTTCGGCCTTCTACTAGAGCCGGCAATGACAGAACCCGAAACGTTATTGACGGCGATCCACCCACGATACAACAAACCGAGGTCACGTCCGTTAACCTAACGTATTTAACTAGAAGGAAGAGATGAGATTCACGAAGTTTTCTTAACACAAACCAATGTCAAAACAAATCCAGAGAAACACGAAACTAAGGATATAGAAATCAATAATAAGACCCATCCTAACCTACGGCTGCGAAACGTTTATCTGAACTTCAAAGCAGCAAACATTCTCGATATCTTTGAAAGAAAAATATTACGAAGAATCCGGGGACCAGTTAATGACGTACACGGCTGGAGAATAAGATATAACTTTGAATTGTATCAAATGTATAAAGAACCACCGCTAACACAATGCATAAAACTACAGCATCTAAGGTGTGCTTGTCATGTAGCCAGGATGGGGGAAGATAGAATACGACGAAAACTACTGAATACCAGAATCTACGGAAAAAGACCAGTGGGATGACCGAGGAGAAGATGGGAGGACGCGGTGGATGAGGATCCGAAAGAAATACTGAAAGTGCGTTCCTGAAGGAGGATGGCTACCGACAGAAGAGAATGGGAGGAAAAATTGAAGGAGGCCAGAGCCCAACAAGGGCTGTGGTGCCAAGAGGGAGAGAGAGAGAGAGAGAGAGAGAGAGAGAGAGAGAGAGAGAGAGAGAGAGAGAGCGTCAAAACAAAAGAGTGAAGGATAATGGAAACCAGTCAGTATGTGTAACTACTGTGTTTGCAGAGTCGCCTCTCGAGAGTCCGTCCGCACGTTGTTAGCCATCGGACACCGTCGTCGTCTGCAAACGATGAAATTAACGCGCTTTCTATGTAAATGTAAATATGGCGGAAACTAAGTGAGCGAGAGAGGAGGGAGGCTCCGGGCGGTGTGAAGCAGTAACGTCACACGCGCACACACACAAAGGAAACGTATCATTTACCGACGAGAGAGTGAGAGAGAGAGAGAGAGAGAGAACAACGCATCGCATCCCATGCTGCCCAACGCTCTCCCTCCCTCCTCTTTGTTTACGTACTTGGCCTTGCCCTTATACAAATAAGTCCGTTGAACTAATCTTGTGCGCGCGCGCGCCCGTGTGTGTGTCTGTAAATCGCATGCGCAACGTCAATCCACTTGGCCTCAGCAATCGGCAAAACTTCCTAAAGTAACAATAAAAGAACAACCTGTTGTGTACTTGCACGCACACACACATACACACACGTGCATGGATTATATTCCCTTCAACCAAAATAATCACAATAATCGTAACAACTGGAAACCAAACACGCAATCGCTAACCATGGGGAGAAAAAAACGTTGTCCCTTTTTTCTTTTACAAACTTCAACACGAGGCACATGATATGTGTTAACTTTGGAAGAGCATCTTTACCTTTATCACTCTGAAAGCGAACGACACCGCACTGAATTAGGTACTATACGTGTGTAGTCTTTATAAAATACTGTAAGCCGCACACTTTATGATAACAAATATAATCACGCGTTATATACGATACAAGCTGGTGTATGTATAAAATAGTAATCTTATTTGTTAGTAGTAGTAGTAGTAGTAGTAGTAGTAGTTAGTTAGTAGGGGGACTGCTATACCGAGGAAGGTGAGTTTAGATTCATTGCATATGCGAATAGGACGCTTAAAGGAGCTGAAAAAAATTATTTCACACCCGAAAAAGAAATTTTAGAAATTGTATATGCCTTAAGCAAGTTTACATGTCGTTTGTACGGTCAACACAATTTGGAATTCATAGTGATATAATCAGATGCTATCATTCTTGTTAAAATGCCGTTTAACTAATGCGCGTATGACCAGATGGATAATGTCAATCCAAGAGTACGATTTTGTAGTTAAATATTGCAAGGCGACTGAAAATAGAGTGGCTGACATTCTAAGTCGTTATGCTTGTGTAGGAAAAGAATAACATGTGCATGAAAACGCTGACATTAAAACTATAGTCATTATATATAATTTACCTTGTAATTTCCGTCCAGTGACGTCGAGCGTAATTTGTATGGTTACGCGTTTCAGGCCATGTGGCCCATCCTCAGACCATCACTCCGAGAGGAGCTCGTAAACAATAAAATCCACACAAAACAAACACATAATTAATAAATACATAAAATATATTAAATAAACACATAAAGGCGTTCTATTACCCGAACACGGTGCACCGCGTGTAGCATGTCTGAACTGCGTCAATGGAACCTGTTATCTATTATTATCTGTAATCGATCGCAGCGCGGTATCATACAGTGGGTTGGACCTGAAGTTAAGTTTATCATTAAGTATGTCGTCACACACACCAGGGTTATTATGACCTCTATATATCTCGAATTCTTCGAGTGCATCCATATAACGGCCTTTAGCACAATAATGTAGGGGTATGAAGTTATTGTTGAAATTTGTATAAGAATGATTACACGAAATCAGATGCCTTGTAAAGTTAGATTTAATATTATCTATGGAAAAATCACCCCTGTTAAAATGGCTTTGTGGTGTGTGTTCGCGGAATCTTTTGATGAACGGTCTACCCGTTTGGCCGATATAAAATCGGTCACAATCGTCACATATAAGACGAGCTCCTCTCGGAGTGATGGTCTGAGGATGGGGCCACATGGCCTGAAACGCGTAACCATACAAATTACGCTCGACGTCACTGGACGGAAATTACAAGGTAAATTATATATAATTATCATACAGTGACCTGGACCGCTTTAAATATGTTTAAATATAGTCATTAATATGAGGTTCCACAGAAATTAAAGCAGAAACTGTACCTTATCTCGTCGCCTTTCAAAGAAGGACGTCTTCTTGGTCTTCAACCCCAAAACCTTCGTGACCATCAGCTGTTTTCTCGTTTAGCATATATTCTGGCCGCCACCTTTTAATTTTCTAAATATGTACAAGACGTCATTCACTTTTAGTGACTGCACATTTGTTCGGTTGTTTTCCTGATTCTCTTTGTTCCTGTCAAGTGTCCTATACGTGAGTTAATCTGTACCAGTTGGACATTATCGCTGCCTTATTCACACACACCCGCGCGCCACAGTTTATTATTTATTTCCATTTTCTTTTCCTTTTGTTTCACTGGTGCAACTAACGATGTAATTAGCTCTGCTTCATTATTAACACCCATCTTTCCCGATCCCGACCGTGGAGGATACTTATCTTTAACTGCTCGAGATCACCCAACACCTTTAGATCTTCCTGCCTGGTATGCCTCTGTTCAGTTTTTCCTTGCCGTCTTCCAGTCTCGTGGCCCGGCCTCTTCGATGTTTCAATCCTAATGAAGAAGACAAGGCAATCGTCAGCTCGTCTCCATACGTTTTTGCTTCAACACCGTCTTCCACCTTTCACATTTTTCATTTACATTTTCAAAAACCTTTCATAAATACAACAGAACAGGTTCAGGTTACAGAATCCACTTCGCCATACGTAAAATATCACAAATGTTTATTATGTATTTATTTACTTCTCTGTAACATTGTTAACCCGTAACGACGCCGCGTGATAAAATAGTTGACTGAAACTATTCCGAGATATACGAAGTTAGAGAGACGTTAACAGGACTGAATACCTCAGATTGGACGCAACCGCCGACATAGTTAGCTGTACACAATAGCAGTGGCGCGCAGCGCGCGGCTGAAGTATTCTCGTGGTAAGCAACGCCGGCACAGCCTATTTGTCAAGCCCGCGTTGTTTCTCTATTTTAGAAACCGATACAATTTGCTAACAACCAGACACCACACTCAGTCAGACAACTTCAGTATTGGCCAACACATGCCAGCAGTAGTATCTAGCTGTGTCGAAACCGCAAACACCAAACATTACTCACTCACCGACTGGTCCGACGACAACGGTTGTGACATATCCGACGAGGAAAACTTTCGATTTACTATCCAACCCCTGCGTTCAATCGTGACCGGATAAGTGTTCGAATTTGGACGTTTGTTTCGCAAAAGTATTTCGAATTATTCCTTCATTTAAATTGTAACCATTCAAAATATATGAAAAATTTGGAGTAACTTCACTGTAACATTTCAGTAAAGAAAAAGTAAAGATTCATATTATTGGCGCTTTCGATAATAGGCATACTTCATAAGTTTCATTCTTGTGTCAATGCAATGAAGTGATTATTTATTAGAGAGGTTACATCTAGGCAACATTTTTTGCCTTTCATAGAGTTACATTTTTGTTTAGACAACTCTTATTTCTGTTTTACTTCCCTTCTCATGGTATTTTGTAAAGATCTTAATATCCATGAGGTCCCAATCCATGTGTAGATTGGCACGAGTATTGAATGAGAACTTCGCTTTGATAATCGGAAATACCGCCACATATCTTTAAAGAAAATGAACGACGAACAATTTTGTTTTCTAACTTCTATTACTGAAAAATAACCAGTCATTTTCAGCACCTGTATTGGCATAGATTCCACGTAACTATTTAATTTTAACTAAATTATTGAAAAGTAAGACAGCGTTTTAAATCTATTCTTAAGTAGAAAATAGCTGTAAACGCCCGATTCGGTCGGATTCAAAGGCCGGATTCGCTAATCATCGTCTTCCCTTGTTCAGTAGCAGTTAGCCGGACGATAATCTAATGATCTGAATAAATATATTCTTAGTTCACGGTAAGTTCAGAAAAAAAACTCTCTTTAAAACCTGTAAAACATTATTCTCCAGCAGTCTGAGTGTATTTAAGGGGGTAGTAAACGTAAAGTATAATTACGGTAATCTAATTTTTGCAAGGCGCGGGTGCGCGCACGTGTGTATTGTGCACACGCATGTACTTAACGACAATTAAGCAAAATGTAAAGCAGCTATGCGAGCAGGGGCGCGCGCGTATCCCAACATCAACGTAGCCATTTGTTGTCATTACGGCGGCAGGACGTAATGATACCGTTAAAACATCGCTGTTGTGGGGGAGGTGCAGCCACCATTTGCGAGTTTTAACGTTCATGGCACTGCTCCATTTCTTATCAATAACTACTTTTTAATTATAACCTGTGTGTCACTGGATCCGCACGCGGTGCTTTGCATGTTGTTGACATGATTGTTAGTTGCTGATGAAAAGTAGACGCAGATAAGGGGCAAGTTAAACTACCCCTGATAACAACAAAACTATGACCTTATCGCACGAACCGCTACCCTTAAAGCAAATAAACTCGACCACAAGACTAATTATTTGCACGTCATACTGGGTTGTCGGTAAATAAAAAGCAGAAACGAAAAGAAGCTATATTTATAGCCGGTAATTGGTGCTCCAGCAACCCGGCGCACACGACGTAAGGCAGCTGGTCTAACCTATAGCCTGCTCTGACGCTGTTAATCTCTCCTGTCGGCGTTATCATAACATAAAATAATTATCATCGGAAATTTATTGCACACCTGTTGCTAGCTCACAATTTGCCAAATTCTACAGGTAACATCATCTTTAAGGATTAAGCCTTACACCGTTTTCACACGCAAGTCACCCTTGGAAATAATAGTTTCTAAATACGTATAACAAGTCACAGGTAACTATCGTTCTGAATGAAAAAGTTCGTTCATTTTCATGTTCGTGTTTTTGTTGAAGGTCTGCAAATACGTTGTCAAATATATTTTTGTTCTTTGCAGCCTGAAAAAAAAAATGATTTCTGATATTCGTTGCACTTCGTGTTCAGATGTTCTTGCGTCTACTTTTTCAATCCTTTATGACTTACATTCGATTCCATTATTCAAAAGACGTAATTTTCACTACCAATTATTGTGACCTTAGTAAGGTAAAGTCTTTCTATTTAGTGAATATTTCCTTCTATTCCTCTGAAAAAACTTGCAGTTTCTTTTCCCATAAAATAGGTAAACTATACAAAACACACCGCACTGTAACAAGATGTCTGATTTCCAACAACCGATTCTTGAACACTCTTAAATCACCATCCTCTTCTACAAGGATTAAACCAAAAATGGTTGTTCCAGTCCCAAGCAGATAGACTAGAGCTGGTCACTCCAACGTTTCTTCGGACGCCCTACACCCGCCCTTCATTGCCTTATAATTAAATAGCTGTTTGCGGTTGCGGCAGTCATCCCTTCGGTTAAGGTGTTCCAGCCGTTTTTGCCGATACTGGGCAATCCTATCAAACGTACTAATAAAATTCAGTTCCTGCCGTGTATCTGCGTATATCTTCTACGATCTTGGAAAGTATACCTAGTCACGTGCCTGAGAAATCTCATTTCGACCGCTTATTTAACAATAATGGCCAGATGTAACACACCACAATGAACTGAAAGAATTTGTAAATGACTCTCTAACAATGAGCTATCTAAGAAATGAGACGTATTAGTCGTAAGATCAAAAGATATCACAGAGAATCTTTGCTATTTGAAAACGTACTTCACCGCGTGCCATTGTAAATGCAACGTAATGTCATCTTTGTACACTTACCTTCCGGATTTTTAATTTAATTTTTTACTTCCATGTTCCATAAGGAAATGGAAGTATGGTGATGGCAAAAAAAATCGTGTTCGAGATAATTGCAGATTCTGATTGTACTACCCTCAAAACATGAAAAAAAGTCATTTTTCGAAAAGTGTAGATTTTTTCTATGGCAAACGATAAGAACCGCAAATTCAAACAGAATCAAATAATTTTTTGCATACAGCTCTGAATTGTAGACTACTCAAGACGTATTGTTTTTGGTAAAGATCGGTTAACGGAAAGGGGTAGTTTACCTGCAATGTTTTATGTTTTAACAAGGGTAATTTTTTCTATGACGAACGATAACTGCCGTAAATTAAAACAGAATCAAATAATGTTTTTCATACCTCCCTGAATTACAGAGAACTCAAGGTCTTCTGATTTTGGTTAAGATAAAGGGGTAGTTTACCTGCAACATTTTATGTTTTAACAAAGGTAATTTTTCTTTTCACGAATGATACCTGCCGCACATTCAAAGAGAATCAAATATTTTTTTGCATACGTTCCTGAATTGTTAAGTACTCAAGGACTATTCATTTTGGTGAAGATCGGTTAAGGGAAAGGGGTAGTTTACCCGCAACACTTTGTTTTAACAACGGTAATTTTTTCTATGACGAACGATAACAGCCGCAAATTCAAACAGAATCGAATAATGTTTTGCACACAGCCCTGAATTGTAGAGTACTCAAGACCTGATGTTTCTGGTGAAGATCGGTTAAAGGAAAGGGGTAGTTTACCAGCAACATTTTATGTTTTAATAAAGGTAATTTTTTTATGACGAACGATAACTGCCGCACATTCAAACAGAATCAAATATTTTTGTGTACGTTCCTGAATTGTAAAAGAATGAAGGCCTATTGATTTTGGTGAAGATCGGTTAAGGGAAAGGGGTAGTTTACCTGCCACGTTTTATGTTTTAACAAGAGTAATTGTTTCTATGACGAACGATAACTGCCGCACATTCAAACAGAATCAAATAATGTTTTGCATGCATCCCTTAATATTGTAGAGTACTCAAGGTCTGTTGATTTTGGTAAAGATCAGTTAAGAGAAATGGGTAGTTTACCTGCAACGTTTTATGTGATAACAAGGATAATTTTTTCTATGACGAACGATAACTGCCGTAAATTCAAAAATAATCAAATAATTTTTTGCATACATCCCTAAATTGTAGAGAGCTCAAGGCCTGTTGATGTTGGTGAAGATCGGTTAAGGGAAAGGGGTAGTTTACCTGCAACATTTTATGTTGTAACAAGAGAAATTTTTTCATGACGAACGATAACTGCCGTAAATTCAAACAGAATCAAATAATTTTTTACATACGTGCCTGAGTTGTAGAGGACTCAAGGCCTATTGATTTTGGTGAAGATCGGTTGCGGGGAAAGGGTAGTTTACCCGAAACATTTTTTGTTGTAACAAGAGTAAAGTACTTAATTTTGAGAAATAAAGTATCCTGATAAGAAGATCTTAATAATCCACTGTAGAAACGTAGATGAAATATCTATAAATGAAGAGGCTAATTGAAGGGGTGGGGGTAATTTTCTATAAACGAAAATTGTAGTTGAGAGGGAGGGGATAATTTTTTTTATATATGTACTACGTTATCGGCAACAAAGAAGTAGTTTGTTGTTCGAATTCCTTCCCGGCCTGTTTGGCCGTAGACTAATGTTTCTGCAAAACCAGACGTTTCGGCAGTGCCATCGACTTCCATGATCAGTGAAAATCGAGTGCGATAACGTGAGGTGGTATACGTTAGTGACCACAGTACTGTGGGTTAAAGGCTGCAGCAGTAAGTAGAAAAGTAGTTTCTATGGAAATATTTCATTTCGAAAATGATTTTAAATATAAATCTTAGAACATGGACGTCATGTATGGTTCTCCATATCGATATTTTTTTTACTTTATACAGCACATACATTTTTCATACCTGTTCTATACGATTAATTAAAGAAGTTCTATTACGAGACGAGTGTTAAAAAAAAAAAGGTGAAATAATCATCATGATAATATTCTTCTTCTTCTACTACGGGCTGTTGACCATACGATCCATTGCGCACTCCTTGGTCCAACCATCTCTTCTTTGGTCTTCCAATATTCCGTCCTCCTTTCGGATTATAAACCAAAATTTGTTTTGGTATCCTGTTCTTATGCAGTCTTTTTAACATGGTCCGTCCAATGCTGTCTGTACTGCTTTATCCTGTCGTTTGGGCTGTATATTCCAAGGATGTTCCTTATATCATCATTTCTTAGCCGGTCCCTCCGTGGTACTCCTAGTACGGATAGGAATAATCATACCTGACAAAACACTTTACAACATAACTGCATTTCGACATACAAACACGCGCTCACGCGCACACGATACGACACATGACTGAATTATGTGTGTTCAAACACATCATGTAACTATATAAATATACATTCACATAAATAACTTGTTTTGTGGTTTCAGTTTTCTTCGTGTTTTCGTATCGAGTTAATCCCAAGTTTTCTAATCTCTAAACGACTCGACAACACAACTCTATTCAAAACTTTATATACAATTTCGGACTATTCTTCTTCTTTTTCTCGATGTTTCTATCAACAACTTGCCGTCGCGCCGCTGCTGTTTCTCGGACGCAAACTTGTTTATCATGTCAATTTCACTTTTCTCTAAATGAAATAACAAAATAAATAAATCGTGACGTGTCTGTTTTACGTTTGGAGTTTATAAATTCCAGACTACTACTGTTGTAGGGTGTGCTGTGTTTACTTCTGATGATACGAAAACCGTGACTGCTGATTCAGTTGCAACAACATTTACATGAAAGGTCTTAAACAAAATGGTTTTTAAATATAGCGTACAAACAGGTTTATTACACAGCATTAGCGTATACGTTTGAAATATGAAATATAGGAAAATCAATTCAGTCAATAAGTATGTTTTCACAATGTTTCAATAACGCGTATTTTTAATGTGTTATTACCGTTTACTTCAATGGGACTGATTTCAGGATGTTATCACGCGTTTTCCAGTCATTTTAAAGATAGTTACGCAGATTAGTTTTAACTTGCGTTTTCTTTTGTGTGAAGCCGACCCGACCCCGGACTCTCGAGAGCCAAATTCTGGATACGGCACTGATCTATTAGTCAATCGGTAGAGTATGTGGACAGTCGTCTACGATACAATCAATCGTACACTGAATCATTCCACAATATTGTTACGACGGTCTGAGTGATCGTCGTATGGTACAATGGAAAACAAAATACATGACACCGATGAAGTCACTAATTACCAGCTTTAATTATCACAATTAATAATCAAGAAGTTATTCAACAAGATTATACTCGTACAATAATTGAAACTTAATTTGTCTACACGCAATAGTAATGTCAAATAACAGAGTTCCACACAATTTATATGACAATAACACTCCACACCATACTTCGACAAACACTCGATCCGCGTTAAGAAAATCGCTCACGCAACTGAACTCATAAGCCGGCTGCTATGGCTTTTTATATAGGTAGCGCACGCCTTCTAGAAAAAATCTTTCATCCTCAATTGCACGCCACTTAATGCGTATCGTATCTCAAGTGTTCTTGAACACACCTGAACCTACTTGAGAGCAGCCTTGATTGGGGTAACACCTGCCACACTTGAAGGGGGGGGAGTGGAGAATGTTCTGGGCTTCTCGTTACAATATGTACTTTGCAGTCTTGCCTGTACAGCCTAACTGCTATTTTATTTCACTTATTCGTATTTATTTACAATTCCCACTTTTTACCTTTATCAGTTAATTTTTACGTAAGCTACGTCTCATAAATCTCCTGTAATATAGAGATCATTTGGAAAAACCCATTGTGCAAGTTCAACTTTCATCAATTGCTACTCCCACGATTTTGCATTTCCTTCATTCGTCCATTCGTTTAAGAGCCCTTGAAACGTATAATTTAAAGAGTATTTATTGAAAACTACTTATGGCGTTCTCAGGATCAAGGTAACCCGATCGCAAGTTAATTTAATAATAATACCAACACGGACGGACCGGGTCGTTGGTAGATTAGGAGAGTATCGATATACATTTTTGTCAATTCCAGGTAAGTACGCGAGTTCATTAAAACCATTAACAGAAACCAGTCTGTCAATCGGAATTAGACTATTCACCATCGGAGAAGTGGTGTAGACGTGTACTAATTACTAATTACCGATCCGAGTGGTTACTATTAAAGTCTCCGATGTGATTCATTAGAGAGAACACACTAATTAACGCTATGAATTCTTTAATACGCGTTCTACTCTACAATCGATACCGTACGTTGTCGGCATATCGACGCACAACCAACAGCAATCGATACCTAATGTAAACTTTCGCTTCACGTACGAGCTAGCGATACGACGACGAGCTTGTGTTGTTCGTTAAATATTAAAGCATATTTGTATGTGTGCAGGCGCGCGTACGCGTGAGCGCTCATACAGTTAATTCACAAACAGACTTAAACGTACAGTATTTGGTTTATCGTAGAGCCGGCACTTTATTAAGTGGTGTGTTTTTTCTTCTTACAACAATCCCGTTTTTAATGATGAGTGGAAACAACTTGAAGGGAAACATTTTATTTATAGCGACAATTAAATATTGTACACACTCGGGGTAAAATAACACATCTGCTTTCTTTCTATCGCTCACCCTGTCTGACGAAGGTGCTTTGTATCGAATACGGTACGGGGTGGGTGGGACAGTGGTCGACGTGTTTTGCATCGTTAAACCACGCGGCTTGGCTTCGATTCCCGCCCGGTCACTGTCAGTTTCAACGAAACGATGTTTTTACCTGTTCTTACCCGGTCAATTGCGACTCGCACTTTCACTTGGTTGCAACTGACCACGTCTAGTAAAAACGTCCCTATTCCAAACTTCGGTGAGGTTTCAGTTCTGTAGCTTTTCATTTGTGCCAGTAACCTGTTCCTTCCAATATTTTTGTTACGTTAGGTTAGTTTAGATTGCAACTGAAGAGATCATGTCATAACGATTACGTGTCGTCATGTAAAACGATTCACTCCAACGGATTCGAACCCATGACGCACCGTTTTGAAGAAACCAGCGGTGCCCAATGCTCCCCTCCACGGAGGTTCCGTAAGAGTTTAAAAAGCGTTCAATAAATCAATCCTAAATTCACATCAAACCTGTGACGGGTGAAAAAAGTCAAAGAGATTAAATCGTGACACCACCTGTCAACTAAGATTTATAATCTACAGCATCGAGGATGAGATGACGCTACGAAAGAACTCATTTGATTGCAAAATTGTTATCAACGACAGTATTACGTTATAGATTTTGTAATGTTGTCATGTGCGCCCATTTATACAGCCGTTTTTATAAAATAAAACCGAGTTTGACAGCTAGCTGCTTACTACAAAAACTTATTTACTTGGCGATGAATTCACAACAGAGAATTTCAGTCTCAAACCCCACTTCAGCCATGACAATAGTTTACAGTCCAGTTCGTCATCCAATAAAGACTGAAATAAATTTTCATTCCATTCTCAAAAATCTAGTACGAATATAAGTTTTCCTTTTTTTTATTGACAAACTGCCTTAGCGAGACAGGTTTTGATTTCAACAATAGGCTTTAGCGATTCATCTGCTGTAAACACTTCAAAAACTGGCAGAGGGAATCGGGATTTACAGAAAATTACAAACGGTTCACAATTTTACGGTTAAATAAAAATGGACAATAGATATTATACAAAGAAGATATCTCTATGTGGACTAAGCACTCTTAGAAAGGATCGAAAATTAGACAGGTCGAACTATTTGTTGTACGCCTTACGCTCTCTCTCTCTCTCTCTCTCTCTCTCTCTCTCTCTCTCTCTCTCTCTCTCTCTCTCTCTCTCTCTCTCCCCCTCTATATATATATATATATATATATCCCCTTATATCTTCCTTAGTACAAACAGAATCATAATACTTACTCTAAAACACCGGAAATCCGCCATTATTTGAGTAATTGAAGAGACTCACCTACAAAACAAAGAAAAATTGTTATAATTTATTATAAGAATATAGTACAAAAATAGAATAATATTTTTATCATATTATTGTATAGCAGTATTTTTATCATATTTTCATATTTATTTTGTATATCATATTTTCTCGTACTTACAATATTACAGCAATCGTTATTAATATATTTAAGACATTTTAAATCAAAATTGTATAAAATATCTCCATAATTTGTTGTTATTTAACATGTCGTTTTCAAACATTATAATATGCACTGGGGAAAGAAATTTATGGATTACTGTGAGACATCCGAGCACAACTATCTACGTTTATAAATCAATGAACTATATATAAGTACATGACCGGTAAATATGAGGGAGGGAGAATTCGGTGTTAAAGGGATGTCAGAAGACAGACTGTTCAGGAGAAGAGTCAGAGCGTTTAAGACTGATAGATAAGATAAGAAACAAAAACATACGGGAAATATTAAGGGTTAAGTAGTCAGGGACAAAGTGCTAAAGGATAAGTAGGTCTAACTGATGTGGTTCGGACATCTGGTTAGAATGGAAAACGATAGGAAACGAAGAATACCAGGAACACAAGACCAATGAGGAACCAGTGACGTATTTACGGGGGAGGACGAACGGGACCGGATCACACAGAGCGTCGTCTCCCCCCCACCCCAGAGGGTCGAAAAAGTAGACAAATTTTGTTAATCTCTTACTTTTTAGGCTGTTTTTTTATTTTTTCAGTAAGCTAATACAGTAGTAACGTTTTTTAAAGTATAAAATAGGTTTATTACACACCATTGCGTATACGTTTGAAATATGAAATATAGGAAATTCAATTCATTTAATTAAGGAAGTTGTGTTAGTGGTTATAATCAAAGACAGAATTAGCACTGTTGCACACCACTACAGAAAAATTATTCCGATTAGCGCTTTCAAGCTTCACAGCTCATCATCAGATCGGAAATCTGAATCTGAAATTGGAAATCTGATTTCCGATCTGATGATGAGCTGTGAAGCTTTAAAGCGCTAATCGGAATAATTTTTCTATAGTGGTGTGCAACAGTGTTAATTCTGTCTGAAATTCAATTCAATCAATAAGTATCTTCTAAGCAATGTTTCAATAACACGTATGTTTATTGTGTTACGGAAAATATAAAAGGATTTCATAAGGAAAAGGAAAATGAAGGCAGTACAGGAACCCTCAGCACTAAACAGGCAAAACGTGGTATGCATATACTAACACCCGCATAACGTCAGATTTATTTAAAAACACCTAATCGATTATCCACACAATTTCCAATACACTCAAATTAATAGTAATGGGATTTGTGTGCAAGAAAAGGACATGATACACGGAATACGGGATTCATATAAGTACGGCTGCTGGAATTAAAAAAAAACACTTTAAAACAAACAAGCGACCGCGAAACTCATAAACACCGTCATATTTTTAATTGCATTTTGAGGCGGACATACAGGAAAACGTGTAAAATCCTGTTTCAGCGAGGCTCGACATTTTCTAGGAACAGCAGACTCGAACCTGCTTTCTGCGTTTATGGGCGCCGCGTTTGTTAATCCTCCTCTGAACGAGTAGAAGAGAGTTATGCATGAAACGCTAGTTAAAAATGTATTTTATATTTCATAAAATAATTATTATCTGATTACATTTTACATACATATGGTCATACAAAACACACACACGCACGCACAGTATGTAAAAAAGGGATTAAGTTAAATGGAAAATAAAGTATTTACCTTTTGACCTTTACTAGCGTTAGTTATGGAACTGTTGAAATATCGCGTTAAAACATTATCTACAAACACAGAGAGCACACGCACGCACGCACACACACACACACACACACACACACACAAACAATATCGTAAATAACAGTCAATTATACTGTAAGTGTTGCTGCTTGCCACGCCAACAGAATAATTATTATCAGTAAAGTAGTAAAATCGTTTGAATTGATTCTCTCTTCGGAAATTACTGTTTTGACATTTGCAGACATTAATATTCATCAAACGCTGTCGTCTCTGCGCTAATGGAATATCATAATTTGTTTCATACAGTTTGCATTTTTATGAGGTTAAGAAGTCAATCCGGCAGATTAAATCAAGCGTATAATTTTAGCAGATCATATTGGAGGAAATATTTACCGTTTGAAAGTATCAACATAGAGTTACAAATTTTGAATAGTAAGTGACTATCGATTATAAAAAGAAGTAAGTGACTATCGACTATAAAAAGAAGAATCACGCGCTTTTTGTAATTGACAGTGTGCACTTCCGGTATTCGACATAAAATACTGTTAGAATCGGTTACAAGTGCCCAGAATGGTGGTAATTCCACAGAGATTGTGTTCTGATAATATGGTATTGGTAATGAACGTCAGATATCTCTCTATTAGTTCCACAATGTTAAACAGTCTGAAAATTAAGTCAAATTACAATAATTGTAATTATTGGAATAGCGGACAAGAAACTTGGGGGATATTAAGATTGTATTTCCGAGTTTCTCAAGTGATAAAGGGAAGTAAAACGTTGTTACAGTTGCTTCGACTTGAATATGCTTGAGGAATCGAAAACATGGACCCGGTCTCGTTACACCCGACCGCAGAGTCGCTTTATTAAACCAATATTTAGGGTTTATGTCGTGCGTACGTTTGCTGCCGTTTTGGAAAACGATATCAATACGAGCGCACGTGCGAGCGCGCTTACTATTTTAGGAGAGGAAGTGAAGTAAACAATATTCCGTCAACCGGGATTATAATGCTGGCTTATTTAAAATTATATGTGTTCTGTGTGTCAACATTTACATAACTACAGCTCTGGGACGTAGTCACTCGTGCGTCGGCTGTAATGGGCCGGGACGCTCTGCTTCAAACTTTATGGCTGTGCCTTCGCCGAATCGTCACCACGGCACGAAAATTGCTTTCTATTAAAATTTTATTTACTTATTTATTTATTTTTCGTTCGCAGCTGTGCTTTCGAATTACTCGCAGAAATTTTGCCATTATGTACGTTATAAAGACTACATGATACTTTATAGGGTTACAGATTTACGGTTAAATAAAAATGGTCAATAGATATTATACAAAAAAGATATCTCTATGTAGACTAAACACTATTAGAAGGGAACGAAAATTAGACATGTCGAACTATTTGTTTTGTGTCTACAATTGTATACCTTTCGTTCTCTCTCTCCCCCCTCAAATTATCTTTTGTAATTAAACCACTGTCTGTAAAAAATTGTTATTTTTAAATTATATATAGGGGAGTGTGACCTAACCATGTGTCTCGAAACATCGTAATTTGACAAAGAGGAAGAATTTCATAAAGCCCTCCGTTAAGAGTATGACTTAGCTTGAGTGTGAAATCTGGAAAATTTTAAAACAAGTGGATAGAAGGATTCGTAATTGTGGATTTGCCGGGAATCAACCTGCTTGTGTACGCAATCTCCCCAAAAATGTGTATATATATGAGAATAGTAAAAAAAAAAAAAAAAAATCTATCGTTTCGAGATTCATTTAAATATAATTTTTTTCTTAGGAGAGTGAAGATTTATTTAGATCTTACAAGTAACCTAAATTCTATAGGTAGATCGTAAGACATAAGACTCTGTAAAGATGTTTTGTAAAGAATATGGAAACAAGATTCTGGGTAAAAGGAAAAAAATATTAAAAACAAAGCCTTTTGGACGGGTTTCAAAAGAAAAGTACACTTTTATAATTACCAAGAAAGGAAGACGTGTGCGGGACAAATGTGGCGCCACCTACCTACGAGGCTACAACTGTGTGGCGCCACCTACCTACGAGGCTACAACTTCTAGACGCATAATGACGATTCATTACATGCAGTTTTCCTCGTGTATTATTTTATTTCTGTAATTTATTCACGAACCGTGTACAAGTAAACAGCTGTAGACGGATGTACGTTCTACCTTGCACGCCTTCTTCACCACTACAGCCCAAGTGAACCCTGGCTTACAACACCAATCTTCTCCGAATTCTCCTGTCCATTGCCATCTCAGTGTAACCCTCACATCCATTCTTCTGATATCTAGCACATCATCCAACCATCTTATCCTACGTAGGCCCCTCTTTATGTTTTTATAGACTTACGACTTTAGATTTTTCTTTGCCATACGCTGATCATCCATTCGCTCTAGGTGTCCTAACCATCGTAACTGTTGAGTCTTTGGTGAATCTTACAATGTCTTCGTGATTCAGTAGCTCATCTATTTTTGATTCTCCATTCGTCATCTTCTTTAACCGATCATAAACACGTCTTAAGATATTTCTTTCTAACCTTCTTAGTTTTTTCTTGTTCCTTTTTTATCAGCGTCGATGTCTCGCCTCCATAAGTAACAACCGGTCTGATAAGTGTGTACTATATTTTTATTTTTGTGTTACGATTAATGAGTTCGCTTCCCAATAGTGTGCTGTAGGCATAATACGCCCTATTTCCTATTTGTATCCCGTCATGTATTGTCTCGTTTATGGACCCTTCATTATCTATCATGTTACCCAGGTATCTGAATTTATTAACTGCATTATTAATAAATGACTCTATGCATACATTTCTCTTACACGTATATATCCGAAATGTTGTGTGCCTCCGATCACACGGTGTCAGTGACAGCACCCAGTGGCGCAATTACAGTGCCGCCATCAAATCGTGATTACAGTCGCAAGGTAATGACCTACTACTACTCCGAATACAATGAATGCGAAATTAAGCAATGTACCTCCTACACGACAGTCTTGCTTATCTGCGATTACACTTTGTTATTGTAACCGCGCGCGCAAGCTGAATTTAATCTGGAATCAAGTTTATAACTAGATTATCTCCAGTTACGAGCTACTGTTAACTCGCACACACAGAATACCGAAAACTTTTCTAATTCATGCAATAACACAATTTGGAGCTCGGCCAAATAAGTTTGTTTGTTTTTCCCTTCCAAAAGGTGTTATTATTATTTTACTTGATGTTATTTTTTCTTTTCTTTTTTTTTTACAAACAACGCCCTGCTGGAAGGAGGGTTTCGTGACCAACAGACGGAGGAGAGAGGAGAGAGAAGGGGCGGAGGAAAGCGCGGGGAGCTACTTTGAGTTAACCATTAGTTACAGTTTGTTACCGACTCTCCGGACAATTTATATTCTTTCCAAACGTACAATTTTTAACTATCACGCGCTGTACAGTGGCCAGTCCACCTTAAATAAGATTTAATGCAATAATTAAATGCAAATTATAGAGTCTGTAACAGAGTTACGTTGGGCTCCGTTAGTTAGTCAGCGTCTCTATAATATGTAGGTCAGCTTTGCGGTAGAGCTGCCATCATATAACGTAACGTATATCAGCTCTAAACACACACACACCATTAAATATTTGTGCACGCGGGCAGCATCTCTCCGCTCCCTGGTTCGGTATGCTGCATCGCTTCGATTGGTTAAGGGCTGCGGCTAGCAGGTAATCTCTCTCTCTCCCTCTCCCTCTCTCTCTCTGTCTATCTATCTCTCCTTCTCATTTACGCTATATCTTGCTCATCGTCATCCCCACGCCCTCATTCTCTCTCTCCGAGCTGTGTCACGATATAATCTCTTAAACATAACTTCAGATTAATGAACATATTAAATCCGAATAAGAATTAATTTCACGATCATGATCAATATCATCATCATCAACTGCTTTTCAAATACGGCCTACAACCTGCAGGGAATCAATAATCCTAATACACCAGTCGACACAAATCAAGACTTGATTCAACTGGTTCTGGGAGGCGGGAACCCCACCTCGCCGTTTAGGAACTGGTCGGTGGTTGCCCTGTGGTTAGGTAGTCGAATCCTCCTAGTCACAAACCACAAACCACCTAGGGGTTCAGGGAAAACTAGCAAATTGCTTACGAAATTCAGAGTAAATTTCTAATTACTCTGTAATAATTGTAATAAAATATTGTAAATAGTGTCCCCCTGCCGTCTCTTCCTGTTGTAGATTCACGTGCACTCGACAGGGACTTATTTACGGGGGGGGGGGTGAACGGGACCTGACCCGCCCCCCAAAGGGGGTCGACAAATTTGACGGATTTTATTAATTCTTAATTTTTAGACCGTTTTATTTTATTTTCTTTTTCAGTTCTGTACACTAATACAGTAGTACCTCTCTTTAAAATATACAAACAGGTTTGTTACACAGTGCAAGGGTAAACGTTTGAAATATGAAATATAGGAAAATCAATTCAGTCAAGAAGTATCTTTTGACAACGTTTTAATAACGCGTACTTTCATTATGTTATTACCGTATACTTTAATGGGACTGATTTCAGGATGTTATGGCGCGATTTTCAGCCATTTTAAAGATAGTAATGTCGATTAACCTCAACTTCTTTTCTCTCTTGTATGAAGCCGACTTGACCCCGGAGCCCCCCCCTCAAGCCAAATTCTAGATACGTCACTGGCACTCGACAGTTTCATTTTTCCATATTGTTTTCCAACTTCCTTTACATTAAGTACTAATACACAAGTGCTCCCTCCTATTTAATAAAACTGAACACAACACTAAGACTTTACCGCCAGACAAGGTATGTAGTGTGCTTCAATATTAACTTTCATCAATTATTCGTCTCGTTACTTTAGTAGTATACTCTAAGCACGCGTTATCGGCATTCGCGCGTTATACGGACGTTCTCAGCGTGCGCTTCGTCCCCCATTAACAACAAACAAGAACACCATTTGTGAGTACTCGACAGGTGTACTCATAACGAACCACCACCACCCGTCACCGGCGTGGAGAACAGCGTGTTGTACTCAAGAGGGGTGGGGGGAGGCGTGCTGTGTGTGTCTCAAGAGGTCGGAGGAGATGCCTGCCTGTTCTCTCGTCGTTCAGCGGACACTAATTGATGCTGAGCAGTTGACGTTTCTTACTGTACGACTGTCAAAACAAATCTACATAGGTATATACTGCTGCACCGCGCGTCTGTCTGGGGTGGTGCCGGCCATCTGCCGCCCAACACAGTCTCACTTTGAATTATCTTACGTTCGATAATCGTGTTAAGGATATTAAATTTCGACAACTAAACGTGTATATACAAACCTCTTCATACCAATAGCTGACAACTGAGAAAATGGCAGCAGCATGTTTTTTGCTTGATTAGTTATTAAGTGGCTGAACAATTAAACTGAATGTGTTTTTTCTTTTATCAGACCCATCAATAATTCTTAATAACTACTACCGCTTCTCGTACACGATAAAAGTTAAGTTAATATATATAGACAATAAAAAGTAAATAATGAAGTAAAATTAGGTAAAATATTCCCAAACTTGTTGAAGGCTTCAAGAATATTCTTTAGTCTTTTTTTGTGGATAGTGTACACCGATTTTGCATGACACAGATAATGATTTATTACGATGTACAATGCCCCCCCCCCCAAACACAGGTCTTTCATTGAAACACTATTCCGTTTTTACCTTACGTTTCTTCTTCTTCAACTTCCTAATTAGGACTAAAGCGACGGTCCTGCATGTTGTCACTCCACCTCTTCCTTGGCCCCCAATGCTCCTCTTGGTGTTTGGTTGGCTATTTCTTGTCCTTGACACTAGCCTTGTGTCATCCATTCATTCCACATCCTTCTTCTTTCCGCAATTCAAGAATTAATATCTGTTACATTACACGTTTCTCTCGACTATTGTTTGGCAACCCATCGTACCTTGTCTTTCCTAGTACCCTCCGTAATATAATAATTCCTATAGTTTGTTGTTTTCTCTGAGTTTTTACTGTATCTGGCTTGGTCTTTGACCACAGGATGTTACTGGTCGTATTGTGCTTTTGCAAACGCTAGTTTTTGCTTCTTGTGTGAGGTATGTATTATTCCATCTACGGTTATTCATGCATCCAGGGATTCTTGCTTTCTTCAAGGTAGCAAGTCGTCCAACTCTCTGTATCGGCTGCATCTTGTTTATCCAACAGTTGTCCTGAGTGTACTCATTTCTGACATCCTCCACAGGCGTTTTGTTCTACTAGTGTCAGGTCAGCAAGCCAGCGCTGGTCGTACCATTATCGTGTATATCTTCACTTCACCTTCAAAGTCAGAGGTATTAATTTTCCAGGTTATACCTCTTAGATATCCAGAAATAGGTCTCTTTTCATTGCTTGTCTTCTTGCTTTCCCGTAGGTATTAAGACATTAGAGACGTCTGTCCCTAAACACTGAAAGTCCACGACATGCTCTGTAACTTTCCTTCCATGCTTTTTCGATTCTTCAAGTTTGTCATCCTTCCAATAGGTTATGTAACTCCTGCTCGTTCCCCTACCATGTATAGTAGTTGTCAACTACAAATATAGAATAATTTCAAGAAATCCAATTCTACTTCGATACCTCCGAAGTATCTTTCTCTAGAACCAAATCTGTTGTACCATATATTCGCAGATTCAGAAGCATTCTTCATTCTTCAGAATGAAGCATCAATCTATAAATTTAGGATCTTCTGTATCTGTTGATTTTGAAATTTCTTGGTTGTAGGTTTTTTTTTTACTCGTTACACAACCCGTAAAAGTAATTTCTGTTGACCGAGTTTTCTGTTTTTGTTCGTTAATTAGCACCAAATTACTGCTAAGTGACATATCCATCTCTCGGTAAACTTGTCCAACTCTTAATGACTCCGCCTACAATTTGTACACGAAAAATAAGCACGGTCTTAAGCCTGGCGCCACTGTTTTTACATAAATAATAATTTGGAAGCTGTTTACCTTGTCACTCAAACGTGTTTTGTCGTGTAACGCTGCTACTGATAAAATCTTGCAATCTAAAGTCGGCTACTTCGGTATAAACGAGGTACACAAACCCAGCCGCAGCGAGTGTTCAGACAAATTATAACACGTCATAGCCATGCAGACAGACGTGAAGAATTAAGTAAAATGAACGACACGGCCTTTCACTTTCGCCAACACACCGCAGTCGGTCGTGAACGTAACACACGCCCACAACACGCCCGCAACCGCGCGTGCAACCAGCAAAGCAACCGTGAAATTTAGGAAACGCCGACTGCGCTGCCTACACGATTATGAGTCCAGACTAGGTTGAGGTATCGCATCCACGGCTCGGCCACACCCTTCACTTCCGTGGACAGAAAAGAGATAAGTCTGATTACGAAATTTGTTCGTTACGTATGAACGGATCAAAGGTGAAATCTCCAGAACAGAATAAATCGTTTCTCATTTTCTGCTTTCTAATTATAACGCGATGACTACCGAAATATGTTTCGTGTGTTGTAAGTTAATTAACGGAGAAAGTTCAAACTGTTTTTGTTTAGTCTGCCTTCCACCGTTGCTGCCTTCAGGAAGGACATCTTTAACTCTTCAATTATTATGTATTGTTTATTAGCTCATTCACAATTCTACTATATGTTCGCAAGTTCTTCACATATAGGGTATATTGATATCTTCCCAATATGTTTTCCTAGATCTTCTTCGCACTTCCTTTCCAAAATTTTGCCAAGGATGTTCATGAGAAAAGTCACTATGTGTTATGAATAGCGCGAATTCCTAAATTCCATTTCTTGCCGTAATTGTATATTCTCCAAAAACTCTAATTTAGTTTCCTTTCAATCCAACTATGCACCCTCTGCGATACAACAGAAACTAAACGGCTTCCACTTATAGACAGAACATTTGTACCGCTTAATTTTTTATGAGAATTTCATGCGAAAGAATTATTCTTATTTGACTACCTTACTTGTCAATAAGTTGCACAAGTTCAACCTTATGTGCGGGACCATTAGGCGAATCCTTAAGTCAGCCAGTAAAGTAACACGCCTAAAATTCTACAAGGTGATGGCTCTTCCCACACTTCTTTATGGGTCTCAGAATTGGATTTTAACGAAAGGGCAGACCAGTCGTATCCAAGTGGCTGAAATGAGATTTCTCAGGCCGTGGCAGGGTATCTCTCCACGATCATAGAAGAAACACAGATATATGGCAGGCCCAGTATCGGCTGAATTGGTGGGAACATCTTGTGCCGAATGGATGACTGCCGCATCCCCAAACAACTATGGAACTATAAGCCGAGGGGACGGAGAGGTGTGGGACATGCGAGGAAGCGCTGGAGCGACCAGTTCTAATCTTTGTCTGTTTGAGTTCGGAACAAACAATCCTTGGTTTAACCATTGAAGATGATGATGATGATGATGATGATTTCCAAGAAGCTGCGATAAGAAAGTTCATTTAGTTCCATGGGAGCAACCAAACGACCATGAACCAGGAATACCGAAAGGAAAATACGCATCACTGAGGTACACCTGGAAATAGATTAAACCATCCTTGGTTTAATCCGTCAAGACGATGATGATGATGACTACCTTACTTGATATAAAACCTAACTTAAACTATATACTCTCAGCGGACACCGAAGCCTAGACGCGACATTTGGCGATCCAACGTTGCAGCCACGGCCACCGTAATCTGAGGTAAAAATTCAGTTAAATATAAAAGAGTGCATCCGAAAGAAAACGATCCTGCGACAAAACTCACATCGCTCGTTTAACTTTTATACACGTTTTGAGGCAACCGACAGATTCGTACATTTTCAAGGCCTACATAAATGTGAACATGCAAAAATATCGTGCTATTTCCTTCTTCTGTAACTGTTTGAAACGCGTTGACAGGCAAAATCAAGCACGATCAAATCTGTTGGTACCGGCAGTTGTACGATCTGATTCGCGATCGTACCAGACTTCAATTAGCCTAATTAGACGATCTTCATTACCCATAAACCGTGCTGCTGTTTACGTATTAACCAGACCTACGCTTGCCGACATAAAAACGTAACAAGACGGTTAGTGCTTTACGTATAAAATGTACATTTAGCGGCTGGCTCGGCAGTTGAGTAAGCCCTGCTTTATGAAACAGTCATTGCACAAATGTACGCGGGCGGGCGCACAGAGGTATTGCGGAATTGTTGCATTTTTAATGCGGGTCGCTAAAGTGCCGCCGCATGAAAAATGTAAACTGACCGCTATCGCAGACCCGACACCCGGTCCAGTACTGTTCACCGACCACTATTGTCGGCAGTGTTCTGTTTTGTCCGTCGCTCTTATATTAAACTGTTTACACACATACACACAATCGCGTTAGACGTGTGTGTATGTGTGTGTCTATAGTACAATGTGTAACACAGTGGAGTAAACACTGTACGCCATTACAATAAACGAATATTCTTACTTCGGGAGAAGCTTCATAGGCACCAGTAACCAGCCGGTCGCCATTTGCGATTTTGTGTGTTTTTTTAGTCTTGTCAATTGAGTTTTGTCTTATCCGCTGTTTCTCTGAAATACTTCACCTCTGGCCTCTTCAATTCGTTTTAACACAGCGAAGAGGCGATATTTTCGTAAATCGGTAACATTTCCAAATTCGGAATTCACCGTTGTTTTTTATATCAGTGTTTGCGCCCTTCTGAAATAATTTCTCTTAATCCATAAACACATCTGCTGTGCAGTATTTAGTATGCACTTCTGCACTGTTCTGAATTCCTACAGAGTGTTTTATTAGGTCTATCAAACTAAGACAAATAAACAAATTTCAATGAACCTCAAAAAATATCTGAAAAGTAAGATCTTATAGGCCTACTCCTGTACAATCCGGAATGCCGAATAAATTAAAAAAAGAAAAAAAACTTGCAGAAACCTGAAATGAAGTTCTGTCCAGGAAGTACGAGAGAGCCCACGGCAGGACAGACCGTACAATGACGGAAGACTAACAGTTTGCAAGCTTGGTTAGATCTGGGGAATCTGGGTCCCATCATCTAAACGTTTTTTTAGGCTGGCTAGCGGACTAGTATGAATATGATTAGACCGTTGGTAAATTCCCAACAGGCGACGAAGCTAAGTGTCGACAACGACTGACTACCAACCAATCAGAAACTCAGAAAGCTTCGTGGCGTTGACACAATTTGAAAAATCTTCATTATTTATTTCATCAATACATTTCTGCAATCACACCCATACTCTAATCGAATGGCATATATCCAAGCGTAGTCAAGATAACCTAGATACGAATAATGAGAGAGTGGAAAGGGGGTGAATACGAACGCAAGATAAATATCAATAATGGTGGTCTGATCATTATCGATTTTGAAGAAAAATATCGTCTATTAGTGAAATTAATTTCTACTTATCCCCTGTATAGTAGTCTATATATATATATATATACGTGTGTACGAAACGGTGGTGTTTAAATCCTGACCGCCACTCAATCTAATACGTTTTGCAAATATTGATACTGTCTGAATAGGGGTGGGAAGGATTCATCCTCCTCACACAACCGCCGACTCCCCCGGTGATAATTCAACGTCACACCAACCGCTTTATACGAAAACAAATTATTTCTTATGTAAATATTACTGTGCTTCGTCTTCTTACTCTTACTGATAGGTTCATCATCATCGTCTTCCAATGTATACTCGTAAAATAATGTGCAATCGTTACGGTCGAATCAAAGATGTCACACCTTGTCAATCTTCATATTGTGTTCTGTCCTATTAAAAATTAAAAATTTGTTTTGTTAATACGATTGTTTTCTTCTTCTTCTTCGTCTTCTGATTGGTATTGTAACTTTGCCATACATTACCAGTACCACCGTTCTGGATCTACACGCAATGCCTGCTTGATAACTTATTTCTGACTACAGCAAAACCTTGTTATTTAGGATTACAAACTCACCATATCAATTGGGACCACGTCCGAATTATTGAAACATTTGGTATTAATTATACTAGAAAAATCTTTGGTGTTTTGTAGCAGGTATCACATTTTAATTATTTGGGATGTGATATCTCATATGGGAAGGATAACGATATCGAGAGAAAGTTATAGATATCTGTGGAACAATAAGACGACTATTGAAGAATAAAACTCAAAGGGAGACACAGCTTAAGTTCTATAAGGTCGTGGCTGTGCCGACTTTAATGTTTGGATGTGAAACATGGACTCCCCTGCAAAAATGCAGGCCTCGGAAATGAAATGTTTAAGAGTAGTTAAGGGACGCAGTTTGAGAGATCAACTACAAAACGACGACATTAGGAAAGACTAGAAGTTACAGTCGGTTCTGGATAGAAAAAAGGAGTACAAAGGAGTACAGGCAGAATTGGAAGTCCCATGTGGAACTTCTCACATCGGACCACGGCCTGAGAGGTCGGAAAGTGTTAATAACTACGACGGACGCCGGTTGTGAAAGCTTAAGGCAACAATACATCCTTCTGCGCGTAATTTTCTTAACGTTACAAGCGTAAAAACTGTTCGTACGGCAGAGATATGGACGGCTTTACGCGACTCGCCGTAACACGAAAACATCCTGTTTACAAAAAGACGTAGACTGGAAAGAGGCAGAACTGCAGTCCCGTGCATACAGACTCAGTAGACGGCCATGTGTGTGGAGAAGCAGAAGAAATAACATTTAAGATTGTGTAAACAACAACGCATTCCGCAGTACAGCTGCGCTCAGAACGACCACCATTTGATTTGTATAATGAACACATTACGACGAAACACGAGATACGCAACGACGAAACACATGAGATACGCAATCTGCTTGATAAACAGTGGCATTTCCGCCTTCTGCAAGTTAGTCTGTGTTTGGCAATCGAACGAGAAAATGCAAATATGTGTGCCCTGATTAAGTGGCTTTGTGGTGATTCATAGAATTATTTGATTGCGATGTCATGACAGATCAATGTTAAATCACTTTACACGTCAACATAAAAAGAGAATTTAGCATGCATATTTACAGTGGTAATCCTAGTAACTCACTTGTATAAATAGACAAACTAAGCTTTTTTCAATCCGCCTTGTGACTTCTTTTTTATGTTGCTAAATATAAAAAAGAAGTCGCAAGGCGGACTGAAAAAGGTTAGTTTGTCTATAAATAGGAAATGATCAGATCGAGTGACTACGAAATAAGACGCATATCGCACAGGAATTGGGACACAGAACGTAGGACTAACTAGGAGCAAAGAGGCAGTAGTAAAAGGGGAAGGAAGTGAGGGAAATAGATTAAGCACACACAAGCACGCGCGCATGTACACAGTGCCGGAGAGACGATCAGATACAAGAACACAAAGATAAGGACGCAGCTTCCAAAGAATAGACACAAGCACACATGTATAAGATTACGTATGCAAATATACGTATAATCGGTAGTGGCTCGCAGGTAAAACTGTTGGTTGTTCTGCGCGAAACTAGATTAATAACAAACTGACCTACGAATTTTAAAATTAACTTTATTTAACATTTTCCGGTCCCTATCTTCCTTGTTGTTTTCATCCACTGTATTGGAGAATATACTTTAAAAACAATTATACATTTTGTTTTAAATAAATAAATATCTAATTGCCTGTTTTTGTATATTCATACACTTTTGAAGACTTTGGTGTACTGACGGACATCTTGTCAGTACGTTTTAAGTCCTTTGGCAGTGAAGATGGCCTCCAGAGGCGAGGTAGAAGCGTCAGTTGAAGAAACTGGAAGACCACGGCCTTACAGCCGGGATAGTGGTTTTAGTGAAAAGATTAACATTCTGCTAAATGAGATAGGCAGTGCTACAACTCGGTAGCAGTTATTATAAACCCGCTCGTGATGTGGTCCTATATATTTAATCATCATCATCATTGCTGAACAAAGGCCTTTTCAATTTACCTCTAGATATAACTCTCCTAATTCTTGTCCAGTTCACTGTACGACTTTACTTAACTAGGTCATCCTCCACCGTCATTGTCATCGACATCGATATTTTATGTCTCTTGGACTCTTATACGTAGCATCTTCTCGTCGAGCAAACTGTCCTGTCCAACGCCATATTATTTTCTTGTTTCTATTCTAATGTCATCACATTTACTGTTCTCATCGAGAATCCGATTGTTTTCATGACTCTACTCTTTATTCCTCACACATCCCCCAAGACACACACACACACACACACACACACACACACACACACACACACACACACACACACACACACACACACACACACACACAGACCTACTTCCCGTACAGGCGGAATAATCTTGAAAAAGGAAAAATCAAAACTGAAGAACTACAGAAGTTTTCAGTTGTTGTTTTTTTTTGTCATTGCAAAGACTATAAAAGTACTTTTCGACTGTTTCTGTAATATGTTTACCATCCAACTACCAATATTATTTAGTACAAATGACAAAACTTTCCTTAAGTTTTCCTTCATCGCTTGCAACAATCTTTTAATAATAAATTTAATAAAAACGGGTCAGAATTACGTAACACAATTGCGAAAACACTACTCCGGCAACATAAATTGTTGCCATGGCTTCGACGTTGTGCACAGAGTTTATATATATACACACACACATACAAAACTCACAGTATATTTGAATCTCGGTTTTGTATTACGGTAGCAGCAGCAAGCGTTCCGTTCATATGACGTTTGAAATTATTTAATCGCCCGAAAGCTATGACCCCCCCCCCCTCAAAGTTACTCTGTTCCATACTGCTGCTGCTACTGAATGCGTCCGGACTATCGATTCCCTTCCCCGCCCCGTTTATGTTCCGTGCCGTCCAAATAAATCAAAAGACACAATTTAAGAGGAACCAGCGGGAAGAGAAAATATACTGGGAGATACCGAAGCCAAATAATAACAATAATGAGAAGAGCGTAATAATGACAATAGGAAATAGGTATACTGGTTTCCTATTTTTATTTTAACATTTTCGTTTGACTGAACACAATACTGTTTGAAATTATGCATGTTTTATGTAAAGGTTTATACAAACAGCGGTTCCTCTGCGCACCCACGCGAATGCAGTATAATATAACGCCCTTTGTTAGGATGTGAATGTCTGCGTCGGCTGTGTGAAGTAAAAAAAACTTAGTACAGTGAAGAAAAGAATGTCTAATAAAGAGGAAGAAAGGAGGAGGTCCGTGGAATGAACGGCCTGCTTTAGAAATTGCCTGGATCAGAGCAATATAGTTCTATGAGGTGGTCAGTTATTGGATGAATAAAAAACAGATCAGTTGGTGCGATAGGAAGGGAAGGCAGGCAACGTATTAAACGTCAGTATAAGATGCCCATCATTCTACTGCCGCGGCCATAAACTTGGCCGTTTTGCCCCCCCCCCCCCCGCTGATCACCGTGATAAGCGATAACACCGATAGCGGGGGAGGGGGAGGCGCGTTCTACAATAAGCGCTATTAACGGGCGCGCGCGGTGTCAAACTCTCCTCCTCCCCGCTTTTCTCTCGTTTCAAATGTGAAATAAAGCTTACTACCACAATAGTGTACCACATAGGAATATTTTATATTATATTCTTATATGTGTTTGAAATAGTTTTTCGTTTTGTGGTTAGGTGGTCGGTTATGACGGCCGTCATATAAACTAAATGAAAATAAATATTTATTAGCTGTTACGGTCTGGGCTGGCTTTGAAAACCAAGTGTAAATGAGAGCTGGGGGGGGGGGATCTGAATAAACCCCTCGTCCCTAGACATCACGACGTTGAGACCATATGTTGTACGCTATTAGACCAAACAAAGGAATCTGAAGCGCTTGCACTGTTAAGATGGAAGAAAACACAATTACCGACGACTATGGGGGGTGACAAAAACCCGTCTCATAAGTGAGATCATGACCAATATACGTTACAGTAAAGAGCTGTAAACATAAGGAAAATGTAAGATCTACATTTTACTGGCTATATAACCTGACGATCTGCTATTGTAAATTACTACTAAACAGGCGAATACGTAACTTTGCAGTGATTTACAAGACGACGGATTTGTCAGTGTTCATATTAGTCAGACATGCTCATATTGTTTGTTTGGTTTGTTAGAAAAACACTCACGTTTCTTGGTCTTGTAAACAATATTCTCTAGTTCTTTTCAGGAAAAACTAGCATAGGTTAGGAGATGTGTGTTCGAATTTCAACGTAAATATTCCACCGCTGCTAACGTTTAATGATATTACGAGGCTCTACCGGCAGAATGTAATGTCACGGCATCTGACGGGTTATAAGAGGACTTTATCTCCCGCTATCAGAACCGTAATTATTTTCTCGGGAAAGAACAGGATGTGCTGAATGAGCGCACATAAGTTTGGAGTTTGTACGGCTGTCCATTCAGTAATGGCGACCACGATAAAAGGTGTACGGCGTCTTCGTTTGCGCGATACATTTTGATGCTCCTAACCGCTGATAGTGCACGGGAGTCGTGCGCTTATGGCATCATTTAATTATTTTGTATTACAACTTATTTTAAAAGTAATCCAAGAGTTCCTAGATTTTATTGTCCATAACGTGTCAGTTGTTATTAATTATAACTACATATAACACTACCTACTCGGATCACAAACTACTGTTGATAAAAATGGTAAATTTTTACCTGATGGGCTAAACTAGTTTCCGCGCTCCATCACAGGCTGTAGACGAAGCCCCAACGAAGCCTCTGACGACGAAGCGAAAACTGGTTTAGGCCATCATGTAAAAATTTACCATTTTTCTCAATAATAATTTGTGATCCAAGTCGGTAGTGTTATATATAGTTGAGTAATCCCATCATTGAAAATATTACGCTCCAAGTCGTCTAGTACAGCCAAAGGGATGACTCCTGCCCGAAGGACAGTTTGTAGATTTGTCATACGGGACTTGCGTCCTGCTGGAAGCACACACGGTTCTGTACAAAAGTCCTTTCGGGAGGTCCCTCCAGCAGGAAAACTGCCTGTACGCTCTACTGTGCTAAAGGGGAAGGGAGCGGATAACTGACAGTGACTAATCCCATGATTAATAATAACAGTCAGACGCTGTTGTTTCATAGACGTAGCTCTGTACGGTTTTATAGAGACAACACTGTTTATATAAAAAGTACTTAGTGAGATTAGTAAACACAATTATGAACACAAAGGATACACAACCGTCACGACTTACGAGAATCGCGACGAGGATAAACTAAAGACCAGACAACGCACGTCGGTTGCAGCCCAAATGTAATTTTTAATTTTAAAATTCTCGTTCTTCCCTCCCCTTCACCTCTTTCACTCTCTCTATTCCTTCTCTCCCTTTACTCTCTTGCTTTCTGTTGTTAGTGTCTGACAAATGTTAATTCAACTTCTGTTTCTCGCCGGTGTTTATGGATACACCTTGCAAACGCGATACTTAGACATATGAAATCGCGTTCAGTTTTGCTTGTGGATCCGTCTTGCAAAGGTTTGCTCTTCAGCGACACTGGCTAATTGCCACAACCGCTATCGAGCGTGTGCGTGTGAACCTTACATTTGCACTGCTGCGTAACTTTCCAAATGTATCGGTTACAAAATAATTGAGCGAAGAAGTAACTCGACCGTTTGTGGCATTTGTTTGTCTATGTCGACGTTTGGGGTGTGTCTCTTGAACGCTTTTACAGATTTTCGTAAAACATTTGGTACGTGTGTACGCCTAAAAGCAAAAAGTGGAAGTGTATAGCTATGATAAAATTTAAGCGTGGTTACATTTTTGTACATTGAGCGTATTACATATATGCGAATCATTACGCAATATTTAGCGAGAGGAAAACGTCAGAATTGAGTACCATTCTCAAATTAAAAAAAAAAATAATAATAATAAAGACATAGAAATCTCTCTCTCTCTCTCTCTCTCTCTCTCTCTCTCTCTCTCTCTCTCTCTCTCTCTATTTATGCACCTAAGCATTCAAAGAATTTCGACGAAACCGAAACATCGAAGCATGATAATGTTCTTTAGGCTTTTGAAACGTATACTGTGGATTACGTAAATCATTTCCAAACCACAGACGATCAAAAACAGTGCATGTAAAACCAAATTTATTCTCACTAAAACGTTTGCTAAACTCAATGGCAGCAGCGATTATTTCTGTCTTGATGCGTTTACATATCAAATTTTTAGACTGTGGGGAATCGAAAGTGTGGAAGCGTTACATTTTTCGTTGACGATTTTTGTGGAATGACCCCCAGCCTAAAAACATCATCATGTTAAAAGCCATAGAAGAACTCCAGATTACTCAAGAAGACAAGGAAGATTGCGTGCCAAACAAAAAGAAATTAAAAAATGCCCAAGGTTTTCAGGAAAACCCCAAGAAGAGGACAGGTGCTATCTGGATTGGCGAAAGGAGGGAGAGACATCGATCAAGAATGAAGGAGATATGGGAGAGGAAGAGAGTGGAGAAGAAGTGAGGAACCAGTTGAACCAAACGTAGTCCACAGTGGTTCATACGAAAAAAAGTTAACGAACAAAACAATATAATACAATTGGTAATACAGTATCTGAATTTTCCCAAATTCGTAATCACCCAGTCTCTCACGTGTTAAGGAACAAGTAATTAGTGGTTGGTCTACAAATAATGCTGTCGCAACGCTGTTCACACGAAACGCCGTCGTTTATAATTGTCGGTTTGATTTCCTGAGACCTTGAACAACAACAACAACAACAACAATACATAAGGCGACGTCGAAACAATGGATCGACGTCGCTCCCAGTAACAATGGATGGCGTGTGCAACAATTAAAAGTAAACAATAACCCGTCGCATTGCTGCTCATTATGCGCGCATAAAGTTAACAGCGTTTAATTTTTTTATAGTCACAGCGTAATGACACGTTGTTGGGTCGCTGGCGACCCGCCTGCGTGCACCTCAGCGCTTAATAATAATATATTTGTAATGTGAAAAAACGATACGGAACGATTATCCCGTTACAGTGCACGCAACTGTCACGATGAAACAGAAATTTTCGTTTGCTTGCGAGATACAGATTTTACCTCCAGAGCGTTTACTTTGTTTCTGTTCACGGAATACAACGTACAGCACTTTATAGTCCAAGTGATTTTTTTATTTAGCAGTCCTATACGTTTTCCAAAAACAAGGATTAACTTTATTCGTTTGCTAACGTACATTTTATTAGTGCATCGATTGTCTAACATCACCAGAACTTTGTTGACTCATTTTCTTTTTATTTCAAGCCAACCGTATTGTACTCTTATTATATAAACGACGATTATGTCTTCCATTTTTCACCTCATCAACGGACCCTACTTTTTCAGTTCCCTTCTCTTATATTCTTTTTCCTCAAGTATCGCTAATTTATCTCGGCACGTTCTCTTTTTTTCTTCTATATAACCATTCGATTATTCCGCATTATCACTAATAAAATAGTAGGCTTTAAAATAATAATACCAATAATATCTAAATGGATAGTTAAAATTCTCTTTAATTTAACACCCCACGTGAACTTCTACAACTTTCTAAGAATCGTAGAGCCTACACCGTCTTGAGCCCTGGCGTCCAAAAATTTTGAAATTTTCACAAATGAACACTTCTATATTCAGATTTTCGTTAAAATTCCTTTTAGTTTGATACTTGCATGGGCTTCAGCGATTTTTCACAATTTTGACTAGCTTACATCCCCCCCCCTCACTGTTGGTGGATCAATCTGAAAAACAATAGGGTTCTGTAAGGGAAAATGTGGATTGCACGCTAAGTTTTACGAAAATCGGTTGATGCGTTCGAAACTTATCGCGTGACACCCCCAAACAGGCGTAGAGAGACGGACAAATGCCAAACGGTCGGGTTAATATAAAGAACTCGCTTCGCTCGTTCCAAAATATTTCACTAAATCGTGATATGCGTAAAAACGAAAGAAGACAGACGGCATAAGAGAGAACGGACAAATGTTAGAACCAATCCTAGCATGAGCGATGTGTAGAGTTTTGTAGAGGTTAATCTATTTGATATACGTGTGAAGCACCACTGTACAACATTTTAATACCTACACTTATATTTTTCTCAGCCCAACAGTTTGTGACCGTTACTTAAGCATGTGAATTCTTTAACGCTAGCAATTCTGTTTGATGCAGAAAAATAACTGTAAACAGGCTTTAATCTATAACGTATTATTATTATTATTCAGCTCTAATAAACTGAAGACACCTTATACAGAAGACAGCTAATAAATTCTGAACCATTTGAAGGCTCTGAGACTGACTATCGCTTTTTCTCGGAAGCGGTACAAGACAAAACATGAATATTTCAAAACTCGGAACACTGTTGACTTTTTTTATTTTTATAGCGGATACAAACAACATATCAAAGTCAACATTAGCATTCGGCGCTCCGTTAGAATTCTGAAAGGTAACCTACGTTTCTGAGCAGCATAATGATGAAGCAGACAAATTATTAATATTAAACCCCCCCCCCCCGATTTGTGACTGCGCCGAATTCTGGAGTAGGGTAAATCGATTCGATTCCTGCAAGGCGATGGCAAAACAATGCAGCCTAATTATTCTACTATGTTTTTGAAGTGTTATTCCGGTATGGACCGCGTCAAAAATGTCCTGTATGACAACGTTTCACTCATATTACAGTGGGTATCCTCAGGTCTACGTAACAGATACCGAAAGAAGACTTCAAAAACATAATTGACACTGGCCGCGGAAGCCGACGTGAGAATATAATTATTCTACTGCCTAATAAGTGTGTATTGTTTTTTTTTTTTAACTTAGGGGTTTGAAAAAAGTATTAAATAGTACTAACTTCTTCTTCATTCTACACTTCATGGATAAGGCAATGTGCCTGTTCCGACTTCACGTTTTCAGACCCATTTCTTTCTTGGCCTACCTACATCCTTCTTCCAGAAGGCATGTACTTGTACTTACAATACTTACTGGTATTCTATCTTCATCCATGCGACTTAAATACTGTCTCCATTTTCCCCAGTAATCTGCAATTTTCTCATTTAGATGATATACATTTAATTCTTACCATATAAATAATACTATATACGTTATATACTTGTGAAGACGCCTTATTACTTACTTGAAAGACTTGTTTCGGATAATAAAAGTTAACGTCTGAAAGTTGAAATATGTTTCAAGCAAGGAAGACGTCTTGACTAGAACTTTGTCATCGTTGTCTTCATTTCACGGCATAGGCTTTATATCCCCCGTTCCGTGTTGAATGCAACCATCTCTCCATGGGCCTAACCATAGACCTCTTAATCGGTCTATAATTCGTACATCATACCCGAAACATCGAACATGTTCCAAGTAAGAGAGAAGAATCTTGACTCATCGTTTTCATTCCGTGGCATTGGATTTGTTGTGCGTTCTGTCTGTATTCACTGCAAACATCTGTCTATGGACCTAACTATAGATCTACTCACAATCGATTTATAATTAGTACTTAGTAAATAATATTAATAAACAATTTAATAATATTAAATTACACACATACAATTTTAAATAAAAAGTTTCCAAATGAAAGTATTTATTGTATTTGCTTGTTAACAGGCCGTCCACACAGTACGTCGAATAAATTTCTGTTCAAATACGCAGAGCTGTTTTAAATTCAAAATTTATTCAGTCAATATGTTTATTAAATTACACACACGCGCGTGCACACACACAGGCTTATTTAATGGCAAAAATACAGTAAATTAATGCTGACAGGAGGAACCCAACAAATACACGAAGCGATAGCACACTACGTGAACAAAAATATATTTAAAATAAATTAACAAATTCAAATAAATAAAAACGGCAAAACATGAAACAATTTTGAAAACACTGACGAAATCATTGAATGCAAAGGTCGTCTAGCGGCTAAGAGCGGATCATCGCACATTGAGCGACACAAATCGTTTAGTATCCGCAAAAAATAAAAATAAAAAAGTAAATACCCCCCCCCCCCGAAAACGATGTTCTGCTCGACGAAGAAAACCAATAAAAGCTAACGAACGTGGGAAGAATGCATGACAGAAACATTCCTCCCCGAAACCAGTATAACCTACAACAATGAACACCGCCCACCAGACAAAGGGAATCCCTAACTACCTGGCTAACTAAACTACCCGTAATATCTATACTACAGGTAAATTCGGTATAATGCGGAAAGGAAAGTCCGCCCCCGCAAAACGAAGAACGTAATGAATGATGATGTTTGTGACACGCCCTGAAGAAGTAAGAATTTTGTAGTAAAATTTATCACAACACACATATACACGCGTGAGCGCAGTACGGCCACCCAAAACGGGAACAATTAATGCTCGCATGCCGATAACAGATTTAGGGGAGGGAAGAGACGTTGATTTGTTATCAACGGGTTCGCACCATCGTCAGGTATTGGTTCGAGTGAGTAAGGAGGAGGGGGTCGAATCAAACGAACGGAGGGGGGGCAACCGTTCAATCAATTCAACTTAAACAAAACACACACGGTGCTACGCTACGCTACGCCTCTGTTGTTGTAAATATTTAATTATTGTTTGTGTAAGCGCGCGGCTGGAGGCGCGTGCGCGGTCGCCGCCGATATTGCTCTTCGTGGTACACGCACGCAGAACAAACAGCACACGGATTGATGAACAGCCGTGGTTTGTAATATAGGCCTACTGCACGCGTGTGTAAACGTCTCGCAGTCTTATTATTTTACAGCAAGTAGGGCTACGAAATGTCAACGCAGTACCAAGTAATATTAATTTTATTTTCACATCAGTTGTACGTGAACATACTGGTGAGGAATCCCAGAAATGTTTGTGTCTGGCGAGTACAGAAACCCGTAATCGGTTCGAATCCACCCGCCGCGACACATTAAACCGGAATCTATCTGTTAGGCTTTCACGGCCGGAGTCATAATTTCTAAAAAATTATAATTATCCGGGCTGTACGGCCGTGCTCTTCCAAATTCTTTACGGCGAAAGGTGCACAGTACTGTGGCAAGGCCTTGTATAGTGTCCAGTTCTGTGGTTGTACTGACGTACACATTGTCAGTTTTTGAAGTCCTTACACTGAAGATGACCTCCAGAGGGTGAGGCCGAAACGTCTGGTCGCGAGATTAACACCTTTCGTCGTAAAGAATTTGGAAGAGCACGGCCGTACAGCCCGGATAATTATAATTTTTTTAGTAAATACAGTAAACCGGGTTTCATTTTACCATCGAGACGGTGTTTAGGACAGGCAGTGTAGGCTGATTAATTTTATCATACAAGAAACGAGATATAGTTATACTCTTAAGCTATCCATTATTAACCCAGTGTCAGCGTAGATATCCATTTCCACAGGCTGAGTCGACCTGGGGGGCCAAGAAACTTATCTTGATTTTATGGCGCTGTTCGGGAATTGAATCCATCCAAAATCAGGAACATTACACCATACGTACTGGTCTACTGGAACCCGGGTTCTGGTTCAATTAAATCCTAACTGAAACCTCCTGTCGTCAACACGAAAAGTAAATGTACTATATACAGTAATCTCCCGTTATAACGGACTAATAGGAGCTCTGAGGTATCCGTTATATTGATAGTCCGTTGTAACTATATATACCAAATAAGCCTTATATAATAGGATATGACTCATTTAAACTACGTGGATAAAAATAGAAAATATTTATTTTACTCTATTTATGTATTTATATAAAATAGCTAACAATACACCAGTACAGCAACAAAAACAGTTATATCTTATACAAAATACTGTATACATAATTGTAATAAAATCTTATCCATTGTAAAGAATAGTTTGTACTTTACACAAAATATTGATAATTGTAGTAAAACTTTATCCACTGTACGTCTTCTTCAAAAACATGATGGCCATGAGCCAGAGAATCACTTTCCATATTTACTTGCTTTAAAAAATTACTAATTTTTGTTTGAGATTGATTAGCATTTATTTCTTTAATCAGTAACCCACACGAAGGTGTCGCAAGTGATCATAATAGGGCGATATGTTTTCATTTTTCGATTGTTTTTTCATTTGTCACACTTAATGACCAAGTTCAAGTGGTCTTTTATTTCCTTCACTCTAAATTCTTGAGCCTGATATTGTCTTCAATTTTTCAACATTTCACGTTTTTTCAGACCAGTCCGTTATAACGGGGGATTACTGTATATATTCGTAGTTGTACTGCTAGTCTCAATTTTATACTCTACATATTATGTAATGTTGTCTGACCTACAATGAGATTAAACTATAATACAAATAGCTTAACTTTTTGTATTTTTTTTAACGTACGAATAGTACTCTAATATACTTTAATGAAATATTTTATATTATTAATAATACAACTTTTTAGAAGAATACATTTTTTATTTTGTAAATTACACAATGTTTCGATAATAATCTAACTATCATCATCAGATATAATTCAATAAATTAAAAATTTTTTAAATCATTGTTCAAAACACCTGTGTTATATGTAGACTACATATAATGTTTTCATGTGTGTATGTAAAATATAATAATAATAATAATTTAATTTAATAATAATAATAATTTGTAAATAATAACATATATGTAATTTACAAAATAAAAAATAATGCCTGTAAAAAGTTGTATTAGTATTAATAATGTCAAATATAAAATAAAAAAAATTTAGCATTTATGAATTTAATGAAACAATAAAATTTGTTTATACTATAAAGACGGGTAATGCTAGCAAAAAGCATAAAGTATTTATGTAAATTTGAAATTTGCGTTCAGTCAGATCGAATTGAAAAGTTAAATTTTAAACAGACTAGAAAGTTAATAGTAATGAGTTTTTCGGATAGATCGATTTCATTTTTATACTCTGACCTCAGTGTATTCTGGTAAGCTGTGACATCGTAGTGGACATCAGGATACAGACTTCATGCTTAGTGGACATAAACAAACTCTTTATAAACAGATTAAATAAAGTATATTTTATTGCAATTATTTTTATTTAAATTAACACAGCGGCTATTCTACTTTGACATTTGGGGTTTAATCTCTGTACTTTACAGTACTAGACAGTTTAGTTGTTTACAGAAGAGTCTGAGGCAAAAATGTTACCGCAGGTTTTCAAAAGGGTTTCAACAAACCTTATTAAACACTCTGTCCGGCTGAACACGAGTAATCCCAGTGTAAAATCCCTTTGGGTTCTCCTCCGTGACTAGCACTGACAATATAGCCGAGGCAAACGCTTACCATAGTGACCCCCGGTACGAAGCCACTCAACGCTCGCTTCTCCATTTAGTAGTAACGGTAATTCAACGCAGAAATGATTCCCCCCTTTCTAAACTCAAACACTTGTCGACTTCACTGTTTAACTTTATAGTTCTCGACTTTAGCGTTCGGGCCAAGGTCCCGTTGCTTTACTGAATTAAATAAATAACGAAAGATGGTATTTTTGTTATTCCGCTATTTTATTTTTAAAAACAATTTTAAAATGGCTTATTCAGCTGCTGTGGATTATAGCAAGTAAGTATTTTTATGAATAAAAAAAAAATTGAAACTAGCCAAATGTTTCTCGTCATTGTTTAATTATTTCGCATAATTGGTTTTTGTCTGAGTAAATACAAACATCGTTTCGCAGACTACGTGTACGTGCCGTCGCCGTCGCCGTCGTCGCGCTGATGATGAAGATGAATACGTTAGTAACGCCAGTGTAAATCACCATAAGGGCATGCATTGTTTACACCGTATGTGGCACCGCAAATGAATTTTGAGACACATCTCCACAACTCACAAGACTTGTGTGTATTTATTATGTACGTAGTTTCATTAGCTACAGACGCGTCTAGTCGACGGGTTTTGTAGAATATCTCCCCGTCGCCAAGCGCCATGTATACCTAACCAGAACATAGGTCACTACAAACCCGCGTTTTTGCCTGCTTTGTCGCACACCATCGTTCCAATATCTCCGTGGTCTTCCCATCTAAATTCTTTCAAGTGGTGTGTCCACTAGATGTCCGCTTCGACCGTAGATCGTCCTCCATTCTCAGCAGGTGATCAACAACTTCACCCATTTTCTTGAATACGAGCTACTGTGGCTTCTCCCCATTGTATCCGTCTCCTTATCTGCTCAGTACAGATTCTTTGCAGTGTCCCTATCCCTGCACTGCCTCTCAAACGGTCTATCTCATTTATTTGCCTAAAAAGGTGCAGCGTTCAAGGTCCATACTTCCGACCCATAGTTTAGGCAATGACTCCACCACTGACTTCTCAACATGTTTTTTAACGTCTGTTTAGTCCACTTAACGAATGGAATTACATAAGACGCTGACAACTTTTACTGCTTTATTACTGCTCCGACTTCATTATTCCGACTTGACCAGAGGTCAAGTTTTATAAAATTTTACGATTTATAGTGCCAAATAAGTACCTTATGCTAACCAAATAACTAAGGTGTTGGGGTACCGTCAATACGGAGCTTGTAAATATTTATTGCCGAGAATCCACCACACGTCAACACTGACGCTTCCTATAAGACAATCGACGGCAAATTAGGCCTACAGATACGAGTAAAAATGATGATCTATAGGTCTAACAAACCAAATTTAGGCCTACAATCTACAGAAGCGTTGCGTGAAAGTCCGCACTAACACCCTGTGTTCCCTGTTTTTAAATCCATAAAAATATGCATAAACAATAAAAATACTTTATCTACACGAGGCAGAAGATGATGCGTCACTGTCTGATCTTCCTTCTTCCAATCTGGCAATCTCTATAGAGTGTGCCAAACCGGATGGCACCTAAGGGATTAGAAGACCCTTACTCTCTCACGCGCGCTTACAACAGGGCCGGCCCGGCCAGGCATGACCCGGGCGGTTTAGGTTAAAGTATACCATAAATTATAAAATCATAAAATTTTTAATTTAGCTTATAATACAAATTAAACTACGATTAATTTTTGTAATCTCCGTGAAATTGTGAGAAAATGAACAACACATAATTGCGATAAATATGAGTATATTAGGGATTTCTAAAGAAAACGCATAATTGGAGTACTTAATAAAGACTTTATTATAAAGTAATAAGTATGTTCGTGATATCTTGATGATTATGAACAAAAATGCGTTTACAATTTGCAAGTTGGGCAAGAAACTTAGCTAAACGAGAAGGCCGGGCAGACGGTTACGTTGATAGTTATCTTGTAGGCCGAGGGAAGTCGGAGAGTACAACAACGGGACCTGGTTGCGCTGGAGGGATTCTCCTAAACAGTGGGTAAACACGACCCAACACTGACGAACGCATCCATGAGCCAAATACAGATGGACACAGTTATCCACGAGGGAAGACTACATGTGTTATGTGGGATTCGAACCTTTCCATCGACGAGTCTCGAAACCGCCGCCAGTGCTGCCATTACATATGCTGACGTATTACACACAATTATCAGTTAATTACACATATAATGAAATTCGCATACAGTTTTCAATTTTTTTAAAACTATTATTACAAAAACGAAGCATATTGCGTTGTTACTGATACACTTCAGAAAGATGAGACGTATTAAAAAACACAAATTGTGTACAAATTAAAATTCACATTGAAAATATACGCCCAAGTGTGTGAGTGTGTGCCTGTTTACTCGGTTTCTGTTGTACGTACAGAGTGAGAAACACTGTTAAAGTTATTTATTGTGGAATAGAAAGAGACTAGTCCTCCAACTGTTAAGCCTTTGGCTAACTCAAAGTACAGCACTTACAATGTGTAACAGTATAGCAGACGTAGACACACACACTCAACGAGAAAGCACAAAGGAAAATCTCGTTAATTACATTTGTTCTCTCCCTCTCCTACTCTCTCTCTCTCTCAACATTAACCGACAGAGACATGCATATACTGTGTATAATAATGTATTTTTTGCCAAAGCAAAGACAATCCAGAAAAGCCAATTAACAGTTGAATTTTAATTTGTTTCTGGTTCTGTTGGAAGGCGCCCTCTGGCGGGGCGGGGCGGGTCGTACGTGCGTGTGCATCGCCGTCGTTATCGTAATAATTCCACTTGTCGGCTCCTACTCTCCTCTCTACATCCCCCATCAAGTAGCATATGTTTTGTTAAGTATTACGGCTAAACAAAAAATAATTTTTCGTTCAAATCAACCGTTTTCATTTACAATTGTTAGGCCGCTTTTATGCATCCAACTTATATCTTACGATAACCTACGATAAAAACTCGTACGTCGTGTAGAACAACAAAAACAAGTGGGCCGTTTCATACACTGTCGTACGATAAATTTATCGTTCCGAACTCAAAAACATACCGTGGTGTCGTAAAAAACGCAACAGATAAAAAGTCGGACGAGTTGTCTAGACAGGCCTACATGGGCTGTGATGGTAACACTTATGCAGTCGCGCAAGTTTTGTATCGTACGATCTTCAGACATCAGTGCTACCAACCGGATACAGAAATGTGTGATACGGTTATCTCAGAAGAATGGAAGCAGACTGAAAAAACCAAAAAAAAAAAACTGAATTAGTTGTGTACAAGATGTTATGAAATCGTCCGATCTCCATCACAGAATGCTGAAGCCACGCAAGAATAACAAAACACGATCACGGGGAAATTACACACATTTTATATTTTAGAAATTCCTTGCGTCTATTAAACGTGTACTGTAATAATTTAATACGTTGAATATGTTTAAATATCTCAGTTGTGTACATAAATATGTATTATGGCATTCTGGTGTGTTTGGCTGATGAAAAACTTACAACTGGAAAGATTCTCGAGGAAAAATATCGGTGCCGGTCGCTTGGAAATACATTAACTAAATTGGACGCTATGCGAAAACCAAAGCTCCAGTTAAGAATGTGTTAACACCAAAAAACAGAAGTGTCTTGTTAGCCTACTTGTTTTTAGTTTACACGCACAACCGACCGAAAGAAAAGGAAAGCAAATAAACAATATTCAACAGTTTCTGAGTGTGGTAGGCCTACCATCCACTCCATCGAAGAGCAATTATTTCACACGTTTACAGCCTTCGTTTTATTACGACTCGTGTTTCTGAAAATTACGTTTGGGACAGTCCTAGGTCCGTTATCAGCTGGTAATAAGACAGCCAATACTCCGCCATACGTTATATATCATACGGTCCAAACGGGGTGGGGGCGGGGGTTAGTTAAGCTAGTCGCAACCTTACCCACTGATAAAGGTGATTACAAGCCTTTAAGGTCAAACCAGAGCCAAATGGTGCCGCCGATAAGAGAGGATGTAGCTAATAGTCTAACGTATGTTGTATAGGGGAGCGTACACATAAAGAGGGAGAGAGAGAGAGAGAGAGAGAGAGAGAGAGAGAGAGAGAGAGAGAGAGAGAGAGAAGGTTAAAGTCGGATCAAACTTAGCCTCCCCCCCTCTACAGATAAAGATGGTTACTATAGTGTATTGCGCGCATGTAGAGAGTGAAGTCGTAGGGAAACGGCGATAAGGCTACCACTGGCAGTGAGCCTCAGTACGTCTTATCAGATTCTTGTCGTCTAATAAGATCGCGATCTTATAATTGGATTAGTACGATTGCTTGCGGAACACAACAGTTCCAGATTAATAGAGTTGCTTTCTCGACCCGATACTCGTTTGAATGTTTCTCTCAGTTGGTTTCGCGACCGACACGGCAACCTTCTGTTCAGTGTAGTTCCCGTGGACAGCAAAATTCCTTGGACATTTTTATGCGTCGTTCTTTACAACACTTTCAAGAATACCGAAAATCAGCCATAATTTCTTTTCAATTCTGCCAGTAGCATTGCTCTGTGATCATCGCTTGACTTACCGAAAGTGCTCAAAATACAGCCTTTCCTCTACCAGCAAGCGTAAACTTTATAGTCTCTCGCGCGCACGTTAATACAGTTTAACGTATTAAATACAAACCAGGAAATACGCTTTTTACTTTGTAATTTTTTCGCTCGGCAGATTTGACACTGAAACAAATTGAATACATATTAAATGTGCCTGATCACGTATAAGTTAAATCAAATTCACATTAATTACACAGAGTACTAAACTGCGAGTAATAACAAAAATTAGCGCAATTTTTTCCATAACTTTTGAAATCAAACTCTTCAAAGATGGACAAGGCCGTAATTTAACTTTTTTCTCAAAGACTCGTGAACCACAAGGCTTCATCTTCATATTTTGCAGCACGACGTCCAGTTTGAAATACAGTGGCCTCTGTCTTATCCGACTTGGATGGGACCGGGTAACGGTCGGAAAATGGAAAAGTCGGTTAACAGAACGGTAACTCATTCATGACCGCCGAGAACAAAGAATTGAATAGCCTATATTTGAAGTACATATACGTACAACCCACTTTGTACTCATTCTATAAATGAAATGCGTACGATAAAATTGGATAAATGGTTTAATTATAATTGGTTTAATTATCTGTGAGTACAGTAAATAGAACAGTAAATGAAATATATACAGTACTGTACGGTAAAATATAGACGGTAGGTTTTTGCGCTTTCATTCCCATCTAGCGCCCTATCCAGTGTTATCAATCGATGGTCAAAATACTCACTGATTTGTGACACAGTAAAAAAAAATTTTGACAGTGGTAATCATTAAGCATAGTACAGTATTTCATCGTTAATAGAATATAATGTACGTACTGTACATAATCTTTATTCAAAAAAATTATTAATAACGTACTATTAGTGTACGTATGTGTGGTATAGTTAATTGTTTCCACCCTCTCTAGTGAAACAGTCGGTTAATGGTATGGTCGGTTAAGAGAGAGGCCACTGTACTCGTAACCTAAATGCAAACAATAAATTCTCTCGTAAAACGTAAAGTTCAGCATACACAATCTGTACAAGTTCCACTTGCGAAAAGGAACGAGATCGACCGATCATTCCCGAGATTCGCCGAAGCCAGCGATGACTGGACTCGTATGTTTCGTCCGTGCGTGTGTTCATTAGACTGGTGGGCGCAGAGCAGTCGGATAAAAGGGATACTGGTGGGTAAAAGGGCAGTCGGATGGCAGCACTGATCAGAGAATGGCTTTATGCTTTTGGCTTAGTATTTAGTCGTGTTGTAGGCTTACTTCATTGAATTCACTAAGATTTTTCAGTATGTATTTCTGTCAAAAGGTAAAGAAATTAATATTTACCCCTCCCTCCATTTCCCTGGTCATCGACGAATCTGCATACATTTCAAATATAATTCAAGACGGAGGGAAGATAAAAATTAACATATGAACAAAGAAAATAATTAACATGTGCTGTTGAATTCTACCTTGCAGGGAACACTGAATACTGTATTCAAGAAAGAAGCAGCTATGGAAATTTTTGGAGCATCGTGGTTGCGGGGAAGAAGGAACAGTTTAGCTGAAGAGAGAGATTAACAGATAAAGAGATATTACGGAGAATAAATGACTAGAACAAATTTGTTGGAACTACTAGGAAGACAAAGGCATCCTATTGGTTGATTTGGTCACATCTTGTGGGAGAGAACTGCTTACAGCAATTAATAATGGGGACGAACGATTACAAGGGAGAGAAAAATACGATGAAGAAGATATGGCATGCAGGAACGCACGACATTGAGCAGGAACGGACATCGCATGCAGGAATGCAACGCACGATATTGAGCAGGAACGGATATGGCATGCAGGAACGCACTACATCGAACAGGAACGGACATCGCATGCAGAAGTGCACGACACTGAGCAGGAACGGATATGGCATGCAGGAACGCAACGCACGACATTGAGCAGGAACGCACTACATCGAGCAGGAACGGACATCGCATGGAGAAGTGCACTACATCGAGCAGGAACGCAACCACGACATTGAGCAGGAACGCACGACATTGAGCAGGAACGGACATGGCATGCAGGAACGCACGGCATTGAGCAGGAACGGACATGGCATGCAGGAACGCACAGCATTGAGCAGGAACGGATATGGTATGGAGGAACGCAACGCACGATACTAAGCAGGAACGGATATGGCATGTAGGAACGCACGACATTGAGCAGGAACGGATATGGCATGCAGGAACTAAGTGAACACCTGAACTGAATCGTGTCTTCGGATTCAGCCATCACTGTAGAGTCATCGCTCATTTATTTTTCATACGAGTCCCACGGTACAATGTGTTACAATATTTGAGGAATTACCAATGCTTATACTCAAAATAAGCTTGCAATCATACTGTGTCGAGACTATCAGAGCCGAGGTAGTCAGCTCACCATGTTTGTCTTTCTTAACGGGGTAGCATCTCATCAATATGCGAGCGACTCCGTCTCCCAGTTGGATACAGCACAGACATATTACTTATAAAGCGGACAGGTACATATGTTCAGTAAAAGCACCTATATATATGCACTCATACTATTGTCAATAACGATCCAGCATGTATGCGAGCGAGCGAGCGCGTGGGGGTGCACGCACACATAAATCATTACGCCAATGTGGTGGTGGTGGCATGTATAGCCTACGTGTGCTGCAACTGGGTATCGGCAATCGAAAACGCGGCCAACTTTTATTGAAATTCATTTAGCCGCCGTAGTTCGCGTTCATTTCTCTGTGTGCGTGTGCGTGGGCGCGCACGTGTTTCCAAATCGTTATACGAAATTAAAATAATAAATTCATCAACTTATGATTGCCGGCCGATCCTACTACAACTACGACAACGACTGACTGAATTCCCATGAACACACACACACACACACACACACACACACACACACACACACACACACACACACACACACACACACACACAATATTACACGCAACGGCGGTGTATTCATTACATATCGCGCAGACGAAATCGATTTTCTTGCGTCTAGTAGAGGCCCGACTCTAGCGACTTTTCTTTTTCCCGTAACGACTTTGTATACTTCTGCTGACTTCGTCCGATTACAAACAACGTGATGAACAAAGAATTCGCGTGCAAAACATTAAAAACAAATTCCTGCTGAAAATAAATTTTACTCGTATCAGAAAGAACAATAATTAGGCTAAAAGATCCGTAAAAAGTCACTTCTCTAATAATATACGAACATAGCTTGATAAATACGTACATAAACTGATTAATTTATTTTTTGATAAAATACGGCCCACAAACAAACACAAACAATAATTTTAAACAATCTTCTTCTTCTTCCCCAACAAGGATTAAGTGACTTGTTCCGGCTCCATAAGATTTATTCCAATCTTTCCTTTGGTCTCCCTACGCTTCTTCTTCCAGCTGGTTTGTATCTACTCGCTGCTTTTGTAGTCTTCGATCGTCCATACGCTTCAGGTGGTCCTTCCACTTTCCTATATGCAACTCTATTTTCTCATTTAAGTTGTACATTTCCAAGTCTTCTCTATTTTGTACATCTCTTCATTTCTAAATCGGTCTTGTTTAGAACATTATCGCTGATGTGTAGCCGATTTGTTTGCTCGAATAAACGTATTATCAATAGTGGTGTGTGTGTGTGTGTGTGTGTGTGTGTGTGTGTGTGTGTGAGAGAGAGAGAGAGAGAGAGAGAGAGAGAGAGAGAGAGAGAGAGAACATATCATTTGTTGATGTCTTCTTTTTTCTCTCTCACCACCTTCCTTACCAGCTTCAGTGGGTTTCTGTCCAACTATATTCTATGTTACTAGAGAAGAACAGCGCTCATTGGTTTGTCACAGCTTTGCGACTCGGGAACATGGCGGCGGTATTAGGTACCTGCAGCGAAGCACATCGTGGATGCATGCATCCGCGCATTATGTCGACGGCGCATTAACATAAAACAATTACACGTCTGACGATGGTTGCAGTGTAATGGCGGCATCTGTATTAGTTACCCAGCTAATAAGGTTAAATACAGCCCTCCTCCTTCGATCGATACGTTAATAATAATCAATCCGTCCTCGTGCAGGTTACAATCTCAGTAGAACTGTGCCAACTGCTGTATGAACTGAGCGCTCTGAAGGAGGTTCTCGAGGGATTTAAACTATTTCCACAATAAACACGAATTCCACTTTAAAGTTTTTTTTACTACGTTATTCATATAGGCCTAGTTCCGCAAGCAAAACGAAGGTGGTGGCTTTCCTGGTAAGCAATCCTGTAAGAGACAAAATAATGATTAACAACCAACTAATTGAACAAGTCTCTCAATTTAGCTACCAATGAAATGCTATATCATATGAGAAGAATAGAGACATGTAGACAATAAACTACGTAAGTTTCAAATGATGTGCGGCACCATAAGAAGAACACAAAAAACAAGACGCGGAACGATACTCAGCACAAGTTTTACAAGGTAACGGTTGTCCCTATGCTTCTTTATGGAAGTGAGTCCTGGATAATGAGAAAGAGAGATAAAAGCCGCATACAAGCAGCGGAGATGGAATTTCTAAGATCGCTCAAAGGTTGTTCTAAACAAGATCGATTTAGAAATGAAGAGATTAGAGAAGAGTTGGAAATGTACAACTTAAATGAGAAAATAGAATTGCATATAGGAAATTGGAAGGACCACCTGGAGCGTATGGCTGATCGAAGACTACCAAACGCGGCAAGTAGATACAAACCAGCTGGAAGAAGGTTTGTCCCGTATTAAATAAATTTCCTGCTGCTTTAAAATAGAAAATTATGAATTTTTGGAAAAAAATTAAGACACGTGATAAAACCTGAATGCAAAGTACCGTTTTTACTTTAAAATTTAGATTATATTTTTTTCTTATTCTTGCCTGCAGGACAAACCTTTTATTTCCGTTAATTTGTGAAACACCTGTTCATCTACACTGTATTACAGCTTCGCTCTGAGAATATCAAAAGCTATACAACATAAATAAATGCTTGTAAGCAAAACAATATTGTAAAGAAAATTAAACACAATTTACTAGGGAGAGAATCATAAATAATTCTCTCACTCCTCCTTCACACATCAACACGCGCGCGCGCATGCGCGATCCTTTAAAGTTTAAACTAAATTATTCTGATTGTTTATAAAGCTGGGAAAGTCAATAGGAAAAGCAGACCTACATATTAATGCGGGAAGTTAAGTGTGTTGAAAGCACAAACGTTACACGCACTTAATACAAAACGCATGTCTTCTACAAGTGGTGGAATATACGTTAGAGGACGGGAAGTACAGGACGGGGTTTCCTGTGTTTGGAGGTCGCCGGCAGTGACTAACACTCGAGAACGTTACAACAACACATTTATACTGCTCTGTGTTAGTAATTAACACAAGAAACCGGACTGACGCTTGTACGTGACTCATTGGGCTCTTAAGTGTACATCGAGGTACGACAATTAGTGACGCGTCCTGCTGTAGTGGATACAACGGTTTCTGCGCCTACGTTTACATCGTATATGTATGGGATGGGCAATGTTAGGTCGCCACTTTGTATACCCGTAGCACCGTAAAGAAACTGTAAGGAGAACTCGCAGCACGTCTCCCTTGTAAAAGACTATATAGGAAAAAGGCTATATAAGTTTTGACGTTGACAAAGATATACAAACTAAAGTCATTGTTATTTTCCACACATACGTGGAACTATACACAGAACACTGAAAAATAAAACTAGACGTGAGACAAAATTAAAATTTAATTAATAAAGTTGTGTTAACTATTATTTTTTGGACATTTATATAGAATGGACGACAATAGGTTGACAAAGCAAATCTTCAAATATCTGTGGGGGAAGAAGTCACCAACAAGTTGGATTAAAGAAGTCCAAAAGGATTTAGAAAAAAAAAATAATATACACACAGAAGAAGCAATTGAAAGAGAAGTTTTTCGGGCAAAAGTGTTAAAAATGGAAGGAGTCCAGGGTAGGAAAGAGAAAAACGCAGGTTCAAAGTTGACTGAAGACAGGAAGAAGAGACCCAGTGAAAAGATGAAAAAAATTGGAGAAAAAGAAAAGAACAAAGAGTAAAGAGTTGAAATTGGCATGGAGTCCTTAGATGGTCGATAAAAAAAGTTGTGTTAGTGGTTATAATCACAAACAGAATTAACACTGTTGCACACCACTATAGAAAATTATTCCGATTAGCGCTTTCAAGCTTCACAGCTCATCATCAGATCGGAAATGTAAAATTGTAAAGTTCCTTAGATCATCAAATTGTACAAAACAGTGGCAGTTCGAGTGCTAGTATATGGCAGTGAATTCTTGATTACAAAACAAAGTGATAAAGTAAAAGCAACATACGATCAGCAGAGTTGAGATTTTTAAGAAGGGTTAAAAAGATGCACAAGAAGGGATCATATAAGAAATGAAGATATACGGGAAGAATTAAACATATATAATCTAAATGAGAAAACTGAAGAATACAGGGGAAAATGGAGACAGCATTTAAGTCCCATGGACGAAGATAGAATACCAGTAATTGTAAACAAGTACAAGCCTTCTGGAAGAACGGATGTGGGAAGACCAAAAATGAAATGGATAATGTGAAGTCGGAACAGGTACACTGCCTAATTCCTGAAGTGTACAAGCAGAAGAAGGAAAAGGGCTGTAGATACGCGATGACGAAAATATTCGCAGCACTGTAATGGTTAACTTGAAAGCAACTGTCAACGTTTTGAAAATGACTAAACAGAAACATTATAACTGAGAGTGTGCCAGCAGGAAGTTGTAACAAAATGAAGAAGATGTCACTGGAGGGGAGGTTCCGAGGAAGCCAGTATGTAGTCACCTTCAATCTGAAGATTGAGGATTTAAGAAGAAGATAATGTGAAGTTGAAATCTGAAGTAAGTCCGTGGAGTTAAGCTGAACTAGCGGATCTGAATAACTACTAAACCCACACACGAATTTTGTAAAGAGAGACCGTTTTATTGTTTTATTTGCAACAGTACCACCACAATTATAGACCAACGTGACGTGTTCAGTGAGCCCAGTACCCAGTAATTTTCTAGGAGAAATGCGTCACAAAAAAAAAGATGAAAGCAACAGAGTGAGTGTGTGTGATAGAGAGAGAGAGAGAGAGAGAGAGAGAGAGAGAGAGAGAGAGAGAGAGAGAGAGAGAGAGAGAGAGAGAGAGAGAGAGAGAACAAAATACTGATATTAAAAAAAAAACCACTGCCAGTTATTAGAGACAGTCCCTAATGACAGCAAAGTATATAACCGAAGATGACGAGGAGACGTAAAACAGTCTACTTAAAAATATGACTGTGGTTATTATGAAGACGAATTATGAAAATGGACAAATAGGTTTGACCTAGAGGTCCCGAAATTGAATCCCGTATGTGATATAAAGTCAAGCATTTTCCAGCCCTAGGTCGTCTCAGCATCCTAGTACCTACACAGCCTCCCTTAAATGCCGTTTGGCCCACGGCTCAAACAGACAACCTACCCAGCCTTTCCTAGGTCATTTCGTTATGCTATAAAAAGAGGTCTCTATTTTGAAGATAAAGAAAATGATGATGAAAATATAATAAAACGCCGAAAAGATTTCTCCGTTCTTGAATATCATACAGCGTTGTGTGATTGTATACAAACGGGCGGGCGTTGAAGCCGGGATGTAGCGGTAAGTTACAAGACGGAAAGGGGTGGAGCCGCGGCAGTTGTACGCTCTGACAATGATACACTTGAACGATTTAATCGCGTGGAAAACACGAAACACTTAAACAAAAGCACTGTGAAAGCGCGCGCGCGGACGCGTCCGCATAAAAACGTTAAATTAAATTACAGGTTAAATATTTTACCCCGCACCAACGGGCTATAGACAAGAGAACAACAAGTATTTTATACCGCTGCTGCCTGAGCCTTCATGATCGTTATCTTCTGCATAATTTCCATTCTCTAAAGCTTTATACTCTGTATATTACTACCACTACTACATTGTGCCTGTAGTTGTATTTAAGTTTAACCAGACAGTGGCCGGGGGGGATGGGGCAGAACAATAAACGCAACGCAGACGTATTAAAGCACCAGTACAGCGGTTCTTTTGTTGTAAACTTTGTTTTTAGTAACCAGAGTGTAGCGATTCACGTCCAAAATTCAACTGGTTGTTCACGACAATATGCGGGGGGAACGATGTAACTTCTCCACTTCGACACATAAAAGCGAACCGCGAAAACTGTTACTTCAAGAAATTATATTAACTCGTATCGTGGAGAAACGCGTTTCTCAAACGCGGGGTGGTGCAGTGGTTACAGTCCCGACACTGATTCATCCAGTGCCGTATTTACCACTACGGGCTCAGAGAGGAACGCAAGCTACAGATACTTTTTTTAACAGAACCATTTTTATAAATGTAGGAGGCACTTTATTTAAGTATGATTTTTGAAACTAAATGATAAATTTTGCTAATAATACAAATGGAAGACAGTTCTTATTTAAATACTGCGCGCTTATTTTTAAGACGTTGCCATCCTTGAAAACTAATCTGCACATGCGAATTTTGAACGTCCGCTATATTGCACGACCGTGGTACCACCCTTGTTTGTTATCATTGTTTATCTGCGTTGTGACTGAACGGCTTGCGATTTGAGGTTGTTTTTATTTTGTTTTAAGTGTAAAGAAGGTTTTTAGCTTTGTGTGGTGGGGAGCGTGTTGTTTGTAAAAGTTTGCTAAATGAAAGCACGCTTTTTTAAAGTAGCCTACTAGCTTTAAATTTGATAGTATTAATCTGTCAAATTACTTTTGCAGTACATATATTACTTCAAAGTCACAGCCGGGAGGGGGGTTCAGAAAACTTGGCCTAGGGGCCCAAAAGTCTTAAATCCGGCACTCGACTGACCCTTCACTCTCTGCGACCGTATTCTAGATATACTTTGAGATAGAATCTACGTCACAAACAAATCTGCTGTGTAATTCGACTGACTCATTCGAGTTACCAACAAAACGCCGTCTATACAAGTCACGGTCGAGGTCCCCACGATTCAAGCTAACTCTGTCTCGTGGAAATTCACAGAGGTCTGAAAATCCACAAGTTTCAACAGTAAACCTTAGAGTACGTCGTGCATAGCGCGGAATACTAGCATAGGAGCTTCGTATAAATGATCGCACATATATGAGAGGTATGCATACCGAGGATGAAATAATGTCTGATGCATGAGAATAGTGAAAGTGTCGAGTCCTGTGCATGCCGCCGTAAGCACATTTTACAGCAGATTTGAGACCGAACAGTTTACACTTTACCGGGAATCGTACATTGGATAGAGTGCGAGAAATGTCCTTGAAGCAACCAATCAGAGCTCAGAAGTATTCCAAGTGCGATATAAAAAACACAAACATGTTTCCTTTCCGAAGAGGATCAGCGATGATATTCTCCGGTATGAGATGTGTGATCTGCTTCGCTTTGCACGGTGCCATATAAATACATGAGTTTGTTTTCACATTGACTGTAATCTGTGTGAGTATTGTACGCTAGTATTCCGCGCTATGCACGTACCATTAGAAGACAGACGGCGATACAGACCAAATAACAAGCAGCACTTTGTTAATCTACGTTTATTAACATAATGTCTGTTGTGCATTGAATTCACAATTCAGTACTTGGTTGAAGTAAACCAATAGTTTTTCTTTATTTCGTTAAATTATTGCAGAATGTTGAACAAAAAATTTACGAGAAAAAATCTTTAAAACAAACTTAAGATGAGGTTATTGAGAAATATCCGACAGAATTACCACAATCCTCTGAAAACTTTAATCCTGATTACAATATTCATACTTTTCAAATTATATGTTTTAATAACACCTGAAAAAGTATTTAGAAGTAAAGAAAAGAAAAAAGAATGAAGAAAAAGAAATAAGACGAAAAACGAGAAGAAAAAGTATGTATTTATGTATTTAGATAAGTACATTATCACTTACAGTAGGCCTATTTAATAAAACTTTATTAAAATTTTCTCGTTGTATTTCGATATAATTTTAAAATATATTTTCATAACCATATTATTATATATATTTAACTTTCAAAGAAGCTAGACAGATGAGTTGTATCTAAATCTTAATTCGATATTATCATATATCAAAATCAAATCCAAATACGATGGTTTTGTTAAACCTGTCCTACACACGGTATCGATAGTACGCACATGTCAAATCGAGAAACAAAGAGGAATACGACGGCGCAGGCATAGAGTATAACTCTGTTAAATATTAACGCTTGACAGTTAAATATAATAATTATAATACGTATTGACAGCCTACATATTTTGCCGCAAGTTCGACGCCGCCATCTCCCGATCGGATTGTGACAGCTTTGTGCACATACAACGACGGAGCATCGAGCAGTTACAACCATTTGTCCGTTAACGAAATGTGACTTGTGTGCTGACCCGAACTCTCGACCCTTCCGAGAAGGAAACAGCTGTCATAATGGTGTAATAACGACTATTTCCTTCTAACTATAATCTTGTGTGTGTGTGTGTGTAATTATTCTGAATACTTTAAAAACAGGAAGTATGTAATATCCTTTACATGAAAGTCACGGCATGCAAGCTCAACTGTCCAGCTTAATTTATTAAGTGCTTACAAAATAATCGACATATTATAACAAAATCGTTTACACTACTAGTCATAAATAATGGCTCTGTTTTGATTTTAAGGTGATAAACAAATCATCATCATCATCTTCAAGGATTAAACAAAGGATGGTTTGTTCCGGTCTCAAATATAGGCAATGATTACAGCTGGTCACTCCAGAGCTTCCTCGGACGTCCCACACCTCTCCGTCGCCTCGGCTTATAGTTCCATAGTTGTTTGGGGATGCGGCAGTCATCCATTCGGCAAAGATGTTACTACCAATTCAGTCGATACTGAGCGATCCTGTCGAGTATATATGTGTGTTTCTTCTATGACCATGGAGAGTATACCCTGCCGCGTGCCTGAGAAATCTCACTTCAGCCGCTTGGATGCTACCGGCCTGGCCTTTCGTTAAAGTCCAATTCTCGGACGCATAAAGAAGTGTGGGAAGAAGACCACCTTGTAAAATGTTAGGCGTGTTCCTTCGCTTGCTAACTTAAGGTTCGCCTGATGGTCCCGCACATAAGGTTGAACTTACGCTACTTATTCACAACGTCGTTGCTTGTGATAAAGAAATGTGTACACATTACGTTAATTCGGGTAAGGATGTACCTTTAACAACTTTGTAGCTTAAAGAACAATCACGTGTATTTGAACCGGTTACGAAGGATTTTTAGAGAAATAGGCCCTAAATATACTTTACCGCTTAGTCGAAACATTTTCCGGTCAAAATACTTGGACGGCTGGGGAGTCCACTTTCTGACTCCCGGAAACAAATTACAGAATGATACATAATTGAGTCGTTTGACACATTCTTCTTCTTCTGATAGTTCCTATCCGTTTCGGATGTTCGATATCATACAGACTATTTTAACTTCCTGTACTGCTGCACGGAATAAGTCAGTTGTATTCATGTCAAACCAGGTCCTTAAATTTCTCAGCCATGGATTCTCGGCCGCCCAACTCCTCTCTTTCCAAGTACTTTTCCCTGAAGTATGGACTGCAGCAAGTAAAATCTCTGTTCATTTCTCATGAGATGTCCCAGATACTGAAGCTTTCTTATCTCCACTGTGTTAATAACTTCCCTTTCTTTCTTCATCTTTCTAAGAACTTCAACATTAGTTATATGAGGTGTCCATGAAATGCTCAGTAGTCTATGGTAAAGCCACATTTCGGAAGATTCCAATTTTTTAGTTGTGGCTTCAGTCAAAGTCCAAGATTCTACACCGTAGAAGAGGACCGAGAATACGTAGCAGTGTAAAAGTCTCATCTTTGTGTTTATTGTGAAATCGTGACTTGACACATTAATGGCTACAAAAATATTTTAAAAAATTCTTGACGGTTGGAATACGATTCGCATTTGACTAATTCTCGTTGGCCAGTAAAGAAGCGAGTTCCTGCATGAAAGACACTGCTGACAGGGAAAACAGAATAGGAGATTGTGTGCCCGTCCGTTCTTGACCGGTGGCGCGATCATGGATTGTTCTCACAGGTGGTACTGAACTAGAAAAGTGTCACTATTAGAAAATATTTTACAAATTTAGCCGCCAAATATTTTGAAATTTGGTTGCGTTTGACATTTTCGATCACTCGTACATTAGAGGGGATGAAAGAGATCTGCTGAGTATCGCTGGATAGTAGTCACAGAATCGAGACTTTCGGCGGGGTAAATCGAAAGACGCTAGATCCCATAAAGGACTGCCACGCCCTAAAAAGAAGAAAAAGATGTTTCATATTATGGTTGCCTATACGAAATACGTAGGAGTAGCTTAATCAGTTCTCCTGTTCTCCTTCAGCGGCGCAACAACCCATTACTGAGTCAAGGCCTCTTTAACAGCCTTCGCCAGTTGTCTCGGTCAAGTGCAGTTGCTCTCCAGTTCCGGGTCCCAAGGATATAGCGCGCATCACAGTTCACACCGTTTTCCCAACGTAGTTTGGGTCAACCAACTCTCCTGGTGCCATAGATCTGTTCACACCTACGAACCAGTATTTCTGAGTATTTCATTCTCCCCCATTCTGATCACATGTCCAGCCCACCTCAGTCTACCAAATTTTATAATTTTCACAATATGTGGTTCATTCAGAAGAGTGTTCAGTTCTTGGCTGGTCCTTCCCTCCATTCGCCTTCCACACATATTGGACCAAAAATGCTTTTGAAGATTTTGCGTTCATAAACCAGCAGGGCTTGACTCAGCCTTTCTAGAAATGGTCCAGGTCTCAGAACCATAGGTGACAACTGGGCGGATCAGTGTTTTATACAGAAGCAGCTTGATACTCCTGGCAATTGTTCTGCTCTAGAACAGAGGTCTGAGACCAAAGAAGCACCTATTAGCTGAGGTGATTCTTTGCTTTATTTCTTCTGTTGTTTCCCCATCGGAGTTAACTTGGCATCCTAAATAAACAAAGTTGTTGACTTTTTCGAAGGAATATACTCCAATTTGGTCTCGCTCTCCTTCCTCTAGCTTCCTGTCCTGTGACCATGTATTTTGTCTTGCTTTCGTTTATGATGAGACTAATTTATCAGTTGTCTAGCAGACATGAATTTGGCAAATATTACACACTTTACATTTCTCGTACACGATCCTTAACAACGGAACGACAAAATTATACAGCCGAAGTTTAACTTTAGTTTTTAACGCGGGTTTCGGAACAACGCAGAAAGTAATTACCATCGTACCATATGTAATGTTCAAATATTATACATATACGCAGAAAAAAAAAATACTTTTCCGGACCATTAGCTAAGCTCACAGAACCATTTGGCTTTTCGAGGTGAAAAACATTTACACCATCCTAAAGTAATAAACGCAGCGCAGGTAAGGGGGGGGTGCAGCGAACACTCGGCCCACTTAATCGCTTCTCCTTGGCAATTAAGGCGTCGTCAGAAGCACAGCATTGTGGTGGTTCACGTGAGCGTATTTAATTTTTAAGGTAAAAAAAAACAACAATAAAATAATACAGAGTAACACACAAACGGTTGAAAAGTAAAAACAAGTTTATTTAACGGAAATACCCAAGCGGAAAATACGAAGGCAGCCGTACATGATAAATTGCCTCATCAAAGTTAAATTAAACTTATTACCCTGCTGCTGCTGTTATGAGAAGTTTTAAAATGTACACGCGCGCGCGCATACGTAATGTTTCTCACCGACGTAGTTAACTCATTATGGAAATCGGTGAAGGTTAAAGATGCAGAAAGGCGTTTTGTCACAGCGAGGTGGTCACAAAGCTTGTTAGACTGGAGACAACGATGTCAATTCTATGCAAGACGAAGGGATCCCTCCGTTTAAATACTGTGGCATAGTGAACTGAACAAGGTCTGCGAAAGACGGGGAAGGCATTTGCCAAGAGGGTAGATGTATTAGGCGTACTTACTAATGATAATTTGTATATGTGTTTTATACAGAGAAATTAACCAGTCGTTTTGTCACCTTCGTTGTTGTAGTTTGAATTCATCTTCATTCCTCTGGCGCTACAGACCACGACGAGACCCCACTAGTCGCCTCCGAACACCTCGGTCCTCCAGTTCCCGATAACCATCTTCCTGAGGTCATCTTCAACATCCTGTAGCCACCTTCTTCTAGGTCTTCCTGTTCTTCTTTGCCCATCTATTCTCCCTCTAAGAATTGCTTTGGGCATTCTGTCGTCCTATACGCGCATCACATGTCCCAACCAGCTGATCCTCATAGACTTGATGAACCTTACTGTGTCCTCGCCATCTATCAATTCCTCCAATTGCCTATTCTTCCGTATGCGTCATTCTTCACCTTCCTTTACAGGTCCAAAGATTTTTCTTAGAATGATTCTTTCAAAGACTACTTAAATTACGTATGTCACTATTAAATAGTGTCCAGGTCTCCGCAGCGTACGTCACAACTAGTCTTATTAGAGTTCTGTGTAATCTAAGTTTGGATCTTCTGGTGACTAAACTGGATCTGAAAATTTTCTGTAGATAATGCATGTTATTAGAACAGTCCACTTTTTAACTACTTCTTCGTGGATACGAAAGATGCCCTCTAGTGTCAGTTTAAACGTGCACGCGCGCGCGCAGAGAAACCGTCTGTACACCCTCATCAGTTTTGCTCTTAGATTGGAGACCGATATACTTCTCCTCGCTATTCTACGAAAGAACATCTACCCGTTTAGTGACGTCTTCGCGGGATCTTCCTGTGCCTCCAGAATTACTGCAGTAGGCCTACTGCTGGATGAGTTGACAACTAGTTCAGATTAATTGACCAATGAACGTACGAATGGGGGTGGCTCGCAAGTGTGTACCGCTCTGTAAATTGCTACGACAATTACGGAACCTTCTCGCAAAGGCGAGAGTGTCATACTACACGCTTCTCGACTAGCCCAGCGTGTGGCGTCTGTGTATTAAGTTCGTACACTCGCGCAGCACTCCATACTGTTCCAGAGCACTTGTAACTACGCAAATAATGCTAGCACGCAAATAAAAGAACACAAATTTATTCTGGGACACCTGCGGGACCTATATAAGCATCAGCGGACCTATTTATATTTGGTAAGATTGTACTGTGCAGATCAAGTATCTGTGGACAGTGATTACTGTGTTATAATTAGTGCGGAACACTTAATAGTTGACATTATTAGTATTGCGTGTGAACAAATTTAACTTGAATTGCTGTATAAGAATGTCTTGTTGATTTCGTTGTGTATTGTTGACACTAATACCAATGAATTAGTGTCTTCTTTAGTATCTGTATTTTGTTTCCACTGTACCATACGACGATCCGTGAGACTGTCGTAACAGTATATTGCGTCGAGAAACAGACTCGGTCGAATTCCAGGCTCATTCTACACGTTGTTGACGAAGACTACGGCTTCGTAATAAAAACAGCCTTTCGTATTTACCACGGAAAAGAGGAGATAAAAGTGGAAAAAAAAGAGTTAACAGGGAGGAGAGATGAAAATACTGTGAAAGGAGGTAAAGGAGAACGTGAAACTGATGAAAATTGGGGGGGGGGAATTAGTGTGAGATCGAAACAAGTTATGAGGTTCAGACTGGGACGAAAAATGTATTATTTTATTTTCCATTTGGTGTGTGTAAGTGATTAATTTCTCAGCAATCTGTCCGGCCAACAACACAGCCGGGACTCTGTCGCTATTGGCCAATAAATTAACGCCGACTAGTGCCTACGTCAAACGTTGTTATTTATTCCTATTTTATTAATAATCCTCCCTCCTTCCCCTCTCTCCCTCTCATGGAGCTGTCACACGTTTTATAGAAAATGACAACTCCATTCGCCTCTGTCCGTCCAGAAATTAATGACTTTAAAATACTTGACGCGGCAAGCATTTAATTTCTACTTTTGCTGTTCTATACGTTTGCTTGATAAATACTGATAACTTTTTATAACTTTTCTTGATTCACTAAACTCCAAGACGGAGAAGTCAATATATTACTTTCTGTTTGTTTAGCAGCAGTTTATTTACATAACAAAGAGGCTTCGCGATAGTTAACTAAATGAAGTATATCTAGCCTATTTCTTTTCGCGTAGTTTTTCCTTCCACTTAGTCAATTCGTTAAAGTTTATTCGTAAAAAAAGTTTAAAGAGTATAAATCAAAACTTAAAGTCATTTGAAACTAATTTTGCCGACACTCTTACTTATTTCACGTGTAGAAAAAAAAACTGCTAAAAGTAAACTACTGGTATACTTCCTTTCACTACGTGCAATTAAGCCAAGTATTCCAGGCGGAGAGAGAGGCGGGAGAATCCACAATGAAAACGCAACTATAAACCCGGTACAGGAGGCTTCAGCAGCATCAGCGAACCTTCCTCCATTCCTACCAGGCTATTTCTCCCATACTGTATAGAATCGAACTTTTTTTACTTTTTTGGCACGTCTTATCAGTATCCGCATGCTGTTACATAAACTTCAAACAAAATGCTCTTCAGTTTTTTTAATACACCCTTGTACGAAAGCACATCGCTGTATTTACAAACAACAATGAACGATTCTGGGTAATCGCTCAATACCAGATGGTAAGAACTCCCAGATGGGTTTGGTTGCCGGTGAGAACCACAAGAAGCTCACCTGTAAATAAATAAACCTTCAAACATTTTTTTTTTTACTACAATACACAACGATGCGAGGGTGCGCGCGCGCTTTCCTACATACACATAATTAAAAACCTAGTTTAAGGTTTTAGGTTGAATAGGATGAGTAGGAGAAGTCGAAATCGGATATTTGACACCGCCATCATCATCATCATCAAACATTTTCTACATAAGGAGTTAACCTATACGGCGTTCCAAGTCGCATGGCACCTGAGGGATTAGGAGACCTTTAGTAACACACACACAAACGCAGCCGGCCCGCACGCCTGGGATATCTACTGGGGCATCCACTACGTACTGAAACTTTGTAATATGCATTTATAACAAACGAGTTTAGTATATTATTTGTAATCTCCATAAATGTTTAAAGAAAATGACACCAAACACGACCCAGTTGTGATATATTTTACATGTACAACTAAGTCTAATTGAATATTCATTTTGGCTTTAGAAATTAGTATTTTACAAATGTTATTTAATTTGCAAAATACTCATATTTATCTCAATTATGTGTTATTTGGACTCATGTTTCTCACAATTTCACGGAGACTACAATAATTATAGTTTAATTTGGATTATAAGCTAAATTAAACACTTTATAGTTTTGAATTGGACCGTATACTTATACCAGTCGTGCTTGGCCGGGACAGGACGGTTGTGAGTGTGCGGGCGAGAGTAAGGGTATTCTATTCCTTTAGATGGCATCCGGTTTGGAACACCCTGTAGTAATAACTCTGAGCTTTAGCGTATAGGCCTCGCACAATATACACAATTCTCAATTAATTAACGTTAAATGTGAGTGATTAAAATATTACCGTTATATATTAGAGAGACGGTGTATTTATGATGACCCGTTATTACTAGTCTATCTGACTGACTGAATAAATACATAATACACGTAAACGTGCCTGTCACACGCCACATTATTATATACCCCGTCATTTCCGCCATTTAATTTCTGTGACATGCACACATTCTGATTACCGGCACGCTTTGTCTCTGCCTCTGCCTAATTGAATGTTCACTATTAATTATTTCTCTTCCACACCCTTCTGTACTGAATCTTGCATTCTATTAGTTATTTATTCTTTTTTTTTTTACTTCCATGTTCCATAAGGAAATGGAAGTATGGTGATGGCGAAAAAAATCGTGTTCGAGATAAGGGCTGGTTCAGATTGTACTACCCTCAAAACATGAAGAAAAGTCATTTCCCGATGTGTGTGTGTGTGTGTGTGTGTGTGTGTGTGTGTGTGTGTGTGTGTGTGTGTGTGTGTGTGTGTGTGTGTGTGTGTGTGTGGAATTTTTTCTGTGGCAAACGATGACTCTCGCAAATTCAAACAGAATCAAATAATTTTTTGCATATGTGCCTCAGTTGTAGAGGACTCAAGTTCTATTGATTTTGGTGAACATCGGTTAAGGGGAAGGGGTAGTTTACCGGCAATGTTTTATGTTGTAACAAGAGCAAAATACTTAATTTTCATAAATAAAGTAATTTCTTGAAAAGAAGGTCATAATAGTCCACTGTCGAAAGGCAGATGAAATATCTATAAATGTAAAGGGTAGTTGAAGGGGGGTAATTTTCTTATTTATATGTGTACTACGTTATCGGCAGCAAAAAAGTAGTTTGTTGTTAAAATTCCTTCCCGGGCTGTTTGGCCGTGGTCCAATGTTTTCTGCAAAACCAGACGTTTCGGCAGTGCCATCGATTGCCATCATCAGTGGAAACGGAGTGCGCTAACGTGAGGTTAGTGACCACAGTACTGTGGTTAAGGCTTAAGAAAGAAGAAGTTTCTACGGAAATATTTCATTTCGAAAATGAATTTAAATATAAGTCTTAAAATATGGAAGTCATGTATGATTCTCCATATACCGATGTTTAATGTTCGCGACGCTTCTTCTCCTGCCACACCTTACTGCGTATCGATACATTTCCCATTTATTCTAAACTGACGGTACGATTCGAAAATGATTCTTTCCTGTTGCTAAGTCCCGTTACTTCATATTTTTCATTAATCTATAAATAGTGTACTGCCTTGCCAGTATAAATAACAATAACAAAAGAAGCGATAAGTATGAAAAAAGGAATCACATTTTTCTTCTTCTCCTGACGAAGCGACCAACGTTTTGTAGGTTTTGTATGCCCGATACTCATCGCGGTGTATTCCAGTACCGTAGCAGAATTATCTAACCGGACTCAACTCCCGCCCCCAAAACACGCATTTAATATTATTTGTAAAGAAATATTAAAAGCAACAATTACAAAAAGTGACGTCACACGTCTCGTTTGATGGACTTGAGACTCTGGGTTGAAATTACTTCAAGTAAACTATTCAGAATTTCTCAAATATAAATAACATCATGACGAACTCCTAAAATAAATTGCATTTAAAACACTTCCGCGGGTTTTAAACAGGAGGAAGAAAACTAGATCGGACATTTATATGTAACTAAGGATAATGGGGGGGGAGAGAAAGAAAGAAAGAAAGAAAGAAAGAAAGAGAGAGAGAGAGAGAGAGAGAGAGAGAGAGAGAGAGAGAGAGAGAGAGAGAGAGAGAGAGAGAGAGAGAGAGAGTGAGTGAGTGAGTGAGAATTCCTTGTAGAAACACAACAGGCGGCTGGGTCGCTTTTTGAACTGGTTTTGAAAGTGTGATAAAGGGTGAATCGGTTCGGGATGCAATAGAATTTGGGGTATAAGGAAGGAGGAAGACGAAGGAAAAATACCGATATACAGGGAGCGAGATACAGAGAAAGTGAGAGTAGTCGTGTTGGCGTGGAAAGAACAGAACTTGAAGAACGGGGAAGAGAAGAAGACAGGAAGGAAGGAAGGAGAGAGGAAGCAATAGAGAGATGGAGATGCTGTAACGGTGAAAGACAGTAAGAATTTGAGAAAACTGTAAGAAAACTCAAGACAGGGGGTGGCGAGAGATGTAGGCCTAATATTCTTCTTGAAAACACGACGGAAGGATCTACTACGTGGTGTAGCAGCAGAATTAGTGGTAAATAAAGGTGGTTAACATAACAGAGAGAGAATTGAAACTCTTCCAGACATATATATCGGGGTGTTGTACGAAGAAAAGAAGGCTCAAACGTGGAACAGATGTGAATGAATGGGCGGCAGGAATAGCGTGTGTCTGAGTCTGCCATGCTGCTAGAACACCATACCGATATTGTCATATAAACCTTAGCTCGTATTAAGGCAATACAAATCGTGTAAAGGTATTCGTGTAATATGTTTCTGCCAAGTGTTTTGTCATATGACGGAATTAGGTCAATGTCTAGGAGAATATAATACGTCTCAACTTGTAAAACACACGCGCGCGCGCGCGTACAATTTTATTTTACAATAACTGTGAATTTAAGTGAGTCCAACGACAGTATAACAAACACGCGAGTATATTTTATTAAACTACGTGTAGCCTATACCGCTGTAATATCGCAGACGACAACACGGTTATTTCCAGAGTTTACTGCGACCCTGCACGGCAACGGCGCAGGGGGTGTTATCAGTGAAGCAGAGCTACTTACTCGCGCAAAGATAAGGCCGTTCTTCAATTTCAGAAACAACACAGCTTTAGAGAACACCCGTAAAAATAATTCCTGGAAGAAAACAATAAAAACTGAACTGTGATGTTGAGTGCAATATGTCACACTTTACTGCGGCCGTGCGCCCAAGAAACTGCTCTGCATAACACCTCCGCCACCGCCACGCGAGATAAAATATACACGTTAATAAAGTTTTATCTATTTTAGTGCCCTAACTTTGGCCGCAAAACTTTTGTTGTAAACAATACGCTACTGCTATTACGTAATGTTATATTACTGCAGGGGAGGGAGAATCGACTCCACGGTTTCTTTTAATAGTGAAGAAGACTATCGATATATATGTTACCGGCATAGTACAAAATCACGCATTTTATAGAATGCTAGGAATTTCATACAATGCCTGGATCCAGCCGGCAAAGTATGAAATAAAATACATTTCATACATTGCCTGGGCATTGTATAGAATGCCTAACGTCTTCTAGGTAATGTATAGAAGACAATGTGCGTGCTATGGTTTCATGTCACAAATGATTATGGTTCTGACAAAAAATTTCCTCCAGCTTCTGTGGGAGCGTCTGTTCGTGTTCCAGTTCTAGAAGTAGGCAAGGGGTGGGGAGATCTTCGAAACATCCTAGCAATCGTCGTGAGTGTGACAGAAGACGGATTTTACAAACTGGGAACCACTAACGGATTGTTAACGCAGATGTACAGAAGATCGAAGTTCACTGTATGCCCAAGACCACTAACGTCCTGAACAAGAAACCGCACTTCGTTCTGCTGCTACTGCCCAATCATCAGGATCCGGACAGGGGTTCGTAAAATGTGTGTGCAAGATTAAATGTCAACAAAAATGTAATTGTGTAAAAAATGAAAGAAAGTGTACTTCAAAATGTCACAGCTCTCTGTCTTGTAATAAGCAGAGTATATTCCATATATTTAGAATTAATAAACAGCAATAATATCTAACGTATTTTTTTAACCAGATTGGTTAAAAAAGTTTTTATACAGTATAATTTTAATAAAATAGGTATCTGAACATAATTAAGTAGAGAATAGATAATCTCGAAATGTCATTCAAAGTCCTCCTTTGTGTAAAATCAACAATTATGTGTGACTTTGTAATAAAATGTTTTCATTTTGACCGTAGTAAGCTTATTTTACACTTTGCCTAAATAATCACTGGCATTATATACAATGCCTAGGCAATGTACAGAATACCTGGGAAAAGTATAAAAAACATTTGAAAAGTATTCTCTTCTATTCTTTGACAAAAAACTCCAGGCATTGTATAAAATGCCTGGATTATATACTTTGCCGGTAACATATACACTAAGAAATGACGACTGGAATGCACAGATTGGGTACCATTGGTCCTATTCGTGGTAAGGCGAGAAATGTGGTGATTACATCACAGTGAAGGGAAAATCAAAACAGTTGTTTTTAATACTGTTATTAACTGGACACCACCCATCTTTTGTAGTATTACTGGGTTGGTGGAATCACAATCATATCATCATCATCTTCAAGGATTAAACCAAGGACGGTTTGTTCCGGTCTCAAATAGGAAAAGATTAGAGCTGGTCACTCCAACGCTTCCTCGGACGCCCCGCACATCTCCGTCCCCTCGGCTTATAATAGTTCCATAGTTGTTTGGGGATGCGGCAGTCATCCATTCGGCAAAGATATTACCACCAATTGAGCCGATCCTGTCGAGTATACTCATAATATTCAGTTCCTGGCGTATATCTGTGTTTCTTCTATGACCATGGAGAGTATACCCTGCCATGTGCCTGAGAAAACTCATTTCAGCCGGTTACAATCATCATGGAGTGACTAATACCGAGGTTTCTACAGACAGCTAGAAAGTGATCCTTTTTCGTGACTTGGTTGCCACTAGGAGGATCTAATTGACACCACATTTCTAGTAAAACTAATGTAGGGTAGGGGTAAAACTAATTTTGACAAGAATGGTTAAATTTAATTCCCTGAGTCACAACTATATTACAAGTACGGGGCAGATCCAGGAGGAAGGGGTAATCAGGGAAATTCTCTTCCACATTTTAAAATGTATTTTCACCATATCGAGAAAAACCCGTTTTTCTATTCTGTTCCTTAAGTTTCATGGCCGGCGTTACTATGCGGGCTGTAAGACCGTGGTCTACTATAATTCTTATGCTGATCGATGTTATAGATTTCGACCTCACCGCTGGACGTCATCTTCAGCGAACGGTTTCTGAAACGTCTGACAAGATGTCCCTCAGTAAACCACAATACTGTGGGGTATTTGCTATTGATACCATAGTTATATAGCCTATTTAAATGTTTTTAAGAACATAGTTTAAATACTAAAAAATACACACGAAGAAATAAGAATATGAAATTCGACGTCTTTTCATAATTCGTAGTTACCGTTTCAGCATTCCTCTCTGGATTAGCAGCGACTGTTACATTTTGAAGTCTATTGGGTCATGTTATTTTACGTTAACCAAAACACAAACCCATAAACTGCTCAAGATATGTTAAGCTGGTTTCACAATGTTTAAGGGCGACCACTAGAAAGTCTTCTTCTTCTTCTTGTCTTATTCAAAGATTAGGTTATATAAACCTGATCCGGCACCCATCTCATCCTCGGACGACCCACGTCTCTTCTACCAATGGCTTTATAACCACTAGAAAGTGTTGAGACAAATTTCACGGATTTCGCGAACTATCAGCCTGTATACCAAATTAAATACGGAGCGATGGTCTGAAAGGGGTGACTCATCTGCCGAGCAACACAATCAGCACTACCTGTGTGATAACGAAAAAAGCACAGAAGCGTTAAACAACTGCACCGCATCTTGTCGGAAACGTTATTTTCAACAACAGTGAAGAGATAAATTTGTGGGTACTTAGAAGACGCAGTCAGCATCTGTTGTCGAAGAAATCGATACACAGAGCGTGTGCGTGTATCGGAATCGTGGCCTATCGGTTACAGACACCGCGACTACCGTTTCCGTGTCCTACTAGTACGACTTGTGAAACCTACGCGACGCAGCACCACGCCGGATGAGTCACCTGGCGGCAACAAGTTGTGACGTCAACAAGGTTATAAAGTACAGTATGAGTATTGTTTTTTAGGGTGTAGCTTGCTATCACTTGGCGTTTGTATGAGATCATTGAAATACTTCATAACAATCATGATTCTGCGAAAAATTATACCACTCATATTCTTCACAAAAAACCGTATTCAGGAATTTCCCGCCCCCTCTGCAACTCGCTGTGCCACTCTTGTTAGTGTCCGCCACTGCGGTCACGTTTGGATCATTAGAGTCACTTCCCAGAAATTAAGACAGGTTTTTTTAATTACCAACACATGTTTTCGCGGCCACAACGTTTTACATTGCAACAGTGTGAGTAATTAATTCCTTACAGGAAAGGACATATTGCGAATATGGAGAACACGTAAACGCGAGTTTCTACGCGTAATATTCTGTTAAATGTATGGCGAGGGGGGGATCGGTGCCGTGGTTACTATCACTAATGCGGGGAAATCGGCGACGTGTGGTCACTATTATTGGTGCGCGGGGAATCGACACTACGTACCTGTCATTAGTGGCGCATAGAATCAATGCCATGACGACTCTTGGTTATTATTGACTGGGGATAGATACTACCGCGGTTACTATTACTACTGAAGACATTGTATTTAGGACGCATGTACTGTATTGTTAAATAAAATAATGAACAATCAGTGTTTCAAGTGATTTCTACGACTTCTGCAGTAGCCTACAGCCTTTAATAGTTCTTTGTTTATCTTGGAGATATATCGGACCCATACTGATTCTACCATATTCTTATAGACCTATTAGTGTTTAACTATGGTAAACCAGCCAAGTGGTATCCTGCCTAGTATAAGCCCTTCCCAACTATGACGTTCGGATCCGGCGTTAAAAACTGTAGGTCTCATATACATGTGAGAGACTCTGCAACACACGCGCCACGGTTATACTTCGTGGGGGAGGGGGGGTACAAACCAGTGGAAAGAGTGACGACTCCAGCAGTAGAAGTGTTAACTCTCAAATATTGCTTGATTCCAAGTAACCGGAAGGAGTTTTCTTATCGTTGTTTCAATTTCCCCCTACTGGTTTGGGTTTTCTTCTTCATAATCTCCCGTTTCTGTTATAATGGCTCCTTGAAGATGTCTCATCTTGAATTTTTTACGAAGAAAGTATAATCTTAAAAATTACAAAGTTCAAATGCGTTGAGAGATTAGTGGATTTATATAAATTTAAGAAACACGATTCAAATCACTTCAGAGTAAGAAGAAGTAATGCTCACTTATTCTCTATTACTAACTTCGAACTGTGCTTATGAAACACGAATACTGAAAGAGACAGACAGCAAAAGAATATTATGACAGTAAGCCTGGTATAAATACGTATTTTCGGACAGTCAAAAGTAGACTGTAGACAAACGGTTTCCATTCTCTACATTATTACTACAGTCTCTATATATTTAAAAAAAAAATACAGCTCGTGCAAAATGTGTTACAACCGTTGATAAGGTACGTCTAAGCTACTTTAAACATACAACAACGACATGAAAAGATAAAGCGATAAAACTTGTGAAAAAAGTAAATTTTAAAAAACGAGGATCTCCATAAGACGGGTGGTCAAACTGAAGAGAGTTAAGGGAACTTCTAGATTTACTACACGACGCAATACAGAAGGCTCGGGCGAAAGCGTTCTGAAAGAACGTACGGTTTTAAAGCTATGAATAGCATCGTCTAAAGCCATACCCCAGGGTGAAAGGACGCTCACGGCAGAAAGGGCATAATCTATGGGTAATGTTTACTGTATTTCAAATTGTAATGAATTACTTTTGCACTGCGAAAAAATAATGTAGATTACTGGCTACAAACTCTATATTTTAGGGGAAAAATTGTTTTAAGGTTGCGAATTCTTACGGACAGACATGCAATTTCGTTTACCATGAAGATTAATGACAACGTAAAAGGGGCGAGAAAACTACTACTACTGCTACAGGAGCAGAAAGTTTTACTCTTTTTATGGGGCAGTGAGTGATGATGAGAGTTCTCAGGGGGGGGGGGCTGGGACGTGCATAACACGCAACAATCAGTTATACCGAGAGCCGTTCTCTCAACGATACATACTTTTATGACGTCCCACAAAAACGCTGAAACCATATGATACTACATACAGTGTGTGTTGGAATACATAAAATATTGACAACCGCTGACCGATATGGGGTACACGAGACTGCACTTCGCTGTCGGATATTTACTTCTGAAAGTGCAAAAATGTGTTCTCGCGTTACGCTGAAACACTAACACGCTTCCGTGCGTGTCGTTGTCACAGTGCAGCTTGCAACACGTGCGCGCACGCACGCACAATACATACTTCGGTCGAAATACCGAGTCAATCATGCGGAAATATCAGCTGAGAATCACTCTGTACGGTTAACCTATACCTGTGACGTCATTTCAATATTACCAGTGTCTCATTGTCCGTTACTCACAAGTTCAGCAGCGAACATTATTACGAAACTACCTCACAGAGTTGACGAGAGAAACTGTCATTGATAAGTTATTCCGGAACACAGATTTCCTGCTTTGGGGATTACAGAAAATATTGTTCACCACTTACGGGCGAACCCACAGTTGCTTTTCTAAGCAACAGCGATATTTATGTAATACTTTCACAGGTGTTTGCAATCTCACCATCATCATCACTTTACATCACGGCATAGGTAAGACGCTGCCCGTTCCGCCTTCAAACATCCTCCAGCCATCTCTTCCTGAGTCTACCTACACACCTGTGTCCTGTAGGGTTATATTTTCAGAATTGTTTGGCCAGTCCGAGATCTAACATTCTTTGTAAGTGTTCTTTCCACCGTTTTTACAATCTTATAATGTTTCATTCAAGTCGAAAACTTATAGTTCTTCTCTTACCACCTCATTCTTTATACGACCAAACCTTAACTCCTCTTAAGATCGGCATTTTCGAGGTCTATATTTTACTGTCTTGTTTTTTTTGTTGTCGTCCACAATTCACACCCACAGGACAGCACAGGGACCGCCATAACTTTGTAAAACTTTAATTTTCTATCTCGACGTACCTTGTGTCTAAAAATACGATTGATTGTCCGACACATCGTCTGGAAGTTAGCTAACTTAACATCAATATCGTCATTCTTATCACAGCCAATATCATTTCCCAAATAGTTAAAACGGCTCACCTGTTCTACAATTAGATCGTTAATTATTATTTTTGTTCTTATTGGTTCCTTGCCTCGAAATGCCATTACCTTTATTTTTGTAGTGGTGAGTTTCATATTGTATTGTTTGCAAATCTGAAGAAGCTTAAAAAAACAGATTTTTGTAAAGTAGATTTTGTACTTTGAATTAGAAGCAAGTCGTCAGCAAACAACAGCGCATCCAAATATCTGTCTTGTGATATCTTAATACCAAGGTCCACTACATGTTTCCATTTTCTTACTAGTTCGTCGATACAAATGTTAAAAAGAGTAAGTGATACACTGCGCCCATTTCTAAACTATTGATTGACACATATATGTTTGAGATATCCTACAATTATTTTTAAAAGCTATTCTTGTTCCGTTAAAGCCTTGTACATTTCTTAATAAGTTGTTGTGGGTATTCCCTTTCTTCTAATACTTGCCATAACAAATATCTGCCTACTCTATCAAAGGCCTTCCCAAAGTCAACGAAAGCTACATATTCTTCGTATTATTTGAATTAGCAGCCATCCTTACTATTTCTTTTATGAAGTTGCTAAACTGCTACAATTTTGTGTTCAGACAAAGCTTTTCGTCATCTCTGAAAGGTTGTTCAAGACCTGATGATGTCAGAGATGACGAAAAGCTTTGTATGAACAAAAAATTGTTGCAGTTTAGCAACTTCATAAAAGTAATAGAAAGCTACATAATTGTAAATTACCTATTCCGTTCGACTCTCATTCTCTCCCGACTGGATATTCCTGCTACTCTTCTTATTAATCTACTTCATTATTCTTAGCTTATTTTCTTTTCTCTAAACCAATATTCAAAATCTCTTTAACATTATCTGTGCCCTACGCAGATTTATTTCCTGCCCTAAAGCACAGACAAATTAAACTATTTGCTAAGAAATAGTTTGCCATAATAGTTGGAAGTTTACGGCGTTTGTATTTTTATTTAAAACTCTTTTACGTGACCTGTGTAACGATCATTAAGCGCTTTAGTTAGAATTCTTCGCTATACAAATGAAATAAAACGCCCAGTCCTACATGTGTCAGAAAAAAAGGATCGCGGATTCATTTCCTTATTTATAATAGTAAATCCTTTGTTAACGGCGTCGTCGGCGGAACTCACTAAACGACTTGCACAATGACACGGACTCTCTTTCTTTCTCTCCCTCTCTCTTGGATTAATGTTTATTGCGTTTCGCCGTTCATAAAAAAGAAAGCGAGAAAGAAATAAAGAAAAGGAAATGATGTAGCAGCGACTGTCTATGCAAGAAGGCTGTGTGTGTTTTTAATGGCACTGTAGTATATATATAGTAGCGGTAGTAGTAGTAGAAATAGTAGGTCGCAGACTCGACACCTTTATTCTTTCTTTATTTATTTAGTAGTACAGCGGCAGCAGCTGTATGAGTTTCAATTCTCTCTGTGACCTACATTATGTCGTGTGTTTGAATGAATATCGTAACCAACACAGCAACAATAACAGCAGCAGCAGCAGTAACAATTATAGAATTACGAAAACTTGCGTTGTTGTGGGAAATAACCGCGCGTACAATAACGCCTGGCTGGCTGGTTGTTTATTGTTACGAAAAGATGCTTAAACGTGCGCCTCGTTCTCCTAAATCTTGTTATCTATAGTTTGCAACACAGATAGGTCGCGGAATCGAAATCACATCACTGAACGAAATCTCTTTATTGCTTCGTATAATTTTAACTCGCGATATAAATTCTGCGCGCTCCAAAGAGATTTATATTCTGACAGGAGGACAAATTAACCCAGTTTCGCAGAATCATTTGCTAAGGCATCCGACTTACACATTGGTGGCGAAGTTTATGGATGTGTAAGCCATATTTAAAATAATATTCGCTAGTATCTAACGAAAATTCCATAACAGTCGTGGTATTATTTAAATTTATGAATATAACTTGCAAATAAATCGAACAAAAACCAGGAGAATGTTGATAGTACCGAAATGTAGACGATATCATTTCTACCGGCTTTTAAAACTAAGTTATCTCGTGACGTATTCTCTTTGTGTGATGCTCTCGTATATATTCGTTTTTAACATGTGTACCTGTTTTCGTATTTTTAGTTGCCATCTCAAAAACAAAAATCAACTCCAGCCACGATAACGTCGAATACTCATTAATTGATCAAATGTGGGAGTTAAGATTAATGGAGAAAGAGTCTCCTACCCCCGATTTGCTGATGACATCATTGTAAAACCCGAAACAGAAGACGATCTTTGACAAAGAATTGTACAATTAGGAGAGGAATCAAGAAAAATAGGGCTAAAAATGAACTTGGGATGGTACAAAAATAACGTAACCATAGCATATACAGATAATAAAAAATAACAGAGATTACACGATGCACGAAAAAGTTATGGCAAGCGTCAGGATGACAAGCAGTGCTGTGAACGAAACGGTCATCTATACTTACTAACTCCTCAACTTTACATCTCACAGACATTTATAAATCCGAACTACATAAACGAGAGTCAGTACACGTTAAACAGAGGATAATCTTTGGTCGCTGAGCTAAAGATTAGTGATACTAATCTCTCGTCCTGTTGTCGATGTTTGCATGAATACGCGCGCGCCTGTTACGCGCCCGTGTATTTAGTTAATTAACCGTGTTCGACACGTAACACAATAGACGAGGAGGCGCGCGGGATGATCAGAATACAGAAACAGTTGTATTGTGTTACTCCTCGCGCCCGTGCGCGTGCGTGTGTGACAACAATGGAACTACGGAGTGTGTGTGTGTAGTGTGAGAGGGTGTAAGGTGTCAGTGACCACAGCAGCAACAGAACAGCCTGAGAGCTCTCTAGAGTAGTAGACACAAAAAAGCCTGTGTATATTATAAGCGTAGCGTGTGTTGTTTTTTCTCCACACATCAAAATCAGTTTTGTCAAGTCAGGGCTGGGCTGAGCGAATCTGTTCATGGTCGAATACCCAATCCCTCCATCAGTACACAGTTCGCTTCGAATCTGATAACTTTTCACATAGTATCACGTAAAATGTGAAATACTAAATTCCGACTGTTGTGCAATATTCTGAGCGTCATTTACGAATAAATCAAACAGATTATTTTATGAACATATTTTACATTATAAATAACGAAAATCGTTCGAATATTTTATAAAATAATTAAAGGAAAATTCGGTTTCTTAGTAGAGACTCAGTTGTAAAACGTACAGCCAGTAAACTCGTCTTGGATCCAAGAATTAACTTGAAAGTAGCCATTCGGTTAAACCAATAAAATTAAGACATTATTCACCCTTATAAGCAATGTTAGAAACTGCTCAATCTTCTATTGTGGTGTATTCACTGTTCATAACCAAATGATACCGTACATATGATATATAATAAAGTTTTTATTTACTCACATTCTTAATTTCGATCGGGTTCGGTCGTAGATCATCGTCAGGCCATATACACTGTGCACTCGCGGTAACAACATTGTGAAACAGTTACTATTTACAAAAACGAATTCGAAAATAGTAACTGTTTTACAATATTGTGACCGCGATTGCACAGTGTATATGGCCTGACGATGGTCTATCACCGAACCCGATCGAAATTCAACAATGTTAGTACTTAAAACTTTATTATAAATCATATGAATGGTATCTTTAGGTTACGAACAATGAATACACTACACTAGAAGATTGAGATTACAGGTACCATTAGCAATAAGTGTGTGTATATTATAAATACATTGCATTATCATTAGACACTGTTCGTTTTGACGTCCGAAATCTGTGTCGTCTTCAGACGACTTGTACATCTTCAAAAAACACCTACGACTACAACTATAGAACACATACGAAGCCTACATAAAATAATTAAACCACGTAAATTGTTCCAGGTTATTTCTATGTTGGCGTCCAACTATCACCTATACAACGTCTCATCTACTTCGCACTCCGCGGTTTCGTCTCTCTTCCACCGAAGGGACTTCAGACCGCTATATTCGCTACCCACTAGCCTGGGTTGTTTTTCTTCCGTGAGAGTACCATAATTAGTGGTTTTATACAATCAATGCGAATATTTTGTTTTCAGTTCCTCTTTTAACTTCCTCTTTAACAAGTCTGTGCGTCTGATTCTACTGTGTTTCAGAGTCCGTTACGTAGTTTATTGGAGATGTGGCATTCCGTATTTATACCAAAGGTTTGCTCGATTAATATTCTTCTTCTCCATCTCCTTCTGCCGTCAAAAGCCGGCGTGCTTTAGCCACTATCATGGGCGAGGCTTCTGACCACTAACATCTGACGTCTATTAATCAGCTTCTCGGTACAGTCGACTCATTCCAATCCCGGTAAGTAGACTACGTGCATCGTGCGTTTGTTGTACGGACGGACTTCTCTCTTAGTTCCAGCCAGAACAGGTTGCAATTTTTATCACAACTTCAACAGTATTATCTACTCAGGATTTGCTGCATATTTGTGAGAGATTTTGTGTAATTGGATTCTGTAGGTTAGATTCTGTTACCATTGTCTCAATCTTTAAAGTAAGTATTCTAAGTAGATTTTTACCTACTGGCGTCTGGTTTTTTCATACAACGCCTTATGTAAGACGCACGGAAGGAATACTGTATCGGTCGTCTGGAAGAATTAAGTAACCTAACCGGATCTTAGCACTAAATCTGGTATTGGTCAAAGGAAATCTGAAAAAGGAGAAGGAAGAACAGTATCTGAACTAAGTCAGATGATAGTAAAGGATGTTGTCGCTAGGTCCAGGAGGTTGTAGCTAGTTGTAGCGGAAGATGCCATGAAGGAAACTAGACAGACGAGAACTAGAACAATTCTGCAGTCCGTTCAGGAAGAGAGAAACAGAGGATTTGAGTTACATCTATCATATTCGCAAAGCCAAAAACGTCCTTATTTTGTGCGTCTATATATATCGTATTTTACGTGGACCTCTAAAAACGTTCTGTTACCATCGGATGGATTGAAGTCGAAAGTCTCGAATGCTACACCGATACAGTAACATTGAGAATTTTAACAGACCGCATGAACAGTATTATCTTTCGTTTACTGCTCCCGTAGACATATTTAATTAATTGCCCCGACTTACTGAAAAATGTATCCACAACCGGGAAGGCAGTCTCACGCGGCCGGGGACCACGCCTTTCGTCACGCTTGCGTTTGCCGCCCGTTTTAAACAGTTTTACAACGACATGTCGCTGTTTGTGGAACAACACTGCAATGCAGAGACATCTCCTCCTCGTGTGCGGCAATGTTTGTGTCTCAGTACAGTACGTCCTAATCACAAGCATATCCATCACACGGCGAACAAACACACTAATTAACAACACGAGCGACGGTTCAATCAATTAATTATATAAGCCCAAACACTGTGTGAGTGAGGGAAATCCTCTTTGTATGTGCTCTGTATGTTAATATATTGCACACACACACAGACACACGTACTAGGGGTGTCGCCAGCCACGGGAATATATATACAACGCATCGTCGTCTGCCCTCCAAGTCACCTTCCACTATGTTCATATGGCATAATTGTCATAATTTGCAGATCATGGAGATTAATTTGAGGGTGACGAGGCATTATGCTAGATCAAAAAGAAAACCTAATATTAACGAAGATTGTTGGATTTACGGCCAGAAGACACAGAACGCTGACGACCATCCTCTTGCAGACTACAAAGGATTATGTCAAATGCTCTTTAAGAGGATTTAAGCCCACGACAACAGCGCTCCTCCTGGTCAATTTCACAATGTTCAAGTCAATTTGAGTTTCACGATGATACAAAAATAACCAATAATGATTACGACGATAATAATGATGATATAACGATAATATGACAGAAAACGGTATAATTTTGTTTAAATATATAGTCTACTCTTATGCGAACGTTCCCATATTGCTTTTCCAAATGTTTTGTTTTGTTTTTATTAAATAATGAACAGATACGGATAAAGAACCAAGTGAGTATTTCTGTTAACACACACATGCGCGCGTGCGCGGGTATACTGTGTGCGTGCTCGGTGGAACCATCCTGTTTAAAACCACCACAGAGTTTATACAGGCAGCTGACGGGTGTTACTAGAATCTGTCCATCAAACGATGGGGGAAGAACTGTAGACGGATTAAAAGAATGTGTGATAGTGTAAACGACAACAGTAAGTGAGAGGGGGGGATTCCGTGTAGGCACAAGAGACTGGTCGGATTCTGAAGTGGTTTTGAAAGTGTGATAAAGGGTGAGTCAGCTCGGGGGAAACAACAGAATTAGGGGTAAAAGAAAGGAGGAAGAAGACGGAGAAAGACCAACATACACGGAGCGAGACACAGAGAATTTGAAGAAGGGAGAAGAGAAGAAGACAAGATATCAGGTAAGATGAAGAAGCGGTAGAGAGTTGGATCTGCTGTAACGGTGAAAGACAGTAAGAATTTGAGAAAACGGTAAGAAAACTCAAGACAGGGGGTGGCGAGAGAGATAATATTCTTCTTGAAGACACGACGGAAGCACCTACTACGTGGTGTAGTAGCAGAATTAGTGGTAAATAAAGGGGGTTAACAGAACGTAGACAAACAAGGGAGCTGCATACGCAAAGAGAGAGAGAGAGAGAGAGAGAGAGAGAGAGAGAGAGAGAGAGAGAGAGAGAGAGAACAAAGTGTTGTCATTCATGCAATATTCATGTGCCATCATATTTATTTCATGAGAATCACTCCGTGAAAGACGTTTCCACACACACACACACACACACACACACACACACACACACACACACACACACACACACACACACACACACACACACACACACACACACACACACACACACACACACAAGACGACCAGACAGACAGACAAACAAACAAACAATGCTGATGTGACATAGATGAAGTGTGAAATTTTTTATTTAATACTTTGTTGCACAGCTCTCAACAGCAAAGCAAACGGACGCAATAGCTTAACATTAACGCTGTCAAACGCTAAGCTACACGGCCGATGCTCCGTCGACGCCCGACGTACAACAATTATTCCACTTGATTCGCGTGTCTTCACCTACCGTACTTGATATCGCTATAGAAGTTTCTTTCTTAAAAAGCGAAAGCTTTGTCTTCGCATTCCCGAATCGCCGGGGATAAGCAAAATCTAATTTATACTTTTTAAAATAAATTTTAGATTACATGGCACACGCACACACACACACACACAACTCTTGGCCGTGCTCACGGTGAAGATTAGGTGATCCGTTCGCTTTGTGTAATTAACTCTCCTTTTATAATTCATTTATTTACTAATGCTTAACCGATTTAATGTAGGTATTCTTACAAAAGTAAAAATGCCAAATGTTTAGTCTGGACCCTTGGCTAAAGAAACTAGTACTACAGCCCCCCGAATCTTACCGACAGCAGATTATTGAGAAGCAAACTCATTAGCAAACACAAAAATAAAAATATATAAGACAAACAGGTTGTCACCTATGGAATTAAGCTATGGATATTGACAACAAAAGGAACAAGTAACATTAAGACGGTTTGAAAGAAAGATCGTAAGACGTGTTTGTGGCCCGGTTAAAAAAGATGAAGAATAAGAAATAACCAGGAGATAGATGAGCTACTGAATCGTGAGGACATTGTAAGATTCATAAACGCTCAAAATAAAATGGCTGGGTCACCTAGAGCGGATGGATGATCAGCGCCTGCCAAAGAAATGTCCTGAGGGTACACGGATATAAAAGCAGAAAGAGGGGCCGACCTACGATAAGATGGTTGGATGACGTGTCAGAAGACCTCAGAAGAATGGATGTGATGTGACGGGTTACACTGAGATGGCAATGGATATGAGACGTTGGAAAGGATTGGTGTTGGAAGCCAGGGTTCACGTTGGACTGTAGTGCTGAAAACGAAGAAGGAGGTATTCTTACAAAAGTAAGAATGGCAAATATTTAGTCTGGACCCTTCTTGGCTAAAGAAACTAGTACTACAGCCCTCTGAGTCTTAACAGATTGAGTAACGAATAATTATTTATTGGTTCAGTTAGTGAACTAAGGAACACACAATTTCTAGCTTCTAAACGAAGAAGAGGAATATGATGAAGAAGAAAAAAGGAATTATGATAGCATAGCCATTTGAATTTCAACATTTATTACGGTACCTGTTAACATTCCTAACTAACGCAAAAAGGAAGAAAGGAGACAAAAGGCGCGAAGGGAAATTAACGAGAGCAGAAACAAAAAGCGAAGTAATGAATTTTCATTTTGTAACGACAGGGAGAATAAATGAGTGTGCTATTGACGTGGCAATATATTTCTCAGCGGTTGTGCACTGTATATACACAGTCTATACGTATATTTTTTAACAACCCTAATTACAACGCTTGTTTTCTACACGACAAAGTCTGGCGTACAACAACCAGCCTATTTGTTTTGTTTGACAATATCCTCTGTTAGTTACTGCCGGGTTTTTATTACTGCCATTTCTACGGCGGGGGCACAGTTAAAACTAGGCCACTGCACTGAAAAACGAGGATTTTCATGTTTGAAATATTTACAGAACTGAAGAGCGTACACATGACTACTTTTATGTATTATTTTGTAACCAATTATTTATACGTACAGTGTACGGTATTGTGCTCGTTTAATTAACAAAATAATGCGGGAGACGTCGCAGCCGAGTGTTACTTGGCCATACGTTTATACACTTCTGAAATGTGAACATTATTTACATGTAATGTTGTATTCGTTGTAAAACACACACAACACACGCACCGCCATTTGACCTACGTAATTTTCCTTTGATGTGTACATCTTACTCAGCTGGGAAAACTTTAATTACTTCAATACACATATGCATACGACTATTCAAGAGTTTATGCAGGTCATTTTACGAAGTAACAGTAATATTTTCCAGACCTTACTCCGAAACTACTTTGGATACTACAAGTATTTCAAAGTTTTACATGAACAGGTTACTGGCCTGTTGCACAACCCCCCTATCAGGAGGACCAGAGAGACTTCTGTCAGGGTTACCATACCTTAGCCGAAAGGCGCTTGTTTTGGGGCGTACGAGGTTTGCCCTCATCCTTCTCTTTCTGAGATAGGATTTGGTGGTTTGTATCAGTTATTCTGATACTGAAAGTTTCTTAGTATTTCCAGTGCTCACCTATCGGGATCAGTGAGCACTCTAAGATCCTAAGCCACCCAAAATTAAGAAATTACAATGAAAAAAGGGAGACACCCTAGCCCTCGATTACTCTAATAGCGTCGGCGTCAGAAAAGAAGAAGAGTCGGTCAAGAGGGACTAGACAGAAAAGACTAATGGAAGGGATCTCACCCAAGACAAGTTGAAGCAAAGTGAGAATCCAGGTAGAGCACAATAGGATTGCTAAACCCGTATCCACAAGATGTGGACCTCTGATGCCATTGGTAGAAGAGACGTGGGTCGTCCGAGGATGAGATGGGTGCCGGAACAGGTTCATATAACCTAATCCTTGAAGAGGAGAAGAAGAAGTAATATTTTCAGAACACGTTCAAGAGATGAATATAAAGACAAAAGTTCATTTTAACACTGGTCTGGTAACGCTTAGTTTCCTAGTTCTTCGTCTTCTTTTTCTTGCTTGACAGGATTAGTTATTTCTACCTGTTCCAGCTTCCAGATCTCCCAACACTTCGCTTCCCACAGGCTTATAGCTCGTAGTCTGCTTTGGTACTCTATCCAAGAACATATTCATATCATGATCCTTCCGACTTTCTTTATACCGGGATGTTATTTATGTTATCGGTTGTATGCCTAATTCCTGCCTTATATCACTACTTCTTATACGGTCGAGCCTTGAACAACCTTCGACTGATTGAAGAAATCTCATTTCTGAAGATTCCGTCAATCTAAAGTTTCCTTTCCTATGGGCTCACGATTCTGATACATACAAAAAAAAGGGACGCCGTCACTTTTAAAACTTTTTTTAAGTATCCCTCTTCGTTTTTACCTTCAAAGGTCGTCGTATAATGCCACACATCCTTCGATATATGTCAGTCTTATTTAAAATATCACTGTCCTCCTTGTTTGTTATATCACACTTAAAAACGTGCTACCTGTTCCAGCGTTTATTGGCAATTATCATGTTTGTCCGTTCTGGAATTTTTTCTATAAATGCCATAGATTTTTGCTTTGACATTTATAAATTGAATGTTTCCTAGTTAAGACCTATGAAGACTTACTCTAAATTTTAACATAAGACTTCACTTTGGATTCAAATTTCTCACGTGCGTCCTAACTTTTTGATTGAATTGATGAGTTTAGATTTTTGAACAGCATTCGAATAAGACGGCGCGACATTTTCCATTCAATATCTAAAAAAATAAATTTTTTGTAAAAAGATACTTTGTAAAGTTGTACACTGAATAACTTTATACGTTTCGCAACAAAACAGCCTGTTTTCCTACAAAATACTAAAATAGTTAATAATCCATTTAGTTTATGAAAATAAATTGATGTCAACACGCACAACTGACTTATAGGCAAATTATAACTACTAACAAAGTCTACACTGTGTATTCTGCCGTGTTTATGTTTCAGGATTTTATTATCGTCCGTTTTTTCGACACGAAAACTATATTAGATTGTACACTGTTTATTTACGTACTATTCAAAGTAAACATTTCATGTTCAGTCCTGATCTCCAATCACCCTGATGCGGTCAGCTCTAGTGCAACTCGTAAAAATTACATATTTCTGCAACTGGTTTCTTCCTTGTCGGGACAAGGAAATCGCCGAGCGTCACGTTGGATTTAACACCGGTATTAACGCTCGTAAAATTATCACAGTCTGGGGTAAAATTAAACCTATAAATTACAACAGTTTTTCAGAGTCGCACCTGTGAGCCTGACAAGCGGAAAACGGTCGCAGAGAAGCATTGGAACACAGCGAATTGAGAACGCGCGATGCCACAGTGTTAAGCTGTGATTGTAGCATCGTTTTAGTTTTAGTGTTTTTCGATTAGTATCGGACGTTACTAAACGCAAGACTAACGTGTCACGGGAGGATTTTTGAAAAAACGTACCTCTTCATGAAAATGTTTTGAAAAATGTCAAACAGAATAACTTCATAAACATACGAGGTTTGATCAAAAACTTCATGCAGTTTTTGTTTATTTTAAAAATTATGCCTTCATTCATCGACACTTATACTGCCCCCCTTTAAAGTAGACTCAGTCGAATGTAACACGATTACGCCAGCCGTTTTGGAGTCTTGAAAATATTTGAAGCATGCACTTTTTTGGCACAGTCTTGAACTCGCTTACCGATTTTCATTTTACATTTTCAACGGTCGCGAAACTTTGTCCTTTCGTGGAAATTATCACTATTGGGAGGAAGAAAGATCGCGTTGGGACACATTTGGTGAATGCGGCAGTTGCCGTGTTATCATTATGACGTTTTCTTTTGCCAAGCAATGACGTGCGTCCCAGTCGCATTATCGGGCTGCAATTTTCATTAAGTTTTTCTTCCGTAAAGCTGACCGTTTTCTACGAATAGCTTCATACAAATGGCGTAAAACGTCCGAATAGTACTCTTTATTTACCACTGCGCCTGGCGATGAACTTTCGTGAAACACACAAACATTAATCTTCATCTGACAACAGTGATCTTCAACTCATTTACGGCAGCCTTTGAAGCTTGTAACCCGCTTGTTCACGCACGGCAGTCTCGCCAGAAGTCTCCTGGACAAGTTTACCAAAACAGAGCAGTTTATCTCACAATTTACAAAAAATTTAATCCATGTTCTGCAATCTTGCATTGTAGAATGACAAAAAAATCGCCTAATACACCTAAGGGCTACTTACTCACTTAGCTGTGAAACCTAAACTGTGCACCAAATAGGGCTAAAATTTTAGACGATTGTCAGTAACGAGTGTACCAATGTCACATAAAAACAGTTTTTTAATCAGACACTTCTGGCGGTGGAAATTTAAAAAATGCACGAACTTTTTTATGAAATTTCGTATAACTTAAAGTCACTCTTTTCATTGTAAGAAATGATCATCTTCGCAGAGAACTGTGTAATCATTATATCGTGTACATGTTTTAAACGTGTTCGCAAAAGTAGGACAAACTTATTTCATTCCATATACAGGCGATTTTATATAACTGAAAAGCTGCAATCGTCAATAGTAACTTATGCAGTCTAATTAAATAAGTACAGAACATAATTCAACAAAGTTGTACCAAATACTATACACGTACATAATTGCCAAGACGGCGCTGCTGTTCGCCGTCAAGTTTTACAATAAATATTCCGAACAGTTTGGAAAGTAATAATTTTTTCTTTTATTTTGTTTTACATTGCAACTATCCAATATCGTAATGTTGCACAGTTCCGCATATACATATTTGCTTTAAATGTATCTTATACTTTATAAAACCGTATAGGTTATTTCATATCGACATTCTTTTAACTGTTCGCTTAGAAAAAACATAAAGGAAAACAAAACTATGTTTTGCTTTTCTCTTGGGAAACGATCCGCCTTCCCGATCGTTCTTACGCGCTCGATTTGGTTAGTTGGTTGTCTTCCCTTCATTTGGATAACCAACTAACCCGATTTTTCCTATGCGTTCACAAGGAATCGTGAGGAAAACCGATGCCGTGATTACGTACTCTGGGTATTTAGACGGAGGATTGCATCACTGTTGCTTTGTGCATTGTTTGAAGTGTTTTCGTTTTTTATTACACAAATTATTATGAAACAAGTGAATTAACCAAAATCTATCTCCCAGGACGCCGAAACAATCGCTTCATGCGAACACTGTTTCTTTGTTCATTCAGCTTCGACTCTCTCCCCCTTCCCCCTTCTCATGTGAATATACAAAAGGAAACTTTTCCTTATTCTTTGGTACTAAGTCAAGTCAGTCATACCAAGCCAGCGACAATGCAACATATGTATGCAGTGTAGTTAAAGCCGGATTAACCCAGTTCAAATCGAGCGATACTGCGGGAAACAGAAAGCTGACAGCAACGCTCGTTTAGTGACCACATTTTTATCCGTGATCGTAGTTCAACTTACCATTAGTAGTTGTTTTTCTTGATCTCTAATTTTATTCGCTTGTTTCGTTTAAAGTAACATTCTACGATACCGTACCAGAATTTATAGCGTTGGGGTACACGGAGTCAAAGCCCAGCAGTTCGTGGCCACTGACAAATCTACTTCCATACTATTCGTTTAAAATAATTCTATTTACTCTTTAAAACTATTTGCAGGCGTACTGTGAATCACGGTAATGCATATTTTTCTTTCGGTATTCCTGGTTCATGGTCGTTTGGTTGTTTCCCGTGGAACTAAATGAACTTGCTTAACGCAGTTTTTTGAAAACATGAAGATAATTCCTGACTTAACCTTGCCAGAAATGTAACTTCTAGTGATACATCCTTTGCTTGTCAGATGGCACGGGTGGCAGTCTCCGTAATTCTGACTTTCCTTTGTGGAAGAGGCCTCTTCTGTATTGAAGTTACACAATTAACTTCACCGTCATGAGCTAATACTGTACAACATTCTCGTACTCAATGAACTTTTAGTATTTGCATTCCCTTTAATATTTTGTCGTTTTAAGGTCTAATATAATGTTTATATATTAATATCTAACATAAACATTAAGGCTTATTTTAAATTAATAGTTTTATGTCAAATTTATATAGCTTTATATAGATATGCGGTTGTATATATATCAACCCCAGGGACGGAAATTCCTCGGAAGACTAAACTAGTGGTGGAATGATCATCGGGCCGCAACGGGGTATTAGCCCAATGCTTGGGGAGGGGAGGAGGAAGAGGAGGAGAACAACAACAACAACAACAACGCGTTCGAAGTAAATTTACGAAATACAATTTGTATTTTTTGAAATACAATTAAATTTTTTCTCTCTCTGTCATCAATCCGAAACTTTTGTTCTTTCACCACACCCGTGGTGGTTACACATTATATTGCAAATATATAGGACGTACAGTTTAACGCCGGCTCCGAAAAACAAAGCAGAGAGGTATTGCTAGGCAGGAATATTACTCTCTAATTTGTTAAACCATGCGAGGTAATAATGACTGTATAAAAGCCAGACATCATTTCTCGGGGGTGGGAATCGAACCGAAGCCGCGTGGTGTAGCAAACCAACACACCGCTGACAACACCGCGACCACTTCCTTCCAAACTAAAAAAAAAAATTAAGAATGTTGTATACATTTTTTACAGTCATCCTGAAAACGTTTAGCGGCCCTTCGGATATGAACCGCTACTCTAGCTCTGGATGGCGGTGATTGTCAAAATATAAAGATATCAACGTAAATTAGTCAGCACAGTTTCCACTAACATTATTAATGAATCATTAATACAGCGCACAATAATAGACATGATAGGGTTAATCAGTTTAAATTTAGCACTATTGGCAGAGAGATACGAGAGAGGCGCTGCAGCGCACGCAATGATGTGGAAGCAAACAAATGGCTATCTGGTTAATCATAACAACAAACGAACGCAGACGAGCGCGAAATCACTTTTATTCATTCTATCAAGTAAGTGTAGATGATTAACGATGCAACGGCCAGTAAATGTCATATCCAGTTAAATATGTGCGCGGTGGTCGCGGGAATGCTGGCCCGACGAACAACTCGTGACGACGTGCTCTCTGGACGGCTGTGGGGGGTATATATATACAGTTAGCCATGTAGCGGTGTTTCCTGTGTCGTGCCGAGAGTCGCGGATTCATGGCTCACATGAAACAATTTACACGCTTCACTGCTTTCATGAAATTATGTAACTGATATACAATCAGGACTAAATCTGTTTATAAATTAACATTTAATTCACACAATGCGGTGTGGAAGTTTTCAGATTGAGATTTCAAAACGGCTTTTGTTCTGTCTGGGTTTGTGTGTTCTATTTATGACTTTATCGGACGTGTTTATTAAAGTAGATCTGCTTTTCGAGTATAAGTAGTCCAACTGGAGTTAAGTCTCTTTAATCTTTATACACGCACGCCCCCCACCCCATACAGTACAGACGGTTTAACTACGATTCCTGTCGCCGCATAACGTGCCGTTGTAAAGTTGGACCGATATACCTGCGGCTTGGGTTCGAACCCCGTCTAACCTATTTAAACTTTGTTCACAGCCACTACCAATGTTAACACCTTGTACAGGAGCATCTGATTTCCTTTTAAAATAGGTACTGTAAGCCAAAACATATCTACATGTATTAATGGACCCATACAATACACTACCGGTAATGGCGAATGATACCAAACGCTGGTGCGGAGTGCAATAACTGAGAACAAAAGTTAAGGTATTTAAGACAATTTAGAGACAGGCCTATAGACATTTGATCGTGATAATGAGAGAAATATAGAAAAATCAAAGTACAAGCTGTGGTGATGAAGAATCTGACAAGAGTTACAATAATTGAGGAAGAGGAGGAGGAGGAGGAGGAGGAGGAGGAGGAGGAGGAGGAGGAGGAAGAAGAAGAAGAAAGGAGGAGGAGGAGGAGGAGGAGGAGGAGGAGGAGGAGGAGGAGGAGGAGGAGGAGGAGGAGGAGGAGGAGAACGAGAAATGTTGGCATTAGATGAGACTTTAAGACACAATCTGTACTGGAATTTATGGGTGAAGGAATAGAATTCGATTGGTGAGGACATTTACAGCGCACGAAACAGACAAGACCAATGCGAAGAATTTGGGAAACGAAAATCGAAAAGAATAACAAAAGCGGGCGGAAGCACGGTGGGGAAAAAGTGAAAGAAATTTGTGTAATATTACAGTAATCTACCCTACACTACTGTAAGGGACTTGGGCGTTAAAGACACAAAACACACACACACACCAAGTTCACTCCTAGTCTTGGAAAATATATTGATCATATATAGATATAATTATAAACTTTTCACTCACATTTAACAGCATCCTGAAAAAAAAAAACATAGAAATATTTTGTATTTAATCATAACACCGTGTGCTGAGCGTTGTTAGAGTTGGTTAACACTGTTCCTGCCCACGAGCGTTGTATTGGGCAGGAAACTTCGTTAGTGAAAAACTGCGTATATATATAAAAAGTAATAATATTTTTCAAAATGTAAAATCCAGCATTGAATCGTCAATGTTTTTTCCACTACTGTTTTCCTCCAGGCAACAGACGCATTTAATCAGCCACCACCTCGGCGGAAAGTGTGCGAGAGGTTTTTTTTTACCAACTAAATAATGAAATCAACTGTAAAATCTACTGGACCGGACTGTGGTTTAGATTACAACGGAATATGCAAATAACCGTTGTACGATTCGTAGAACTGGACTGTCGCAAGGCGAATAGACCCCCTCGAAAATAACTGGGGTCTTTCCACGTTAATTTGTGGAAGCCACTTATGAGATAAGTCTCACAACAAATAAATAGAAGAATCATGGCTGGCAATAGAGAATATTATGAAATATTAATCTTCTCAAGTCCAAGCTTCTGTCCCGTAAAACCAAAATGAAAATCTACAAAAGCTTGATCAGACCAGTCGTGATTTACGGAGCTGAAGCATGGCTGTATCAATAAGCTCGTTGAGACTGTTTGAAAGGAAAGTAGTGAGAAAGATATGCGGCCCAATAATGGAAGCAGGGGAATGGAGATACCTTCGAAATGCTGAAATTGATAAAATATTGCAGCGGGAAATATAGTGCGCTTCATAAAGGCAAGGCTGGCTGGGACATGTGGAGAGAATGGAGAGACTATGCAAAAACTATAAGAATGCTCGGCTAGATTTAATAATATTATAAACGAACCAGAATAAACCAAAGAAAAAGGGAGAGGGAGAGACACTGTAAGCGAGACAGAGAGTAGCGATAAAAGGATTGATAAGACTGAAGGAAGTTGAAGAGATCGCGGCCTTCTGTATACGCGCGTAAAGGGAAAAGAGGCGTTAAGCGGAGCAGAAGAAACGCGAGGACAAACAATCGGAGACAAATACTGTGAGCTCAAATATAAAACACGTCGGGAAAGTGGTGCTGGATAACTAAATAATATCCGAACGATTCGTCGATGCGATCTCTCTGTTCGCTATTACGTGACAACCGGGCCGCGACGCGACTGTGTAGTACACACGAGAAGCACAGCAGCAGATACGGATCCCAAATCTCGGCGTAAATAAACTAGTGCGTCGCGACGCAGTAACGTTCTCTCTTCGTCTCCTTCTCTCCAGCGATGTCGTCGTCGTCGGAATGTTTACACATCACATTCACGTCACAAAACAGACGCGCTCACAACAAACACCTTCAGAAATCGCGTACGCCTCCACACCTCTTCAATCTCCCCCTCCCAACAAAACACGTCTCGTTGTTGAACTTCGCCGCGTACGTGTATATAATGATTCGCGCGAGCGTGAGGTACACGTTTCTAATGATGACGTCTTCAACAGCTTCTTCTTCTCCGCTGACAGTAACAAACTTAGCAAACACCAAGAAGACAGAGACGGCGCCAGCTTTCCAACTTCTCCGAAGGTAGAGTTTCAACGGTTGACACCGAAATCTGGATTTATACACGACAACGTGTGACACCAGCTGTCATAAACACGCGTGTACAACAGACGTTCACAAACCTATCGCCGGCTAATAATTTATCTTCTCTCCTTGTTTATTTATTCTGTTATTATAAACGCGCTTTATTAAAGAAAGAATATGAAAGCGACCGTGGTGGATCCGTAACGCAACGTCGGACGATGATTATACGCGACTATTGTCTGTATCAGTGTCTGTTAAAATCACTGTCTAGTGAAAACATGTTCAAAAGCGCAAACACCCACAAACATGTTAAACGGCATTACTCTATAGCAGTCATAGGCAACCTTTGAATTTACGGGAGTGCACATATAACTGAGGACCAGTTCGATGGACGCACCCCTCCCCACCCCATCAATGGAAAATAGAAAGGTGGGGAGTTCAATAGCCGGACGTTTCAAACATTAACTGTCGCTTTCTAATACCCCTGCGCTTATATTTAGCGACATGGAACACCGAATAAAAAAAAAGCTTTGCAGTATTTTTCATATAAATTTTGTGAAAACGTTTCACATTTGGTGTAGGTCATCATTTGTCATTATGCACACGCACGTTAAAAACTAATACAACTTTAAACGAAAAAAATGGTTAAATAGGAAAACATTTTAATAAAAATAAATTAAACAACTTACGGCAATAACACTACTTATTTTCATAAAGTGCACAGAAATGTTAAAATTGAAACTCACTTTGGGGAGAAAGGTGTTTACAGGCTCTGGGCAACAAGTTCGACAATCGTAATGGGAGAAGACGTAGCGCGGTTCGGTAAATGGCTGGTACTATTTTATATACAGTACTTCGAAGCAGATAGGCTACAATGCGGGTGCGTTCCTTCGTTCAAAAGAAAATAAAATTACAAATTGGTTCGCGGGCGCGTCAAACCTCATCGATGAGCGCAAGGTTGCCAACTGCTGCTCTATAGAATAAAACTACAAGATGCAAAATAAAATTCAAATTTAAAACACCCTACTAAACCGTACGATGATCTACGGTCCGGGATACGGCCACTGATGCGTCATATACAGTGTGAGTGAGTGTGTGTGTGTCTGTGTAAACCATTATGAACAACCTAATTTTTACCGGATGGTCCAGAACATAAAAAATACCAAACAAGCGAATCAGTAGACATTATGAGCATTACAAGGAACCAAAGAACTTAATTTTACAAGGAAGAGAACATAAAAAATAAACAGAATGTGTCATGGGTACGTTCAACAATGGCCGAACGTGAACTACCTAAACATGTTAAACGAAATATAAAAAAAAGCAGACCAAAGAAAAGCCAGAAAGAATACATAGTTAAAAGCATGAGGATGAGGGATAGGGATCGATCTTACATCGAACGAGTCAGAAAGGTAATGGAGACTGCAATCGGAAAATATTGGGGGACGTTGTAAACAGATTGCTTTGTGTGTGTGTGTTTTGTTTATTAAATACCACCAAAATTCTTGTATGGATATATGGAAATTTAAGCCCCATAGATCCAACTGATCTTCGTTTTTCATGCTTTTTAATAAAAATTATTTTACATAAACTGGTTTCCCTGACAACAGTGCAGAACGCAAACCGTAATCATGACATACAGAGGACGGTGGTTATTAATATTACTATCAAATTATACGTTTGCATCTCCGCAGGCTGCGGAAGAATCGGTTCTTGAGAATTTACTTTTGGGAAGAAATTCCAAGCAACCATGGTATTTTCACCACATACACATCAGTAGAAAAATCAAAACGTGTCGTCCATACACAATTACACAAATTATATTATCCATTTAAAAAAGAACCCTGTAATCAAATATAGGCAAATAATTTATTTTTGTTTTCCCTCGATATTTATTTATTTCGTTGTTGTGTATGTTATTATTGTTCTTATTATATCTTATGTATCCCCTAGTGTGTGGTAAGATGCTTTATTAGATTACAACACAACACATAAGAAATACGAAAATAAAAGAGAAGGATTAGAAGTGCCACAAAGTAAAAAGGAAGATCGCGGGAAGCCACACATTGTGTATACGTCAGAAAGAATATCGCGGAAGGCTTTGATGTAAGCCTACAAACCACTGGGAGAGACTCAGGGTATAAGGGAGTAAAGCAAGAAGAGGAAAACGTCCCTAATCCTAGAACGACGGAAAAAGGAGGAGAGGAAGAAGTTGTCGTTGTTAGGAAACAACATTACTTAGATTAATTATCGATTTTACACACATTTCGATAAACCATTTCGATGGATAAAACCGAAAAGGCGCACATAAATAACAGACCCGCGGAAGAAATACAAAGAGATACAATCACTGGAGTTCGTAAACCATTACAGGCGAGCTTGGATTTCAGTTAAATGTAAACGATCTGTATTGCGCGCAGCTTTGTAAAACAATTTTATCCAGCATTCTGTTTAATCTCGTTGATTTCAAAATGAATTATAGTTTTCATTTTGTTCTGTTTGGTTTGAACAGCAAAATCAAATACAGCTTTAACGTTTCCGCGAGCGCGTATGTGTTTAATCCATATTTTATTTACAAACAAGACGAACAAAACTGTAATAATTTCCAGTATAAAACGGATGTGCCAATTTGTATATTACGAATATGAAAATGTTGTCCACAATTTGATTTATCAGAACATAAAGAGAAAATATATGGCCCCTTTAACGGGACGTAACGATTTTTCGATAACACATGGGGACTCGGACTGTTAAATCTGTTAGCGTTTACGTGGAGAGTAGGCCTGTATATAAAGTTGCCCAGCTAGATCACTGTGAAAACAGCTAGCTACTAGTTTTGTTCCTCAACACTCTGTATAATGGATAAGTAGAAATATGTTCACAAACAGAATTATCACTGTTGCACACCACTATAGAAAATTATTCCGATTAGCGCTTTCAAGCTTCACAACTCATCGTCAGATCGGAAAAAAGCTTGAAAGCGCTAATCGGAATAATTTTTCTATAGTGGTGTGCAACAGTGATAATTCTGTTTGTGATTATAACCACTAACACAACTTTCTTAATTAGAAATATGTTCAGTAAAATGAGTATGCACACATTTTATCCGAGGAGTGTCGTGGCGTGGGTACATAACACCTGTTGCCGGTTGTGATAGGCCTACAACTTAACCTAAAAATTAGTTCGAATTTTTCTAGTATCGAGTTCGTTTAAGAGTCAAAATATTCTTTTTAGAGCCAAAATATTTTTTTAGGGTATTTTCTATCCAAAATATTTTTTTAGAGTATTTTCTATCATTCGCTGGCAGAAGAAGAGGGTCCCGGTTCAACGGAATCTGACTCCATTATACTTACACAGAATAAATCAGAACACAAATAATCGAATTAAAAAGAATAAAGGCAAACAGAGAACACCTAACTAAACGAACAAAACACAAATAGGTAGGTAGTAGGCTAACTTCTGCACGTTGCTTCCGAAACGAACATAGCTGCTAACTGAGCGTTTTGCCGGTTTATACAGCGGCAACACATTGGGTGAACGAATGTGTCCCCCTCTCCACAGTTTGTACAGTGACAACTACTACGAGGTCAATGACCGTACGCAGTAAAACACTGCCGATGTCTGGAGCCGGTAACACAAGATGGTGCAAGTGCACAGCAGTTCTAAAGCAATGCTATGAGTTTCTTCAAGTTTCCCTACTAATATTGTTCTGATTTCAAATTATTCAATAACTAAAGTATTTATTCTGTGATATAATTAACATTATTTTCTTTTATTTCCAGTACTGTTGCCACCTTCAACAGCGGTTACATGGACGCCACGCTACTGTCTGTTTTGTTGCTGAATAACTCTTCACACGTGGGGATGGGGTGTGTTTCAACTTGATCCGGACAGTCTAAAGAAATTAGTGAAATGTTTTTTTGGTCATTAATATAATACTAATTATCATTAGAACGTGTACTTAATTAATATAATGGAAAGCGATGCTAAACAATGCTAGACTTAACAATCTACAAAAGGCTAAACGAAAACTAGGACGAATTATAAAAGTATTCTATTCACAGAAAATCAGAATAGAAAGCTTAATGTCAGAACCAAAGAACGGGACGGATTTACTAGTGAAAAAGAAGCTTACGGTGTCACATTTGACACACGATAATACGCTACAGCTTGGCAGGTAGATAAAATTAAGCGCGCTCACACACAGTTTTACCCATTGTATTGTGAATCTTTGATGTTTAATATTCTCATATATTTGTGTCAATACTTACAGCGGTGAAATCCGTTGTATACAGTGTTATCTTATCAACGTTTTAACTTCAGTATGCACTCACCTGCAACAAAGGAATATGAATATTAATACCTTGATAAAAATGTACGATAATATTGTGTGTCTGTGTAGAAAACATGGGAAAATTTTTCAATAATAATCACAATAAACAAACAGTCGTTATAAAAAATAATAAATAATTTTTTTTAAATTTTCATCTTATTATGTTTCTACGATTCCCACACTTAAACGGGAACGTAATTTCCTGGCAGTATCTTCCGTTCCCAGTAACAGCCCGTTTTCCCTTCATACCGGCTGTAGCCCGCTTACATCTTGAAACAAACCCATTTATTGGAAACAAAGGAAGGCGACATTCATGATATCTCCTCTGCAAGTGATTACTGTAACCAGAATATTAATCAGTCTACATGTGGATTAAACAGTAATCGAACCTAGCGGAAGGACAGTAGCCCATTGGTACGTCAACGACATCCTCCTAACAGTATTTTAGAATGTATGAGACAAAGTGCTCAAACCAGTTAAAAGCTTTTAGTCGTGAATGTGAAATGACAATCAAACATGAATACAATAAATGTTAATTCATATGGGCGAAAAATCGGAATAATGTTGTCGAAAAACGAAATAAAACTCTGACCCTACGCAGTTGAACAATTACAGAAAAAGCCAGGGAATTATATAAAAAAAAAATACGTAGTAGCGCGCTACAACTGTGAGTCTGAAAAAATAGACTGCAGTTTCTAGTAATATTTTGTGAAAACGAACGTGAAGAGGTTTATTTAAATCGACACAAAAGTAATAACTGAATTTGAAAATTAGTGTCACAATAATACATTCCAATTATCTGACAGTAGGCTATAAATAACAGAAGATACGAATAAAGGATGTAAATGTTGGAACTATTGCAGAAACAAAACCCGGCCTAAATTGAATTGCCGGATACATTTCGGATATCGATACCGCTATACATTTCGAATACTACTTAACGCAATGGAAGGAAACTGCCTGAAGAAACCAAGGACATGAACTGATCACTTAAACCAATGGTGTTCCACCTAAGTGAGACGTGCAAGAAGCTAGTGAAGATGGAGAAAAATTACGATTCATATTGCAAAGCAGGTGACAAAGAGAGAAACCAAAGTAAGATGGGAGAACCGCGTCATTAACGACATAGACATTCTGGAAGAGTGAATCGCCACCATCAGGTATATTAAATGGCTCAGAAATGTTCAATCGGTCAGCATGATTCAAAACGTAGGCCTATAGCTAATTTCGGACTAGAACGGCCGATGACGTCGACTACGATGATGATAACTTTTGCGGAGGCAGCCGTGAAGATTATAAGAGTCACCATCATCATCATCATCATCTCCAACAACGATTAAACCAAAAACGGTTTGTTCCGTTCCCAAGCAGTTAGATTAGAACGTTTTAACGCCCAACTGGTCAGTTTAACGCTTCTTGGGATGTCCCATATCTTTCCGTCGTCTCGGCTTATAATTCCATAGTTGTTTGTGGATATGACAGTTATCCATTCGGCGAAGATGTTCCAACCATTTTTGCCGATATTGGGGAATTTTATCAAGTATTCTCATACTATTCAGCTCCTGCCGTACATCGACATTTCGTCTGCGATCTTCAAGTGTATATCCTGCTACGTGCCTGAGAAACCTCATTTCGGCCGCTTGAACACGATTGGCCTGGAATTTCGTAAAAAGTCGAATTCTCAGGACCTTGTAGAACTTCAGGCGTGTTTCTTTCCTCTTTTATCTTAGAAATGATGGTCCCACATACGAGGGGGGACCCAAAAGTAACAAGAAATTTTCTCTGGCAGTTGGTAGAACGCTAGTTCCGAATTCTCCCGCTAGGTGGCTTCACTAGACACCATTTTGTATCAGTTGCCCTAGCGGCATTGTTGTGGAAACATTAGCGCGGTCAGTGTGACTATTTTTTGTAAGCGCTGTTTCATGTTTTCGGCGATTTTTTTTTATGGCAGACATTAAATACCAACGTGCTAACATCAGGTTCTGTTTCCTGTTAGGGAAATCAGCAGCAGCAACTGTCGCAATGCTTCGGTCGGCTTATGGGGAGGAAGCTTTGAGCCAGGCAAGGATTTACCAGTGGTTTTCTCGTTTTAAAAGTGGTCAAATGTCAATTGAAGACGAACCACGACCGGGACGTCCCTCGACTTCCAAAACGGACGAAAACATTGAAAAAATCCGCGTTGCGATCATGTTTGATCGTCGTAGAACAATCGATGAATTGGAGTTCATGCCAACGAATTTTGACTGAAGATGAAACGTGTTGCAGCAAAATTTTTTCCGCGTGTGCTTTCTTGTCGGCTCAAAGCTTCCTCCCCATAAGCCGACCGAAGCATTGCGACAGTTTCTGCTGCTGATTTCCCTAACAGGAAACAGAACCTGATGTTAGCACGTTGGTGTTTAATGTCTGCCATTAAATTAATTTAAAAATCGCCGAAAACGTGAAACAGCGCTTACAAAAAATAGTTACACTGACCGCGCTAATGTTTCCACAACAATGCCGCTAGGGCAACTGATACAAAATGGTGTCTAGTGAAGGCACCTAGCGGCAGACGTCGGAACTAGCGTTCTACCAACTGCCAGAGAAAATTTCTCGTTACTTTTGGGTCCGCCTACGTAATGGTTGGACTTGTGCAGTTTCTTCACCACATCATTGTTTGTAATGAAGTCAAAATTACAACGCCGAATATTCAAAATTACTGACCTGCTCCAGAACAGTACCGTCTACAACAATGTTTGCTCCCAAGGGATCAGCTCCATAGAAAACCATTAGCTTGGTCTTCAATATATTGATCTCTAATCTGAAATCCTCGCAGATTTGACCAATGAGAGATCATAAAAAGTCCCTTTTAAAGTATTCTGAGCTTTATTCTGCCCGCTCTATTAGCGTATTGTGTTTTCATGATACAATACAATATATACACGGTTAACTTGTTTCGATTCACATCGTCCGAACGTTCACACAAGTTGCCTCCAGCAAAACGGATTTGGTTTCCTCTGTACTTCTGTGCCGCCGTTTATCAGTTATCCTTGTCAGCGTCGAAACACACCGCACGGACGACGACTGTCTCAATATCCGTTGACAACAGTATTACCTGGCGAGTGTCTGTGTGCGCGCGCCCCCGTAAGTACACACCAGACACTGTGTCTCAGGCGACAACTGATTTATATATTTGTATCTCTCTGTGTTTGAAATTCTATCAGTCGCCGAACATCATAAAGCTGAACAAAGTCGACGACGCGTCACAAGGTGGCAGTAATCGTTGTCAGCGACAAGAGGGAAAAATATATATGTCCCCGGTGAGAGAGAAACTCAGACGGCCGGTTATCTCTCTGACGACGACGCTCAATAACACACGTCATCTCAGCGTTGTAAAATATGACAATTTATATTATTAAATTAAAAAGAGATTATGAAGAGTGGACGTGGCTTATTCGTATGAGCTGGAGGGCAACAAACATTCTCTACGTGTGCGCACTTACACATTAGTAGATAACGCTGTCTGTCCCTCACTCTCTCTCTCTCTCTCTCTCTCTCTCTCTCTCTCTCTCTCTCTCTCTCTTCTAAAACGCTGAATTTCTTTTCTCTTAGTGAATATGACCCTTCATATTTGCACGACTCTTCTCATGTTGACTTTTCAACGTAGGGAATTTAATTTGTGATCCGTCTCACGTAAATTCCTCATCACACATACAAACATAATGGCTTTAATCACCCTCTGTCTTGTCACTCTCCCTCTACGAAACATTCTAGCTTCGAAGGTAGGTAGATTAAGGCCTAGAGAGAGAGAGAGAGAGAGAGAGAGAGAGAGAGAGAGAAGACGACGGCAGTCGTTTGGAAGATAGACGGAAGATTGAAGTTAGCATTCTGCTTCAATGAACAGGATAAGAACAGATTAGTACCCAGTGTCTGACAACGTATGCGTCGCAACCCACTGCTGGGTCCCGAAGACACGTTTTTGGTGGGCCGCGAAGTCGGGCCCGATAATTTATTTACTGTTTTAAAAACCTACACTGAATTAGTTCTTTTGCAGTACATATGTAACTTTCTAGAACTAAGTATGTATAATTTGTTTATACAGCGTAAAAGAGGGCTTAAAGTACTCGATGTTAGCAAAAATACGATTGTAAACTGGGTGGAGACACCTACAAGTATTTCTGCCGGAGCCCATAAGCATGGGACCCATGAAGTGTAATAGCCTTCCAAGTCGGTCCTGGACTTAAAAAGGTTGAGAAGTCCGGACTTAACTGGGTTAGAAGAAAACTGATGGAGATTTACTGAGAAGGCGTGCGCTTATATTAAAATAAAAGTTTGCTTTGTGATTTTGTGTTAGCCAACAGAAATTTCTAATCGTTGGACGGTTATGTGTTGATGGATTCAGAAACGGCACATAAGCTTGGTTAGTACCTTATGTGATGTTTCTACTGGGCATTCTCCGCTCTCTGTCTTCAACGGTAACCTGTCAATTACGTTTTCATGAAGGAACAGAGAAGATGTGGACAAAGATGTATCCTAGACTTTGAAACGTAAAGCAGTGTGTGTGTGTGTGTGTGTGTGTGTAGAGAGAGAGAGAGAGAGAGAGAGAGAGAGAGAGAGAGAGAGAGAGAGAGAGAGAGAGAGAGAGAGAGAGAGAGAGAGAGAGAGAGAGAGAGAGAGAGAGAGAGAGAGGAGGGGGAGAGGGGGAGGGAGAGGGAGGGAGAGAGAGAGAGAGAGAGAGAGAGAGAGAGAGAGAGAGAGAGAGAGAGAGAGAGAGAGAGAGAGAGAGAGAGCTACAGCAGTATGCCGAAGTTTGTTGTAGTTCAGAAGGAACTGAACAGAAGACAAGATTCATATACTTACACGAGGAAGCAGTATTATAACACGCGGCGATCTAACTGCAGAAATACACTGTAATTTACGTAATCGACTTAGAAATATCTTCTTTTTTTAACACATGTTCGTTTTTCCGGAGCGATTTAATTTAGTTAATGTTTCTCCCACTCCCACCCAACCACTCTCTCACTCTCTCTCTCTCTCACACACACACACACACACACACACACACACACACACACACACACACACACACCTCGGAAAATTCAAAAATAACAAATGACAAATGAACTGAAAAGACACACCACGCACCATTTATAAACTGCTTTTAATTAACGAGATCAATCGTCCATTATCAAGGTTCGTAGGCGTATTACTGAACACAAATACACACAGTTTACATTACCGAAATCGTCGTCACTGTGCGCGCGCACACGTGTTAAAACAGCAAAACATCGCTGTTTTTTTTTATCTGAAGCAGAATGACGTGATTTTGACATACATACGCGCTCGCGACCCCCCCCCCCCCCACCGGAACACACATCACTGTGGTTTCATAAATACACTTTGACGATTTTGACGCCGTTTTCAAAATATTACGTTTTAAAGGCGCGCGATCATTTGCAGCGGACTGTGTAATGGACGACAGAAGAATGGCTAAGAGAATTGCAGATTGGAGACCGGTAGGAAGAAAAATTAGAGGCAGACCCAGAAAGAGATGTTTGGATGACGTGGAGGATGAACATGAGGGGATGAAAACGGATGTGTAATGAGACTGCGGAATGAAAGGAAGTCACTGAGCAGGCTAAAACCCACGCAGGGTTGTAACGCCAGAAAAGGAACATAAGCTATATAAGTTATGATATCGACGGTGAAGTGATGATAACGATAATGGCGACGATGCAACGATCGTGACGCATACTCAGTTACATTTAAAATAAAATGTTTTCTCAGCGGGTCTACGTCATCCGGTTCCCATTTACTTCTGACGATTCCATTCAGGTATTTTACTTCTTTAGCCTACAATAGAATTTACGGTAGACCGAGGTGTTACAAATTGTACACAAGCTTCATGTATCTCGGTCATGTATGTTTCATAAATACTTTGACGATTTGACGCCGTTTTCAAAATATTAGTTTTTAAAGGCGCGCGATCAGTTCCAGCGGAACGAAGCGTTTGAAAAACACTCTACAAGAGAGAGGAGTCGAGGGCGAGGTCGACAACACAAATCGTATTATCACCGGTCGGTCGAACGCCCACACACACACACACACACACACACACACACACAAGCGGTAATATTTATTCGCGGAAGGAGTACACAGCGGGCGGCGGCGAGAGGAGTGCGCCCGCCGCAAGACTCTTTTTCACGAACTAGTGAACTTTTATGTGTACTGCATAAACTACGCCAGAGCAGTTAACATCAAAGCGTGTTTCCTCCTCCTCCTCCTCCTCCTCCTCTCTCTTCATTCTTTCTTCCTTTCTTCGCACAAGGCTAGTTACTTTCGACGTGTACCACTACACTACCACATACATACAAATGCCAAAGCTCTCGCTCCCATCATTAATGTTAATTTAACGACTTTTTGATATGGTTCTTCTTCTTTTTCTTTCTTGCGTGATGAAAAGCAAACCCAGTAGCCATAAAGACTGAACAATACTGTGTGGCCACCAGTCTTTTGTATCTGACTATACACGTATGTTTTATTTTCCCTCTCTTTCTCTCTTGAGTGTAGTTAGTGCTTTTTAACGAACCTCCATTTTGTTTAAAACGGACAGGAATCAGATGTTACGGGTCAGAAGGTGTTATAAGGAAGAATTGTGTGCCAGGACATTGTAAGCAGTATTAAAAAAAAAACTGTAGGGGGCAGAGCGGTGCCGGATTAAAGGAGGGGCTAAAGCCCCGGGCCCCGCTTGTCGTGGAGCACCATGGCCGACCATTTAAAAATTCTTATTTTCGAACGAATAAAAAAATTTCCCTAGCAAGCGAAATATTCAATATTAAAGCCCCGGGCCCCGCTTGTCGTGGAGCACCATGGCCGACCATTTAAAAATTCTTATTTTCGAACGAATAAAAAAATTTCCCTAGCAAGCGAAATATTCAATATTGTTTTAACTGATTTCAGTCACTTTAAAAATAGTAACATTGATGGGTCTCAACTTATTTTTGCTTTTGTATGAAGCCGACCCTACCCCGGGCCACGCAGTCCAAATTCTAGATACGCCTATGATACTCGGTTATGTTTAAAATATAATTTTTCTCAACGGGTTTATGTTATCTGGCCCATTTACTTCTGACGATTCCATACAAATATTTTACTTCCTTAGTTCACAACAGAATTTATGTTGGAGCGAGGAGTTACAAACCACACATAAGCTACATGTATCTCGGTCACTACCGTTAACTATATAAGGCGCTGTAGTTGCGGGGAATTTCAATGCCAACCAGAACAATGGCAAATGACAGTTACCGTAACCCACAGCTGATTGTAACCAACAACAACAACAGCGGTGTGGGGCGAATTCAATAACACCCGGCTTACCATTAACCTGGTTTGTTTTAATATCTTGGTCGTGTTACTGTTCAAATGCTTTTCGTAATTTTTTTTACTTTGCAGAGTTTTAAGTCCACCTGTTGTTCTTGCAATTATTTTCCTCGTGCCGCGTCCTAGTATTTAAATAAATACAAACGGAGGATCAACCGTATTTTTAGAAACAAGGTACGTCGGAATACAATCTTAAAGTTCTACACGCAAGAAACAAGACAGCAAAATACAGGTCTCGGAAATGGCGTTCTTAAGAGGAGTTAAAATATGTTGCAAACTTGACCGTATAAAGAAGGAGGCCATAAGAGAAGAGTTACAAGTTTTCAACTTGAATGGAAAATTAAAAGATTACAAACAACGGTGGAAAGAACACTTGAAAACGTCATGTTTCGTCTTTCGATTATCGCAATTCGGTCAGATGCTTTTAGTCGGCAGTTCAGGGAGTACTCGTAATGGGGCTTTGGCTCCCCACACCTACGTCTTAAGAGTTCTATCCCCGCCGCGGGGAAAAATTAGAACCGACTTCTAATTAGAACTGTACAAAACGTTCGGTGACCGGAACAACCATTTTGATAATAAAAGGCAATGAGTCCACGTATCGCGGAATCGAATAATTTTTGATACCTACCAAGACAACGAGACATGTGGAAAACAGTTTTTTCAAATACGACACTAAGCTGGACTTTTTACATATTTTTTCAAATGTGTAACCTGAGATTGAACATATAGGTAGAATGGAAGCGAAAAGGCTACCTCAACAAGTTTTGCTATATGCGCCTAAAGGGAAAAGAAATGTAGGAAGACCACGCAAAAGATGGCTTGAAAATAGAGACTGGAACAGGTGAAGTCGCCTCATCTTGGAATGAAGAAGAAGAAGAAGAAGAAGAAATATGACGCGCAATCAGCTGTTACAAAGTCCAAGCAGGCACACTGGAAAACCACAAACGTTTTCGGAATATGCTGCACGGACGCTCACAGCTGCGTTAGCTTAGAAAACAGCTGACCCAAAACTGAAACTCAAGAAATATTATTAGGGCAGCAGAAGAAAAAGCCAGAGGGGATCCAAAACTGAAGAGCATCAGCAAACAGTAATACCGACACCACAGACCGTAATAAGAAGGTCGCCACGGGATATTGCAACAATCTGTACACAACCTGTGTGTGTGAGCGCGCGCGCGTAAATAACAGTAGAATGACGCGGATAATAACAACGTTTGAAACTTATTTGGAGAAATGAGTGTCTATTACCACGTTGTGTTGTCGACGCTAGCGATAATGCAATTCACCACCCCGGTGCAGATTACTCGTACAAACAATGTTTGCAAACTGCATTCTCAACGAGAAAAAATACAGTTCTACTACTTCACAGCTACCACTACTACTTGTCACTTTGTCCAGATATATTAATGAAACAAACAGACTACAGCTTCTTTGTATTGACCGTTAAAACTGATTTTTTTTTTTTTTTTTTTTTTTTTTTTTTTTTTTTTTTTTTTTTAATAGTCGTTTCGTAGTCGACTAGATCTTTCTCGGTGTCTTCATCGATTTCTAGTCGTATCCGATTACGGCAAAAATACCCGGTGTGATCTTTGTAACCCCTCCCCAGGCACTAGTAAAATCAATAACGGTCGTACTGGGTAATTTATCGTAAACGTATCCTACGACCTACGGTGCAGACAGAGTACTTTATCGCGAAGGGTAAGATTTGACAATGGCGGAGCCACCGAAGACCTTAGTCTAGTACGAATCTCGACAACGCATCTCCCAGAGCTGTTCAGGATAGGTTGCGTCGCATTCTAACAATTTTAATTATAAAGATTTGAAGAGAAAACAACTGTAAAATGGCATATTATAATCGTACTGTATTTATTTATTTTTTTTTGGTTGCAAATGTTTTAGCAAAGGGCTAGGGAATTTGTAGAGGTAGTGCCTTTGTACCGGGTTGACTGGCCACTGGTCCTTACGAGATCCCCTCCCAGAGTTGGATGACGTGATGTTAGCTCTCAAAAGAGCCTTTATCCTCTCTCCAGCCAGGACCGCTCTGCGTGGTGAAGTGCCACATCCCACAAGAGGTGACGACTCTGTTGCTGCAGGACAGTACGCATCTAGACCTGTGGAGGTCAGCGGGAGCCACCAGTACCAAGTTATGGAGTAAGAGGAATGATCCTGGACCGGCTTATCTGTGGGATATTACAAGCATGAATCCAGTTGGATTTAGTCGGCTGTAATACTACGTCCTGTAGTTTTAGGATTATATTGTTGCATTGTAGTTGTTGTTGAGTCATCAAACACTACGGGAAAACAACCCTGAATAAAAATTACCGAAAGTCATGGCAAGTAAGAAGGCAGACCTTCCACATGACTTGCCCATCTAAAGGCTTGTAGCCTATAATGGGCCAATAATGTACTCAGACAGAACCTTGAAAGAAAACAGCCGGACGGAATTAATAGTAGGCCTAAACGACTCCAATCCAAAAAGGACAATATTGGGTCTTGAAGTGGAACAGGCAGCACCTTACATATGTCGTGATGTGACTATGATGATGATGTTTTATAACTCATGCAGGCCTACATCAGAACCCCTCTGTCTGTCTGTCTGTCTGTCTCTCTCTCTCTCTCTCTCTCTCACACATACAAATATTGGCGTTTTTACAGCTATAAACTGCCTTTATTCTCTCAATTCTTTTCTTCACGTGTCCCTCTTGTTCCAGACGACCATATTCCAGTTGTATTTTTTCCATCGCCTCATCTACTTCTTTTTCTAAGATCACTAACAGCTTGCTCGCCTTCTTCTCCCCATATGACTCTAGTCTGTTCCTTTCACGATTAATTATCCTGACAGTGCGCTTCTTGTACGCTTGTGTATACACCTGTGTGCCTATCTGTAGACTATTTCATTATTGTGTTTTGTTTTACTTGTGGAGGATGGTCAAACACCCCGAACCGGCTCTTCCTCAATACTTCTCTTAACAAAATTTACAAACGAGACGTATCCGAACCCACCTCGCCCCGCTTGAAAACCGACACGCCGATCACAAGCACATTGCTCTACATTTTAAAAAAACAGAAAAAGATAAAAAGTAAACCTCGTAATAGCAGGTTTAACGCCTAATTCTGTGGCTGCCGCGCAGCAACCGATATTATTTATTGTTTGCGATAAATCTTTGCGTGCGATAAATTACACAGAGCCTACCATGGGATGCGTTAACGAGCGCCACCAATAAACTGGATTACACATCACAAAAACAAAACACACGAAATAATCCGGCAACAGATTCTGTTCACGTCTGCGTGTGGTGGGGGCTGTGTAACGGATCACCACCACCACCACCGCCACACAAATTAATGTCTTTTTCCTCGTCGTCGGCGCAACCCCTCCTTGGTGTCGGTCATCAGTACACCTCATTAGGACAAACGACACATGACGTAAGTGAGGTATATTATACGTGATTGAGAAAGAAGAAGAAGAGGAAATTACTGTACAACACAAAGGGATTATTACACCACTACTCTGTCGCGATCATCATTAGTTTTATATACGAGATCCCGAGCCATGATGATTTGATCACCGTGTTGACACCCGACTGGTTTTCTGCAGGACCGGTCCCCCAAGTTATATCTAAGACGGTTACAACGTATGCGACTGTATGTTTCTTGGTAGCCGTTCATAATTCACCACCCATTGGCCAGGACAGGGACCGCCATAAATTTATAAAACTATAGTTTTGTATCTCGACGTACCTTGTTTCTAAAAATACGACTGTTCGTTCCACAGATCGTCTATATCTGTAATTTACCTAACTAAACATCAGTATCATAATTCTTGTCATAGCCACTATAATTTCCCAAGTAGTTAAAATATAGTTCATCTGTTTTACAATTTTATCCAATAACTATAATTTTTATTCTTATTGGTTACTTTCCTCGAAATGTCATTACCTTTGTTTTTATAGTGGAGATTTTCACACTGTATTGTTTATAAAAATCTGATGAGGCATACAAACAGATTTTGTAAAGCAGATTCTGTACTTTGAATTAAGAGCAAGTCGTCAGCAAACAACATATTCATATATATGTGTCTCGTGATAACTTAATACCAGGGTTCACTAGATGTTTTTATTTCCTTACTATACCGTCGATATAAACGTTAAAAAGAGTAGGTGATATACTGCACCCTTGTCTAACACCTTGATTGACAGATATTTGTTGAGATATTGTTACGAAATTAGGAACATTCTCGAACAATGGAGTAACGTCGTGCTGCGCGTTTCTCGGCTATGCCAGCAGAGCCCAGCTGTAATACTTGTGTGCGTTCATATTGCTGCTACTTTGAGATGAAGGACAATCACAACAATCGAGGCTATTCCAGACCGCACCGGTCGCCACACTGTGTTCAAGGCCAGACATTTTGGACTGTTTCTATAGTGGATTCGAGAGCACCTGTAACGGGCAATTGTTTAACATGTCATCCAAACAGTGACAGAATATTCTCGCACCTCAGCAACGGTCACTTCAGTCAGTTTTAAGTCAGGCGATTACTCAGTGTGTTCAAGTGGTTATTAGTGAAAAGTGATTATTGTGCGGGACTGTATTAGTTGACATTATTATTGAATGTGGACAAATTTAATTTAAATTATTGTACCAGTATAATCTAGTATAATCTTGTTGAATAACTTGTTGATTACAAACTGTTAATTGTGATAATTAAAGCTGGTAATAAGTGATTTCATTAGTGTCTTGTATTTTGTTTTTCACTGTACCATACGACGATCAGTGTGACCGTCGTAACAATATATTTTATCTGTTCATAATAATATCAAATTTTTAATAACCAATCAACTTTGAAAGCAGTATTTTGCCGCTTGGTCCAGTGACGTATAATACTGTCCAGTTATGAAGACGATTGCAGTTTTCAATACTTAACCGCCAGCAGAATCAATAACAAAAGTGAAGGCGATGTTTGCGGCACAGAGAATCATTCGATTTTCATCGATTTAAACTCGAAAAGAACATTGGTTAACGACACATAGATTTATTTAACGGCGTCTATCCGTGTTAAGCACATAATATTCACAGACTAAAACAATATACTGTACGCTGAATATTTTAACACAATACGAACCCGCGTCTCCGGCGTGACGTACAATCGCGATAAGCGAAAACAAATATCTAAATTTAACGATCCGCAAAAAATTATTTACGTATTCAATAAAATTTTCTGTTAACCGAAACAAACACGCAAAACAAGAGACACACGATACGCCGCACGCGATACAATGTTTACTCGCTGTTCAGTCCCGGCTGTGATGATTTCTGTCCTGTTTATGCCATTTGGCAGGGTTGATCTTCTCGGCTGTTTATATTAATCTAACATTTAAATAGTATAACATAAGTACAAATAGTATACAAGCAACAACAGAAGCAGAGTATCGCCCCCCCACGATTCAACCGTTTCTCTGCATAAGGTTTCCTGTTCAGTTCACTCACTATAGCCACAGCTCGAGCTGCAGCATTGCGTCATCGTGGTATGTTGGCCTTCAGTTTAACAGACGCCGTGATCAGCTGCCGCGGCAAACCTGCTGCACTTCTCCGTTTTCTAACCTGTATACGTTACTACAGAGTCTAGTCTAGTTTGGTTATTTATCTACTTAATTATCGATTTGATTCGCTCAATCAAATCTGCAAGAATTTCGGATTACAGTATTCCACAATGAAGACCAAGCTGGTGGATATCCCCCCCAACTTCGTCGTGCTTATTTTCTAAACTACTAAATGTCATGTTCTGCACGAGGGCCTTTCGTACATTACAAACAATGATGTGGTGACGAAACTGCACAAGTTCAATCATATGTCTAGGTCCGTGAGGAGAATTCTAAAATCAACAAGGAAACAAACACGCCTGAAGATAATGGGACTCCCCACACTGCTCTGGGACTTGGACTTTAACGAAGTCTCAGGCCGGTCGTATTGAAGCGGCCAAAATGAGATGCCTGTCAGGCACGTGGCAGGGCACACTCTTCAAGATCGCGAAAGAAATGTCGATGTACGGCAGGAGCTGAATATTATTAGTACAGTTGATGGAACTGCCCGATATCGGTTAAAATGTTTGGAATATCTTAACCGAATGGATGACTGCCGCATCCGCAAACAATTATGGAATTATAAGCCGAATAGAAGGAGAGGTATGGCTCATCGCGTCCGAAGAAGCGATGAGTGGCCAACTCTAGTTTATCTAAATTATTCCTTAGGCTTTCACGGCCGGTGTCATTTGAATTACGAAAGATATCCGGGCTGTTTGGCCGTGGTCCCTGGTTAAAAACAAAACCAAACGTTTCGGCAGCTCCACTGGCTGCCATCATCAGTGGAATAAAATTTCTGACTTCAGTCTATACCACAGTACTGTGGGCCTGCACGTAGACACCCAAAGTGCAGAAATTTTATTCCACTGATGATGGCAGCCAGTGGAGCTGCCGAAACGTTTGGTTTTGTTTTTAACCAGGGACCACGGCCAAACAGCCCGGATATCTTTCGTAATTCTAGTTTATCTGTTTGGGCCAGGAACAAACCATTTTTGGTTTAATCCTAGTTGAAGATAACGATGGTGATTATTATTATTATCGATTTCTCGTCACTCTTTGTTCCTACTGCATTCTTTTCATGCTTCCCTGTGAGGATCACAGTTCTAAATAATTTTGTTATAAACACCCCCCCCCCCACACACACAATGCGAGCGAGCTTTGTATATGAAATATTTTGCACTATTTCTTATAGTAATAAACACCTTATAAAATATTTATACCAAATTTCAAGTTTTGAAAGATAAGAAGAAAAACCCGTAATATTTTGTCACACACGAGTCGAAGTCTTAAGCGGGGCGTAAACGACCGCAATGCTCCTTTTGTATAACACAGTGTTGATAAATATAGTTTACTTTGTCCGAGACTTAGTCGTAAGTGGACGACGTGTTTTTGTGCACCTCCGCCGGAGGACGTGATGATGGTCAATATTTTAGTTGCCCAACTGGTAGTCGCTTCTTCGCTGTCTCTGCTATTATCATTTCCTACTGATGGACACGCCGAAAACCTCGTCCAGTACGAGCAACTAAAACTGAAAACGATAAATCATTTTCTACCTAATCAAATATTTCCAGTATTTAACCAACTCCGTATGTGTCGGAATACAATGTTATCAGAGTCATAATTAATTTCTAACAGACACTGAATGAATTTATGCCTCCATACGATGCAGAGAATAAGCTGATGTTGAGTGTGAGAGAGAGAGAGAGAGAGAGAGAGAGAGAGAGAGAGAGAGAGAGAGAGAGAGAGAGAGAGAGAGAGAGAGAGAGAGAGAGATTCTTAGATAAAATATTAAGAAATGCCCTCGTTTTTGAACGCATTACACCCGAACGACATCGCCATCATCCACGGTCGTACCGACTTATTGATAACACACGAACGCACGCGCGCGCGTACTTTTACGTTTTCTTCCTACCAGTACGTTCAACAGGTGGGCAGTTAAACTTAGTTATAAAAAGTACGGGAGACGATTTACCGGTGTCGGAGCTTGTCATCACGTTTGCTGGATATTGCTTCGGCACGCTGGTTCTTCGGTTTAAATAAATATCATACGTAATGCACTGGGTAAATACGTCAAACACAAATATATACACATTTATGTATGTCTGCCAGTCGGATAGATTTTTCTCATTTACTGGAGTCTGTTCTCCTCTCTCTCTCTCTCTCTCTCTCTTCCCCCAACTCTTGTATATGTATTATTCACATCTCGTCTAGATCATGTTACAATAATAAAATCAAACCGATTCCTCCTCTGTCAATGACGATCTCGTTATTTTCCCCTCTTCGTACACGTCATTATGTTATGAGCGCAGTTAAAGAAAGCAGAAAGATATAGGCTACAATATTTGAGAGGAATAAAAGAATGACGGAGTTGGTAAACGAGATTACAGAAAAATCGAGTGTCAGGTTTTGCCAAAATCTGTTATCACACTTGAATTTGACAATATCTATTCTATGTACAGACGTTTTGTAGTTCTTTCGGGACGAATACTCCTTTATAAAATTTTAAAAGACAATAATGGTTAAACGTCAGTAAAAAAAAAGGTGGGCTCAAATATCTCGTAATTTTGTAATTTTGAGTTAAGATCAATTTCTTTACACGATGTCTCTGTACAAAGCGAATTCCTCTGTTTACTGTTCTTTACACATAATTACGTCCGTGAATCTGCCAAACATAAGAAAGACCTATATACGTATAATAGGGTCTTTTTCTTATTTTAGCGATTCGCTACTAAGAAAAGCTCATAAGAAACTCTTAAACATCATCCATTCAATATTCTCACGTAGACTTCCTCGGCCGGTGTCCATTAAGTTTTTGAAGTCTTCTTCCGTTTGGACCGCGTTAAAATGTCTTGTATGACGACGTTTCATTCATATTACAGTGAGTATCCTCCGGTGTATGTGACGATGAGGCAGGCAAGCGAACTCAGTTATATGTGTAGAAGTGGCGGTGGGTGGTCCGGTAACACTAATATTATACAACTGAGTTGCTTACCAGCCTCATCATCACACAGACCTGAGGATACTCATTGTAATATGAGTGAAACGCCGTCATACATGGCAATTTGACGCGGTCCATACAGGAAGAAGCCTTCAAAAATATCATTCATTCAACCCTAATCATGGTTAACAAAAATAAGAGATAATTATCAAAACAAAAGTATCAAAACTTAATTTAATACCGGTCTTCCACTGTAGTGTATTCATTGTTCATGTCCTAAAGATACCATATTTTGAACACTGAATACACCGCAATAGGAGATTGAGATTACAGGTACCATTAGTAAATAATAAGTGTGTGTATATTATAATATATCACATTATCATTAGTTAGTTTAATACGCAAGTTAAAAACAAGGATTTAAGTTTAATTAACTTACTTCATTATTCGGACGAATTTATAAACTTGAGACTTTATATTGAAAAGTACGACATTATTTCAACGATTCCATTCTAACTACGACTGTATTTTCTATTCTCTTGACTTGCTTTTAAGGCGGTTTGGTTTTCTTGTAGTTTTCCCGAGGCTTTTTCCTGCAAAGACGTTTGACGCAGTGATGAAAGATACGAAACTATTAATTGATTCCAGGAAAGAAACGTTCGTAGGAATTAGCCAGTATACTGAAAACAGATTTAGTTCTACCGCGGCTGGAAACAATTTAAAACAGAT